>OU343160.1:135374016-135974016 GCA_910595825.1 Philhelius pedissequus
TCGTCATCGTCATCGTCATCGTCATCGTCATCGTCATCGTCATCGTCATCGTCATCGTCATCGTCATCGTCATCGTCATCGTCATCGTCATCGTCATCGTCATCGTCATCGTCATCGTCATCGTCATCGTCATCGTCATCGTCATCGTCATCGTCATCGTCATCGTCATCGTCATCGTCATCGTCATCGTCATCGTCATCGTCATCGTCATCGTCATCGTCATCGTCATCGTCATCGTCATCGTCATCGTCATCGTCATCGTCATCGTCATCGTCATCGTCATCGTCATCGTCATCGTCATCGTCATCGTCATCGTCATCGTCATCGTCATCGTCATCGTCATCGTCATCGTCATCGTCATCGTCATCGTCATCGTCATCGTCATCGTCATCGTCATCGTCATCGTCATCGTCATCGTCATCGTCATCGTCATCGTCATCGTCATCGTCATCGTCATCGTCATCGTCATCGTCATCGTCATCGTCGTCATCGTCATCGTCATCGTCATCGTCATCGTCATCGTCATCGTCATCGTCATCGTCATCGTCATCGTCATCGTCATCGTCATCGTCATCGTCATCGTCATCGTCATCGTCATCGTCATCGTCATCGTCATCGTCATCGTCATCGTCATCGTCATCGTCATCGTCATCGTCATCGTCATCGTCATCGTCATCGTCATCGTCATCGTCATCGTCATCGTCATCGTCATCGTCATCGTCATCGTCATCGTCATCGTCATCGTCATCGTCATCGTCATCGTCATCGTCATCGTCATCGTCATCGTCATCGTCATCGTCATCGTCATCGTCATCGTCATCGTCATCGTCATCGTCATCGTCATCGTCATCGTCATCGTCATCGTCATCGTCATCGTCTCGTCATCGTCATCGTCATCGTCATCGTCATCGTCATCGTCATCGTCATCGTCATCGTCATCGTCATCGTCATCGTCATCGTCATCGTCATCGTCATCGTCATCGTCATCGTCATCGTCATCGTCATCGTCATCGTCATCGTCATCGTCATCGTCATCGTCATCGTCATCGTCATCGTCATCGTCATCGTCATCGTCATCGTCATCGTCATCGTCATCGTCATCGTCATCGTCATCGTCATCGTCATCGTCATCGTCATCGTCATCGTCATCGTCATCGTCATCGTCATCGTCATCGTCATCGTCATCGTCATCGTCATCGTCATCGTCATCGTCATCGTCATCGTCATCGTCATCGTCATCGTCATCGTCATCGTCATCGTCATCGTCATCGTCATCGTCATCGTCATCGTCATCGTCATCGTCATCGTCATCGTCATCGTCATCGTCATCGTCTTCGTCGTCGTCATCGTCATCGTCATCGTCATCGTCATCGTCATCGTCATCGTCATCGTCGTCGTCATCGTCATCGTCATCGTCATCGTCATCGTCATCGTCATCGTCATCGTCATCGTCATCGTCATCGTCATCGTCATCGTCATCGTCATCGTCATCGTCATCGTCATCGTCATCGTCATCGTCATCGTCATCGCATCGTCATCGTCATCGTCATCGTCATCGTCATCGTCATCGTCATCGTCATCGTCATCGTCATCGTCATCGTCATCGTCATCGTCATCGTCATCGTCATCGTCATCGTCATCGTCATCGTCATCGTCATCGTCATCGTCATCGTCATCGTCATCGTCATCGTCATCGTCATCGTCATCGTCATCGTCATCGTCATCGTCATCGTCATCGTCATCGTCATCGTCATCGTCATCGTCATCGTCATCGTCATCGTCATCGTCATCGTCATCGTCATCGTCATCGTCATCGTCATCGTCATCGTCATCGTCATCGTCATCGTCATCGTCATCGTCATCGTCATCGTCATCGTCATCGTCATCGTCATCGTCATCGTCATCGTCATCGTCATCGTCATCGTCATCGTCATCGTCATCGTCATCGTCATCGTCATCGTCATCGTCATCGTCATCGTCATCGTCATCGTCATCGTCATCGTCATCGTCATCGTCATCGTCATCGTCATCGTCATCGTCATCGTCATCGTCATCGTCATCGTCATCGTCATCGTCATCGTCATCGTCATCGTCATCGTCATCGTCATCGTCATCGTCATCGTCATCGTCATCGTCATCGTCATCGTCATCGTCATCGTCATCGTCATCGTCATCGTCATCGTCATCGTCATCGTCATCGTCATCGTCATCGTCATCGTCATCGTCATCGTCATCGTCATCGTCATCGTCATCGTCATCGTCATCGTCATCGTCATCGTCATCGTCATCGTCATCGTCATCGTCATCGTCATCGTCATCGTCATCGTCATCGTCATCGTCATCGTCATCGTCATCGTCATCGTCATCGTCATCGTCATCGTCATCGTCATCGTCATCGTCATCGTCATCGTCATCGTCATCGTCATCGTCATCGTCATCGTCATCGTCATCGTCATCGTCATCGTCATCGTCATCGTCATCGTCATCGTCATCGTCATCGTCATCGTCATCGTCAGCGTCATCGTCATCGTCATCGTCATCGTCATCGTCATCGTCATCGTCATCGTCATCGTCGTCGTCATCGTCGTCGTCGTCGTCATCGTCATCGTCATCGTCATCGTCATCGTCATCGTCATCGTCATCGTCATCGTCGTCGTCATCGTCGTCGTCGTCGTCATCGTCATCGTCATCGTCATCGTCATCGTCATCGTCATCGTCATCGTCATCGTCATCGTCATCGTCATCGTCATCGTCATCGTCATCGTCATCGTCATCGTCATCGTCATCGTCATCGTCATCGTCATCGTCATCGTCATCGTCATCGTCATCGTCATCGTCATCGTCATCGTCATCGTCATCGTCATCGTCATCGTCATCGTCATCGTCATCGTCATCGTCATCGTCATCGTCATCGTCATCGTCATCGTCATCGTCATCGTCATCGTCATCGTCATCGTCATCGTCATCGTCATCGTCATCGTCATCGTCATCGTCATCGTCATCGTCATCGTCATCGTCATCGTCATCGTCATCGTCATCGTCATCGTCATCGTCATCGTCATCGTCATCGTCATCGTCATCGTCATCGTCATCGTCATCGTCATCGTCATCGTCATCGTCATCGTCATCGTCATCGTCATCGTCATCGTCATCGTCATCGTCATCGTCATCGTCATCGTCATCGTCATCGTCATCGTCATCGTCATCGTCATCGTCATCGTCATCGTCATCGTCATCGTCATCGTCATCGTCATCGTCATCGTCATCGTCATCGTCATCTCATCGTCATCGTCATCGTCATCGTCATCGTCATCGTCATCGTCATCGTCATCGTCATCGTCATCGTCATCGTCATCGTCATCGTCATCGTCATCGTCATCGTCATCGTCATCGTCATCGTCATCGTCATCGTCATCGTCATCGTCATCGTCATCGTCATCGTCATCGTCATCGTCATCGTCATCGTCATCGTCATCGTCATCGTCATCGTCATGGTCATCGTCATCGTCATCGTCATCGTCATCGTCATCGTCATCGTCATCGTCATCGTCATCGTCATCGTCATCGTCATCGTCATCGTCATCGTCATCGTCATCGTCATCGTCATCGTCATCGTCATCGTCATCGTCATCGTCATCGTCATCGTCATCGTCATCGTCATCGTCATCGTCATCGTCATCGTCATCGTCATCGTCATCGTCATCGTCATCGTCATCGTCATCGTCATCGTCATCGTCATCGTCATCGTCAATCGTCATCGTCATCGTCATCGTCATCGTCATCGTCATCGTCATCGTCATCGTCATCGTCATCGTCATCGTCATCGTCCATCGTCATCGTCATCGTCATCGTCATCGTCATCGTCATCGTCATCGTCATCGTCATCGTCATCGTCATCGTCATCGTCATCGTCATCGTCATCGTCATCGTCATCGTCATCGTCGTCATCGTCATCGTCATCGTCATCGTCATCGTCATCGTCGTCGTCATCGTCGTCGTCGTCGTCATCGTCATCGTCATCGTCATCGTCATCGTCATCGTCATCGTCATCGTCGTCGTCATCGTCGTCGTCGTCGTCATCGTCGTCGTCATCGTCATCGTCATCGTCATCGTCATCGTCATCGTCATCGTCATCGTCATCGTCATCGTCATCGTCATCGTCATCGTCATCGTCATCGTCATCGTCATCGTCATCGTCATCGTCATCGTCATCGTCATCGTCATCGTCATCGTCATCGTCATCGTCATCGTCATCGTCATCGTCATCGTCATCGTCATCGTCATCGTCATCGTCATCGTCATCGTCATCGTCATCGTCATCGTCATCGTCATCGTCATCGTCATCGTCATCGTCATCGTCATCGTCATCGTCATCGTCATCGTCATCGTCATCGTCATCGTCATCGTCATCGTCATCGTCATCGTCATCGTCATCGTCATCGTCATCGTCATCGTCATCGTCATCGTCATCGTCATCGTCATCGTCATCGTCATCGTCATCGTCATCGTCATCGTCATCGTCATCGTCATCGTCATCGTCATCGTCATCGTCATCGTCATCGTCATCGTCATCGTCATCGTCATCGTCATCGTCATCGTCATCGTCATCGTCATCGTCATCGTCATCGTCATCGTCATCGTCATCGTCATCGTCATCGTCATCGTCATCGTCATCGTCATCGTCATCGTCATCGTCATCGTCATCGTCATCGTCATCGTCATCGTCATCGTCATCGTCATCGTCATCGTCATCGTCATCGTCATCGTCATCGTCATCGTCATCGTCATCGTCATCGTCATCGTCATCGTCATCGTCATCGTCATCGTCATCGTCATCGTCATCGTCATCGTCATCGTCATCGTCATCGTCATCGTCATCGTCATCGTCATCGTCATCGTCATCGTCATCGTCATCGTCATCGTCATCGTCATCGTCATCGTCATCGTCATCGTCATCGTCGTCATCGTCATCGTCATCGTCATCGTCATCGTCATCGTCACGTCATCGTCATCGTCATCGTCATCGTCATCGTCATCGTCATCGTCATCGTCATCGTCATCGTCATCGTCATCGTCATCGTCATCGTCATCGTCATCGTCATCGTCATCGTCATCGTCATCGTCATCGTCATCGTCATCGTCATCGTCATCGTCATCGTCATCGTCATCATCGTCATCGTCATCGTCATCGTCATCGTCATCGTCATCGTCATCGTCATCGTCATCGTCATCGTCATCGTCATCGTCATCGTCATCGTCATCGTCATCGTCATCGTCATCGTCATCGTCATCGTCATCGTCATCGTCATCGTCATCGTCATCGTCATCGTCATCGTCATCGTCATCGTCATTCGTCATCGTCATCGTCATCGTCATCGTCATCGTCATCGTCATCGTCATCGTCATCGTCATCGTCATCGTCATCGTCATCGTCATCGTCATCGTCATCGTCATCGTCATCGTCATCGTCTCATCGTCATCGTCATCGTCATCGTCATCGTCATCGTCATCGTCATCGTCATCGTCATCGTCATCGTCATCGTCATCGTCATCGTCATCGTCATCGTCATCGTCATCGTCATCGTCATCGTCATCGTCATCGTCATCGTCATCGTCATCGTCATCGTCATCGTCATCGTCATCGTCATCGTCATCGTCATCGTCATCGTCATCGTCATCGTCATCGTCATCGTCAATCGTCATCGTCATCGTCATCGTCATCGTCATCGTCATCGTCATCGTCATCGTCATCGTCATCGTCATCGTCATCGTCATCGTCATCGTCATCGTCATCGTCATCGTCATCGTCATCGTCATCGTCATCGTCATCGTCATCGTCATCGTCATCGTCATCGTCATCGTCATCGTCATCGTCATCGTCATCGTCATCGTCATCGTCATCGTCATCGTCATCGTCATCGTCATCGTCATCGTCATCGTCATCGTCATCGTCATCGTCATCGTCATCGTCATCGTCATCGTCATCGTCATCGTCATCGTCATCGTCATCGTCATCGTCATCGTCATCGTCATCGTCATCGTCATCGTCATCGTCATCGTCATCGTCATCGTCATCGTCATCGTCATCGTCATCGTCATCGTCATCGTCATCGTCATCGTCATCGTCATCGTCATCGTCATCGTCATCGTCATCGTCATCGTCATCGTCATCGTCATCGTCATCGTCATCGTCATCGTCATCGTCATCGTCATCGTCATCGTCATCGTCATCGTCATCGTCATCGTCATCGTCATCGTCATCGTCATCGTCATCGTCATCGTCATCGTCATCGTCATGGTCATCGTCATGGTCATCGTCATGGTCATCGTCATGGTCATCGTCATGGTCATCGTCATGGTCATCGTCATGGTCATCGTCATGGTCATCGTCATGGTCATCGTCATGGTCATCGTCATGGTCATCGTCATCGTCATCGTCATCGTCATCGTCATCGTCATCGTCATCGTCATCGTCATCGTCATCGTCATCGTCATCGTCATCGTCATCGTCATCGTCATCGTCATCGTCATCGTCATCGTCATCGTCATCGTCATCGTCATCGTCATCGTCATCGTCATCGTCATCGTCATCGTCATCGTCATCGTCATCGTCATCGTCATCGTCATCGTCATCGTCATCGTCATCGTCATCGTCATCGTCATCGTCATCGTCATCGTCATCGTCATCGTCATCGTCATCGTCATCGTCATCGTCATCGTCATCGTCATCGTCATCGTCATCGTCATCGTCATCGTCATCGTCATCGTCATCGTCATCGTCATCGTCATCGTCATCGTCATCGTCATCGTCATCGTCATCGTCATCGTCATCGTCATCGTCATCGTCATCGTCATCGTCATCGTCATCGTCATCGTCATCGTCATCGTCATCGTCATCGTCATCGTCATCGTCATCGTCATCGTCATCGTCATCGTCATCGTCATCGTCATCGTCATCGTCATCGTCATCGTCATCGTCATCGTCATCGTCATCGTCATCGTCATCGTCATCGTCATCGTCATCGTCATCGTCATCGTCATCGTCATCGTCATCGTCATCGTCATCGTCATCGTCATCGTCGTCGTCATCGTCATCGTCATCGTCATCGTCATCGTCATCGTCATCGTCATCGTCGTCGTCATCGTCGTCGTCATCGTCATCGTCATCGTCATCGTCGTCGTCATCGTCGTCGTCATCGTCATCGTCATCGTCATCGTCATCGTCATCGTCATCGTCATCGTCATCGTCATCGTCATCGTCATCGTCATCGTCATCGTCATCGTCATCGTCATCGTCATCGTCATCGTCATCGTCATCGTCATCGTCATCGTCATCGTCATCGTCATCGTCATCGTCATCGTCATCGTCATCGTCATCGTCATCGTCATCGTCATCGTCATCGTCATCGTCATCGTCATCGTCATCGTCATCGTCATCGTCATCGTCATCGTCATCGTCATCGTCATCGTCATCGTCATCGTCATCGTCATCGTCATCGTCATCGTCATCGTCATCGTCATCGTCATCGTCATCGTCATCGTCATCGTCATCGTCATCGTCATCGTCATCGTCATCGTCATCGTCATCGTCATCGTCATCGTCATCGTCATCGTCATCGTCATCGTCATCGTCATCGTCATCGTCATCGTCATCGTCATCGTCATCGTCATCGTCATCGTCATCGTCATCGTCATCGTCATCGTCATCGTCATCGTCATCGTCATCGTCATCGTCATCGTCATCGTCATCGTCATCGTCATCGTCATCGTCATCGTCATCGTCATCGTCATCGTCATCGTCATCGTCATCGTCATCGTCATCGTCATCGTCATCGTCATCGTCATCGTCATCGTCATCGTCATCGTCATCGTCATCGTCATCGTCATCGTCATCGTCATCGTCATCGTCATCGTCATCGTCATCGTCATCGTCATCGTCATCGTCATCGTCATCGTCATCGTCCATCGTCATCGTCATCGTCATCGTCATCGTCATCGTCATCGTCATCGTCATCGTCATCGTCATCGTCATCGTCATCGTCATCGTCATCGTCATCGTCATCGTCATCGTCATCGTCATCGTCATCGTCATCGTCATCGTCATCGTCATCGTCATCGTCATCGTCATCGTCATCGTCATCGTCATCGTCATCGTCATCGTCATCGTCATCGTCATCGTCATCGTCATCGTCATCGTCATCGTCATCGTCATCGTCATCGTCATCGTCATCGTCATCGTCATCGTCATCGTCATCGTCATCGTCATCGTCATCGTCATCGTCATCGTCATCGTCATCGTCATCGTCATCGTCATCGTCATCGTCATCGTCATCGTCATCGTCATCGTCATCGTCATCGTCATCGTCATCGTCATCGTCATCGTCATCGTCATCGTCATCGTCATCGTCATCGTCATCGTCATCGTCATCGTCATCGTCATCGTCATCGTCATCGTCATCGTCATCGTCATCGTCATCGTCATCGTCATCGTCATCGTCATCGTCATCGTCATCGTCATCGTCATCGTCATCGTCATCGTCATCGTCATCGTCATCGTCATCGTCATCGTCATCGTCATCGTCATCGTCATCGTCATCGTCATCGTCATCGTCATCGTCATCGTCATCGTCATCGTCATCGTCATCGTCATCGTCATCGTCATCGTCATCGTCATCGTCATCGTCATCGTCATCGTCATCGTCATCGTCATCGTCATCGTCATCGTCATCGTCATCGTCATCGTCATCGTCATCGTCATCGTCATCGTCATCGTCATCGTCATCGTCATCGTCATCGTCATCGTCATCGTCATCGTCATCGTCATCGTCATCGTCATCGTCATCGTCATCGTCATCGTCATCGTCATCGTCATCGTCATCGTCATCGTCATCGTCATCGTCATCGTCATCGTCATCGTCATCGTCATCGTCATCGTTATCGTTATCGTCATCGTTATCGTCATCGTCATCGTCATCGTCATCGTCATCGTCATCGTCATCGTCATCGTCATCGTCATCGTCATCGTCATCGTCATCGTCATCGTCATCGTCATCGTCATCGTCATCGTCATCGTCATCGTCATCGTCATCGTCATCGTCATCGTCATCGTCATCGTCATCGTCATCGTCATCGTCATCGTCATCGTCATCGTCATCATCATCGTCATCGTCATCGTCATCGTCATCGTCATCGTCATCGTCATCGTCATCGTCATCGTCATCGTCATCTTCATTATTATTTTATCATTATTATTTTACCATTATTATTTTATCATTATTAGGGGGGTTTCCCCTCGTTCGGTTCGCGCCACTACCTACTGTTTTTTGTCTCATCTTTAAATTGCATCATTTTTTCAGTATCCCAAGCATTCATTTTGATAAATCTAAATAGTAGCCTATCGTCATCGTCATCGTCATCGTCATCGTCATCGTCATCGTCATCGTCATCGTCATCGTCATCGTCATCGTCATCGTCAACGTCATCGTCATCGTCATCGTCATCGTCATCGCCATCGTCATCGTCATCGTCATCGTCATCGTCATCGTCATCGTCATCGTCATCGTCATCGTCATCGTCATCGTCATCGTCATCGTCATCGTCATCGTCATCGTCATCGTCATCGTCATCGTCATCGTCATCGTCATCGTCATCGTCATCGTCATCGTCATCGTCATCGTCATCGTCATCGTCATCGTCATCGTCATCGTCATCGTCATCGTCATCGTCATCGTCATCGTCATCGTCATCGTCATCGTCATCGTCATCGTCATCGTCATCGTCATCGTCATCGTCATCGTCATCGTCATCGTCATCGTCATCGTCATCGTCATCGTCATCGTCATCGTCATCGTCATCGTCATCGTCATCGTCATCGTCATCGTCATCGTCATCGTCATCGTCATCGTCATCGTCATCGTCATCGTCATCGTCATCGTCATCGTCATCGTCATCGTCATCGTCATCGTCATCGTCATCGTCATCGTCATCGTCATCGTCATCGTCATCGTCATCGTCATCGTCATCGTCATCGTCATAGTCATCGTCATCGTCATCGTCATCGTCATCGTCATCGTCATCGTCATCGTCATCGTCATTGTCATCGTCATCGTCATCGTCATCGTCATCGTCATCGTCATCATAATTATTATTTTATCATTATTATTTTATCATTATTATTTTATCATTATTAGGGGGGGTTTCCCCTCGTTCGGTTCGCGCCACTACCTACTGTTTTTTGTCTCATCTTTAAATTACACCCTTTTTTCAGTATCCCAAGCATTCATTTTGATAAATCTAAATAGTAGCCTATAAAATAAAAAAAATAAGCCGATTACTCACACTGAAAAAAAGTTATTACGTTTTATTTTTAAAGCACGATTCGTGCGCCACCCTGTATTCCTGGTCCTGATGGCCTTCTTGCAATATTCCTAAAAAACGCTCTTCAGCCCTCTCTTTCCAGTTCTCCAGTTTATCTCAAGGAGGATTTCCTCAGGTATGGAAAACCTCTTTCATAACCCCAACATACAAAAATTGTACTAAGAGCGATATTAAAAACTATTGTCCCATTGCCAAACTTTCCCATATACCTAAAATATTTGAAAGTATATTGTACGCAATGTTAAGTTTCCGTTGTAAGTCAAATGTAGGTCTACAACAACTAGCTTAGTTGAATTTGTATCGTATACAGTTTCAGCTCTAGAAAGCGGAAGGGTAGTAGATATTCTCTCTACTGACTTTAGTAAGGCGTTTGACAAAATGTACTCTTATCCGGGTCGCGATCCATGCAGGGTCGCTGCCTGACATATTGCGGTCTTCCATCTATTGCGGTCCATCGCACGCTCCCTCCAGTCGTCAGGACCAAGCGCTCTTGCGTTTGTAACCGCCTGGTCTTGTAGCAGAGGTTCGGTCTTCCTGGTCGTCTCGAACCTGCGGGCTGGGATTCGAATATTTTCTTGGCTTTGGCTCTTTGGACTACATCCAATCTTTGTACAGCTCGTACAATTCTCGATTGAATCTTCTCCTCCATTCGCCATCTTCGCATATAGGACCAAATACCCTGCGAAGAATTTTTCGCTCGAATGTGCCAAGTATTAATTCCGCTTTTTTACTTATTGTCCAGCACTCGGCGCCGCAGAGTAGAACTGGTAAAATTAGCGTTTTGTATAGCGTGCACTTTGTCTTTCCAGACAGGAGTTTTGAACCCATTTGTTTGGCCAAACCGATGTAGCAGCGGTTCGCTATGGTAATTCTTCGTCGGATTTCCACTAAGGTGTCGTTCATGGAATAGGTGTTTGTTTCGAGGTAGGTGAACTCCTTGACTACCTCGAAATTACTGCTACCAAGAGTGACGTTTTGTGCTGTGCATAAATTATATACATACTTACCTACATACCTGCTTTAATAACCCTATTCATTACATCCAAACTAAGCCAAATAAAAAGAAAAACAAAAAAGACGAAGTTTAGAGTCGACTATGGCAACATTCGTGGACTTAGAAAACATTTGTGTACCGCGTATGTCCGCACTGTGCAAAAGAGGCCAGCTGTTTTGGCACTGAGTGAGACCCAAATAGGCAAAAATTCTGACCAAATGGAATTTAATTAGTTTGGATATAACTTAGTGCCATTATTCTTTTCCCACCACGGTCTCGCCGTTTGCATTAGAAATGATCTTGCGTACCAACTTCAACCACAATATGGTTTGTGCTCAAACACAAATTTCAATTTCATGTGGTTTAAATTCACTGTAAATAAGCACTTCATACACACTTGTTTTATTTATCGGAGCCCAAATTTGGACAGAGATTCAACTTTTAACGAATTTAATGGTCTGTCCGACTCCATTCAAAGAATTGTTTCACATTATCCTCGCACTGAAATCGTCGTTACGGGCGATTTCAATGTACACATTTCCAGCTGGCTCCGCTTTTCGAGCCAGACAACACCCGAAGGAAGGTATGTAGAGGTCTTTGCTGAGTTAAACCAACTGACTCAGCTTGTTGACGAGCCAACACGAATCCCTGACGTTACAGGTCAAACCGCCAATACTCTAGACTTGTTTCTTACCTCTGATCCTAATAAATACACTGTAAGTGTATTATCACCTCTAGACACATCAGACCATTGTGTCATATCTGCAAATTTCTCATGCCCACAACATCTAGTTAAAGAAAATTCACCTATGAGAACCGTTTGGCAATATGAGAAAGCCAACTGGGACGGTCTTAATAACTTCTTCGGGAACTTTAACTGGTCACTATGCTTCCTCGATAGTGACGTAGACTCCAGTGCAAATATGATAACAAATTTAATTCTTCACGGAATGAGAAATTTTATCCCGAATAGGGTGAAATCTATCAAACCGAAAGAAAATCTTTTCTTTTCGTTATTCCTGGTCCTATTCATCGTATGTCCTGGATCGCGGTAATGTCTGCCTTGTATCGCGAGAGGACAGATTCAAGTTTTTGAGTAGCACCTAGCGTATAGAGTGTCCTTACGTTCCAGGTGCATACTCGTAGGTCGTAGTCCATTTTCGTTTCAGGTCTGGTTGCCATTTGAGGGAGGTCGTTATCCGAGGCTTCTCTCGCGTCTTTCATAACATTTTTTTTTTACTGTGGTCGGGTCGTTAGCCCAACGCACTAACCTCCGGCGGCTACCAACTTGGAAGTAATGTAAGCACTTGATGTGTAGAAAAAGATACAGCTCGAGGACCCCTGTTCCTACAACATCTAACCGCCTGACAAAATTTCGCATAGACTAATACTTTTCAAATTGTCCACCCTTGGCTTCGAACCTATCTTCTTAAAATGGAATTCGCCTTATCTGGAAAACCGGTATTACGGTGTTCGTTTCAGTTCTGCCCTCTCCAAGTCATTCTTAGCTACCTCCAGGGTCCCCCAACGAAGTCATTTTCATTTAGGCTCTCTCCTTTTTATTCTTACAATTAACGATATCGAATTGGTCATTAAACATTTCCATATCTCATTATACGGTGGCGATAGCAAGTTTTTCCAGACAATTTCTTCCTCACACGACTCTTCACTTATCCTCTCATCCAACTAGATCTCGAAAGTCTCTCAGTCTGGTGTACCAAAAATTGCTTAGAGCTTAATATTTCCAAATGTCAATCAACCACTTTTCCACGCAAACGCATAAAATCTTCTCCCAGGAAGTACTTTCTTCACAATCAACCCTTAGCCATTGGTGAATGGATTCGAGACCTGAGCATATTATGTGACTGAGAGCTCAATTTCATATCACATCGATAATATTATTTCAAAAGCCAATTCAACGCTTGGTTTTGTGAAACGGTAGTCCAAAGTATTCTCCGGCCGCTATGTCACCAGATCACTCTACACAACCTTTGTCGGCTCGGTACTTGAATACGCCCGCCAATTTTAGTCCGCACATCAACAAATTCATATTTCTAGAATAGAGAGCAATCAACGCCGTTTCTTAAGATTCGCCATTAGCGGGCTGTCTTGGAATAATCATTTGATGATCCTGCCCCTATCAAAATCGCCTTCATCTAATTGACCTTAACCCCTTGTAACCCATGATCGTAATTTTTAAAATAAATAACGTGCAAGTACTTGTCTTTAATTATTATACAATATATATATTTGCAGAAAAACAATTTTTTTTTGTATTTACTCATTTATTTCAAGATTTAGGGAGTGAACATATATATAACATCGAGTCAATGTAATCATTTTTTCTATGAAGTGTGAAAAACTTTGAAGCAAATGTTTTTTTTGTTGTAGCAACAGCGCATTTTTCGCATTTAGTTTGAGACACTCCTGTGCATTTAGGAAACTTGCACCTGAATGGCTCATTCTGTCGATTTGCGTGTTTTGATGTCCGTTTTTCGTCCAAGCATGCATAAAGTTTCTGCTACTTCGAGTCGGAAATCTGCAGAAGTCATTTCATAATCAAGGTTTTGCGTTGCACTTTTTAAGCGTCGGTATAAAAGCCACGCATTCACCATTGCAAGGTCTAATAAATTGTTAAATAGTCGCCCTTGCCACCTTTTCCGCCGTATAGATATTTTATAATACCCCATGATGCTATCAACCAAATCGACACCACCCATGTATCGATTATATTCACATACTATATTGGGGCGATCAATGTTTATGTATCTTTTATTATTTTTTCATAACGTCGAACCTTCGACTTTGGCATTTCACATATGAAAGTTGATACCATAGTAATAACTTTGTTATCTTTCCATACAACATTTGAGATGTCGATACCGTCGACATTTGCCACAAATTCCATGGAGTAACCACGCTCTTTTTTTAATACTACTTAATCAGCGGATAACTTACAGTTGTGGATTCTGTTACGACGAACTGTACCAAGACTAAAGATACCCTAGATTTCGTGGAGCAAATTTGCTCATCTACGCACAGACATTCCCCCTTGATAATTTTATTGAAACTTGAAATTATCAACAATGGGTCGAATTTTGAATAACATATCAGCAGCTGGAGTATTACGCTGAGGCATTCTCAAATTATCATTGAAGTGAATGTATTTCCTTATTTTTTCAAATTTATTTGTTGGCATTGTTTCATGTATCAAAGGTGTACCAATGTTTGAATTCCAGTGACTAGTGACTCTAGGGAGTTTTATCAAGGACACAAGAAAAACAATTCCAACAACTTGTTGTATATGAATTTTAACGCAAAATGACTGGTTGAGATTTTTTTGTACAATGTAAAGATTGGTCTGCTCAGCTAAATAGTCAATAGACAAGATTCTTTCATTTCCATTGGCATTCTTTAATGTTTTTTTTTATTTTTACTATTTGAAACTGATTAAGTTGCTTGATGTGTGGGTTCAATGGATTGTGGAACAGTTTCATGATTTTCCAGGTCATCTATAATAGAAACTGACTCGGACATGGAATTGTCCAGCAATGGTTGTCCACAGTCGGAATCTATTATCTCTTCCTCGTCATAGTCTATTCCATCCTCACTCTTTTCACCAGTGTGAATAAAGTCACACGAAAGTGGTGGCCGCGCCGGGAAGCCATTCTAAAATAAATACAATACATCTTATTTACAAGGCCTACAGGTAATTACAGTATTGACTACTGAGGCCATGGACTGACACAACAGAACAAGACAGAATAGCACAAACATAGAACCGAAAACACATAACATTCTATACAGTACTGAGTAGCTTTTCCCTAATTAGAATGATAACAGCACTCAACGATTCTTGATTTTGGTTACCTCTGGATTATTCGTATGAAGGTCGTTATCAAAGCCGTTATTTTGCATAACCACTTTAAAAAAAATTGCCTTTCTCTTTAAAGATACAGAAATGTCACAAACACAAAAAGGTATTTTTTTGTACACAAATGCAAACATTCAAACAACAAACTATTATGTATATATTTTTGGGTACTAACCGAAAAGCCAAAAAGAAAAAAAGACAAGTTTCAAGAGAAAAACTATTTGCCTGCCTTTCTTACTTTTTACACCACCGTTACTTGTTAACGCTACCAAACTTTCAAAACCAACTTTCGTTATCATGCTTATAGCGCCATCTCTGTATAATGTGGTGTATTACTATACAGCATTTAGGAGTGTTGTTATAATGGTCAACAGAAAATAAATATAGCCTATACGGTTTCTGTGAGATGTTTTTTGATTTGTTACAGAAATGTCACACGGGTCTACAAGGGGTTAATACCCTGCTAGAGCGAAAATCCTCTTCATTCATCGACTCCTCTCAGGTTCCGTTAAATCTGAAACCCTCTATCTTTCTCAACACCAACGCCCGTAACTTTAGAAAACCCTCGCCTCTCCTACCTGACTTCTCATCGTACCTCTTATGGCTTCAATGAACTTATTGCCCGTATGCTGCTAATTTGAACGAAAACTGTTTCGACTGCAACCTCAGCGCTATCAGCCAAAAATTCTTCCTGTTAAATCGTCCGCCCAATTCAATTCAATCTTAGCCCTAAGTTTCATAGTGTTAAGTTATGAAGCTTGTATAATGCGAAATAAATGTGGGTATTGCTCCCACGAAAATTTTTGTTTTAGTATTTTTTCTATGTATTTTTTTGTTTTAAAAGAAATGTTAAGATTTAGTTTTTTAAATTCATATTGCATTAATTTGTGGAAGAAGATAGGTGTAGTCTATTGCTACGTATTTTCTATCGGTGGTGTTTTCTTTGTTGGTTATGATATTGTTGTTGTTGAGCAGGCTGAGTAGGTTCCTTTCGTATGGGTAAAGTTGTCCTTGTTGGATATCTACGGTTTTCACCGGCTATCAACGTCTTACGACGGCTCTCAACGGTTTTCACCGGCTATCTACGGTTTTCACCGGTTATCAACGTCTTA
Organism: Philhelius pedissequus; assembly: GCA_910595825.1. NCBI lineage: Eukaryota > Metazoa > Arthropoda > Insecta > Diptera > Syrphidae > Philhelius > Philhelius pedissequus. The sequence goes on from OU343160.1 coordinate 135,390,374, forward strand.
CGACGGCTCTCAACGGTTTTCACCGGCTATCTACGGTTTTCACCGGCTATCAACGTCTTACGACGGCTCTCAACGGTTTTCACCGGCTATCTGCGGCTTTCACCGGCTATCAACGTCTTACGACGGCTCTCAACGGTTTTCACCGGCTATCTACGGTTTTCACCGGCTATCCACGTCTTACGACGGCTCTCAACGGTTTTCACCGGCTATCTACGGCTTTCACCGGCTATCAACGTCTTACGACGGCTCTCAACGGTTTTCACCGGCTATCTACGGTTTTCACCGGCTATCCACGTCTTACGACGGCTCTCAACGGTTTTCACCGGCTATCTACGGCTTTCACCGGCTATCAACGTCTTACGACGGCTCTCAACGGTTTTCACCGGCTACCTACGGTTTTCACCGGCTATCCACGTCTTACGACGGCTCTCAACGGTTTTCACCGGCTATCTACGGCTTGCACCGGCTATCAACGTCTTACGACGGCTCTCAACGGTTTTTACCGGCTATCTACGGTTTTCACCGGCTATCAACGTCTTACGACGGCTCTCAACGGTTTTCACCGGCTATCTACGGTTTTCACCGGCTATCAACGTCTTACGACGGCTCTCAACGGTTTTCACCGGCTCTCTACGGTTTGCACCGGCTATCTGCGGTTTTCTTATTTGTATTATATAAGGTTCCTTACCACTGGTGGGGGGAAACCTATTATTTTATTTATTTTATTTGTTTTTACCTTTTTTTACTGGCTGACATCGGATACTGGCGGCTTTACCCTGGCTTTGGCTATCGTCCAATGAGCACTGCCACTGGCACAGTTCCTCGATGATATTGTCCAATGTGAACTGCCACTGGCACAGTTCCTCGATGCTTTTTGTAGCTTGTACGGGCTCTACTTATCCTACTTTCCTGTCGGACTAAGTGTGAGCTGTATGGTGGTAAAGTTTAATAAACCATACCATGTGCTGTCGGCGCCACGTCACCAATTATGGTTTGTTTTACTATTTTACTAATTGTATAATTTTGATGGTTTAGCGGGTGATGCGGCAAATAAATTCTCCTTTAAATTCTCCTCTTAACATTCCAAGGTTAATGTCTTATTTGCATCGTGGGGATACGAAGGTGGCCGGGGTGTTCTATTTATTAATAACGTACTTAGAATTCACCAACGAGGTCCCTGGTTCGTCGTCACGATGCTATCATCAGTGGAGATTTCACCATTTAATAGAGATGCATATTCGTTATTCACCACGTTGTCTTTTGTGTGGTGGCTATAGATTGTTCGCGGATAAGCACTCTGTGCTTATTAGTCGTTGATGATGATGCAAGGAGTGGACATGCTATAAGAGCATGTTGTCGATCGGGTAGGTATTTCTATTATAGCAGGAACGTAGGCGGATAGGGGCATCTTGTATGGAAATGGTAGGTATGGTAGATATGTATGTCGGATGATGTTTTTATTTTGTTTAGGCTGGTATACTACGGTGCGGGTAAGTAGTTATGGAAATATCAGCTGCGTATGCGGGGAGGTGTCAGCAAAAGGGGAAAAAGGGTTACAATAGCGTTTTGTAATATATTACCGTAATTCGGTTGTTTCTTCATTATTGCAGCTCAGGGGATGCGGTGGGGGTCAGGTGGTGAAGTTTGTAATGCTTCATTACAACACCCTCCTTTTTCGGAGACGAGAACCTTCTCGTCTGAATCTAGGCTACTTTTCGTCGCATCGGAAATCGAATTAATAGACTATCTTATTTTGTTTTCCTTTTTTTTTCAGCAAAACAAAAATAAATATTTTATTCTAAACAAAAAAATCACAAAAATTAAAAATTAATTAAAAAAAAATAAATGAATCGCTTCTAGCGAAGTTTCGAAAAAATTGGGAATTTATGGCGAATAAGTAACACATGCCCCCTTGTGGTCAATTGTTGAGAAGGGTGTTTTTTTTTTACAGCAAAAAAAAATAATATTTTATTCTAGGGAAAAAAAATAAATCAACAAAATTAAAAATTAATTAAAAAAAATAATTAAATCGCTTCTAGCGAAGTTTCAAAAAAAATGGCAATTTATGGCGAATAAGTAGCACATGCCCCGTTGTGGTCAATTGTTGAGAAGGGTGCCCTCACCCTTTTACAGGCATGTTTTCTTATTCCTGGTTTCCATTGCAGTCTTTTATAAAATTTCCCATGTGTATGTTTTTTACGGTTGTGTTTTATACGGTGAGCGGTGACATTCGTGATTTTGGGAAGCTTCTCTAGACACGGTGCTAATTTTTCTAGCCAGTAGTTTCTAACAGATTTCTTGTGAGTGTTCGCAAGAGACTTACCTCTTATCTGACATAAACGCTCCATATGTTTGCTTACAAAACGGACTGCTACGAAATTTTTTTTCAAATCGTTTTGAAAATTTTCCCAAGCCTTAAATTCATCCCGATTTATGCGATAAAATTCTAAAGCAGTACCCCTAAAAATTTCCGAGAGGGTACGTGACATTTCGTTAGGGAGAATTTTACAGAACTCCTTCAGTTCTTTGACCCTTTTGGTATATTCCACGGCGATGCCAAATGCATCGAACTTTAGGCCCCATTTTTTTACTTCGTCATCACTTCCGCTTCACGGCTGGGCGGGACTTTATCCGTTGGATACAATGGACGTGAGTACGTGGGTTGTGGCGGCATCATTGTTTGCACAGTACCTGACACATTCGAGACGATTTGGTTACGGTTTTGCTGAGCGTCCAATCCCTGGGGGTAATAAAATTCCCTGAATTCTGGAAATCGGGTTGGTGGGTCGAATTCCGTTGTGGCTGGGTATGCTGGGTACGGAATCGAGTACGCTTTGTTCGTTCGGGCATTGTGGTACGGTAAGCTGGGTACTGGATAGGAAAATTCCTTGGACGGCAATTGTTCGGGCATTTTGTTTTCCTTGGCACTCATTTCGGGATCTATATTTTTCGCCGCGTTTGGGGTCCTTAAAATTGAGTCGGAGTATTCTCGCTCGATGACTAGCCTGCGCACTTCCTCACAGAGGTTCTGTGTGTATTTGTGAGCCCGTGTCTCATTTATGTAGGCACTGATACACCAACGGAGTGCCTTCAAGGTACCTTCAGTATTCAACCCTAAGCGTGTCATACGTTCAACGCGCTCTGTTTTCTTGAGCAGGTATATAGCCCCTAGGCTGTCGAATATGTCAAAACTTTCTTCGGTATCAGACATTTTATTTTAGGTTCGGTTTACTTAAGTTAGTATATTTTCTTCCCCTTTTTTTTGTACCAAATGGGGTTTCCTGGTTATTTAATCTGGTTCGGCTAGATCTAGTTTTTGGTGCGGATTTGGTGTACCTCGTGGGATCGGTTCAGATAGATCAATTCTTCGGTTCGGATTTGGTGGACCTCGTGGGATTTTCGGTTTATTCAATCGGGTTCGGATAGATCTAATTTTCGGTGAGGTTTCGGTGTACCTCGTCGGATCGGTTCGGATAGATCAATTTTTTGGTTCGGATTTGGTGGACCTCGTGGGATTTTCGGTTTATTGAAACGGGTTCGGATAGATCTAGTTCTCGGTGAGGTTTCGGTGTACCTCGTCGGATCGGTCCGGATAGACCAATTTTTTGGTTCGGATTTGGTGGACCTCGTGGGATTTTCGGTTTATTTAATCGGGTCTGGATAGATCTAGTTTTCGGTGAGGTTTCTGTGTACCTCGTCGGATCGGTTCGGATAGATCAATTTTTTGGTTCGGATTTGGTGGACCTCGTGGGATTTTCGGTTTATTGAAACGGGTTCGGATAGATCTAGTTCTCGGTGAGGTTTCGGTGCACCTCGTCGGATCCGCCTAGATTTATTTTGCGGTGCGGTTTCGGTGAACCTTTCGAAGGGTCAAAAATTGTCGGAGACTTCGGTACGGTTGAACCCTTTTAAAGGACTTGTCGGATAAATCGGAAAAGTACGGTCGGTGTTGCCTTTAAAAGATTCCAGGTCGGTTAAGAGTTCCGTTGATCCTTCTAACAGGTCCCTGCTCGGGCGCCAATTTGTCATGTACTTTGTTGTCGAAGGCTGAGGTTTCGCTCGTCGGCTTCCAGGGTTCTAACTAAAGTAAGTACAAAAAGCTTTAGTTTAAAGGTACTTTATTCGTATAACCACTTTAGTATGATATTTATTTGTAAATTCCAATTATTAATAATATATATATATAACAAAAATACATTTCCTTTACAATATACGGAAGCGATGTTTTGAAGGTTCTGGTATCTTCGCTTAGGCTGAAGTAATTCCCTGTTAATGCTGATCCAGGTATCGGCTTCGGTAATACGGTGGTAGGCTGAGTAGGTTCCTTTCGTATGGGTAAAGTTGTCCTTGTTGGATATCTTCGGTTTTCACCGGCTATCAACGTCTTACGACGGCTCTCAACGGTTTTCACCGGCTATCTACGGTTTTCACCGGCTATCCACGCCTTACGACGGCTCTCAACGGTTTTCACCGGCTATCTACGGTTTTCACCGGTTATCAACGTCTTACGACGGCTCTCAACGGTTTTCACCGGCTATCAACGTCTTACGACGGCTCTCAACGGTTTTCACCGGCTATCTGCGGCTTTCACCGGCTATCAACGTCTTACGACGGCTCTCAACGGTTTTCACCGGCTATCTACGGTTTTCACCGGCTATCCACGTCTTACGACGGCTCTCAACGGTTTTCACCGGCTATCTACGGCTTTCACCGGCTATCAACGTCTTACGACGGCTCTCAACGGTTTTCACCGGCTATCTACGGTTTTCACCGGCTATCCACGTCTTGCGACGGCTCTCAACGGTTTTCACCGGCTATCTACGGCTTTCACCGGCTATCAACGTCCTACGACGGCTCTCAACGGTTTTCACCGGCTATCTACGGCTTGCACCGGCTATCAACGTCTTACGACGGCTCTCAACGGTTTTTACCGGCTATCTACGGTTTTCACCGGCTATCAACGTCTTACGACGGCTCTCAACGGTTTTCACCGGCTATCTACGGTTTTCACCGGCTATCAACGTCTTACGACGGCTCTCAACGGTTTTCACCGGCTCTCTACGGTTTGCACCGGCTATCTGCGGTTTTCTTATTTGTATTATATAAGGTTCCTTACCACTGGTGGGGGGAAACCTATTATTTTATTTATTTTATTTGTTTTTACCTTTTTTTACTGGCTGACATCGGATACTGGCGGCTTTACCCTGGCTTTGGCTATCGTCCAATGAGCACTGCCACTGGCACAGTTCCTCGATGATATTGTCCAATGTGAACTGCCACTGGCACAGTTCCTCGATGCTTTTTGTAGCTTGTACGGGCTCTACTTATCCTACTTTCCTGTCGGACTAAGTGTGAGCTGTATGGTGGTAAAGTTTAATAAACCATACCATGTGCTGTCGGCGCCACGTCACCAATTATGGTTTGTTTTACTATTTTACTAATTGTATAATTTTGATGGTTTAGCGGGTGATGCGGCAAATAAATTCTCCTTTAAATTCTCCTCTTAACATTCCAAGGTTAATGTCTTATTTGCATCGTGGGGATACGAAGGTGGCCGGGGTGTTCTATTTATTAATAACGTACTTAGAATTCACCAACGAGGTCCCTGGTTCGTCGTCACGATGCTATCATCAGTGGAGATTTCACCATTTAATAGAGATGCATATTCGTTATTCACCACGTTGTCTTTTGTGTGGTGGCTATAGATTGTTCGCGGATAAGCACTCTGTGCTTATCAGTCGTTGATGATGATGCAAGGAGTGGACATGCTATAGGAGCATGTTGTCGATCGGGTAGGTATTTCTATTATAGCAGGAACGTAGGCGGATAGGGGCATCTTGTATGGAAATGGTAGGTATGGTAGATATGTATGTCGGATGATGTTTTTATTTTGTTTAGGCTGGTATACTACGGTGCGGGTAAGTAGTTATGGAAATATCAGCTGCGTATGCGGGGAGGTGTCAGCAAAAGGGGAAAAAGGGTTACAATAGCGTTTTGTAATATATTGCCGTAATTCGGTTGTTTCTTTATTATTGCAGCTCAGGGGATGCGGTGGGGGTCAGGTGGTGAAGTTTGTAATGCTTCATTACAATGAGTTCCATCAAAAATAACAAATGTGTCATCAACATATCATGTTCTGGAGTATATAAAATCAAGTGTGACTAACATGTATTTGGAACACAAACCGAAGGCAAATTCAAAATCTACATTTGCACAACATTTGCACCACAATAACACCAATTTCGATACCAATTTAACACCTTGGCATATATGCAAAAAAGGGACAGTACTATATGCTCTTAAAGACTGAAATCTACAAGGCAAACAAAATGGAACAAGACAAAGTATTGAACTATAAATTAACAATGAAGTCACAATAGACTGCCATTTAAATTCAAACCAGCAACGCAAGATAAAAAGAGACAAATTCATAAAACAATAATAATAATAATAATTTAATAACAAAAAGACAACCTACACATTGGCCAATTAACACCACAGTTCGTCAGCATAAAGCCCGAAGATGGATTATTAGATCCGAAACGCGTCGCTTATAAAAATAACTACCTACAAGAAAAATAAAACTTAATAACTTCTTTCAAGTGTGCGTAATCGGCTTATTTTTTTTTATTTTATAGGCCACTATCTATATTTGTCAAAATGGGCGCTCGGGATACTGAAAAAAGGATTTGGATGGTGCAGCGATACCATTCTTTGCAGTCCGTCATTTCCGCCAAAGGGAATTTAGGCTGGAGTTTGGCAGTACTCCCCCGAGTAGATGGACCATTATGAGGCTGGTGAACATGTTTGCCGAATCTGGAAGCATTGATTGAAGACCGTATCATCGAAATCCCAATGTTCGGGTTCAGGATCTAGAAAGCGGAAGGGTAGTAGATATTATCTCTACTGACTTTAGTAAGGCGTTTGACAAAATGTACTCTTATCCGGGTCGCGATCCATGCAGGGTCGCTGCCTGACATATTGCGGTTTTCCATCTATTGCGGTCCATCGTACGCTCCCTCCAGTCGTCAGGACCAAGCGCTCTTGCGTTTGTAACCGCCTGGTCTTGTAGCAGAGGTTCGGTCTTCCTGGTCGTCTCGAACCTGCGGGCTGGGATTCGAATATTTTCTTGGCTTTGGCTCTTTGGACTACATCCAATCTTTGTACAGCTCGTACAATTCTCGATTGAATCTTCTCCTCCATTCGCCATCTTCGCATATAGGACCAAATACCCTGCGAAGAATTTTTCGCTCGAATGTGCCAAGTATTAATTCCGCTTTTTTACTTATTGTCCAGCACTCGGCGCCGCAGAGTAGAACTGGTAAAATTAGCGTTTTGTATAGCGTGCACTTTGTCTTTCCAGACAGGAGTTTTGAACCCATTTGTTTGGCCAAACCGATGTAGCAGCGGTTCGCTATGGTAATTCTTCGTCGGATTTCCACTAAGGTGTCGTTCATGGAATAGGTGTTTGTTTCGAGGTAGGTGAACTCCTTGACTACCTCGAAATTACTGCTACCAAGAGTGACGTTTTGTGCTGTGCATAAATTATATACATACTTACCTACATACCTGCTTTAATAACCCTATTCATTACATCCAAACTAAGCCAAATAAAAAGAAAAACAAAAAAAACGAAGTTTAGAGTCGACTATGGCAACATTCGTGGACTTAGAAAACATTTGTGTACCGCGTATGTCCGCACTGTGCAAAAGAGGCCAGCTGTTTTGGCACTGAGTGAGACCCAAATAGGCAAAAATTCTGACCAAATGGAATTTAATTAGTTTGGATATAACTTAGTGCCATTATTCTTTTCCCACCACGGTCTCGCCGTTTGCATTAGAAATGATCTTGCGTACCAACTTCAACCACAATATGGTTTGTGCTCAAACACAAATTTCAATTTCATGTGGTTTAAATTCACTGTAAATAAGCACTTCATACACACTTGTTTTATTTATCGGAACCCAAATTTGGACAGAGATTCAACTTTTAACGAATTTAATGGTCTGTCCGACTCCATTCAAAGAATTGTTTCACATTATCCTCGCACTGAAATCGTCGTTACGGGCGATTTCAATGTACACATTTCCAGCTGGCTCCGCTTTTCGAGCCAGACAACACCCGAAGGAAGGTATGTAGAGGTCTTTGCTGAGTTAAACCAACTGACTCAGCTTGTTGACGAGCCAACACGAATCCCTGACGTTACAGGTCAAACCGCCAATACTCTAGACTTGTTTCTTACCTCTGATCCTAATAAATACACTGTAAGTGTATTATCACCTCTAGACACATCAGACCATTGTGTCATATCTGCAAATTTCTCATGCCCACAACATCTAATTAAAGAAAATTCACCTATGAGAACCGTTTGGCAATATGAGAAAGCCAACTGGGACGGTCTTAATAACTTCTTCGGGAACTTTAACTGGTCACTATGCTTCCTCGATAGTGACGTAGACTCCAGTGCAAATATGATAACAAATTTAATTCTTCACGGAATGAGAAATTTTATCCCGAATAGGGTCAAATCTATCAAACCGAAAGAAAATCTTTTCTTTTCGTTATTCCTGGTCCTATTCATCGTATCTCCTGGATCGCGGTAATGTCTGCCTTGTATCGCGAGAGGACAGATTCAAGTTTTTGAGTAGCACCTAGCGTATAGAGTGTCCTTACGTTCCAGGTGCATACTCGTAGGTCGTAGTCCATTTTCGTTTCAGGTCTGGTTGCCATTTGAGGGAGGTCGTTATCCGAGGCTTCTCGCGCGTCTTTCATAACATTTTTTTTTTACTGTGGTCGGGTCGTTAGCCCAACGCACTAACCTCCGGCGGCTACCAACTTGGAAGTAATGTAAGCACTTGATGTGTAGAAAAAGATACAGCTCGAGGACCCCTGTTCCTACAACATCTAACCGCCTGACAAAATTTCGCATAGACTAATACTTTTCAAATTGTCCACCCTTGGCTTCGAACCTATCTTCTTAAAATGGAATTCGCCTTATCTGGAAAACCGGTATTACGGTGTTCGTTTCAGTTCTGCCCTCTCCAAGTCATTCTTAGCTACCTCCAGGGTCCCCCAACGAAGTCATTTTCATTTAGGCTCTCTCCTTTTTATTCTTACAATTAACGATATCGAATTGGTCATTAAACATTCCCATATCTCATTATACGGTGGCGATAGCAAGTTTTTCCAGACAATTTCTTCCTCACACGACTCTTCACTTATCCTCTCATCCAACTAGATCTCGAAAGTCTCTCAGTCTGGTGTACCAAAAATTGCTTAGAGCTTAATATTTCCAAATGTCAATCAACCACTTTTCCACGCAAACGCATAAAATCTTCTCCCAGGAAGTACTTTCTTCACAATCAACCCTTAGCCATTGGTGAATGGATTCGAGACCTGAGCATATTATGTGACTGAGAGCTCAATTTCATATCACATCGATAATATTATTTCAAAAGCCAATTCAACGCTTGGTTTTGTGAAACGGTAGTCCAAAGTATTCTCCGGCCGCTATGTCACCAGATCACTCTACACAACCTTTGTCCGCTCGCTACTTGAATACGCCCGCCAATTTTAGTCCGCACATCAACAAATTCATATTTCTAGAATAGAGAGCAATCAACGCCGTTTCTTAAGATTCGCCATTAGCGGGCTGTCTTGGAATAATCATTTGATGATCCTGCCCCTATCAAAATCGCCTTCATCTAATTGACCTTAACCCCTTGTAACCCATGATCGTAATTTTTAAAATAAATAACGTGCAAGTGCTTGTCTTTAATTATTATACAATATATATATTTGCAGAAAAACAATTTTTTTTTGTATTTACTCATTTATTTCAAGATTTAGGGAGTGAACATATATATAACATCGAGTCAATGTAAGCATTTTTTCTATGAAGTGTGAAAAACTTTGAAGCAAATGTTTTTTTTGTTGTAGCAACAGCGCATTTTTCGCATTAATTTGAGACACTCCTGTGCATTTAGGAAACTTGCACCTGAATGTTACATTCTGTCGATTTGCGTGTTTTGATGTCCGTTTTTCGTCCAAGCATGCATAAAGTTTCTGCTACTTCGAGTCGGAAATCTGCAGAAGTCATTTCATAATCAAGGTTTTGCGTTGCACTTTTTAAGCGTCGGTATAAAAGCCACGCATTCACCATTGCAAGGTCTAATAAATTGTTAAATAGTCGCCCTTGCCACCTTTTCTGCCGTATAGATATTTTGTAATACCCCATGATGCTATCAACCAAATCGACACCACCCATGTATCGATTATATTCACATACTATATTGGGGCGATCAATGTTTATGTATCTTTTATTATTTTTTCATAACGTCGAACCTTCGACTTTGGCATTTCACATATGAAAGTTGATACCATAGTAATAACTTTGTTATCTTTCCATACAACATTTGAGATGTCGATACCGTCGACATTTGCCACAAATTCCATGGAGTAACCCCACTCTTTTTTTAATACTACTTAATCAGCGGATAACTTACAGTTGTGGATTCTGTTACGACGAACTGTACCAAGACTCAAGATACCCTAGTTTCGTGGAGCAAATTTGCTCATCTACGCACAGACATTCCCCCTTGATAATTTTATTGAAACTTGAAATTATCAACAATGGGTCGAATTTTGAATAACATATCAGCAGCTGGAGTATTACGCTGAGGCATTCTCAAATTATCATTGAAGTGAATGTATTTCCTTATTTTTTCAAATTTATTTGTTGGCATTGTTTCATGTATCAAAGGTGTACCAATGTTTGAATTCCAGTGACTAGTGACTCTAGGGAGTTTTATCAAGGACACAAGAAAAACAATTCCAACAACTTGTTGTATATGAATTTTAACGCAAAATGACTGGTTGAGATTTTTTTGTACAATGTAAAGATTGGTCTGCTCAGCTAAATAGTCAATAGACAAGATTCTTTCATTTCCATTGGCATTCTTTAATGTTTTTTTTTATTTTTACTATTTGAAACTGATTAAGTTGCTTGATGTGTGGGTTCAATGGATTGTGGAACAGTTTCATGATTTTCCAGGTCATCTATAATAGAAACTGACTCGGACATGGAATTGTCCAGCAATGGTTGTCCACAGTCGGAATCTATTATCTCTTCCTCGTCATAGTCTATTCCATCCTCACTCTTTTCACCAGTGTGAATAAAGTCACACGAAAGTGGTGGCCGCGCCGGGAAGCCATTCTAAAATAAATACAATACATCTTATTTACAAGGCCTACAGGTGATTACAGTATTGACTACTGAGGCCATGGACTGACACAACAGAACAAGACAGAATAGCACAAACATAGAACCGAAAACACATAACATTCTATACAGTACTGAGTAGCTTTTCCCTAATTAGAATGATAACAGCACTCAACGATTCTTGATTTTGGTTACCTCTGGATTATTCGTATGAAGGTCGTTATCAAAGCCGTTATTTTGCATAACCACTTTAAAAAAAATTGCCTTTCTCTTTAAAGATACAGAAATGTCACAAACACAAAAAGGTATTTTTTTGTACACAAATGCAAACATTCAAACAGCAAACTATTATGTATATATTTTTGGGTACTAACCGAAAAGCCAAAAAGAAAAAAAGACAAGTTTCAAGAGAAAAACTATTTGCCTGCCTTTCTTACTTTTTACACCACCGTTACTTGTTAACGCTACCAAACTTTCAAAACTAACTTTCGTTATCATGCTTATAGCGTCATCTCTGTATAATGTGGTGTATTACTATACAGCATTTAGGAGTGTTGTTATAATGGTCAACAGAAAATAAATATAGCCTATACGGTTTCTGTAAGATGTTTTTTGATTTGTTACAGAAATGTCACACGGGTCTACAAGGGGTTAATACCCTGCTAGAGCGAAAATCCTCTTCATTCATCGACTCCTCTCATGTTCCGTTAAATCTGAAACCCTTTACAACTCTATCTTTCTCAACACCAACGCCCGTAACTTTAGAAAACCCTCGCCTCTCCTACCTGACTTCTCATCGTACCTCTTATGGCTTCAATGAACTTATTACCCGTATGCTGCTAATTTGAACGAAAACTGTTTCGACTGCAACCTCAGCGCTATCAGCCAAAAATTCTTCCTGTTAAATCGTCCGCCCAATTCAATTCAATCTTAGCCCTAAGTTTCATAGTGTTAAGTTATGAAGCTTGTATAATGCGAAATAAATGTGGGTATTGCTCCCACGAAAATTTTTGTTTTAGTATTTTTTCTATGTATTTTTTTGTTTTAAAAGAAATGTTAAGATTTGGTTTTTTAAATTCATATTGCAATAATTTGTGGAAGAAGATAGGTGTAGTCTATTGCTACGTATTTTCTATCGGTGGTGTTTTCTTTGTTGGTTATGATATTGTTGTTGTTTTTAATTTTCTTTTTCTTTTTATATATTATTTTGTCAATTATTTCTGGTTTGAAGCCGTTTGCCACTGCAATTTGTTTTATGGTGTTTATTTCTTCTTTTTTTATTTGTATATTGAAAAGTCTATTGATTTGAAATCTGCCATTTTTTGTGTAGGTGGGTTGTAGTAGTTTTTCTGTATACCTGGTGTTGTGGGTTTTCTCTAAATTTTGTAATATAGTTTGTTGGTGTTTTTGCTAATGTTCAAATCTAAGAAATTAAGATCGTTGTTATTTTAAATTTTCGCAGTGAATTGTATGTATTTATACTGTTTATGTACTTTTGTTAAAATTTCAATTTGTCTATGAGTTCCATCAAAAATAACAAATGTGTCATCAACATATCATGTTCTGGAGTATATAAAATCAAGTGTGACTAACATGTATTTGGAACACAAACCGAAGGCAAATTCAAAATCTACATTTGCACAACATTTGCACCACAATAACACCAACTTCGATACCAATTTAACACCTTGGCATGTATGCAAAAAAGGGACAATACTAGATGTTCTTAAAGACTGAAATCTACAAGGCAAACAAAATGGAACAAGACAAAGTATTGAACTATAAATTAACAATGAAGTCACAATAGACTGCCATTTAAATTCAAACCAGCAACGCAAGATAAAAAGAGACAAATTCATAAAACAATAATAATAATAATAATTTAATAACAAAAAAAACCTACACATTGACCTATTAACACCACAGTTCGTCAGCATAAAGCCCGAAGATGGATTATTAGATCCGAAACGCGTCGCTTATAAAAATAACTACCTACAAGAAAAATAAAACTTAATAACTTCTTTCAAGTGTGCGTAATCGGCTTATTTTTTTTTATTTTATAGGCCACTATCTATATTTGTCAAAATGGGCGCTCGGGATACTGAAAAAAGGATTTGGATGGTGCAGCGATACCATTCTTTGCAGTCCGTCATTTCCGCCAAAGGGAATTTAGGCTGGAGTTTGGCAGTACTCCCCCGAGTAGATGGACCATTATGAGGCTGGTGAACATGTTTGCCGAATCTGGAAGCATTGATTGAAGACCGTATCATCGAAATCCCAATGTTCGGGTTCAGGATACAATCGTGGCTGTTTCATCGGCAATACAGGCAAATCCAAGTGTTTCGACTCGAAGCTTATCGGGCCAAATTGGAGTTTGCAGACGGTCATTACAACGGATAGTTCATGATGACTTAAATTTGTTTCCGTACAAAGTCCAAATTACAAGCAAGTTAAACCATCAGGATTTGCCTGTTCGCCTGGAATTTTGCCGAAAAATTATTGCAATGGCCGAAGAAGACAACACATTGATAAATTGTTTGTTCATGTCTGATGAGGCCCATTTTGACTTAAACGGCAATGTTAACAAGCACAATTGCCGTACATGGAGTGACTCTAATCCAGAGATGCTCCATGAGACGGAACTGCACCCAGAATAAGCACTGTGTGGTGCGCAGTTTCATCAAGGTGTATTGTCGGGCCATACTTCTTTGAAGAAAACGGTGTAACACAAACTGTCGATGGGGACTGTTTTTTAAGGATGTTGAAGGAGTTTCTTACCCAGAACTTCGCCGAAGACGTATCCCTTTCAGCACGATTTGGTTTCAACAATATGGAGCAAGTACACATGTAGCCACACAAGTTATGGCGGAGCTCCAACTAAAATTCCCAAACAAATTGGTATCCAGAAACTGCACTTTCCACTGGCCCCCAAGGTCACCTGACCTGACTGCACCAGACTTTTTTTATGGGGTTATGTCAAGCAGGAAGTGTACAAAACGAAACCCAGGAATTTGACTGAATTGAAGCAGACCATTAAGACAATAATTGAGGCGATCCCAATTTCAACCCTTCAGGTCCCAATGAACAATTTTCTGACCAAGTGGCGCATATGCGTGGATGAGCGTGGATGTCATTTGCGATCTATCATCTTTAAAAATCATTAGTTATTTAAAATAAAATTCAATTTTTAATTCAATAAAATAAATTAATGAAATACATCGATTAAAATAAAAGTCATTCAAATTTCTTATTGTAGCACGATTCGTGCGCCATCCTGTATATGAGTAAAGTTTTTCTTTTATTTTCATGGTTTTTAGTATTATATATATAAACGAATTTCATCACCACGCAACATGGAGACTACATCACAACGTAATTTCCTTTTGCGTGTAAAGGGGACAAGTTCGGCTTTTTTATGGGTTAACCAGTAGTCCGCATTTCTTTGTCCAAGTGTTCATAATTGATAGGGGATTTTCCATTAGTTCACCGATTGTGGAGGGAAATTTACCCGTCGCTAGTTAAGCTACGTCATCCGCGTATGCAATTTCCTTGACTCCACTATGCTTGACTCTTAAGAAAACTGCGTTCATCACGAGTGTCCAGAGAAGCGGAGAGAGAACCCCACCTTGTGGAGTTCGTCTGGAAGTAGATACCTTGATCTGTAATCCTCCTAGCTCTGAATGGATTTGACTGTTTTTAAACATAAACGTACTCCATCTCATGGTGACGCTATTCATATTAAGCTTAACGAGCGCCTCTTCCACCCCTTCCTTTTGTACTTCGTTGAAAGGTGCTTCAATGTGCAGAAACGCAAAAATGGTACATTCTTTATCCTTGAGCGTTTTTTCAATTGGGCTGACTACATTTTGTAATGCTACCTCCGCACTTTTACCTTTTGTGAAAGCATTCTGAGCTGGAGAAATTATTTCCGGAATCAGTGTGCTGCTTATATGAACATCTATTAGTCTCTCGGAAGTTTTATGGAGAAAAGACGAGACTTATGGTTCTGAAGTCTTTAACGCCCGTGTGACTAGGCTTTCCACCTTTCGGAATAAATACTACCTTGACTTTTCGCCACAATTTAGGAACATATACCCATTTAATGCTCCTAAGGAATATGTTTTTTAAGTGCGGGATCACATGGTCTGCACATTTTTGTAACATCATGGGGAAGATTCCATTCAAACCAGGTGACTTATACGGCGGAAAGGAGTTGATGGCCCACTTTAGCCTTTCCTCCGTTATCAACTCTGTTGGTATTGTGCCGTCTATGTATGGCCTCACTTGTGGGTTATTATTCCCATTAGAATTGCAGCCATTATGTGTGTTCTGTCCAATGTCTATTGGGTTCTTTGAGAGAACCTAAAACAGTAGGTGCCCTAGCAAGTATTTTCCTGGGTCTTGCTGATTCATGGTATTCTCAACTTCATTACAGAAGTTTCGCCACGAGCTACGTTTAGCTCTTTGTTTTCATTTTGAATTTCTTTTAACTGGATGTATAAATTTCCCAGTCATTGTCCGGTATTGAGCTCTTGGCGACATTGCAGAGTGTACTCTTGGCTTTCCGTATGCTGCCAAGTTCCGTTGTCCACCAGAGTGGTTTCTTTTTGCCCTGCCGATACGGTTTTAATGAACAACATTTTTCGAAAGCTTAACCGAGAATTTTGGTGAAGCTATCAGTAGCCATATCTATAAATTCTGGTTCTATGATCTCGTTTGTGCTGAGTTTTCGAATTTCAGTATCTATTACGGTTTAATCTATACGGTTTAAAAGAATCAGGGGTGTCGCATATCAGAAATTCTATGAGTTTGTGGTCAGACAAAGATTCCTCTTACAATACCTCCCACTGGTCAATGGAGATAGTACCTGAGTTGCTTAGAAAAGTTACATCGAGCTTGTTACGATTTTTGGTTAAAAAAGCTGGGTTATCTGTCCCTATTCGCTACCAGAAAGTTTTTTTTCAGTAATAAATTCAAAAAGTAACTCACCCCTTACATTGATGTTGGTGCTGCTCCATTGTAGATGGTGCACGTTGGCGTCGCGACCCACCAAAGCATCCCATTTCTCCAGTGCAACACGCTCAAGGAACTATTTTGTTAGGTCAGCCGGGGGTCCTTCAATCCCATCACCAGGCATATAGCATGATGCTATGTTAAGTTGTCGGAGCCCAGCGGGGTCTAGTTTTACCGTTGTTTGGTCTATACAACTGTTTGTAGATAGAAGAAATAGATTAATCTGTTTTCTAGCTACAATATAAGCTCTAATACAACTCTTAATACCTACATGTGTGGTCTTGTACAGTGTCAGTTCTTCGGAGTGTAGGCCCTTTAGTCTGCTACCTGTAAACCAGGGTTCTTGAATAATGGCAATACCAATTTGTCGACTCTCCATCAAGTAGACCAAGTTGACGCAGGAAACTTTACTGTGTTGCAGACCATTTGAATTAATTTCATTTATTTTTACAAACTTCTCCCGCTCCCCTCCCCTGGCTCGCTGATTTCCTTCCTCCCAATGTATACGTTTTGCCAGGGGGCTATAATTTTCTGCACAAAGTCTTTGAGCCATGCGAAGGTTTGTGTATCCTCACATGACAGCATTTTGAATCCGTGAAAAGAGCCGGGGGTGCCAAAGATTGGTGGGGACCTGGTGCTTACGATCCCTTCAAGGATCCGGAGTTCAATTAATTAATAATTGATCCACCCCTACTGTCGTCTCCTTCGTACCTATAGTGCTCCCAGTGGATTCACCTGGCTGGAAGGAGTACGACTTATCTGGGCTTCAATCAGGGCCGGAGCCTGGAGCCTAGGACCTTACTACTTCCTCCTTCCTCACCAAGCTTGACAAAAGGGTTGAGAAGCAAGTTATCTTCCTCATCCCTCATTATCCTTTTTGCCTTTGTTGTCCGTATATTCTTTTTTTTTAACTTTCGCATAGCTGACTTCGCTTATCTTATTTATCTCATCAACAATATTGATTTCAGTTCTTTCCTCAACTACAACAATTCAATTGATATCGCCTTGAGAATTTTTCTACATGTCTATCTTCAACTACCTCGTACAGACTGTTCCTTATGTTCCGAGTAAACAAGTCTCTTCCTTCTCTCTCAGGTACAAAAAAGAACTGCGAACCCTTCGTAACATAAGAAATAAAGGGTGGAAAATATATTTAAAAACCAGATCTGCTCTAGAAATTTCAAACTACCAAAAAGCGCAACACAGCTTGTCTTCACTTTGCGAACTCCTCTATTTAGAATACATTGACAGAATCGAAAATAGCATGATTTTGGATACCAGACGCTTCTACCAATTTATTAATATTAACCGTAATTCCGATGGCTTTCCTCAACTTTTAAATGTTTGGACTCAACATCTGGAGACCCTAAAATAATCACAAACCTTTTTGCCTCAATTTTCAGTCAATCGTACAGTAATAGTTCTCAAGAACCTGACTATGATTTTGTAAATACTAAAATAATAAAAGGTGCTCCACGCACCTCGATCACCTCAATTGAAATAGTTGTCGATATTGTGGCCAAAAAGATAAGTTTCCTGAAAGATGATTTCTCTCCTGGTCCTGATGGTTTGCCTGCCATTTTAAAAAAAAAATGTGCTAACTCTGTATTCGAGCCACTTTCAGCACTTTTTGGTACATTTCTCTTTTAAGCTATCTTTCCAAAATTATGTAAGATTTGCTTTATTTTTCCTATTTATAAAAAAGAGATAAAAAACGATGTCGCCAACTACCGGCCTAAAGCCAAACTTTCCTCAATGTTCAAGCTCTTCGAAAGTATTGTCTACAATTCTCTTTATTTTCACAGTAAACCTATATTCTCCTCATAACATCACGGTTTCTTAAAAGGCAGATCCACCCGAACCAACCTTAAGGAATTTGTTTCTTAAACTCTTAATAAGCTAGAAAAAGGAAATGAAGTGGTTGTTATCACCATACATTTTAGTAAAGCTTTTGATAAAATCAGTCACCAAATCTTTGTCTTAAGCTTAATGCACACGATTTCCCAGCCTTTTTTATTTCTTAGCTTAGACCATATATTGAGAATCGTCAACATAGAGCCACCTTCAGGTTTTCAACCTCTGATGCCATTTTTACACTTTGGGCGTTCCTCAAGGGAGCATCATTGGGCCTTTAATTTTTGTCTTAACAATAAATGACGTTATTAATATCATCGAAGAATCGACTGTCTCTATTTACGCTGGTGATATGAATATAACTAAGGTCTTCTACCCCCTCTGATTCAACATTACTTCAAAATGACCTTAATTTATTCCCTTGTGTAACAAAAATTTTTTGGAACTCAATGTTACTAAGTGTAAATCCATAACTTACATTACAGCTTCCACCACTTATTTTTTCACGAAGCTGCTATTAAAATTGTCTGCTCCATTCCTGACCTAGAAGTTATTAGCGACAGTCAGTTAAATGTCTGAGTCCATTTCCATGATATTATTAACAAGGCCAAATGTTCTATAGGTTTTATTAAATGTTGGCGTAATGAATTCTCGAACCCCTACGTCACTAAATTCCTTTACATAACCTTCGCTAGACTCCTCCTCCAATACGTTTTTTAAGTCTGGTCGCCTATCAGAACACTCATTCTCAAAGAGTCAAAGCTGTACAACGTCGATTTCTTGGATTTATACTCCGTGGTCTCCATGGTCCGATTACTTAACCTAGCCTCGTTATGAAGATCGTTTAAAATTGTTCAATCTGCAAACAGTACAAAAACGCCGCAAAGTCGCTGACATTCGTTTTCTGAATTAGCTTTAAGCAGGGACTATAGATTCATCCTTTCTTGTAGAAACGATTCCCATTTATACTAATCCACGACATGTTAGATCTGGGGGCCAATTCCCGATCTGTGAAGTTTTGAAGTGAAAAAAAAATATAATTTTAGTTTTCACAGAGATTTATCCTTTCCAACTTCACGCACACGCCTAATGCGATTCTCGATTTATTATTTTTTCCTAGGAATAATGTGGGAATATTCCGGAAAAATGTATGCATGGATTTAATAGATGAATTGAAGCCATTCCTGAAAAACACTCAACGCATAAGTGCGCTCCCATGCTATTTAAAGCTTGTAATTGGTCTGCGCTTTTTGACCACGGGTAATTTTCAACGAGCTCTGTCGTCTTGTCTCAGACACCGTGTTACAGTGATGTTGAATTTTTTCTTAACCCCAAAATCGAATATGGGAAAGAACAACAGAGTTGTAAATTGATGGCTAAAAGAGTGACTTTTTTCATGTCTATTATGACACTAGTATATTAGGTTAATTCACAATTTGCATAATAGGAAAATCATTTATATAATTCACAATAATAATTCATAAATATGTAACAGTCTTCCCCACTACATATTGCTATGATAACGAACGACTGTGCGACGGACTCGTGTTGATTTTCTTAACTGAGTTGTCTATTCTTTACTCTCTTCACCTTGGTTGTTAATAATATGCTGATCAACAATAACTTCAACATTGCTTTTCATTGCTTCTTAATAGAATCTTCGTGGGACGCCTCGGGTTGTTTCTCTTAACGGACCTGAAAAGATTTAGTATTGTTACCCTCAACAAGTGTGGCCCGCCTGTGGTCAATGTGTCTCCGGTAAGAAGTTCCACCAACATCGACTAAGTAGTGCACAATCCCCTCTTGTCGCGTAACTTTACCGAATTTCCATTTAATGTCCTTGTTTTGATAGTAACGGACTTGGACCAAATCCCCAACATCAAAGCTTCTTTGGCAATCGTTGATTCGTTCACTCCCCGCATGTGCAGATTTCAACAAATCGAGTCTTGTTCGGAAATTAAATTTCAACATCAATTCGGCTGGGCTCTTTCCCGTTTTTGTAGATGGACTCTTTCGGTACTGCATAAAAAGTCCATCTTTGAGAATTCGTACAAAATGCTCCGTCTGTCCAGGGGCGAACGCAGAAAAAAATGCGTGGGGGGGTTCAAAACTAAATATTAACGAACAATTTATTTTATTAAGTACTAGCCAACCCGTGCTCGAGTTGCTTCGCAAGCTTTTAATATATTTTTTAATATGACTAATATGATATTGACCGCAATTCCACTATATGTATTATAACCTAACACAAAATATATACTTTCATTTGCTTTCCGTAACCAAATAAAGGTTTGTATGTTCTCTCACTGAAACAGTTTAAAAAAAAAATAGACGTTCGAACATGTATCCGAACATGCATATTTCAAAGTTTCTGGATATACAATATTAGCAGTTTTATTATTTTGATGAAGAAGTAAATACTGATTATTGAAAAGTGTATTATAGATCTCAAATTATAGAGCAATTTTCTAGATTGGGGATGATCTCCATTGAGCATACTTTTTAAAGGTTCAGTTGGCTCGGCTATAGAAGGAATGCTTACTTTAGCATTAGCAAAATACTTGCTATTAAATTCCTATATTTGCTATATCTGTTATTTTCTTGTTCGAATACGAAAACTGTAGTACATAATTAAAAGCAACTCTACTCCCCAAAAACTGATTAAGACTTGAAATATTATTACTTGCTGTTCCTACGTTAATCGATAAGCGAACAATTTAGTGGACTGAAATTCAGAAATAAATAAACTTAAGAAAAGTCACAAGAAATGCAGCAACCCAGTCATTGCGATTGAATCGAATTCATATATATAAAAGTACAAAAATACAAAATTTTGATAAATTTATAATTTGTACAAAAACATATATCTCAGCTTATAAGTACAGTTAAGAAATGATTTAGGGCTTAAAATAAAACTATTGAACTTATACAAAAGATCTCATTTTTTAAAATATTTAGTAGGTTTAAGCATAATTAAATATGTTGATCAACTACGACATGAAAGTGTAGGATTTTTCTTAAAGCTAATAATCTAATTCAACAAATAAAAAATATCCAATTACATTCTTATGAGAAATTTAAACCATTGGTTTCAATTAAATCTAAATATTTGTTTCGTCTTTATATAATAGTAATAATATGTTTTTTGGAAAAAAATAAATAAATAAATTTTTGAATAGGTACAATATTTTATAAAATAAAATCCATGTGCCTTGGAACTTTTGCCATTATATTTATAACGTCCTCAAAGTAAACCCCAATATCCACGCAGATGTTCAGCAACATCAAACCGCTCAGTCGCTCATCTCCGGTTTTGCATCTCCGATAGGTTCTTAATCGGAGATATTGGGCATCATCGGCAAACATTTGTACATTTCCGTGGAGTAAAAGAGAAGGAATATCATTTGTGAAGGCTGAAAACAGAAGTGGTCCTAGAATGGATCCTTGAGGAACACGACACAATAACGGAAGGAATTCCGAAACCTGACTTGCAGATACCACCGCTTGTTTCGTACCAGTTAGATATGATGATATCAGCTGAACTGCTTCCGGACCAAATCTGAAACGAGATGATAACTTATGGCACAAAATGTTATGGTCAATTGTGTCGAATGCTTTGGAGTAGTCAAGGAGTACCAAGAATGTAACTTTGTCATCATCCAAGGCTGTCCTTACCCGCTCCACCACATTAAAGAGTGCAGTAATACTGCTATTTGGAGAACGAAATCCAGACTGTTTGAGTGATAAGAGATCATTTGATTTGAAGAAACGGTTAATTTGCTTAAGAATTAATCTCTCAGCCATTTTCGATAAAAATGGTAGAATAGATATCGGACGATATTCTGTTCCACAGCGATTTTTGTGTACGGGTATAGTTTTGGAAAATTTCCATTGTGAAGGAAAAGTGTTTTTTGTGAAAATTGAATTTATGGCATAAGTTAAGAATGGAAAAATGAGTGAAGAATTGCTTTGATGAATGTGGAATCGGCAATAGATCGAACCTAATTGAATTGGTTTTGAATGAAATTAAACTTTCTACAACGTCCTCAGAAGAAACAGTTTCAAAGTTGAAGAGGAATGAAGCGTAAGGGGATGACAATTCGAAATGTGGAAGTGCTGGGTTCAGAGATATGGGTTGAGGTACAGACGATACAAAAAGTTTGCTCAGCTCATTACAATCAACCTCCAAGTCGAGTGATTTCTGTTTGCCAATTCCAACTTCACAGAGGTTCTTCCAGGCCTTGTGGTCATTTTGTGAAAGATTCAGGTGATTTGAGTACCACCTAGTTTTTTGCTGAATTTATGAGGCCTACGCATTTATTATTTTTTGGCTTATACAGTTCTGTATTTCCGCACTAAACCAGGGATTACCTGTAAGTCTTACAGTCTTTGTCCTCAAAGGAACGCGGGCGTCAAACAGTCGAACTAGATTACTTTCTATGAACTCAATTGGATCAGATGGAGAGACCATATAATAAACGCTGTGCTAACAAACTGCTCTGGTGTCAGATTCAATAGGATTCGAGTTCACATTCCTAAAGTCAGGGTACTGAAACTTCTTTGCAGATCTAGGATCTGAAAAATCATATGAGAGAAGTATAAGATCATGACGTGAAAAACCAGGTGCTCATAACTGATCATACATAATAACCTTGTTGACGTCAGTAACAAGGAAAACATCGAGAAGAGTACTTGTGTTACGCGAAAAGTGGGTTGTATTAAGAACATTAACGGGATAAAGGTTGAACGTTCTCATATTTTCGTTCAGACTGTTATCAACTAAGAAAGATGTTGCTGTTGAAATCACCGCAAAGAATGATACTTGGGAAAAACATACAGTTATCTTCTAGAAATAAATTGACCGGTGATAAATCATTATTAAGATAAGGCCTATTCACGACCCCCAATAATAGTTTTTCATTATTACTGCAGATTTCGATACACAAACATTCAAAAGAGTATCCAGCTGGAGAAGGAAACTTAAACCATAGCTAATTTAACATTGACATATATCATTAAAATAAAGGAAATACGTTTTAACTTGCTCCAAGCTTCAATTCGACTAGAAAATCGCCTGAGCATACTTTTACATCGTCTGGAAATTCGTGGGTAAATACCTCGGCAGACCTTTTTATTTCTACTTCTTCAAGTTTGCCAAATTTTTCGGCAAAATATTTTGAATTTTGGAAAGCAATTCACGATGGTCGAGAAATCTATTTTTAATTACATGAATAAATGGTCCAAAGAAGAAGCATCGATAAACCGACGAAAATATTCTTTAGGATCGCCTTCATAATTATCTATGTTCCTCTGGTGATTGGCTTTTAGTAAGTGATCAGTCAACACTAATTTCCCCATTGACACACAAAATTTACTTACTCTAAAAAATGTATTTCGGGCGGGTTTCAACCCCCAAAACCCCCATCTGTTCGCCACTGCGCATGTCCATTAGTTGAAGGGTGTGCTGGTGAAGTAAGTTTTGGATTAATACCATTTGATTTAAAAAAATCGCGAAACTCTTTTGAAGTGGAATTTGTGCCGTTGCCTGAAACAAGTGTATTCGGTAATGTATTTCGGTAATGGTATTGTGTAAGAACTCGTGAAGCGTTTCGTTGGAAAAACCTCCAAACAATTTGTTCGTACATCAACGATATCCAAAAAATAATGTTCCATGAAGGGTCCCACAAAATCAACATTCAGCCGCTGCCAAGGTTGAGCAGGAACTTCCCATGGATGAATTGTAACTTTTATAAACTCTGTAAGTACCTTACCCCAATTACCTCAGCGCAGCTTTTGACCATTTCCTCAATGTCAAGATCTATACATGGCCAGTAGCAATAACTCCTTGACAGTGGCTTCATTTTTGTGATACCAAGGTGTGCAGTGTGTAATTCCTTTAGGATTTCAGATCGAAGCTTTGCTGATATAATCGCATTCCTCTGTAAATAAAACCATATCACTTTCCATAGCACTATATGAAGAATTCTTTAGAGAAGTTCCAGCTTGTAATTGAATGAACAATAAAGATAGCTTTTTATCGTTTTTGTTTCTCTCAGAATGTCATTCTTAGTCACGGGTAAAATATCTTCCCAAAGCTGGTAGATTTATTTTTTTTGCTGCTCTACATACGTCTTCTCTAAAGGGTGCCAGCAAATAAAATCAGCGTTAGTGTGTTCGTTTGTATTTTTATATTTAATTTTGTAATTGAAACCACTTAAAAACAGGGCGTAATAGAAAACGTTGAGCTATAAGCCAGGGTAAATTTTTGTTTGTGCTGAATATGGAAGTAAGGTTTTATTGTCAGTTATGAGTGTAAATTTCCCCCATGGCAGTAGTCAAATATATATGCAATCCCCAATAGATTGATGTAGCTTCCTTACCCAATTGGATATAATTGGTTTCAGCTTTCAATAAACTCCTAGATGCAAAACCGATTGGTCGCTCGGCTTGCTCAGTTATACGGGAAAGTATAGCTGAAAGTCCAACTGGTGAAGTGTCTGTTGCTAGGATGAGTGGGAGATTTTCGTCAAATGGAGCAAGTACATTCTAACACATTATCTCCTTTTTGAGATTTTCTAAAGCATCTTGACAATAAGAAGACCAAACAAATTGTTGGTCATTCCTTAAAAGTTATTATATTGGATGCAATTAATTTTGTTGACAGATCCGATAAAAACTTGTGGTAGTAGTTAAACATGCCAAGGAATTGGCGAAGTTTGGTTACTTCTATTGGTGGATTTATTTCAGAAATAGGTTTCATTTTTCGCGTGTTTTGTGTAAGCCGATCCTGTCAATTTTGTGTCCTTCTTTCGAACATTTTGCACCTATATTTGTTTTAATATAGCTTGAATTTTTTCAGGTTTTCAGAAAGGAGCTTGCACCTTTTGAGAGTCTCATCTAAGATTCTTCCCATCACGATAATGTCATCGATAAGGAAGCTGTTCCCTCGAGATCAATAATGATGTGATCATCCATAAAGCGTTGCCAAATGTTAGGAGCAGTTTTAACTTCAAACAGGAGTCCGTTCACTTTGTATAGACCTTTGACTTTGCTTACCGTCTGCATAAGAGCACTCCCTTCTGACATACTGAGACGCAAGTAGGCCTTGTGAATATCGAAAGTGTAGTAGTACTCACAGTACTGAAGTTTTTGATACAGATATCTATTCATCTATTCTCCGGATTGGGTATTTATCGTTTACAATTAGTTTGTTTAAGATAACCTTAAAATCTGCACATAGATTTATATATTTCTTTAGTGTAGCCGTGGCGCCTGTCAACCTCGTGGCGCAGGTTCGCTTCCTGCCGTTGTCTATGTCTTCTTATATTCCATTAAAAACCAATTCTAAAAATTGTCATAAAATGAGTTGCTGCTTTACGTATTACATGCTGTTCAGGCATAACACTAACAACATGTGATTGAGTAAACTACTCATAAATATGTCAACGAAATAAAATAAAATAATGCGAATTATAAGAGACATAAATAAATAAGACACGGTAATTTTCTTCCCATTAATTAGTTCAGCCGCCATCCCTGAAGATAAAATCTGAGACAACAACCACCGACTCAATACGTCACGCCACATATCTTTCTATCCTTCTTTCTCTTCTTTCACCGGATGCCGTGCTGTGGTTAAAACATATAAAGGGTATTCATAATCCCTTGAGCCCGTGCAAAATTATATATATATAAAAAAAAGACGTATAGGTGTTCCGCAATTTGAATGTTTGACCTTCTCAAGATTTCCATCTCTTCCAATCGAATAATCTCATCTTCTGTAAGAGATCGAATAGCATAATGAGCCTGCCGTGGTTGTACAAATACAGGAGATGTTCCCTCTAGTAGTTTGAGACTTCCTTTCACATTGGGATTTTCGGTTGAAAGACATCTTTATGGGTCTCGAAAATTTGTTGCTTCAAATGATGGGTGTCTGCCTCTGTAAGAACATTTACTGTATTTACGTGTAATATATTAAGTGCCTTAACCCATTCTCTTCCCAAGAGTGTATTAAAATGCCCTTTCATAATGTAAAGACCGCACATAACCTTACGTTCATTGTACACAACCTCCACATTAGATTTTCCGTAATCTGGGAATGTCGCATTATTGTAGGTTTTCAACATAATTTTTGTAGATGTAATTTTCGCATTAGGGCAATGATAAATAAAAGTATTGTAATTCATAACCGATATGGCTGCCCACGTATCGAATTCCACGGCGAGTTCCTTCTTGTTAATTTGTAAGGTTATGAAGTAGTCTTCATCATCATTTCCTTTTATGGATTGAAGAATATTAGTCTCTTTGTGCATAAACTTTGATCTTATACACACTGACGACAAATGGCCACTGCATCGGCACTTTTTGCACTAAAGATTTGTTCCATGGCACTTATTTGCCATGTGATTTTGCATCCCACATCTTTAGCAAAATAGTTTATTGTCTTTTTGAATATCTTTTATCCCGCGCAAATTGCATTATATAATAATCTAGATTTCTAAATTATATTAATTATATCTTAAGTCATTGTTAAATAAAGTTTCTAATTTCTGAAGTATAAAAAAGATTTTTTCTAATCATATCAAGTGGCGATGAGTATATTAAAATGGATACAGCAGTGTTAAAAGAAATGGTCAAATCACAAAAAGAATGGATGCAACAAATGTAAGTCGACAACCAAGCGACTTTGGAACGATTGTTAAACCAACGTCCAACGGCGGCAAAGTGCACAATTTCCCAGTTCCTTGCATTTGACCACGAAAAGGAATTGTGGGAAAGTTATCTTTTCCAACTACAGCAGCATTTCACCGCCAACTCTTTGAAAGATGACAACTTGAAAATCCATTTTTTTATCAACATGCGGAAATCACACCAGCGATGTGCTTAAAAAGTTAGTAGGAACAAAAGATATAAGTAGACTCATACTCAAAGAGCTTTCTACTAAACTAACCAAACATTGCGAATCAGCACGTGCTTGCTTCGAGATGTAAATTCTTGAAACAAAAGATGCTCCCAGGGCAGTAGTATGCACAATGGATAGCGTATTTACGAGGCCTTGCAATAGACTGCTCCTTCGCCTGTTCAAAACCAGAGTTTAGCACATCATATGCAGATACCATGATCAGGGACATGATCGTCTTTTATACACCGCACAAAAAACAACCCATCGCTAGGCGAAATTGAGGAACTTATCACAGCTTATGAATCAACACAACAAGCATCAAATATATTGAAGAGAAGCAGCACTTCCAGTCCAATCGCAACAACGACTTCAGAAGTAAATCTTGTGACCGCCTCAAATTATCAAAAATGCACAATTAAGTCTCGTGATAATAAGAGCCGCGTTTTATTATGCACGAAGACCTATATAGGTCAGAGATTTGCATGTATTACAACAACACTACAATATCTTGATATTTATCTAGTTCAATACTCCTGACCCAGAATTTAATTACATATCTCACCACCAGGGTTAGCTTTTAACTTGTAAAAATTGGTACTTCAATTTTTTCAATTTTGAATTGTCAACCACGGTGTTGCCAAACAACCAACCAACTACTCATAATTTATTAAGTCTGCTTTTATACTAGTGCAATTTGTATGTGGTTTCCCATTGGTAAAAGATATCAATTTTGACAAGTTTAATCCTTTGGACAAACAAAAATTTGTTTCTTCCAACTAGTAGTTTAATATACACGAATAAGATCCAACAACATATCGAAAACAAAATCAATTGAAATCGCTTTATATCAAATTCAATATCTAGCAATGGAAATGGAAAGTAAAACTCACTTTTGTTCAAGTAAAACAGAATCATCTCTCCGCACTCCTTGTACTTTACTCAAACAATAAGCAAAAGCACAACGAAGAAAGAGCGACAGCTCAGTAATTTTATTTATCCCCGCCACCACCATTCGAAAGATACTATTACGCGGTGCAATACAGTTCAAACACCCCGTAACTGGCTGAACTAAAATGCATACAAACTCGGTTAAGTGAATATAATAGAGCCGTGGCCGCGTGTCGCGACGCTAGACATTGTTTAACTTTTTCCGTTTTCAGCGCTTCGTTTGACAGATAACAAACAAAAAACTTCTTGTTCGACACAATTGTTGATCTTTGTCAGGGTCCTCTGACGCAAAAATACACATTCAGAATAAATTTGCAAATTAAAAGTTTGCAAAAAAAAAATACAAAATCAATTAAAAACACCGTAGTGTGTTCTTTAGACCGCGACTCCATTAGAAATATTTATTTCGGCCATTATTGTAGACACAACATCTAGAAATTTATATTTCTTTGCTATGTGGGCAAACATAAATCGTGAAATTTCATTCTTCTCCAAGAAGCGCTAAGCGCCTTATGTACTTTAGAATCGGTATAATCTGTTTTTTTTTTAATGAGTTATTAAAATTTAACATGAAAATAAGCGAATTATAAACAAGATTCAATGTTTTGTGAGAAATTTGTGCGTTAATTAATGGGGGATGTCATGAAACGTCAAATTTTATTTCTTCGATTATTTCTTCTGAGAAGGCAATAAATAAATACAGATTCTCATGTCTAAATATAAAAAAAATCTGGGGCATGCACAAGAAATATAGACTACATGACACATTTCTTGCAATCATTTATTTCACTTGAGGCCTAGAGTTATAATATTTTTTTAAGGCAATTTAAAGATGATACAAAAACAGTAGGTAGTGGCGCGAACCGAACGAGGGAAAACCAAAAAAAAGGTTTAATTTTAGCATCATTTTTTTTTTTAGCAGGTTAAAAATCTTTTTATGGAGGAAATTTTTGCGTCCGGTTTTGCATTGAATTCATGCATTTGAAAAGGATTGTGTATTCATTAAAGTTTTTTTTGTTCTTGGCTATTCTCACAATATGCAACTTAAATAGCATACTGGTGACCGACTGCATTACGTTTTATGAGTGAAATCAATGATAATCTCTCCTATATGATCGCTGTCATTTTTTTCTACAAGGCATTTTTCATTGAGGAGTTAATTTCCTACTGGATTAATGTGTTTGGAGCCGAAAGTTTCGCTATAGTATGGGGGGGTGGGCCTTAATTGATTTCTTTTATACACAACTGGCTACTCCGCTTTGACAGAAATGCAAACAAAATTCATGTTCTAATTACTTGAAGAAAATTTTTATTTTATTTTTTCGATGCTGGGGATTCTCGAGTACCTGTAATTTGTCAACAGTATTATCATTTTTTTAATAAGATCCTCCATTGGACTGACCTTAAGCAGAACTTTTAGTTCTTTGTTCACTTCTTTTATTCAACATTAAACTGAAATCAGATTCTATTTAATCCAACGACATATATTCACCTTGGTAGAGCTTACGATTTAGTATCGTTCCGAAATCGATGGGTTGCTGTACAATATGCAGATCGTAGTGCACTTTACTTATTTATTATAGTTTATCATTTTATATATATTTAACTAAAATGAAATAAGAAAGGACAACTTTCGAGCAGCGCAGTAAACAGTTAATTTAGTGTAAACAAAAAAATTAAATTTCAAAAGGTAATCACAGCTCAAAACCACGCAAAGTAAAAAATGTTTATAACCCAGATGGTTTTATTTTCATGGGGTGAACTATATGGGTCATTGAGCATAATAAAACACGGCTAAAAGCAGCGTTAGAAAATCGTGTCCAAATTGTTTCACTCAACATCCAAGAAATCAATGCAAGCACATTTATTCCATTTGCGAATTTTGTCAACGACGTGGTCACATACGTAGTGTGTGCTTATCAGCCAAACAATCAGAGGGTACGAATAATTCACAAACGCAATCTCGTTATCAACAAAAGAATCGAAGGAGACGCTCACGAAGCAAAAGTGCTAATCAAAACAAAAAACCAAAAGCAGACAGAATCTGCACATTCAATAAACAAAATAGAAGACAACAAGTTAATGCATAATCGTGAAGTGGAGGTTGCGTCATATTTAGAGACCGATGTCAAGAAAAATAAAATTTTTGTATTGCTTCACACAAATCAGCGCCCTTAGCTTTTCAGTTAGACACAGGTGCCACATACTCACTTATAAGTCTTGATGGGTACAATAGACTAGGAAGTCCCGTTGCGAGCCCTCATCAAGATCTCTTAAAGCTTGTGGAAACATTTCGTTGCCAGTTAAAGGTGTACTCAATGTGAGTGTACAATGGGAAACCAAAACAAAGACTTTGTCCCTTTTAGTTTGTAATAATGAGCGAAGCGCAAACATAATGAGTTTGGATTGGCTCCAAGCATTTGGCTTACAGATTAAAGCTGCAAATTCGAATTCAATTTTACAAATTGAATCTGATTCTACAGACCAGCTTTTGAACTGTGCAAAAAACATGGAGGTGTTTTTAAACCCGAATTATGATGCACTAAATTTAAAGAAGCACATCTAACAATGAAATCGAATTGCCAGCCTTAATATTTTAAATATAGTCCCGTGCCCTTAGCTCAAAAGGAAGGCGTCCCCCTCGAACTGGAAAGTTTTCGGAAGATCGATATTTTACGTCCCATCGAATCCAGCCAATGGGCCGCAACCATTGTTGTGGTAAACAAGCCAAATAGAACATTGCGCATTTGCGGATATTTCAAGATCACAATTAACCCACACTCGGAAAATGATCGCCATCTCGTGCCACGAATAGAAGAACTTTTCCAGAAACTGCAAGGAGGGCTGTTTTTTGCGTGCCATCGAATCAAGCCAATGGGCCGCACCCATTTTAGTGATAAAGAAGCCAAATGGAAAATTACGCATTTACTCAGATTTCAAGATCACAATCAACCCACACTTGGCAATCGATCGCCATCCCGTGCCACGAATAGAAGAACTTTTCCAGAAACTGGAAGGAAAATTGATTTGTCTGATGCGTATCTCCAGATTCCTCTGGACAAAGAATCGAAGAATGTCTGCGTAATAAGTACTGAATTCGGATTATTTGAGTAGCAAAGGCTACCATTTTGTACATCCAGTTCAACAGGTATTTTTCAGCGACACATGGAGCAACTCACTGCCGATTTGAATTTCTGCGTTTCATACCGAGATGATGTGATCGTGCCTGGCCGTACAAATGAGGAACATTTAAGTAATCTAAAAATTTTCTAGAGCGGTTAGAGAATCACGGACTGCGCTGTCGACTAAAAAAGTGCCAGTTTTCCAAGGCTGAGGTGGAATATCTTGTTTACATCATTGATAAAACAGGAATAAGTCCATCCGTAACCTGCATCAAAGCCATTATCGATCTACCTTTTTTTATATAATTTTCTACGCGCTCAAGGGATTATGAATACCCTTTATATGTTTTTAACACAGCGCGGGCATCCGGTGAAAGAACAGAGAGAAGGATAGGCAAGATGTGTGGCGCGATGTTCTGAGACTAAAGCTGGTTGTTGTGTCAGATGTATCCTATTTATTTATGTCTCTTATAATTCGCATTATCTTATTTATTTCAGTGACATATTTATGAGTATACTAGTTTGCTCAATCACATGTTGTTAGTGTTATGCCTGAGCAGCATGTAATGAGCAAACCAGCAATTAATTTTATGACAATTTTGAGAATTGGGTTTTAATGTAATATAAGAAGACATAGACAACGGCAGGCATCGAACCTGCGACCAAGAGGTTAACAGGCGAGCACGCATCTATCGCGCTACGGCCACACCCTGAGCATAAGAACCTCAAGGACCTGGAAGTTTGTATCGGTAAGCTCGACTATTATAATAAATTCATAGATAATTTTGCTCACATAGCCGCACCGCTGAATAAACTACGAGCAAAAGACGAAGCTTTCAAATGGGTCGTCAATTTGAGCTTAGAACGAATCACAGAGGCTCCAACGCTGAGCAATTTTTCTAATGGGTTATACCTACACAATTGGTTATCGTTCAACAACAAAGCATATAAATGCTGACTGCTTATCGCATTTACCAATGGGGCCCGGCGAGAATTTCGAGAAATCGGAAGAATCTTGCCATGAAGTGGATGATAATTTTTCAACTATACAAGATTTTCCGATTAACGCAGATGTTATCGCTTAATTTTCAGAAAACGATTCAGATATTCGAAAAGTCACTGAGTATATACAGCAGGGTTGGCCAGCACATTTACGGGCAACTCAAAATCATTTACTCCCTTATTTTCGTAGAAGGTTTTGTGTAAGTGTGCCTGCTAACATTTATCTCTTTCACAGCCAAAGTCCAAGGGTGGTGGTACCTACAGCACTTCAGCCTAAAGTGAATACATACACTTCTACATCAAGGTCACTGGCGACTTACTCGGGTGAAACAAATGGCCCGCCGATATTGTTGGTGGGCCAAGGTTGATGACATCATTGAGACAACAGTCGCAAAATGCAATGCATGCCAATCGAATGCGAGCTGCTCACCGAAAGAATATTCCAATTGGTATACATCAGCAAACGTTTGGGAAAGCATTCACGTAGATTTTGGTGGCCCTTTCCAAAAATCTATGTGGTTAATCGCGGTCGATTCGAAATCAAAATTCCCTTTCGTCATTCAAATGTCTTACACCAATTAAGAAGCAACCATTCACGCTTTACGTTCCTTATTCGCTCTGGAAGGTTTTCCAAAGTTCATCGTATCTAAAAATGGTACCCAATTTTCCTCTAAGGAGTTCCAGCAGTTCTGTCGAAACCATTCAGTTCGCCATATGACGTCACCGAGTCAAATGGGTTAACCAAAAGGATTGTAAGAACTTCCAAAGAGCATTTCTTAAAATCATGGCTGAAAACTAAAAAGGCGACGACGCGCTCGCAACATTCGTATCCACTTTTCGAAACTCTCCGGGCGAAATGGGAATATCTCAGCAGAAATACTTCACGGTCGTCAACATCGAACATTACTTTCTGTAATTGTTTCCCAACCAAGAGAAACAATCATTCAAAATCAAACGAAGTTTCATAAAGGTCAATCGGTGTTTTTACGACGATACCTGCGAGGAAAGAAGTGGATTACAGGGCGTATTGAGAAGACTCTGGGTAGAAGGATGTACCGAATAAAAACAGATGCAGGAATTTGAAGACACCATCTGAACCAGTTAAGAGCTAGCGCAGAGTGAGATGCTAACACCAACGTTTCTCTCCACAAAAAGATTCTGTGGACTTAAAACTAGCAGGTTTTGATTATATACGTCAATGGAACGCAATTTACCTATAAGGAGTTCCAGCAGTGCTCTGTCGAAACCATTCAGTTCGCCTTATGACGTCAGCACCTCTCAACCCCGAGTCCAATGGGTTAGCCAAAAGGATGGTAGGAACTTTCAAAAGAGACTTTCTTAAAATTGTGGCTCGCAACATTCGTATCCACTTTTCGCACCACTCCGGACGAAATGGGAATATCTCCAGCAGAAAGACTTCACGGTCGTCAACATCGAACATTACTTTCTGTCATTGTTTCCCAACCAAGAAAACCAATCAATCCAAATCAAACGAAATTTCATAAAGATCAGTCGGTGTTTCTACAACAATACCTGCGAGGAAAGAAGTGGATCACAAGGTGTATTGAGAAGACTCTGGGTAGAGGGATGTGCCAAATAGAAACAGATGTAGGAATTTGCAGACGCTATCAGAACCAGTTGAGAGCTAACGCAGAGGGAGATGCTAACACCAACATTTCTCTCCACAAAAAAGATTATATGGACTTAAAACAGGCAAGTTTTGATTATATACCATCTAATAATGTCTCTATTCCAAGTCAAAGTCAGCAACAATGTAACGCAGATGATGACGAGGTATTCATCGATGCAATCTCGAATCCATCAGAGGTAGATTTATCAGAAGAGCCGCGCCCATCCGCTTCCGACACAACAGCACGTTTAAACAATTCGGAAGCTGGCCCTTCACGCTCATCAGGTCCAAATCCACCTTTGCCAACACCAAGAAAATCTGCTCGTCCCAAATTCCAGACCGTTCATTTTGTTCCAACTTGAGCGAAGGGGTAATTGATATACTCTGTATCATATCATTAATTATTGCACATGCAAAATGAAGAAAACGTTTAGTCAATATCTGTGAATATTCAATTACATTATTATGTCAAATATTCTTCTATAATAACCTAGATTTCTAAATTAAATTGATTATATCTTAAGTCGTTGCTAAATAAAGTTCCTAATTTATGATGTATAAAAAAGATTTTTGTAATCATATCAGAATAGAAAGTCGATCAGGTGTTTTGCAGCCACGTATTTTAATACTCAGTTTCATATAATTTGCTGAAAACCCCTTTGCCTTGATGAATATTTTGAATGGAGCGGCCCTCAGTTTTTAAAGCCTCCATAGAGATTGCGTATTCAACCGATTTATCCAGGGTCATGCTCGTTTCGCGTAGAAGCTTTTCTTTTATGTCAGAGGCCCTCAGTTCTCGAATGAATTGTGAGCGTAGATGATTTTTAAGTGTGGAATTATTACATGACTCACAGGTGAAATAGCAGTAAGCGCTAATCTTTTTCAACTCAGCCAAATAGTGGGATATTGACTCACCCTCATGTTAAAGTCTGAGCAAAAATTTGTGCTGTTTTGTAATTTCATTTGGTTTTGGATTGAGGTGACTTTTTAAAAGAACGACTAGTTTATCGTAGGCTTTTGTATCAAGCTCATCTGGGCTGTACAATTTGAAAGGAGCTGGTAGTTTTTAGGGCCAATGGAGTAAATAAGTACTTGCCTTTTTTTGTAGCATCAGCCATGCTTCATAGCGAAAGATAATTTTCCAGACGTTTTATATAATTTGTGAAGGGATCTTCATGTGAACTCGATTTGGTTTGCAAACCTTGAATTGTATTTGCTTATGCTTGAATAAGATGCAGCGCAGATTTAGGCATTTCTAAGATTTTTCTTAACCTTTAAAATCCTCGTCGCCAATGTTGAATATTTGCTTAATCCCAAAATGGAATATCGGAAAAGAAGAACTACGTTATAAATCGATGTCTAAAAGACTGACTTTATTTCATGTTAATTATGACACTAGTATATTGGGGTAATTCACAATTTGCATAATAAAAATATCATTTACTTAATTCACAATAGTAACTCATAAATATTTAACAACAGATTTCTACTGATTACTACGTTAAATAGAATAGCATAGATATGTACAGTTTCCTAGGAGGGATGCATTTCCAGCGATTAAAGCGAAATTCTCCCAACAATTTGGCTTAGGTGTTATAGGATCAATTGATAGCACCCACATAGCAAAGTGTCAGCTCCTTGAAGTGAAATAGAACATGTTTTCTACTGCAGAAAAGGCGAGCATTCAATGAATGTCCAATCCAAATCGGTTGTGGTGCGAATTTTGTTATTCTTAGTGCTAAAGCAACATACGGAGGAACAGCACACGATGCCTATGTTTGACGACGTTTAAGAGTCAAGTC
This sequence comes from Philhelius pedissequus, assembly GCA_910595825.1. Classification (NCBI taxonomy): domain Eukaryota; kingdom Metazoa; phylum Arthropoda; class Insecta; order Diptera; family Syrphidae; genus Philhelius; species Philhelius pedissequus. Next base: position 135,425,868 of record OU343160.1, read on the forward strand.
CAACTTAGAAAGATAAGCATTTAGAAATATGTCCAAATGTTTGTAAATATATATTGTAAACAATGAATGTAGAAAACTAAATAATACAACAACAAACTTGGTATACCTATACTATTTATTATTTCTGTAAGTAATTTGTCCAAAGTTTTTTTTTTGGTTTTTCCTCTTCACAGAACAATTGAATTTAATAAAAAAAATCTTCATATGAAAAATTTTTGACATTTAACTTCACTTTTTCAAGCATCCAGAATCGACTTGGACTTGAAGGCGTGATAAAATTTATCACTTCACAGGTTCACAGATCGAGAATTTATCCCCTGCCCCTCGCTTCCGCCTTCCTCTTCACCACTCAAATTACGGTGTTTCTAAGCCTATTTCAAGAATGCTTGGCTAATAACGTACAAAGAAACGGGCTATCCATTTTGCGGTTTCAAAAGTAAATTAAATAAAACACATACAATATGTTTTTTCATTATATTTCTTTTTTATTATTAAGTTTGAGCGTTGACATTATGTGTGTAACACTACATCATTCAAATGACCACCACGCGAATTTTTGCAAGCATCGATTCTTTTTAGGTCATCTTCGAGCACTTTTTGACACATATTGTGCGGTATATCAGCCTTAACTTTCGGTCCTTCACCTAGCCCCACAAAAAAAGTCGAGCGGTGTCAAATCGCATGATCTTGGTGGCCAGTTGATATCGCCACGCTCAAATTGTATGCAATGTGGCACCGTCTTGTTGAAACCACATATTCTCTAAGTCGTATTCTTCAATAGCAGGCACAAAAAAGTGGGTTATGATATGACCATAACGCTCCGAATTGACGGTGACAGTAGTTCCATCATCGTTTTCGAAGAAGTAAGGTCCAATCACACCTCCGGACCAAAGAGCTCCCCAAACAGTGACTTTCTGTGGATATAATGGCCTCTCTTCAATTACTTGAGGATTCTCAGAACCCCAAATATGACAATTTTGTTTATTAACATACCCACCGAGTGAGAAATGTGCTTCGTCGCTGAAGAAAATTTTGTTCGTAAAATCGCCGTCCACCGCCTCTTGTTCAAGCACTCATTCGACGTATGTATGGTCAGCTGGAATGGTCATATGGCTTCAGTTGTTGTGTGAGCTGGACTTTATATGGTTGTAGGTGTAGATCCAAATGCAAAATACGCCATAATTTGCCGTAAGATAGTCCTAATTCCTGAGAACAACGAGGAATCTACACATTGGAGTCTTCGGCAACACTTTCACTTACAGCAGCGATATTTTCAGTGGTACGAGCGAAACAATGATGAACAGCACTTACAATATCTGTAAACAATCCAGTCTCTTCAAATTTCTTCACAATTTTGCCAATTGCTTGCGTAGTTGGACGATTATGTAAACCATAATCTCGCTTAAAGCAGGATATGTGGGTGTGGCAGAATCCATTTTCGTAAATGTCAGACTTTCAACTGAAAAAAAAATTCGTGTAAGAACTTAGTTTGATAGATGTCGAATTCCAGCCTTATACTTTTGAAACCGCAAAATGGATAAAGCTTTACCTTTGACTTCAATATTAGTACTTCGGCACTCAGAAGTTTTCACTTCAACTCATCCTAAGCCCCATCCTCATTTATTAGTTTAAGTTTTTTTTAATATTTCAAGTTTATTTTTGTTGTTTGTTAAGCTAAATAAATAAATAAATATGTACCACGTTTGTCCTTTGTTCCCTATGTTAAGAGCACACGTATAACTTTTGTTCTTAGGCTCAAAGGACTATTTTCCGGGTTGTAATTTTTACCAACAAAATAATTACTTACTTATCTTCCAAGTTAAATAACTTGGACAATTTTAATGTCTTATCAAATAAAATGCACGACTAGATCGTACGTACTTGTTCCTGTAGCTAACAATTTTAATATAGCTAACCACTGACGCTGTTAGTAGGTTGGTAGTCTAGTTATCATTAGGTAGGTTTAAAGCCGATATTTAGGTAAGATTGCATTGATTCTTAGTATAATAAATTGTCGAATGGATGATCCAAGGAATAGTTACATAGGTATACTTAAATTGCTATGGATTTTAATTATATGAATTATGAGAGTATGTACCTACCTACATAGATATAAAAAAAAATATATAATCTTATAAGATAGGTGCAATATACATATTATTCATGTGATTTTGAAAGACATATAAATGTTGGGATGTGTCATATACAAAAATGTTATTGTTTAAGGGAAAAAAAGATGCCATTTTAATTCTTGGACAAATATGAATGTATATCAAAAAATATTTGTCGAAGTACAAATTGTTGTGTAAACTTATAAAACCTGCAAAAACCACGACTGTAATCGGTTTTTCGAAAAAAACAAGAACACTATTAGATCGCACGGATCAATTAAATATTGATGAAAAGTATCTCGAAAAGTGAAGGCCGGATTCTGATGAAAAACTTTTATTTATATTTTTATTTTTTAAATTTTTGTATGTAATTTTTTAGAGTTTATTTATAAACATGTGATTATAAAATTTAATATAATTTTTTTGATTAGTTTAAAAAATATTGATTTTTCAAAAACAAAATTTCAAAAATTAATTAAAATTAGGAATAAAAAACATATTAAAAAATGTTGATATGCAGAATTAATTCTAGATCTTCTCAAATAAAAAATTTGAGAGAAATCCCAAGAGAGGTTACCGAGAAAGCCAAAAATAAAAAAAAACTTATATGAAAGGTACCGTTCCCGTAAATTAGGTTCTGATTAAATAGTAGCTAGTACCAAAAAAAATTCTTTTTCGAGAAAAATATTTTAATTAAAGAAAACGCAAACAATATGTTTATATTATTTTTGTTTTTGTTTTAGTGGAAAAATATTTTAAGTAGCTAGGTACCGTTATTTTTAGGCCTAACATAAAATTTTAGTTTCTCCTCAGAGGGATGCCAAAAGTATCACACATTCTAAATTTGAAGGTAATCGCTTAGGCTGCAGCTCGTTATACATACAAACGGACAGACAAACAGACATTTTGTCGATCAATTTATTAGGCTTCTCTATTATCACAATGACATGTTTGGTTGTTCAAATTTATAGTCCCTATAATTGGAAGTTAAAATATACCCTTAGTAGTAGTACCTAAGATTTAAAATGAATAAAAAAAATGAGTTCTTTACCACGTTTTAAAGTAATCAATCACTTTATTCCAATTTTGAAATGCAAAAGCGATTGATCGCTCGCCTTGCTCAGTTATATGGGAAAGTATAGCTGAAAGTCTAACTGGTGAAGTATCTGGAGCTAGGATGAGTGGGAGATTGTCGTCAAATGGAGCAAGCACATTCTAACACATTATCTCCTTTTTCAGATTTTCTAAAGCATCTTGGCAATTAGAAGACCAAACAAATTGTTGGTCATTCCTTAAAAGTTATTATAGTGGATGCAATTTTGTTGACAGATCCGGTATAAACCTGTGGTAGTAGTTAACCATATCAAGGAATTGGCGAAGATTGGTTACTTCTGTTAGTGGATTTATTTCAGAAATAGCCTTCATTTTTCGTGTGTTTTGTGTAAGCCGATCCTGCCAATTTGTGTCCCAAAAAAATACGCTTCTTTCGAACATTTTGCACCTATATTTGTTTTAATAGAGGTTGAATTTTTTCAGGTTTTCAGAAAGGATCTTGCACCTTTTGAGAGTCTTATCTAAGTTTCTTCCCATCACGATAATGTTATCGATAAGGAAGCTGTTCCCTCGAGATCATTAATGATGTGCTCATCCATAAAGCGTTGCCAAATGTAAGGAGCAGTTTTAACTTCAAACAGGAGTTTGTTCACTTTGTATAGACCTTTGACTTTGCTTACCGTCTGTATAAGAGCACTCCCTTCTGACATACCGAGAAGCAAGTAGGGCTTGTGAATATCGAAAGTGCAGTAGTACTCACAGTACTGAAGTTTTTTATACAGATATCTATTCATATATTCTCCGGAGTGGGTATTTATCGTTTACAATCAGTTTGTTTAAGATAACCTTAAAATCTGCACATAGATTTATATATTTCTTTAGGGTAGCCGTGGCGCGATAGATGTGTGCTCGCCTGTCAACCTCGTGGTTGCAGGTTCGATTCCTGCCGTTGTCTATGTCTTCTTATATTCCATTAAAAACCAATTCTAAAAATTGTCATAAAATGAGTTGCTGCTCTACGTATTACATGCTGTTCAGGCATAACACTAACAACATGTGATTGAGTAAACTACTCATAAATATGTCAACGAAATAAAATAAAATAATGCGAATTATAAGAGACATAAATAAATAAGACACGGTAATTTTCTTCCCATTAATTAGTTCAGCCGCCATCCCTGGAGATAAAATATGAGACAACAACCACCGTCTTAATACGTCGCGCCACATATCTTTCTATCCTTCTTTCTCTTCTTTCACCGGATGCCGTACTGTGTTTAAAACATATAAAGGGTATTCATAATCCCTTGAGTGCGTGCAATATTATATATAAAAAAAAAAGACGTATATGTGTTCCGCAATCTGAATGTTCGACCTTCTCAAGAATTCCATCTCTTCCAATCGAATAATCTCATCTTCTATAAGAGATCGAGTAGCATAATGAGCCTGCCGTGGTTTTACAAATACAGGAGATGCTCCCTCTCGTAGCTTGAGACTTCCTTTCACATTGGGATTTTCGGTTGAAAGACATCTTTATGGGTCTCGATTTGTTGCTTCAAATGATGGGTGTCTGCCTCTGTAAGAACATTTACTGCATGTATGTGTAATATATTAAGTGCCTTAACCCATTCTCTTCCCAAGAGTGTATTAAAATGGCCTTTCATAATGTAAAGACCGCACATAACCTTACGTTCATTGCACACAACCTTCACATTAGATTTTCCGTAAGCTGGGAATGTCGCATTATTGTAGGTTTTCAACATAATTTGTGTAGATGTAATTTTTGCATTAGGCCAATGATAAATAAAACTATTGTAATTCATAACCGATATGGCTGCCCCCGTATCGAATTCCACGGCGAGTTCCTTGTTGTTAATTTGTAAGGTTATGAAGTAGTTAACGCCATGAGTTTCTACTTTCGAAGCTAGGCTTTTATTTTTATTTGGTACTAAATTTAACACATTTAATTCGAAAGGATTGTCTTCATCATCATTTCCTTTTATGGATTGAAGAATATTAGTCTCTTTGTGCATAAGCTTCGATTTTATACACACTCACGACAAATGGCCACTGCATCGGCCCTTTTTGCACTAAAGATTTGTTGCATGGCACTTATTTGCCATGTGATTTTGCATCCCAGCAAAACATTTTATTGTCTTTTTGAATATCTTTTATACCGCGCAAATTACATTATATAATAATCTAGATTTCTAAATTATATTAATTATATCTTAACTCGTTGTTAAATAAAGTTCCTAATTTCTGAAGTATAAAAAAGATTTTTTCTAATCATATCAAGTGGCGATGGGTATATTAAAATGGATACAGCAGTCTTAAAAGAAATGGTCAAATCACAAAAAGAATGGATACAAAAAGAAGATGATAACTTGGCAGTCCATTTTTTTTATCAACATGCGGAAATCACACCAACGATGTGCTTAAAAAGTTGGTAGGAACAGAAGATATAAGTAGACTCATACTCAAAGAGCTTTCTACTAAACTAACCAAACATTGCGAATCAGCACGTGCTTGCTTCGAGATGTAAATTCTTGAAACAAAAGATGCTCCCAGGGCAGTAGTATGCAGAATGGATAGCGGATTTACGAGGCCTTGCAATAGACTGCTCTTTCGCCTGTTCAAAACCAGAGTTTAGCACATCATATGCAGATACCATGATCAGGGACATGATTGTCTTTTTTACACCGCACAAAGAACAACCCATCGCTAGGCGAAATTGAGGAACTTATCACAGCTTATGAATCAACACAACAAGCATCAAATATATTGAAGAGAAGCAGCACTTCCAGCCCAATCGCAACAACGACTTCAGAAGTAAATCTTGTGACCGGCTCAAATTATCAAAAATGCACAAGTAAGTCTCGTGATAATAAGAGCCGCGTTTTATTATGCACGAAGACCTATATAGGTTAGAGATTTGCATGTATTACAACAACACTGCAATATCTTGATATTTATCTAGTTCAATACTCCTGACCCAGAATTTAATTACATATCTCACCACCAGGGTTAGCTTTTAACTTGTACAAATTGGTACTTCAATTTTTTCAATTTTGAAACCACGGTGTTGCCAAACAACCAAACAACTACTCATAATTTATTAAGTCTGCTTTTATACTAGTGCAATTTGTATGTGGTTTCCCATTGGTAAAAGATATCAATTTTGACAAGTTTAATCCTTACATTGGACAAACAAAAATTTGTTTCTTATTCTCAATCAATTTTGCAGATCCTTATTTTTCTGTGGATCAATCTCGCTTTTTACTAACACTAGTACAATTGAATGCATTTACTTTGCCAACTAGTAGTTTAATATACACGAATAAAATCCAACAACATATCGAAAACAAAATCAATTCAAATCGCTTTCCATCAAATTCAATATTTAGCAATGGAAATGGAAAGTAAAACTCACTTTTGTTCAAGTAAAACAGAATCATTTCTCCGCACTCCTTATACTTTACCCAAACAATAAGCAAAAGCACAACGAAGAAAGAGCGACAACTCAGTAATTTTATTTACCCCCGCCACCAGCATTCGAAAGATACTATTACGCGGTGCAATACAGCTCAAACACCCCGTAACTGGCTGAACTAAAATGCATACAAACTCGGTTAAGTGAATATAATAGACCCGCGGCCGCGTGTCGCGACGCTAGACATTGTTTAACTTTTTCCGTTTTCAGCGCTTCGTTTGACAGATAACAAACAAAAAACTTCTTGTTCGACACAATTGTTGATCTTTGTCAGGGTCCTCTGACGCAAAAATACACATTCAGAATAAATTTGCAAATTAAAAGTTTGCAAAAAAAAAATACAAAATCAATTAAAAACACCGTAGTGTGTTCTTTAGACCGCGACTCCATTAGAAATATTTATTTCGGCCATTATTGTAGACACAACAACTAGAAATTTATATTTCTTTGCTATGTGGGCAAACATAAATCGTGAAATTTCATTCTTCACCAAGAAGCGCTAAGCGCCTTATGTACTTTAGAATGGTATAATCTGTTTTTTAATGAGTTATTAAAATTTAACATGAAAATAAGCGAACTATAAACAAGATTCAATGTTTTGTGAGACATTTGTGCACGATTAATGTGGGATGTCATGGAACGTAAAATTTTATTTCTTCGTTTATTTCTTCTGAGAAGGCTATAAATAAATACAGATTCTCATGTTTAAATATACAAAAAATCTGGGGCCTGCACAAGAAATATAGACTACATGACACATTTCTTGCAATCATTTATTTTACTTGAGGCCTAGGGTTATAATATTTTTGCTAAGGCAATTTAGAGATGTGACAAAAACAGTAGGTATTGGCGCGAACCGAACGAGGGAAAACCAAGAAAAAGGTTTCATTTTAGCATCATTTATTTTTTTTTAGCAGGTCAAAAATCTTTTTATGGAGGAAATTTTTGCGTCCGGTTTTGCATTGAATTCATGCATTTGAAAAGGATTGTGTATTCATTAAAGTTTTTTTTGTGTTCTTGGCTATTCTCACAACTTGCGACTTAAATAGCATACTGGTGACCGACTGCATTACGTTTCATGAGTGAAATCAATGATAATCCCTCATATATGACCGCTGTCATATATCATTTCTACAAGGCATTTTTCATTGAGGAGTGAATATCCTACTGGATAAATGTGTTTGGAGCCGAAAGTTTCGCTATAGTATGAGGTGGCTTTAATTGATTTCTTTAAGCAGAACTTTTAGTTCTTTTTTCACTTCTTTTATTCAACATTAAACTGAAATCAGATTCTATTTAATCTAACGACATATATTCACCGGGGTAGAGCTTACGATTTAGTATTGTTCCGAAATCGATGGGTTGCTGTTGCACTTTATGTATTTATTATAGTTTATCATTTTATATTTATTTAACTAAAATAAAATAAGAAAGGACAACTTTCGAGCAGCGCAGTAAACAGTTAATTTAGTGTAAACAAAAAAATGAAATTTCAAAAGGTAATCACAGCTCAAAACCACGCAAAGTAAAAAATGTTTATAACCCAGATGGTTTTATTTTCATGGGGTGAACTATATGGGTCATTGAGCATAATAAAACACGGCTAAAAGCAGCGTTAGAAAATCGTGTCCAAATTGTTTCACTCAACATCAAAGAAATCAATGCAAGCACATTTATTCCATTTGCGAATTTTGTCAACGACGTGGTCACATACGTAGTGTTTGCTTATCAGCCAAACAATCAGAGGGTACGAAAAATTCACAATCGCAATCTCGTTATCAACAAAAGAATCGAAGGAGACGCTCACGAAGCAAAAGTGGTAATCAAAATAAAAAACCAAAAGCAGACAGAATCTGCACATTCAATAAACAAAATAGAAGACAACAAGTTAATGCATAATCGTGGAGTGGAAGTTGCGTCATAATTAGAGACCGATGTCAAGAAAAATAAAATTTTTGTATTGCTTCACACAAATCAGCGCCCCTTAGCTTTTCAGTTAGACACAGGTGCCACATACTCACTTATAAGTCTTGATGGGTACAACAGACTAGGAAGTCCCGTTGCGAGCCCTCATCAAGATCTCTTAAAGCTTGTGGAAACATTTCGTTGCCAGTTAAAGGTGTACTCAATGTGAGTGTACAATGGGAAACCAAAACAAAGACTTTGCCGCTTTAAGTTTGTAATAATGAGCGAGGCGCAAACATAATGAGTTTGGATTGGCTCCAAGCATTTGGCTTACAGATTAAAGCTGCAAATTCGAATTCAATTTTACAAATTGAATCTGATTCTACAGACCAGCTTTTGAATAATGCAATGTCACTGTGCAAAAAACATGGAGGTGTTTTTAAACCCGAATTATGATGCACTAAATTTAATGAAGCACATCTAACAATGAAATCGAATTGCCAGCCTTAATATTTTAAATATCGTCCCGTGCCCTTAACTCAAAAGGAAGGCGTCCCCCTCGAACTGGAAAGTTTTCGGAAGATGGATATTTTTCGTCCCATCGAATCAAGCCAATGGGCCGCAACCATTGTAGTGGTAAAGAAGCCAATGGAACATTGCGCATTTGCGGATATTTCAAGATCACAATCAACCCACACTCGGAAATCGATCGCCATCCCGTGCCACGAATAGAAGAACTTTTCCAGAAACTGCGAGGGCTGTTTTTTGCGTGCAATCGAATCAAGCCAATGGGCCGCACCCATTGTAGTGATAAAGAAGCCAAATGGAACATTAAGCATTTGCGCAGATTTCAAGATCACAATCAACCCACACTTGGCAATCGATCGCCATCCCGTGCCACGAATAGAAGAACTTTTCCAGAAACTGGAAGGACGGCGGTTCTCTTCCAAAATTGATTTGTTTGATGCGTATCTCCAGATTCCTCTGGACAAAGAATCGAAGAATGTCTGCGTAATAAGTACTGAATTCGGATTATTTGAGTACCAAAGGCTACCATTTGGTACATCCAGTTCAACAGGTATTTTTCAGCGATACATGGAGCAATTCACTGCCGATTTGAATTTCTGCGTTTCGTAGCTAGATGATGTGATCGTGTCTGGCCGTACAAATAAGGAACATTTAAGTAATCTTAAAATTTTCTAGAGCGGTTAGAGAACCACGGACTGCGCTGTCGACCAAAAAGTGCCAGTTTGCCAAGGCTGAGGTGGAATATCTTGTTTACATCATTGATAAAAGAGGAAAAAGTCCATTCGTAAACTGCATCAAAGACATTATCAAACTACCTTTTTTTTATATAATTTTCTACGCGCTCAAGGGATTATGAATACCCTTTATATGTGTTTAACTCAGCGCGGGCATCCAGTGAAAGAATAGAAAGAAGGATAGGAAAGATGTGTGGCGCGATGTTCTGAGACTAAAGCTGGTTGTTGTTTCAGATGTATCTCCAGGGATGGCGGCTGAACTAATGCGGAGAAAATTACAGTATCCTATTTATTTATGTGTCTTATAATTCGCATTATCCTATTTGTTTCAGTGACATATTAATGAGTATACTAGTTTGCTCAATCACATGTTGTTAGTGTTATGTCTGAACAGCATGTAATGAGCAAACCTGCAATTAATCTTACGACAATTTTGAGAATTTGTTTTTAATGGAATATAAGAAGACATAGACAACGGCAGGCATCGAACCTGCGACCAAGAGGTTGACAGGCGAGCACGCATCTATCGCGCCACGGCCACCCCCTGAGCATAAGAACCTCAAGGACCTGGAAGCTTGTATCGGTAAGCTGGACTATTATAATAAATTCATAGATAATTTTGCTCACATAGCTGCACCGCTGAATAAACTACGAGCAAAAGACGAAGCTTTCAAATGGGTCGTCAATTTGAGCTTAGAACGATTCACAAAGGCTCCAACGCTGAGCAATTTTTCTAATGGGTTATACCTACACAATTGGTTATCGTTCAACAACAAAGCATATAAATGCTGACTGCTTATCGCGTTTACCAATGGGACCCGGCGAGAATTTCGAGAAATCGGAAGAATGAAGTGGATGATAATTTTTCAACTGTACAAGATTTTCCGATTAACGCAGATGTCATCGCTAAATTTTCAGAAAACGATTCAGATATTCGAAAAGTCACTGAGTATATACAGCAGGGTTGGCCAGCACATTTACGGGCAACTCAAAATCATTTACTCCCTTATTTTCGTAGAAGGTTTTGTGTAAGTGTGCCTGCTAACATTTATCTCTTTCACAGCCAAAGTCCAAGGGTGGTGGTACCTACAGCACTTCAACCTAAAGTGAATACATACACTTCTACATCAAGGTCTCTGGCGACTTACTCGGGTGAAACAAATGGCCCGCCGATATTGTTGGTGGGCCAAGGTTGATGACATCATTGAGACAACAGTCGCAAAATGCAATGCATGCCAATCGAATGCGAGCTGCTCACCAAAAGAATATTCCAGTTGGCCTACATCAGAAAACGTTTGTGAAAGCATCAAGTAGATTTTGCTGGCCCTTTCCAAAAATCTATGTGGTTAATCGCGGTCGATTCGAAATCAAAATTCCCTTTCGTCATTCAAATGTCTCACACCAATTAAGAAGCAACCATTCATGCTTTACGTTCCATATTCGCTCTGGAAGGTCTTCCAAAGGTCATCGTATCTGAAAATGGTACGCAATTTTCCTCTAAAGAGTTCCAGCAGTTCTGTCGAAACCATTCATTTCGCCATAAGACGTCAGCACCTCTCAACCCTGAGTCAAATGGGTTAACCAAAAGGATTGTAAGAACTTCCAAAAGAGCATTTCTTAAAATCATGGCTGAAAACTAGAAAGGCGACGACCCGCTCGCAACATTCGTATCCACTTTTCGTACCACTCCGGGCGAAATGGGAATATCTCAGCAAAAGGACTTCACGGTCGTCAACATCGAACATTACTTGTAATGAAGTATTACAATTTCTGTTTGATTGCCGACGAAAGTTGTTTGATTGCCGGTGAGAACATCGCAATTTGGCGCCCGAGTAGGGACCTGTTAGAAGGATCAACGGAACTCTTAACCGACCTCGAATCTTTTAAAGGCAACACCGACCGTAATATTCCAATTTATCCGATAAGTCCTTTAAAAGGATTCAACCATACCGAAGTCTCCGACAATTTCCGGCCCTTCGAAAGGTTCACCGAAACTGCACCAGAAAATAGATCTAGCAGTACTAATCCCACGAGGTACACCGAAACCTCACCGAAAACTAGACCTATCGGAACCCGATTGAATAAACCGAAAATCCCACGAAGTACAGCAAATCCGAACCGAAAAATAGATCTTTCCGAACCCGATAGAATAAACCGAAAATCCCACGAGGTACACCGACTCCGCACCAGCAAATAGATCTAGCCGAACTAATCCGACGAGGTACACCGAAACCTCACCGAAAACTAGATCTATCCCACCCCAATTGATTAAACCGAAAAATCCCACGAGGTACACCAAATTCGAACCGAAAAATAGATCTATCCGAACCCGATAGAATAAACCGAAAATACAACGAGGTACACCGAATCCGCACCAGCAAATAGATCTAGCCGAACTAATCCTACGAGGTACAACGAAGCCTCACCGAAAACTAGATCTATCCGAACCCGATTGAATAAACCGAAAATCCCAAGAGGTACAAAAAAAAGGAAAATATATACTAACTTAAATAAACCGACCGAAAATAAAATGTCTGATACCGAAGAAAGTTTTGACATATTCGCCAGCCTAGGGGCTATATACCTGCTCAAGAAAACAGTGCTCGTTGAACGGATGACAAACTTAGAGATGGATACTGAAGGTACCCTGAATGCACTCCGCGCCCGTTTCAGAGCCTACATAAAGCAGGCACGGGCTCGCAAATCCACGCAGAACTTTGTGAGGAAGTGGAGAAACTGGTAATCGATCGAGAATACTCCGACCCTAGTTTAAGGACACCAAATGCGGCAAACAGTAGAGACTCCGAAATTAGTGCCAAGGAAAATAGAATACCAAAACAGCTGCCATACAAAGAATACTACTATCCAGTACCCAGCCTTCCCACCGCAAACCAACCCAATGTTCAAACAAACACCACCACCGCCGCTACTTCCACGACCTACTCATTCCAGCCAGATGCATACCCAGCCACAGCGGAATTCGACCAATTAACCCGGTTGCCAGAATTCAGGGAATTCTATTACCCCCAAGGACTGGACACCCATCAAAGCCATAACCCTGTGGTTCCGAACACTTCAGGGACTGTGCAGCCAATTAGACCCCAGTAAGCCACATACGCACACCCGTTGTATCCCACCGAAAAATTACCACCCAGCCGAGAGGCGGAAGTAATGAACGTAGTCCGCAAATCGGGCCTTAGGTTCGATGCCTCCGGCAACGCAATGGAATCTATCAAAAGGGTGGAAGAATTGATGGAGTGCTATAAAATTCTCCGTAACGAAATGTCACATACCCTCGGAAATTTTTAGGGGTCCTGCTTTAGAATGGTATCGCATAAATCGGGTTAAATTAAAACTTGGGAAAATTTCAAAACGATTTGCTAAAATATTTCGTACCAGTCCATTTTGTAAGCAAACATATGGAGCGGTTATGTCAGATAAGAGGTAAATCTCTTGCGAACACTCAAGAGAAACCTGTTAGAAGCTACTCCCTAGAAAAATTAGCACCGTTTTTCTTCCTAGAATAAAATATTTTTTTTTGCGGTAAAAAAAATAAATAAAATATGTTCATATGTATAAAAGACGAGAAAGTTCTCGTCTCCGAAGAAGGAGTGAGATGTAACGAAGCATTACAATTTAACCCCCCCTCCCCGACTACGCGCCTGCCCGATATGGGTATGCGGTTCCAGCTGCCTGCGCCCGTCATACATATACCCCGTATATTCGTTCTTTCTACAATATCTCCTTTCCATCTACGTGCCTGTCCCCATATCCGAAACAAATATTTACCGACCTGCATACCTCCTTACCTAACCAATAAATTCCCTTTCCCGCCTACACCTACATATAAACCTAAATACTTACCCTACCCGACCGCATGTTCCAATAGCATGCGCACCATGCGACAGTTCAACATCAACTGATTGCTTATCAGTCGAAGTACTAAATTCACCACACCAAAAGGAGTTGCTGATAATAAACATCCAGTGTGGTGAATATGGTAAAACCAGAAGAGCTTATCTCCACTGAAGTCAACAACTGGGCATCGAACAAGAGATCTCGATGGTGAAATAAAATATTATTTTAATAGTAGATAAAGGGTGACGTGTTGCATAGTGCAACAAGTCACAAGAAATTAAGCATTGGGACGATACAGCTCACACTTACTATTATGGAAGAGTACTATAAATAGAGCACATAGAATGCTCCAAAAGTCAGTCAGACAGCAGGCGTCGACCTGGAAAGAAGTCGACAGTATCCGATCCGTAAGAAATAGGTAAATAATAAATAATCAAGACTACCCCCCACCAGTGGTAAGGAGTCTTTTTATTGCCAGCGAAAGCTGTTTGATTGCCGGCGCAAGTCGTTCGATTGCCGGTGAGAACCGTTTGATTACCAGCGAAAGCTGTTTGATTGCCGACGTAAGTCGTTTGATTGCCGGTGAGAACCGTTTGATTGCCAGCGAAAGCTCTTTGATTGCCGACGAAAGTCGATTGATTGCCGGTGAAAACCGTTTGATTGCCAGCGAAAGCTGTTTGATTGCCGACGTAAGTCGTTTGATTGCCGGTGAGAACCGTTTGATTGCCAGCGAAAGCTGTTTGATTGCCGACAAAAGTCGTTTGATTGCCGGTGAAAACCGTTTGATTGCCAGCAAAATCTGTTTGATTGCCGACGAAAGTCGTTCGATTGCCGGTGAGAACCGTTTGATTGCCAGCGAAAGCTGTTTGATTGCCGACGAAAGTCGTTTGATTGCCGGTGAGAACCGTTTTATTGCCAGCGAAAGCTGTTTGATTGCCGACGAAAGTCGTTTGATTGCCGGTGAGAACCGTTTAATCGCCAGCGAAAGCTGTTTGATTGCTGACGAAAGTCGTTTGATTGCCGGTGAAAACCGTTTGATTGCCAGCAAAAGCTGTTTGATTGCCGACGAAAGTCGTTTGATTGCCGGTGAGAATCGTTTGATTGCCAGCGAAAGCTGTTTGATTGCCCACGAAGTCGTTTGATTGCCGGTGAGAACTGTTTGATTGTCTGTCGACGCAAGACGTTTCTATTGCTAACGAAAACCATTGGGTGGCTTCCGCAGAATAATAAAGTGCAGGGAACATAAGCATTTACCGCACCATCAGCGTATAAAAAGCAACAATAATTCAGTACCGATATCCGAGAGGAGAACATGATTTAATTAGGACAGCAACCGAAGAAGTAAAACGGACCTTATTAACCACGGCGGATTAAAACCACGAGAATAATGATAACCACTTACTTGTACATTTAATTTTAAGAATATAAAAATCATAATAAAAGAGTTACAAATAAAAAACCTTCAAAAACTAAAGCTTTTTGTACTTACTTTGGTTAGAACCTTATAACCCGACGAGCTAAACCTCAGCCTTTGATAACAAAGTACATCACATACCTTCTGTCATTGATTCCCAACCAAGAGAAACGATCATTCCAAATCAAACGAAGTTTCATAAAGGTCAATCGGTGTTTTTACGACGACACCTGTGAGGAAAGAAGTGGATTACAGGGCGTATTGAGAAGACTCTGGGTAGAAGGTAGTACGTAGTACCAATATTGATTTTTTATTCCATAATAAATTAATTTAAGCTAACATAAATTACAAAATCAGTATAGCATGGCACTTGCCGTCTGCCAGATTGACAACTAAAATAAATTAAATTTACATATGTAATAACGCTTCCAATTAAAAAGTATTTAAGTAACTTTATTTATAATTTAACAAAATTTAACTAAGCTCACATTGACACATCAAAAATCTTCATTGATTATTCTATATCTATACTTCATTGCTATTTTGTAAAATTCATATAATTTAGCGACATCCATCTCATTCAACATATTAATAACTTCTTCTTCTGTTAAAAATTCATTTCCAAAAATACTAATCCTATAAATATAAATAATCCTAATGAATGATATTCTCTCTTTCTCGTAAGTTGCAGATACTACATTCAAGAGGTAAGTGACTCCTATGTGGTATGAAATTCAGGCTTAATAATTCGCTTCGAAGCTTGACCATGGTAGCAATCACCTGAATACTATTTGAATCACAGAAATCTCTGCAAGATTGTGATTGAGTCTACTGTATGTTGTTCTAAATATTGAACCAGAAGCTTCAGCTATATATTCCGTTGTACAGTTCTCATCTAATGCTGATATAATTTCGTATAGCATAGCTTTACTGCTCGAGACATTATCAACATCTAAAACAAAGTCTAAGTTGCATGCTTCTGCAAGTCTAACCCACTCTCTGTACCAACTGCTCTGGTCGTGAATGGCTTTAATGACATCTTTTATGACCAGTCGTGTATCAGGCGCATATTGAAGGCGTTCACGAGGTAGTTTCCTGGTAGGTTTCCAGCATAATAACATAGTTTGGCGTGTTCATTGGTAACCGAAATACTCTTTTTACATAGTATGTTAATAGTTTCTCAACCGTGTGAAACTTTTAGCAACCCCATACTTGCGAGGCATACAAAAGAATACTCTCTGAAACTGCTTCAAAAACCTTATGTTTACTGCTGTATGCAATACTCTTATTCAAAAAGCATCTTTTCAATGCAAAAAGCATCTTTTTCAAAGCAGTTTTTGCCTGCTGTAATTTTTCATTGAAGTGTTTCTCCATACACAGGGTTCTCGAAAAAATGATTCCTAGGTACTTGTATTCACTGACACATTCTACATTTTCGCCATTAAGGTTCCATATTTCATTCGAAGCATTCCGCCCTCCTCCTTTCTTAAATATCATCACTTTGGACTACTGTATGTTCACTTCTAGGTTCCATAGACAACTGTATTGGTACACTCTGTTTATCATGAGTTGCAACGATTCTGGGGAATACGCGAATATAACAACATCATCTGCAAACAGCAAAGCCTTAATACGTACCCCTGCAAAGTCAACTCCACCAGGCAGGTAATCGATGAGATCATCTAAGAACAAGCCAAATAGAGTAGGGCTCAATGTGCATCCCTGTCTGACTCCAGATGTGGTCTCAAACCAATTAGACAACTCAGCTCCGTTCCACACTGCCGCGCGAGTTTCTTTATACAGCTCTTCAAGAACTCGTTCGAATTTGAGCGATAATCCCAAGTTATATAATTTGTAGAATAAAGCACCTCGGTCAATTGAGTCAAAAGCAGCTTTGAAGTCGATGAAAAATGTATACAGTTTGCTTCCCTGCTTAAGAAAGCTTTCCGATAAGCTTCTAACAATGAAAATATTATCTATTGTTGAAAAACCTGGTCTGAAGCCAGCTTGAAAATCTTTAAAGAGGTTATGCGCCGAGATACACGTTGTGAGTCGTTTGTGCAACATCGTTGTAAATATTTTATACGTAGCGTTGAGAAAAGAAATTCCCCGATAGTTTGTTACGTCCAATACGGGTCCTTTTTTGTGGATAGGAAATATGATAGCATCACGAAATTCATCTACCGGAAGATCACCCTCAAACACTTTATTAAGTAGCCCTAGGAGCCTTTCCTTTCGAAAGATAGTCCCGTACTTATAAAACTCTACTGGGATACCATTTGCACCAGCAGGCTTATGATCTTTTGAATTTATCAGCGCTAATTCTAAATCGTCAGCAAATGTAAGTTGAAAATTTGATCTGATAATTCGCCGCGTTGTTGGAAGGTTACTACTATAGGGAGATGACCTGAGTTAAGCATTTCTTTGACGTCAAAGTCAGTGACCAAGGGTTCCCACTCCTCTCCTTAGAGTGCATAATCAATCACAGATCTTCCTTGACCACCAATAAATGTGAAATTTCCAGATGTGTCACTTCTACTTGTTCCGTTCAGGATTCGAAGACCGTATGACTCCGCTAGCTCAATGAGTTTCTTTCCTATTGCATTACATGTGAAATCTTTGGATTGCCTGCAGATTCCATTAACTGTATTCATAACCCCTAATTCCCCTCCAATTCTCGCGTTCAAATCTCCAATCAACAAAATGTTTGAACACCTCATGCAATTTAACATCTCGGTTGCTTTAACGAGGTTATCTTCCCAGTTGTTGCAATTTAGATATAAAGGCAAAATCCACAGATGTTTACTATTAACTTCCAACTCCACGAACGATGTATCATTTTGCATACGGAAATGGCATGTTAAATTATTTAAAATTTTCTTGAATCCAAAGTAGCATCCACCACTCGCTCTTCCTCTCGTATGGCTCCGCGTCGCCAGTATCCACTTAAATACATAACCAATAATTTTGTTTTCAATACTAGCATAGTTATCTGTTACATATGTTTCATACAGAAAAACGATGTCATAGCTATTAACAAATTTATAAAAGCCGCTAAACAGAGATTTATTAAACAAACCTGACACATTATATGATAAAATTTTAAAATATTCATTTTTACATCTTAAAACATTAGTTTGGACAATATTAACATTTTGGCAGACGGCTTCAGTACTAAAAACTACCATTCAAACTCCCACCCATGCCACTGGGCCCTGGCACAAAAACTGCATTATTGACGATAGTTGGTGTTGTTTTTCAGCTGTTATTTGCGAGCTGACACTGCATTCCTTCAGCACACTGTTTATGAGAAGCATTCCTTCATTGCATTTCAGGTTCTTGCTTGTATCAAAATAAAAACTTTTATTGTCCAATAAAAGTGTTTGTCCTCTGATTACAACTTTTGCATGTTTGTCTTTTGCAATAATAGTGGCTTTTATTTGTAAAAGAAGTCTTTTTCTTTCCCGAGCTGCTTTGGTGTAGTCGCTGTGGATCGAGATTCCAGTGTCGCGCAATTTAAAGGCAGTCTTCAGAATACGTGAAACATCATATATATGTTGCATCTCTACAATAACATTCGCTATTTTTTATTTCTCGAGCGAATTACTTTTGTTTTTGTTATTTTTGCTGGGTTGTTATCTTAAAGGAGATCCAGACAAACATTTTTTGCTCTTTCACCAGCATGTTGATCATCATCTTGTGTTGGAAAATGCAGTACCAAATTTTTTTCGTTTGATTTCCTTTCTAGAAATTCAATTTGTCGCTCAAGAACATTACATCTGTTCTCCACCTGCTATAACTGGGTTTGAAGAATTTCGTTGCTACGTTCGAGAGACTCCATTTTCGTTTTGACTCCCAACAGGTCCGATTGTGTAGGCAAGCTTTTGAGGCTATCATCCAATAATGCAGCCAGTGAACTTTCGAGGGTTTTTAGATCAACCAACTGCATTTTGTCAGCGTTCAAAAATTTTTTTGCGTAGACTTTGTGTACTGATGATTGTGATTCCGGCGAAAGGTCAGAGCACGGTCGTTTTGACGGCTGCGGGTTGTCAGATCGTCGGCCATTAGGGGGCTTGTCGTTGTTATTATTGTTATTTTTATATGGCGAAGTTCTTCGTAGGCCATTCATATTGCTCGGCGATAATTTACTTAAAAGCAATGCAAAATTTTCCTCACCTTTGAGTAAATGGTTTCCAATTGAATTAATTTAGTTTAATAAAGAAAAGAAAAACATTTTAAAAAGTGTTATAGCAATAAATAAACGCAAAATTATCGGAGCCAGCGATGCCAATAAAAACAAATGCAGGAATTTGAAGACACCATCAGAACCAGCTAAGAGCTAGCGCAGAGTGAGATGCTAACACCAACGTTTCTCTCCACAAAAAAGATTCTGTGGACTTAAAACTAGCAAGTTTTGATTATATACGTCAATGGAACGCAATTTACCTATAAGGAGTTCCAGCAGTGCTCTGTCGAAACCATTCAGTTCGCCTTATGACGTCAGCACCTCTCAACCCCGAGTCCAATGGGTTAGCCAAAAGGATGGTAAGAACTTTCAAAAGAGACTTTCTTAAAATTGTGGCTCGCAACATTCGTATCCACTTTTCGCACCACTCCGGACGAAATGGGAATATCTCCAGCAGAAAGACTTCACGGTCGTCAACATCGAACATTACTTTCTGTCATTGTTTCCCAACCAAGAAAACCAATCAATACAAATCAATCGAAATTTCATAAAGATCAGTCGGTGTTTCTACGACAATACCTGCGAGGAAAGAAGTGGAGATGATCTGAGTTAAGCATTTCTTTGACGTCAAAGTCAGTGACCAAGGGTTCCCACTCCTCTCCTAAGAGTGCATAATCAATCACAGTTCTTCCTTGACCACCAATAAATGTGAAATTTCCAGATGTGTCACTTCTACTTGTTCCGTTCAGTATTCGAAGACCGTATGACTCCGCTAGCTCAATGAGTTTCTTTCCTATTGCATTACATGTGAAATCTTTGGATTGCCTGCAGATTCCATTAACTGTATTCATAACCCCTAATTCCCCTAAAATTCTCGCGTTCAAATCTCCAATCAACAAAATGTTTGAACACCTCATGCAATTTAACATCTCAGTTGCTTTAACGAGGTTATCTTCCCAGTTGTTGCAATTTAGATATAAAGGCAAAATCCACAGACGTTTACTATTAACTTCCAACTCCACGAACGATGTATCATTTTGCATACGGAAATGGCATGTTAAATTATTTAAAATGTTCTTGAATTCAAAGTAGCATCCACCACTCGCTCTTCCTCTCGTATGGCTCCGCGTCGCCAGTATCCACTTAAATACATAACCAATAATTTTGTTTTCAATACTAGCATAGTTATCTGTTACATATGTTTCATACAGAAAAACGATGTCATAGCTATTAACAAATTTATAAAAGCCGCTAAACAGAGATTTATTAAACAAACCTGACACATTATATGATAAAATTTTAAAATATTCATTTTTACATCTTAAAACATTAGTTTGGACAATATTAATATTTTGGCAGACGGCTTCAGTACTAAAAACTACCATTCAAACTCCCACCCATGCCACTGGGCCCTGGCACAAGAACTGCATTATTGACGATAGTTGGTGTTGTTTTTCAGCTGTTATTTGCGAGCTGACACTGCATTCCTTCAGCACACTGTTTATGAGAAGCATTCCTTCATTGCATTTCAGGTTCTTGCTTGTATCAAAATAAAAACTTTTATTGTCCAATAAAAGTGTTTGTCCTCTGATTACAACTTTTGCATGTTTGTCTTTTGCAATAATAGTGGCTTTTATTTGTAAAAGAAGTCTTCTTCTTTCCCGAGCTGCTTTGGTGTAGTCGCTGTGGATCGAGATTCCAGTGTCGCGCAATTTAAAGGCAGTCTTCAGAATACGTGAAACATCATATATATGTTGCATCTCTACAATAACATTCGCTATTTTTTATTTCTCGAGCGAATTACTTTTGTTTTTGTTATTTTTGCTGGGTTGTTATCTTAAAGGAGATCCAGACAAACATTTTTTGCTCTTTCACCAGCATGTTGATCATCATCTTGTGTTGGAAAATGCAGTACCAAATTTTTTTCGTTTGATTTCCTTTCTAGAAATTCAATTTGTCGCTCAAGAACATTACATCTGTTCTCCACCTGCTATAACTGGGTTTGAAGAATTTCGTTGCTACGTTCGAGAGACTCCATTTTCGTTTTGACTCCCAACAGGTCCGATTGTGTAGGCAAGTTTTTGAGGCTATCATCCAATAATGCAGCCAGTGAACTTTCGAGGGTTTTTAGATCAACCAACTGCATTTTGTCAGCGTTCAAAAATTTTTTTGCGTAGACTTTGTGTACTGATGATTGTGATTCCGGCGAAAGGTCAGAGCACGGTCGTTTTGACGGCTGCGGGTTGTCAGATCGTCGGCCATTAGGGGGCTTGTCGTTGTTATTATTGTTATTTTTATATGGCGAAGTTCTTCGTAGGCCATTCATATTGCTTGGCGATAATTTACTTAAAAGCAATGCAAAATTTTCCTCACCTTTGAGTAAATGGTTTCCAATTGAATTAATTTATTTTAATAAAGAAAAGAAAAACATTTTAAAAAGTGTTATAGCAATAAATAAACGCAAAATTATCGGAGCCAGCGATGCCAATAAAAACAAATGCAGGAATTTGAAGACACCATCAGAAACAGCTAAGAGCTAGCGCAGAGTGAGATGCTAACACCAACGTTTCTCTCCACAAAAAAGATTCTGTGGACTTAAAACTAGCAAGTTTTGATTATATACGTCAATGGAACGCAATTTACCTATAAGGAGTTCCAGCAGTGCTCTGTCGAAACCATTCAGTTCGCCTTATGACGTCAGCACCTCTCAACCCCGAGTCCAATGGGTTAGCCAAAAGGATGGTAAGAACTTTCAAAAGAGACTTTCTTAAAATTGTGGCTCGCAACATTCGTATCCACTTTTCGCACCACTCCGGACGAAATGGGAATATCTCCAGCAGAAAGACTTCACGGTCGTCAACATCGAACATTACTTTCTGTCATTGTTTCCCAACCAAGAAAACCAATCAATACAAATCAAACGAAATTTCATAAAGATCAGTCGGTGTTTCTACGACAATACCTGCGAGGAAAGAAGTGGATCACAAGGTGTATTGAGAAGACTCTGGGTAGAGGGATGAGAACCAGTTGAGAGCTAACGCAGAGGGAGATGCTAACACCAACGTTTCTCGCCACAAAAAAGATTATATGGACTTAAAACAGGCAAGTTTTGATTATATACCATCTAATAATGTCTCTATTCCAAGTCAAAGTCAGCAACAATGTAACGCAGATGATGACGAGGTATTCATCGATGCAATCTCGAATCCATCAGAGGTAGATTTATCAGAAGAGCCGCGCCCATCCGCTTCCGACACAACAGCACGTTTAAACAATTCGGAAGCTGGCCCTTCACGCTCATCAGGTCCAAATCCACCTTTGCCAACACCAAGAAAATCTGCTCGTCCCAAATTCCAGACCGTTCATTTTGTTCCAACTTGAGCGAAGGGGTAATTGATATACCCTGTATCATATCATTAATTATTGCACATGCAAAATGAAGAAAACGTTTAGTCAATATCTGTGAATATTCAATTACATTATTATGTCAAATATTCTTCTATAATAACCTAGATTTCTAAATTAAATTGATTATATCTTAAGTCGTTGCTAAATAAAGTTCCTAATTTATGATGTATAAAAAAGATTTTTGTAATCATATCAGAATAGAAAGTCGATCAGGTGTTTTGCAGCCACGTATTTTAATACTCAGTTTCATATAATTTGCTGAAAACCCCTTAGTTTTTAAAGCCTCCATAGAGATTGCGTATTCAACCGATTTATCCAGGGTCATGTTCGTTTCGCGTAGAAGCTTTTCTCTTATGTCAGAGTCCCTCAGTTCTCGAATGAATTGTGTGCGTAGATGAGTTTTAAGTGTGGACTTATTACATGACTCACAGGTGAAATAGCAGTAAGCGCTAATCTTTTTCAACTCAGCCAAATAGTGGGATATTGACTCACCCTCATGTTAAAGTCTGAGCAAAAATTTGTGCTGTTTTGTAATTTCATTTGGTTTTGGATTGAGGTGACTTTTTAAAAGAACGACTAGTTTATCGTAGGCTTTTGTATCAAGCTCATCTGGGGCTGTACAATTTGAAAGGAGCTGGTAGTTTTTAGCGCCAATGGAGTAAATAAGTACTTGCCTTTTTTGTAGCATCAGCCATGCTTCATAGCGAAAGATAATTTTCCAGACGTTTTATATAATTTGTGAAGGGATCTTCATGTGAACTCGATTTGGTTTGCAAACCTTGAATTGTATTTGCTTATGCTTGAATAAGATCCAGCGCAGATTTAGGCATTTCTAAGATTTTTCTTAACCTTTAAAATCCTCGTCGCCAATGTTGAATATTTGCTTAATCCCAAAATGGAATATCGGAAAAGAAGAACTACGTTATAAATCGATGTCTAAAAGACTGACTTTATTTCATGTTAATTATGACACTAGTATATTGGGGTAATTCACAATTTGCATAATAAAAATATCATTTACTTAATTCACAATAGTAACTCATAAATATTTAACAACAGATTTCTACTGATTACTACGTTAAATAGAATAGCATAGATATGTACAGTTTCCTAGGAGGGATGCATTTCCAGCGATTAAAGCGAAATTCTCCCAACAATTTGGCTTAGGTGTTATAGGATCAATTGATAGCACCCACATAGCAAAGTGTCAGCTCCTTGAAGAGAAATAGAACATGTTTTCTACTGCAGAAAAGGCGAGCATTCAATGAATGTCCAATCCAAATCGGTTGTGGTGCGAATTTTGTTATTCTTAGTGCTAAAGCAACATACGGAGGAACAGCACACGATGCCTATGTTTGACGACGTTTAAGAGTCAAGTCCAACTTAGAAAGATAAGCATTTAGAAATATGTCCAAATGTTTGTAAATATATATTGTAAACAATGAATGTAGAAAACTAAATAATACAACAACAAACTGGGTATACCTATACTATTTATTATTTCTGTAAGTAATTTGTCCAAAGTTTTTTTTTTGGTTTTTCCTCTTCACAGAACAATTGAATTTAATAAAAAAAATCTTCATATGAAAAATTTTTGACATTTAACTTCACTTTTTCAAGCATCCAGAATCGACTTGGACTTGAAGGCGTGATAAAATTTATCACTTCACAGGTTCACAGATCGAGAATTTATCCCCTGCCCCTCGCTTCCGCCTTCCTCTTCACCACTCAAATTACGGTGTTTCTAAGCCTATTTCAAGAATGCTTGGCTAATAACGTACAAAGAAACGGGCTATCCATTTTGCGGTTTCAAAAGTAAATTAAATAAAACACATACAATATGTTTTTTCATTATATTTCTTTTTTATTATTAAGTTTGAGCGTTGACATTATGTGTGTAACACTACATCATTCAAATGACCACCACGCGAATTTTTGCAAGCATCGATTCTTTTTAGGTCATCTTCGAGCACTTTTTGACACATATTGTGCGGTATATCAGCCTTAACTTTCGGTCCTTCACCTAGCCCCACAAAAAAAGTCGAGCGGTGTCAAATCGCATGATCCTGGTGGCCAGTTGATATCGCCACGCTCAAATTGTATGCAATGTGGCACCGTCTTGTTGAAACCACATATTCTCTAAGTCGTATTCTTCAATAGCAGGCACAAAAAAGTGGGTTATGATATGACCATAACGCTCCGAATTGACGGTGACAGTAGTTCCATCATCGTTTTCGAAGAAGTAAGGTCCAATCACACCTCCGGACCAAAGAGCTCCCCAAACAGTGACTTTCTGTGGATATAATGGCCTCTCTTCAATTACTTGAGGATTCTCAGAACCCCAAATATGACAATTTTGTTTATTAACATACCCACCGAGTGAGAAATGTGCTTCGTCGCTGAAGAAAATTTTGTTCGTAAAATCGCCGTCCACCGCCTCTTGTTCAAGCACTCATTCGACGTATGTATGGTCAGCTGGAATGGTCATATGGCTTCAGTTGTTGTGTGAGCTGGACTTTATATGGTTGTAGGTGTAGATCCAAATGCAAAATACGCCATAATTTGCCGTAAGATAGTCCTAATTCCTGAGAACAACGAGGAATCTACACATTGGAGTCTTCGGCAACACTTTCACTTACAGCAGCGATATTTTCAGTGGTACGAGCGAAACAATGATGAACAGCACTTACAATATCTGTAAACAATCCAGTCTCTTCAAATTTCTTCACAATTTTGCCAATTGCTTGCGTAGTTGGACGATTATGTAAACCATAATCTCGCTTAAAGCAGGATATGTGGGTGTGGCAGAATCCATTTTCGTAAATGTCAGACTTTCAACTGAAAAAAAAATTCGTGTAAGAACTTAGTTTGATAGATGTCGAATTCCAGCCTTATACTTTTGAAACCGCAAAATGGATAAAGCTTTACCTTTGACTTCAATATTAGTACTTCGGCACTCAGAAGTTTTCACTTCAACTCATCCTAAGCCCCATCCTCATTTATTAGTTTAAGTTTTTTTTAATATTTCAAGTTTATTTTTGTTGTTTGTTAAGCTAAATAAATAAATAAATATGTACCACGTTTGTCCTTTGTTCCCTATGTTAAGAGCACACGTATAACTTTTGTTCTTAGGCTCAAAGGACTATTTTCCGGGTTGTAATTTTTACCAACAAAATAATTACTTACTTATCTTCCAAGTTAAATAACTTGGACAATTTTAATGTCTTATCAAATAAAATGCACGACTAGATCGTACGTACTTGTTCCTGTAGCTAACAATTTTAATATAGCTAACCACTGACGCTGTTAGTAGGTTGGTAGTCTAGTTATCATTAGGTAGGTTTAAAGCCGATATTTAGGTAAGATTGCATTGATTCTTAGTATAATAAATTGTCGAATGGATGATCCAAGGAATAGTTACATAGGTATACTTAAATTGCTATGGATTTTAATTATATGAATTATGAGAGTATGTACCTACCTACATAGATATAAAAAAAAATATATAATCTTATAAGATAGGTGCAATATACATATTATTCATGTGATTTTGAAAGACATATAAATGTTGGGACCTTGGGCCTACAAAGTACATAATATGTAGGTATTCAGTGCCGTATGCAAAAATGTTATTGTTTAAGGGAAACAAAATGCCATTTTAATTCTTGGACAAATATGAATGTATATCAAAAAATATTTGTCGAAGTACAAATTGTTGTGTAAACTTATAAAACCTGCTAAAACCGCGACTGTAATCGGTTTTTCGAAAAAAAAACAAGAACACCATTAGATCGCACGGATCAATTAAATAGTGATGAATAGTATCTCGAAAAGTGAAGGACGGATTCTAATGAAACACCGTTATTTTTATTTTTCTAATTTTTGTATGTAATTTTTTAGAGTTTATTTATAAACATGTGATTATAAAATTTAAAATAATTTTTTTGATTAGTTTAAAAAATATTGATTTTTCAAAAACAAAATTTCAAAAAATTAATTAAAATTAGGAATAATAAACATATTAAAAAATATTGATATACAGAAATAATTCTAGATCTTCTCAAATATAAAATTTGACAGAAATCCCAAGAGAGGTTACCGAGAAAACCAAAAAAAAAAAAAAAACTTATATGAAAGGTACCGTTCCCGTAAATTAGGTTCTGATTAAATAGTAGCTAGTACCAAAAAAAATTCTGTTTCGAAAAAAATATTTTAATTGAAGAAAACGCAAACAATATGTTTAAATTATTTTTGTTTTTGTTTTAGTGGAAAAATATTTTAAGTAGCTAGGTACCGTTATTTTTAGGCCTAACATAAAATTTAAGTTTCTCCTCAGAGGGACGCCAAAAGAATCACACATTCTAAATTTGAAGGTAATCGCTTAGGCTGCAGCTCGTTATACATACAAACGGACAGACAGACAGACATTTTTTGTCGATCCATTTATTAGGCTTCTCTATTATCACAATGACATGCTTGATTGTTAGAATTTATAGTCCCTATAATCGGAAGTTAAAATATACTCTAAGTAGTAGTACTTAAGTACTTAAGTTGATATCGCTACGCTCGAATTGTGTGGCATGTGGCACCGTCTTGTTGAAACCACATATTCTCTAAGTCGTATTCTATAATAGCAGGCAAAAAAAAGTCGGTTATCATACCACCATAACGCTCCGAATTGACGGTGATAGTTGTTCCATCGTCGTTTTCAAAGAAGTAAGGTCCAATCACACCTCCGGACCAAAGAGCTCCCAAAAACAGTGACTGTTTGTGGATATAACGGCCTCTCTTCAATTACTTGAGGATTCTCAGAACCCAAATACGACAATTTTGTTTATTAACATACCCACCGAGTGAGAAATGTGCTTCGTCGCTGAAGAAAATTTTGTTCGAAAAATCGCCGTCCACAGCCTCTTGTTCAAGCACTCATTCGACGTATCTATGGTCAGCTGGAATGGTCATCTGGCTTCAGTTGTTGTGTGAGCTGGACTTTATATGGTTTTAGGTGTAGATCCAAATGCAAAATACGCCATAATTTGCCGTAAGATAGTCATAATTCCTGAGAACAACGAGGATCTACACATTCTGGTCTTCGGCAACAGTTTCACTTACAGCAGCGATATTTTCAGTGGTACGAGCGAAACGATGATGCACAGCCCTTACAATATCTGTAACCAATCCAGTCTCTTCAAATTTCTTCACAATTTTGCCAATTGCTTGGGTAGTTTTACGATTATGTAAACCATAATCTCCTTTAAAGCAGGATATGTGGCTGTGGCAGAATCCATTTTCGTAAATGTCAGACTTTCAACTGAAAAAAAAAATTCGTTTGATAGATGTCGAATTCCAGCCTTATACTTTTGAAACCGCAAAATGGATAAACCTTTACCTTTGACTTCAATATTAGTACTTCGTCACTCAGAAGTTTTCTCTTCAACTCATCCTAGGCCCCAATATTTCCTCATTTATTAGTTTAAGTTTTTTTTTTTAATATTTCAAGTTTATTTTTGTTGTTTGTTAAGCTAAATAAATAAATAAATATGTACCACGTTTGTCCTTTGTTCCTTATGTTAAGGGCGCACGTATAACTATTGTTCTTAGGCTCAAAAGACTATTTTCAGGGTTGTAAATTTTACCAACAAAATAATTACTTACTTATCTTCCAAGTTAAATAACTTGGACAATTTTAATGTCTTATCAAATAAAATGCACGACTAGATCGTACGTACTTGTTCCTGTAGCTAACAATTTTAATATAGTTAACCACTGACGCTGTTAGTAGGTACGTAGTCTAGTTATCATAAGGTAGGTTTAAAGCCGATATTTAGGTAAGTTTGCATTGATTCTTAGTATAATAAATTGTCGAATTGATTATCCAAGGAATAGTTACATAGGTATACTTAAATTGCTATGGATTTTAATTATATAAATTATGGGAGTATGTACCTACCCACATAAATATAACAAAAAATATATAATCTTATAAGATAGGTGCAATATACATATTATTCATGTGATTTTGAAAGACATATAAATGTTGGGACCTTGGGCCTACAAAGTACATAATATGTAGGTATTCAGTGCCGTATGCAAAAATGTTATTGTTTAAGGGAAACAAAATGCCATTTTAATTCACAAATATGAATGTATATCAAAAAATATTTGTCGAAGTACAAATTGTTGTGTAAACTTATAAAACCTGCTAAAACCGCGACTGTAATCGGTTTTTCGAAAAAAAACAAGAACACCATTAGATCGCACGGATCAATTAAATAGTGATGAATAGTATCTCGAAAAGTGAAGGACGGATTCTAATGAAACACCGTTATTTTTATTTTTCTAATTTTTGTATGTAATTTTTTAGAGTTTATTTATAAACATGTGATTATAAAATTTAAAATAATTTTTTTGATTAGTTTAAAAAATATTGATTTTTCAAAAACAAAATTTCAAAAAATTAATTAAAATTAGGAATAATAAACATATTAAAAAATATTGATATACAGAAATAATTCTAGATCTTCTCAAATATAAAATTTGACAGAAATCCCAAGAGAGGTTACCGAGAAAACCAAAAAAAAAAAAAAACTTATATGAAAGGTACCGTTCCCGTAAATTAGGTTCTGATTAAATAGTAGCTAGTAGCAAAAAAAATTCTGTTTCGAAAAAAATATTTTAATTGAAGAAAACGCAAACAATATGTTTAAATTATTTTTGTTTTTGTTTTAGTGGAAAAATATTTTAAGTAGCTAGGTACCGTTATTTTTAGGCCTAACATAAAATTTAAGTTTCTCCTCAGAGGGACGCCAAAAGAATCACACATTCTAAATTTGAAGGTAATCGCTTAGGCTGCAGCTCGTTATACATACAAACGGACAGACAGACAGACATTTTTTGTCGATCCATTTATTAGGCTTCTCTATTATCACAATGACATGTTTGATTGTTAGAATTTATAGTCCCTATAATCGGAAGTTAAAATATACTCTAAGTAGTAGTACTTAAGATTTAAAATGAATAAAAAAATGAGTTATTTACCACGTTTTAAAGTAATCAATCACTTTATTCCAATTTAAAAAGAAAGCGAGCATTTTTACAGGTGTTCGAAAACTTTATGCCTCTGTTCTAATTATTACATACAATTCAGCTTTAACGTAGTTATTATAAATATATCTTAAAAGTCATTGACCTACGTATCTTATATTTTGCAGAATGGAATAAGAGATAATTTAAATTTACATATACATCACAAAAATGTTTATAATGTAATATATATGAGTATGAAGTTTATATATTTGACTTTTTTAATATTGAAACAAATGCAAATTTAGTTCAATTAAGAGAAAAGTAGAATGAAATTTTGATTTAAAGTTAATCATTTTCGAATTAATCAGTGGTTGATTGTAAAACAAATATATGTCGGGAGGCAACAGCAATTTTTTAAAGGCAGACCAGAATGAAAACATTATGTTTATTTAACTATTCCGGATATTTTCATTAATAATCATTTTTCAACACTCTTTTTCTGGCAGATTTTCAAATTTTAATGCATTTCCAATTGGTCGTCCGGAACCGTTCAAAATGACAGTTGTTACTCTAGCGAACAGAAAATGATTCTGGATTTAATTTCAGAATCAAAACCAGTCACTTATACATATTAATACACTCACATGATTAAAATCGCAAAATTGGGTTTGTTTTGTGTGATTTTGATAGATTTATTGAACTTAAACTACGAGTACTTCGCTAAAAACAAAATAACTTGACTAATATTGATGCAAAAAATTAATATTTAAATTAAAAACAAGTACTTAGAAAATTATTATTGTGATATTTTTTTAATCTAATTCTCACAAATAGAGTGATATAAACCTTAGAATCAATCATGTGTGCGGATGTTCTATTGGGGAGCGTGTTCCGGATTACCAATTGAAACTGCCATAACTGTTGTTATTTGTACATCGCATTGGATCAAGATTATTAAGAGAATGTGAAATTCGTCATGCTGTTAATTTCGTTTTTATTTCAGGTGGTCGCATGTCTCCGAAAAACCTTTGAGCTGTGATCGTTGCTCCATGACTTTTACTAGTAAGTCACAATTTGCGGTTCATATTCGAACACATTCGGCAGGTCAAAATTTCGAATGCAATGTTTGTGGACGAGCATTTATTCGTGATAGCTATCTTATAAGGTGCGTTATAAATATATTCAAAATCGGCAACTTGAGGCTTGTTTACATTAACAGGCAGCTGGTAAAAAAGAACCCACATCATTGTCAACTAAATCCTTTTTGGGCCTGCGCAGACGAGACCCATTCAAACAGGGATAATAAAGGCCATTGGTGGTGTGAGTTTTTAGAATGAAATTAAAAAGCTAAATACAAAAGTAGCTTCTAATTATTTCGTTTGCGCAGAGTCTTCTTTGAGTATTAGTTGTACAGATTTGTGTCTTTAGCGTATTCCTTTTTTTTATTTTTGGAACACAGACATCATAATCGAGTGCATCGTCAAGAACGTACTACTGCAAACAGTATAGCAACTATAAATAGCGTGGCGACTGGAGAAGATATCGGCAATGCTAACACCCCCGACCGTGTAGATGTTTTTGAAACAAACCGCTCCCAAGTTTGTGATTTGAGGTTCGTTTTTTTCATAAAAAATATTGAATGGAAATTCTATATACAGATACGAGTATGTCACTTAGTAGTTTCAATGTTTTATGTATCTAATTCAACTTTTATTTTAGTAATAAATAATCTATAAAACATCTTTTTTTTCAATTAATAAAAATCTTTTCAACATCCAAGGTATGCCTCGAATTTGGCGATGAATAGATCGCCAGTGGTCTCTCAGTTATCGCCAACGGATAATAATCAAGCTGTAAATCCACAGGGAGGACATCGCATTCAATTAAGTAAAAATAGCTCATAAGTCGCCTGCATGATTTTACAACTTTTTCTTACAGCCCTAAATGAAGTTCGAAGCATGAATTTAAGTGAACGTTTAATTCAAGATGCCAGGGTAATTCATGAAAGAGCAGTTCAAGAACAACAGCATGCCATACAAGAAAGGGCTAATCAAGAAAGAATACTGCAGGAGAGTGCATTTCAGGAACGTGCATTGCAGGATCAACATGTTATTCAAGAGAGGCTTCTCCAGGAGAGTGCTAATGAGGAGCGAATAATTCAAGCAGCAGTTGCTCATTCATCTTTAAACTTACAGCAAGGGCATATTTTAGCTCTTAACAATACACTAGAAAAATCTACAGTGATCAGTCCAGGTTCAGTTTAAATTCTCCAAAAATGTCTGCATATTCATCTAAATCAGTGTTTATTTTATATGTTATTATTTTTTTTAAATTTCTTTAAGCGAAGGTAAAACCTTGACATATGTTAAGTAACTTTGTATATATGTATGTATTATATATATTTATAAGAAAAATATTTTCACAGGAGAATTTTATTCAAAATGATTTTTTATTATATTGAAAACCGTTCACTAATAACCCATATTAACCTACATTATATATATGCAATATAACGAGAATGCTTTTTAATAGATATCAAAACACTGTTTAAAATTGCTATATGTGCTCCAGCTTTTGTGTTCTGATGTGGCTACTACTGGTATTGAATAGAAAACTCATACGAAGAACTTATTGAGGGAGGCGTTGAAATTGAAATATAAAATGGTTCGCTGGCGTTTCTCTAAACTGTGAACTGGTTGGCTAAATTTTCTGATATATGAATTAAAGAGGAATATTAATTTTTACCAGATTGGCAAATCTTTTTTTTTTGCTTTTTTGTTGTTAGCGTACATCAGCCAGATTTCATCTCTTCTCTGAGAAACTGCAACGTAAAATTATTAAATCCAGGAGGGGCTGAATAAAATTCAACACT
The DNA here is from genome assembly GCA_910595825.1 of Philhelius pedissequus. Taxonomy (NCBI): domain Eukaryota; kingdom Metazoa; phylum Arthropoda; class Insecta; order Diptera; family Syrphidae; genus Philhelius; species Philhelius pedissequus. The sequence continues at coordinate 135,458,456 of OU343160.1, forward strand.
AAAAATATTGGTTTACCAAATGAGAATGCGTTTGTATTTGCTTTCCACATAAGAAATAAAAACAACGTTAGCTCGGCAACAGCAACATTAGAATATTTATAAACATAAACTTGTGATAAAACGAAGAAAATGAGAAGTATCATCTAAAAAATTTGTTAATTATAATAACAAACTTTAACCTAAACGTCCAGATCAAGCTGTAGGCTATTGAATTCAATAGTTATCAAGTGCAGCCCAAAAGGAATCACCACAGCTTTCAGCAATGCAGATTGAGAATACATTGTTAGCTAGTATAAAAATTTTAGACTCAAGCAACTTCTCATACTATCCTAAATAATTAGCCATCTGTCAGGTTGTATCTCTCAATGTTTCTGATCTAGGAAATAAAACCATATACCTAAGTTTTCTTTACCTAGGATAGATGTTAAAACCATATACCTAAGTTTTCTTTACCTAGCGTAGATGTTTTGAAATGTTATTTTTTTTATAATGAGCGCATACTCATGGGGATTTTTGTTACCCTAATTATGCCAAGACACAGTGTGAGCATTAAAAAAGGTAGAGAGGGTTAGATAGGAGGTGTCGGTACACATTGGGTTTGAATTTCTGAACATTGCAATTATCGGGAGAGACACAGTGTGGTAAAGCATTCCACATTCGAGTAGTATATCTAAAGAACGAATCTCTGAACTTGACAGTACGACCGAAGTTGGATTCGAGAGTATACTGATGAGCATTGCTAGAGGCGCGACTATTACGGATGAATTGTTTGAGGGGAGGAGTGCAACTGGCCATTTCGTTAGAGCATATTCCGTTAAAATAACGGTACAAAAGGGTGAGAAAATAAACTTTACGATGGTGTTCAAGCGACGTTAATGATTCAATGATGGTATTATCGCCAATCAATTTAAATGCTCTGCATTCGATACTGTCCAAGAGACTTAGAATGTATTAAGAGCACCAGCTCTGAGATGGGAATTATATTCCTGCTTTCGCCGTATATAAGTCTTATAGATAACAGCCAGATTAGAGGGGAGTGAAACTACTTGCATTTTCTCAGGCAACCCAAACATCTAGCTGTATTTTTGGCGGCATCGCGTATATGAACCTTCCACAAGGTGTGTTTAGAGAAAGACATAGGGCGTTTTTCATTTTTCATTCAGAGCAGAGAACTGAGCAGAGCATGAGCATGTCGAACATGATCTTAACTTTCTCCGAAGCGAACGCGTATGAACACACTCGAGCACTAGTTGGCAGCAAATGACATTTTTAAATGCGCTGCTGTAACCTTTTCAAAACAAAATTATTAAATAAAAATAGATAACAAAGCTATTATTATCAGGCAAACATTTTCTTTATTTAAAGAATAAAGTGAGCATGAAGATCATATTAAACATGGAAAAAAATTGTCAGAAACTTAAGCTATGCGGAAAATGTCGTCCTTAGGTTTTCCGACAACACTTTTAGAGAGCATTTCCGCATGAACGCTGATTTGTTTCAAATCTTGTGTTGCGAAATCATCATCTTCGAATTTCTTACCTCGCCGTTTCCTCAAATGTGTGAAGAATTTCTTTTCGAGATCTCTATAATCCGGCTCTGTTTGTCTGCTATCCAAATATTCCACTATCTATTATATATGACTGCGGTGGATTTATCTCGGGTGCCTTGAATAAGAAATCGTTTAACAGATCATAGAACTCCCAGGACTTTCTGGACTGCTCAATGGTTTTATTTTCCTCCTTTATTTCTTGTAAGTTTACTTCAACCCTTTCCGCTTTTAATTAACCGGTTCTGTCGAAACATTTGTATAAAATTCTGCGTTTATTTTAGACGCAATTTCCTGGAGGACAATTTTTTTACGCCATTTTCCAAGCGTTGATAACGCTATTTAATGCAGTTTAGCCGGGATAAAATTTAAAATGTATAATAACATATTTTATTAGTTATTTATAATTAATTTACGTTTGACTCAAGATCGACCTGCGTTTGGGTTTTGTTCTTGTCTGTCAAAATGACTGTTCAGCATTTATATCTGCCTGCTCTCTTATTTTATACCGAGCTCATAGAGTGCTTCTATAAATATTCCGAACACGCTCTCAACCAAAAAAAAAACACAAACTTGAACTGTTATGCACTCTGAGCTAAAAAAGAAACCAGAGTTTTTATTTGACAGTTTAATCTCCACTCTGAACTAAAAAATAAAAACGCCCATACCGAGAATTTCGGAATGTTCAGTTTCCTTGATGCAAGTGCCACTTATGGATAGTGGTGGTAAATTATGCTCTCACGACAGTATGCAGCATTGAGTTTTCGACGCATTAAGTTCTACCCGATTTTTGATTCCCCATTTAACAATGCTGCCTAGGTCAGAATTTAATGAGCTTATCGTACATTGCCGTTTAGGATCTACATCCGAAGAGCAGGGAGGTGAATCTTAAAACGAATATGTAAAGCTAAGGGTACTATCGCCAGCGAAGCAGGTAAGTGGATTAGAAGTTTCAGAAAGGAGATCATTGATTAAAATGAGAAAGAGTGTCGGATACAGAAGCCCTGGGGTATACCAGCATTTATTTTATGGTTTTGAATTGAATCCATCCAATACTGCTTGTATTGAACGGTGCGAAAGGTAATTTCTAATCCAACGAAGGAGATTTTCTTCATTTTCGATAAGAGAGCCTCATGCCGAACTCTATCAAATGATTTTGAAATATCAAGCGCAATAATCTCACTTTCTTCAAAACGATGTAAATATTTGTGCCACTGTTCGGTGAGATATAACATCAGATCTGCCGGTCATTGGAGACTTCGATCTTCGATATTTCTTAAGCTGATAATTAATCAGCGTTTCTATGACCTTGGAAAGAAGGGACGTAAGTGCAATCCGTCAATAGTTTGAGGGGATAGGATTCGCCTTTTTTAAGCTTGGGCTGGACACAAATGCTGTCTTCCATCTACTCGGAACGATACCTGAAGAGTAGGATAGATAAAAAAGGGTATTCAGTGGTTTTGCCAGCGTTGAAGAACATCTATTCAGAACAATGGCGAGGATACCATCCGGGCCAGAGGATTTGTGCATGTCGAGATCTTTTATGACTCTAGCTACTGAGCGAGTGCGAAAGAAGATTGGTTCCATAAAATCGTTTACGCTCCTAAGTACAGGCGGAGTCATAACACTCTCTAGAAGCGTTGAATTGGCGTCGAAGTTCCTGGCAAAGAGATTAACTTTCTCTAAGGTGTTTAAAAATGGAGTGTCATTAGCTACTAGCCTAGGTACCGAGGAGGAGGAAGTATTCCTGATGTTTTTTTACGAATGGCCAAACATTTTTACTGCCTTTGGCACATTGCAGTATTTTTTGCCGCAAATTTTGGTTGCAGGCCCTTTCTTACGTCCTCGGTGTGTCTGAAAAGCTTTCGCTACATCTATCTAAAGCCAAAATTAAGCCAGCCTACTTTAATAATTTCACGCTTTAAAATGGTCTTTGTAAACACAAAATAAAAAGAAAAACTGACATTTCAATGAAAAGTGTTGTTTAAAAATAACCTTGCAAGGAATGCGGAGGAGTTTACATTGTTGTTTGTATTTTAAAATATTGTTATTAAATAAAGTACAGATATAAATTATTAAGCACGCTAACTTCTAAGAAAAAGAAATTGTATGTAATAAATCAGTGCCCAGATGATGTCCTAAAAAATGTTGACAAAAATAAATTTCAACCAAGTGATTAACACCCACTGAATCGAGTATATAAAAAAAAAGGAATTAGTACAGGAACCATATTGTGGTAGAATCTGGAAAGCAACATCATTTCTGATGTAAACGACGATACAATTGTGAGAATAAAAAAAGGCGTGAATATTAAATTGAGCAGGATCGGAAACTTCACGCCAATATTAGTGTTATGCCTTAGCAGTGGCGAGAATCGATCCGAAATCCGTAAATACAAAGCAGTAAAACTTTTTCAATCATCCATTGATGAACGGCTATGAACTTAATAAATTCGCTATGAAACTCAATGTTATGTTAATGCACATGATAAGCCTTGTAACTGTGGAGAGAGGGGAAGGAAAGGATGGTACTCACTGTGCTGTGCTTGGCTAATTTTTTTTTTTTGTTGCTTGGTTGTCTTTTTTTCCTTTTTTTATTGTTTGGGGGTGGTGTGTACTTTATGGTGTATTATTTTGCTATTAAGTAAGTTGTTTATTTGGTTTGCTATAGAGTCGTTTGGTGTAAGCGTGCGCAGCGGGGAAGTGTACGCACAGTTAATTTCTGGAAATAAATATTAAGTACATATCTATAAATGCGCAATTAACTAGGTATCTGTATTTCGTTTGGGTCAGTTGTTGTTGGCCCTTTAAATTTGTTTGTTTTGTGAAGGGAAGCCAAACAAAAAAAGGCTAGTTTTACTAAAATATTTCTCAATTTTAAAAACGTGGTAGTGTTCAGAGATTTTATTTTCACACTTTGAGTCCTAATTATTTATTGAACATATTATATATACATTGTATTTGAGTGAAAATTTTACTCTATTTGGTGTTAAATTGTTCAAAATAAACAAGATATTAAAAAAAGTGCTGTGGGTGTAAGTGTTCGCAAAACTTTTGGGGCAAGTGTGCGCGTGCGTACACTTACCCGGACAAAGAAATACAAAACAAAAACAACATTTCGGTTTGTAGATATATTATTTAGGAATATAGTTAGCGTGTATACGGCTGAAGGAATCGATTTTTTTTATCGATGTAATTAAAACCAAGCTAATAGTCGCTTCACTTGTATATACATATACATTTTTTACATTTTTTCCTAAGCCACTTCCATAGTGAATATTATATATCCGTAACTCTATTTATTACATTTTATGAATAAATAAATTTAATGTTTTATTATTCTTTTTTTTCATGTGCCTCGAACATATGTTGGAAATATCCTGAAAAATTTTGTAAAATAATGCCAAATTGATAAGGCTAAACATCTTATCAGTTTGGATTTAAACCAGCGATGGGCTCCGGAGAAAGTGGGAATAAGCGAATGTGCACTTAGAAAACTCATCAAGCTAAACAATACGACCAGTTTGCTTAGTCACTTCAAAACGACATTTTCTCCTGAACAGGAAAGAGAAATAGTAGGTTCGGTAAGGTTAGGTCGAAGTGGCTGTCAGCGTTGAAGCTGACACACATATACCACAGTTTAGAGTGTTGCAGATCAAGTTTTGACCAGAATTGTTTTGTCATCAGAACGTGGTTGTATTCTTCCATCTTAGGTTTGTCCTTTCTGAAGCATCTTGTTTCAGCATTAATTTACATGTAGCGGTGTATATACCTATATTTGCTTGTCAGGTAATAAAGGTAGTGTCGTTCCAATTTTGGCAAGTTCATAAGCCTTACAATTCCCTGAACGTCAGTTGACAGCAGTTATGAAGTTTGTGGAGGACGATTTCAGAGATTTAATGGCCGCCTGGCTATCTGAGAAGATACGGATATCAGTAGCTGAAATCACGTTTTCTTTGACCCAGAAAAGGACTTCTCAAATTGCCATGTTTTCCGCTACAATTATTAAGAAGACGGAAAGAGAGACTTAATGTTTGGCTGTTTGAGTACACAACCCCACCAATCCCATCATCAGTTTTTGATCTGTCAGTATAAAAATGTATAGCATCATCTTAAAAGAAGCTCCGAATTCTTGTTTAGGGATAGTGAGAAATAGTAGAGTATTGCGGGAAAATAGACAATATATATGATATATATTAATTTTGTTTTTTTGAGACCTTCAGTCCAAATTATTCGTTTCGCCCATGTACTACAGAACAGTGGATTTTGTTTAACGTGTACACCGGCCAGTTAAGGCATAATTACACGGTGGGCCTACCCACCTACGGACTCAACGAGAAGGAATGAGCGTTCCTTGCAACAAACTTCTATCTATGAGCGACAACACCGCTACTCACAGTATACGCGAATTGTATAGCAACCACAACCACTGCGAGCTCTCCCAGGAGGCCAACCCAAGACTTGTATTTTCGGGCATTAGCTGGAAAACAGTAGGATTCAAGTCCCGTAGTACCGAATTACGGTATTACTGGAGTCTTTTCATCCACCTAAGTGAAGAATGCACTACCAGGTTTTCTTCGGCGCATGGCTACCCAAGAATGATAATCCTGCCCTTTTTATGTTTTGCTGCTCTACTTAGAGACAAGGGCACCCTATGTAGAAATTATTCCTCACCGTCGGGATAAATGAATCATCGTATTTCTACTAAAAGCAAGGCCATATAGACCTTGCCACATGGCTAGTATCCCACAACTAGCCATATTAAGCCTTCGTTCTTCGACAGGTGCAGAAATGCTTCCCCAAGCAAGCTTGGTTCACACCTGCACTAACTAAAACAACCATCCATCAGGATAAATCCCGAAAGATGGCAAACAATACCAACAAGCCGAAGTTTACTCAAAGATTGCATGTATTATAGAAGATAATATACACCCTTTCTTCCGCAAGGAGATGATTACACAAGTGCCATATATCTATCAATCTTCCAGACCTGTTTTTCTTGAATATGTAGTTTTAGCTACACACACGCATCAGTGATTACCGAACCACGTACAAAACTGCAGCAGCAGCTGCCATAATTCGCTACGTTGTAACTGTGAAAACTTACGATTTACTAGGATTCACTATGCTGACCAAAATCAGCAAGCTTCACTTAGTAAATACTCTATGAATACGTTCTTACCATGCGGCCTGATGCTCCTGTCTTACTGTCTAGCTGTGTTACCATTTGCACCAACCTAATCCCTGATCAACCCACACCCCCTTCGGAGTGCTTTGCCCCACTCTTCCAGTTCTTGGACTGACCAACCGTCCTCATCTTGGTAAGTAGAGGCATCGTTTCCAGTTTCGTAGAACCTTCCGCTTACCGCCACCACCTCAGAGACAATGCCACTAACCAGATAGATTAGCCGCCCGGTGCAGAATAACCTCAAAAAGAGAGCTAAACGTTCCCGAACGTTGCCCGCCTTTCACCTCGAGGAGGAACTATCTTGGCTCATCACGACGGACCAGGAAGAACGGCTCCATTGCAAAACAACTTCCCGTATATTCCTTATAGAAAGACGCCCAGGTGATATAGTTGGGCTCATCAGTAAGGTGCTATAGTACCATTCTAAGACGCAAAATATTAGTCGATGGCTACCGACACAAATAAAATTTACAGCTTTCAAACACTTTGAATTATATTTTTCTAGGGGAATTCGGTCGAATTCAGACACCTAGAAAATAAGTTTTCCAATACGGCACCGTAAACAACATCCCAATCATTTCAACAATGATTTGCAAATGGCTGGACGTGATTGGGTTCAAATCTTTCTTAAGCGACATAAAACAATTTTCTCCTGCGCTTCTGTTTTTTTTTTTTAAACTATTTACATTAAAAATTATATGAAATTTAATTTTGTGGTGTCTCTATGAAATAGGCTATAAGTTTGTTTTAAAATAAAAGAGTTACTAATAAAAAACCCCGTAACATAAGTGTTTTAGAAAAACGCTGGACATTCGCACACTTACCCCAAATCATGCGTACACTTACAGATAGGGGCAAGTGTGCGCATTCTGACTTGGTTTTGTGAATAATAATGATAGCAAATTGGCAAAAATATATAGTTTTACTTTTCTTAATAAATAGTCAAATATGAAGCTTTGTAATTTAATAAGGCCCTCTACAATATCTTCTATATTTCGCTAGGAATCATGTTTCAAATTCGAAAGTGCGTACACTTACCCCTAACGACTCTAAAATTGGTTTTATTTGTTAAATGAACTTTATTTTTTTTTAGTGTTGAGTTAACTTGGTACTGTATGTTAGCTTAAGTTTTATTTGTATGAATTGTTTTTTTTTTTTGCTATTATAACACCAATTAACATAAAAATAATAAAAAAATAGACGAGCACGGGCACAACAAACGACCGACGCACAACATAGATGGAACCTCCGCCATTAACAGTTCACTGACAACCAGTGTGACCAATGAACAATTTCAAATCCTGCTAAAATTATGATTTTAGCAGAATTTTTTGAATACAAAAACTGCTAAAAAATGCAAATTTTTTGTAGGAAAAAAAACTGCCAAAAATCCTGCCAATTCTGGGAATCCCATAATGAGAACGCAAAAGAATGAAAAAGAATCTATAATTTACAACACGTGTGCATTTGGGCATAAGGGTAAACTGATGGGTATTCCTAGAAGTGCGAGCATTACGGTTGAATTCGTTAAGGGGAGGAATTAAAAAACAACAGAATAATGCATACAATTTTGCGGCTATATTCAAGAAAAGCAATTGTTTCCGGTTCTATCATTTATCTTTTTCAAAGTTTTGTTTTATGGCCAGAAGACTCAAATGGCTTATGGGAGCACCTGCCCAGACAGCTGGTCTCAGAGTAAAAGCCTTAAATATTATATAAAGATCGGTGGTTGAGAAATATTTCTTGAATCGTTGATGAAAACCAAAAAACTTTGCATAGTTTTTGGCCACATCGAATATGTGTTATTTGCACAAAAGCTGGTTAGTGATAGACATACCGAGAACTGACAGCTGTTTGGTGTCCAGGATGCAAGTACCGCTCTTGATAACCTTGTGGGTCCCGCCTTAACGCCAGCATTGCGTATTACAATCAAAAATTCTACACGGTTTCTTATTCCCCATTCGACAATACAGTGAAGATCAGATATAATATCATCATACGCCCCCGTTGTAGGTTCAAATCTGAAGGACACGAGTATTAAACAATTTATTGGATTATAAATTGCAGACAGGAGATCATTGATTAATAGGAGGAATTGTTGGAAACAGAGCCCTGGATCACAACAGCATTTATTTTATGAATATAAACCGAAAACGACTTTTATTGCGCAGTCCTAAATCTAATTTCTAATCCAACGAAGAAGACTTTCGTCAATACCAAAAGCACTCAATTTCGATAAACAAGCTTGATGGTAAGCGATTAGGAAATGCTCTTGAAATATCAAACGCCATATTCTTACTTTTTCCACAATGATATAAAGATTGGCTCCACTGTTTGGTGAAATATACCATCATGGCACGTATCGCGTTAGACCAAAGCTATCGCTTCATTATTTGACAATCGTTTTGATGATAATTCTCTATCGTTTCTTATAGATTTGATATGGAGACAGCTATCATCAAAAACACTATCATTAAATTGACAATCAATTATCACCTTAGCCGATTCCGCCAGTTGACGTATTGTTATGAAAGGCGTACTGTAATTAAAGAGGCTTCGATCTTCACGATATTTCTTGAGCGCTTCCATGACCTTGCAAAGAAAGGACGGATTAGGAAGATTGTTAGATGGGGGCGAAGATTCATCTTTTTAGGGACGGTATGCGCTAATGCTGGAAAAGCTTACGCAGTGGTTTTCCCTGTATAGAGGAACACGTCTTCAGAATTTTCTGGGATTTAAATAAAAAGAAATGTAAAATTTCAGGTTAATTTAATTTTTAGGTATATATGAGAATTTATAATAGAATGAGCAAGTGAAACTTCTGTGAATTAAAATAAGAATGATGCAACGAACAGTTGCAAAAAATAAGGTAATGTGCTTGTAGTAATAATATAAAATAATATTATATGTTCATATTAATGTTGATATTCATATACATTACATACATAAGGCTGGTTGATGACATAAATTATTATATATTTCTAACACACCTATCAACTACGCATTTACGCCATTAAAAAATTCGATTCCAATTTTAGAAGCAAAAATATTTATTAAAAAAGGTAATTTAAAAAGAATTATTATTTTTATTGCAAATTTACTTTAATCATTAAAAAAATGCAAAATAACGATGCGTTTGTGGTTTTTATTTTTTGGTTACCCATTTGTGATAATTTCGGATGAAACAATAACTAGTAACTACCTTTCCTTTCTTCAAAGATAAACCACCGCGGCATAAGAATCCTCCTAGTTATCGGCGATACCATGCATCTCTAAAGACTCTAAATTCTGCTCACTATACCTTGTTATCCCGATACTACCAATTTTACTTAAGCCATTTAGCATCTCGTCCCATTTATTTATGTGAGCGGCCGTCATCTCTCATGCCATCAAAAAAACACACCCCTCTTCCATTACCGCTGTAGCAAAATTCTAAAATTGATCAGATATTATGCCAAATAGCCAAACGGATCAAATATCCGGGCCGTCTCAGCAAGCAAGTTTCTTTTACTGAAGCAACAGATATCGCGATGCTCAACCTGTAAGCTGAACGAGTCCGTCACCGGATGCCATCTTTGCCCCAACGTTTTTATAGCTTGGTTGGATTCAATAGACCAGATTCAGCTTGGCTCTTTTTTCTTTGCAGGAATTTCATCTAAGAGTCTTTGGGAGTAAGATAACCACTTCCTCAAATTAAAGTCTCCTCTTTGAAGCAACTGGCATCCTGGTCAAATATTTTTCTAGACATTGCCTTTAAGCTTTAAGTCAGCCGCTTCTTGAAATTCATATTTTTCGTCATCACCTAACTGCAGAAGCACCCGAGTAGCTAAGTAAGATGAGGTAGTAGTACCGTAAGTAACAGTCTTGAGCTCGTGTTCCCTTATTTCTTTAGTAGGACAGGCCTTCCACAAAATCTGCTGAAAACACGTATCCTCATCGTACTGCAAAACCTGGCAATACATTTGGGCAATATCTGCACTAAGCCAAATGGATTTGTCATGAACTGCAAGAGAATGTGTGTTAAATCCCATTGTAAAACAGAACCGACTCATGAGTTCAACGACACTCCTCCATAAGGTACGCAGCATGCGTCAAAGACGACGCTCAGTTTAGTCGTGGTACTCTCTGGTGGTGTGGCAGATCCTTTGCCCAGTCAATGTTCTGAGCTAGCTTTCAACATGACATCGATCTGCCAAGTCTATATTCCCTAATCTTGATTTATATATTTGATATTAGGTACATATTTTATATATTTATTATATCAACTGCAGACATACATATGTCTAAGTTATTTATGTATTGTAAAATAAATAAGAAGAGATTAGTTACATGAAAAACAAAGTACATAATTAACAATAAATAAATAAGAAATACAAAATAAAATATAATTTGAATTTGCTTAGATAATAATGTTTTTTAAGACAGTCTTTAGATAAATTAAAATTCATGGCGCAAAATTTTATACAAACTATAATTATAGGGCCTTAATTATAGGTTGTTTAAAATTTTGCGATACTAGTTAACAATTTACTATATACATAATAGTCTACTAAATTTTCATACATTTTTAACCTTTTGCTAACTAGTAAAATGCTAACTAAGCAGATAGCAGATAACAATTTTTTTTATGCGTTGTAGGTTAATTAAAACAGAGAATGGAGCTGTCAAAGAATATCTGTTTTTCATTTTTAGCTCAGACACATCAGAGCGCTCAAGTTGTGTATCTTTTTTCAATCAGAGCTACCTTTGAGCTATGAGCTCAGAATAAAATGTACGAGCAGATGGCGTAAAATAAAATAATATCTAACTGTCTGTTTAATTTTAATTGAGTTTTTTTGCCACCTTTAGTCCAAATTAATATGCGTTTCGCCCATGTACAACAGTTGGGCTCATCAATTTGTTTTGTTGATTGGGCCTTAGGTCAAATTAAATAAGTTATTTATTTTTCATGACGTTTCGTACATGTCTATGAATATCATCAGATGAATAACACGAAAATCTATATGTGTATTGATAAATATTAATTACATAATTCTTACAAAATGTACAAACAATATAGTATAAACATACACTTGTTACATTTATGTTGCACAGAAAATACAAATATTTATGTTCTTGTGAACAGAACGACAGGATACTACACAGTATAAAGTACAGTTGACAAGTGACACATAAAATATTATTATATAAGCTAGTCATATTTTTGGTAAATTTTTTTTTTCAAAGCTTTTTTTCGCTTACCACTCGTCTCCACCAGGTGTTTGTATTGAGGACTTGCTTCTTCCATATCATATCGATGGTTCATCGTATTTTCCGCGCTAATGATATGAAGAGTTTCGATGATCATTCTCTTGTTTTGGTTTTCTTCTCTTTGAAGTATTCTGACACTATCGACATTGGGAGAGCGTTGAAAGTAATGCAATGTGATGCAAGTGCTGTCTTTTGTGGTGCGGTGCTTTGAATATCGGATTTATGTCCAGCCAATCTGTTTTTTTTAGTTTTTGGTTTGTTGTTCCTATGTTAATCTGGTTGCAGTTTTCGTTCAATTTTCCATTACAGTTTATTTTGTAAAGTAAGACTGAATTTTCCATTTTGTCTATTTATGCTTTTAGGTTGGTGAAGAGTTGTGAGGTTGTGTTTGTCGATTTCATCACTATCTTGTATTTAGTTGTTCTAACAATTCTTAAATCGGTCAGATATTTCTTTAATGTAAGTGAATGATTTATAAATTGTGGTTTATTTTTGTCTTCCGTTAGGTGGATGTGGAATACTATTTTCATAATATGCTATCAGTGATTTTATTATTTTAAGCGGAAAAGCGTTTTTTTGTAATATGTCTATGATTTTTGTTTTATTATTTTTGTGAAACTCTATGTCACTTATTGAGAGAACCCTTTTTACTAAGTTTTTGACTGTGTTAAAAACTGTATGTTTTTGTTGAATGTGTTAAAAATCTACTGTGCATAAAGTTACTTGCACTTTCACAATTATTTTGTTTTTCATCTTAATATCAACATTGTTTATATTATTATTGTCATAGGTTTTCATCATTCCAAATTATACTTTCTTTCAAATAAGTTTGCTTTATTATTTGTGCAATAAATTTGTTTGTAAAATATAAAGGAATATATTTTATTTATCGCGCATCTCAACAGGTTATGGGCCCAGTCCAAAACATAACCAGAAGATAATTCTTAAAATGATTTTATTTGAAAAATACGAAGTTATTGAACAGTTATGACTAGCACCAATGCACATGGCCGGATACCTCTCCTGAATGGAGAAAACTATTTTACATGGAGGGCACAGATGGAAGCCGTGCTACATCGAGGAAGATTTCTTCAACATGTGAAGGGAGAGACCCACCGTCCGGAAACAAATGGAGCGGAGCAGTCAAAATGGGACGAAAAGGATATGGACGCCCGTGCTGAATTGTTAATAGCAATCCAAATCTGAGAACTTCGAAAGAAGTCTGGAATTTCTTGTTGGAAAGTTACGATAAGAAAGGGCCACGTCAAAAGACTGAGGAATATCGAAAGCTGACGAATTTACAAATGAGTGTAGGACAATCAATAGCTGAATATGTTCGCGAATTCAAAACCTTAATCAACAGGCTGAAGGAGTTAGGAGCTAAGTTGGATGATGATTTGATACTTGTATTCCTTCTAGATGGGTTATTAGAAGACTACACGAACATAAGATCTGCTTTTGATGCTCAAAGCCAATACCCTGAAATGTTAACTGTTTGCACTAGATAACTGGAAGTAGGCGACGGAAAGAAAGAAGTTTGGAAAGACAACGTGTTTCGTGCCAACCACTCTTACTCTCAAAAGCATCAAAAGAAGCCTCAATTTGAGGTAAAAGTCGAAAAGAATAATTTTCATTATAATTGCAGAAAATGTGGTAATCGAGGTCATATGGCTAAGGACTGCTGGACTAAAGTTAATCAAATTAAAATTGGTGATGACAATCAACATGGTTTCATCGCACAGGAGTGTATAATACAAACCGCGAAAGTTACGTATAATGAATCAAATCACCGATTGTGATGTCTGGACAGTGGAGCAACGTCACATATGTGTGCTGATGAATTGAAATACTAAATACTAAATACTAAATACTAAATACTAAATACTAAATACTAAATACTAAATACTAAACACAAAATACTAAATACTAAATACTAAATACTAAATACTAAATACTAAATACTAAATACTAAATACTAAATACTAAATACTAAATACTAAATACTAAATACTAAATACTAAATACTAAATACTAAATACTAAATACTAAATACTAAATACTAAATACTAAATACTAAATACTAAATACTAAATACTAAATACTAAATACTAAATACTAAATACTAAATACTAAATACTAAATACTAAATACTAAATACTAAATACTAAATACTAAATACTAAATACTAAATACTAAATACTAAATACTAAATACTAAATACTAAATACTAAATACTAAATACTAAATACTAAATACTAAATACTAAATACTAAATACTAAATACTAAATACTAAATACTAAATACCAAATACCAAATACTAAATACTAAATGCTAAATACTAAATACTAAACACTAAACACTAAATACTAAATACTAAATACTAAATACTAAATACTAAATACTAAATACTAAATACTAAATACTAAATACTAAATACTAAATACTAAATACTAAATACTAAATACTAAATACTAAATACTAAATACTAAATACTAAATACTAAATACTAAATACTAAATACTAAATACTAAATACTAAATACTAAATACTAAATACTAAATACTAAATACTAAATACTAAATACTAAATACTAAATACTAAATACTAAATACTAAATACTAAATACTAAATACTAAATACTAAATACTAAATACTAAATACTAAATACTAAATACTAAATACTAAATACTAAATACTAAATACTAAATACTAAATACTAAATACTAAATACTAAATACTAAATACTAAATACTAAATACTAAATACTAAATACTAAATACTAAATACTAAATACTAAATACATCGATATTGACGTTCTTGAAGATATTCCTGTAACCATCTTCCAAAATCCCTGTCTTAGGTGTGAAACAAGATTCCATCGAGTCAATAGTATGTGCTTTACAGGAGTTGCGTTGGTATCAGTTTTTGCGGTGAGGGGTTCGCGAATAAGAAAATGCCCTGGAGTCAGTGCTGTTAAATCGTTTGGGTCGCTTGAAAGTGGTGTTAGTGGTCTTGAGTTTAGGATAGCTTCAATTTCAACTAAAACAGTTTCAAGTTGTTGATATGTTAAGGATTATTTGCTGCCACAAAATTAGTTGCATTATCACAGTATATGTTTTGATAGTGTCCTCTGCGGCCGATGAAACGTTTCAAAGCTCTTGCGGGTGTGATTCTTGGTGGTTGTAGATTTCCCATTACCTGTTGAAGTAATTGTGGTCTAGCTCAGCTACATTTAACACAGTGGTGTACAATTAATCTTGCCATTATTGTTCCTTTTATTGGCCGGAACCTTTGCTTCATTTGAGCAAGCAATATCTTAGGACCAAAGTGTTTGTGTTGCTCATGAAGTTCCTTCATCAAGAGTTGTATGATAGAAACATAGGGTGTTTTGTGTCGAATGGAAGTAATCCAGAGTCTAGCCTTCCTCCAACTCGAATAATTCCCTTGTCATCCAAAAATGGAGACAAGGTAGAAAACTTCTTGGTTCGCTTCAGTTCCTTGCATTTTGTCAAGTCACTGATTTCTTCTTTGAAATCAAACGCTTGCACTGCTCGAATTATTACCATTAGTGAATCATCCAGCTCTCGAAAAGTTAAGTAAAATTCCCGTATGGCATCCTAGTTTCTAGCATGGTTACAGAAACGTCGTATATAGGATAATATCCGCTGAAGCTTGTTGAAAGAATCTCTATGATTTATTATGTATATCATATTATGGTCACAATCCTGAGTGACTGTTGCTACAGTGATGTGTCGTCCGGAATTGCTAAGGCCTTGGAATAACATGGTGGCCAATTATTTCCGTGACCATGTAGAGATAGTGGCCCGTAAAACCGCAGTGTGCATGACGTAAATTTTTCTCGTTGAAGACCTCTTGATATAACATCTGCTGGATTATGTTTTGATGAAACATGTCGCCATTGCTCGGGAAGTGTTAGTATTTGAATACTGGAGACTCGATTGCCCACAAATGTTTGGAATGATGCTGATTAAATGTCAAAGGAACGGGAACAGTTAAATCTGACATTTTCATTCAAAACTCAAAGGAACCATTTTATTTGTATAACACCTTACTGGTTCCATAACTGGCAGATAATCTCATTTCAATCAGCAGAGCAACGGATCTTGGGTATAAGGTAGTTTTTGAAAATGCTGGAGCCCAAATATTGGATAGATCGGGTCATCTGATCATGCGAGCTGAAAAAAGAAGGTGCAGCTGAGTAGAGATACAACTGGAACGTAGAAGATACAATACGGATCTTTACTTTCTTGCCATAAAACACTGGGACACCTGAATTTTAACTCATTAAAACAACTTTTGTTAAAGAAGATGGTTCATGGACTGCCAGATAAGTTTACAGATGATGTCACGAACAATTGTGCGACCTGTATTCGAGCTAAGCAAACTCAAACACAGTAATGAAAAGAAGACTTCACAACGACTGCAACTTATTCATTCAGACATCTGGCGGTCCCATGCGAATGGAATCTATGGGTAAAGCTAAATATTTTATAACATTCATCTATGATTTCTCAAGAAATATATTTTTTTATTTTCTTAAACGAAAAAGTGAAGCTTTCCAAGCTTTTAAATCATTCAAGGTTTTTGCTGAAACACAAACTAGCCAAAATCGCAAGATGGTGCGAACGAACAATGGACTAGAATACTGCAGCAAGGAATTCGAAAAGCGGAATACTTCATCAAAAGACTGTACCCCATACGCCGGAACAGAACGGTCTTGATGAAAGGGCAAACCGGACATTACAAGAAATGGCTAGGTGTCTTATGGATGAAAGCGGACTTCCAGAATTTATGTGGGCAGAATTGGTAAATACTCCTGCGTTCTTACGAAATAGATGTGCAACAAAATCTAATGGAGATGCAACACCAGAAGAGCTTTGGAGCGGAAGCAAACCATATGTTAATTTTTTGAAGGAGATTGGTGCAAAAGTTTACACTTTGAAGAAGGATTCAAATCTGGGAAAATTTGACTGCAAATCAGAGGAAGGCATCCTTGTCGGTTACGCGGAAGAATCTAAAGCTTACAGAGTTTGGGTACCAAGCAAGCGAAGAATAATCAAAAGCAGAGACATCCGAATTGTTCACAACGATACCAAAATACAGCTGCAAGGTAGCGATTTGAAAAACGGTAATTTTTGCACTTTCTCGTTTCAGGATACTAAAAATCCAGTATATCCTGGAAGCATTAAGCCTGGTATATCTAACCAAACGACGGCAACTACGGAAACAGAGTTAATCAAATTAGTGGATAACATCATTGAACAGAAAGCTTTAAGCCAGATCCTGAAACTATTGAAGAAATCTCTTGTTTGGAAGGCGCAGCTGAATGGCGAAAGGCGATGGAAATTGAAAACAGTTCATTGCTCAAAAACTACATCTGGACTTTAGTGGATAGGCCAGTAGATCGAAAGGTTATAAAATCAAAATGGGTTTTTAAGAACAAGTACAGACAGGACGGAACTATTGAGAAAAGGAAGGCAAGACTCGTAGCCAGAGGACTTGATCAAACACAAGGAGTTGACTATCAAGATACTCATTTACCAGTGGCAAATATAGGTTCGATTCGATTAACCATGGCAGTTGCAGTTGCAAATGGCTTGAACATGCATCACTTGGACGTTTCTTCAGCCTACCTCAATAGTGACATGGACATTTTGGTTTTCATGGAACAGCCGGAGGGTTTTGAAGACGGAAATAAAGTTTGCAAATTAAACAAAGCAATATATGGGTTAAATCAGAGCGGGCGAATATGAAATTTAAAACTGGATGGAACTCTAAAGATGCTTGGCTTTATTTCTTCCAAGTACGACAATTTCATTTACTACAAACTTGATGGCAAAAAAATGACAATAATCACAGTTTATGTGGATGACCTACTAGTGGCTACAAACGATTCCAAGGAGTTTGATATGATGAAACAGCGTTTAACTGATTGTTTCGAAATAAGGGACCTTGGACCTCCTGAGCTATGCGTAGGACTTGAAGTTGAACGATGTAACAGTGCTTCATGTTTCGTCCAAAATGGATTCATCAATAATCTGTTGGATAAGTATGGATTTACGGATTGTAAGCCAGACCGTTTACCGTTATCCACAAGTTTAAGATTGGAAAATGAACCCAAAGCCAAAGTAGAGCGAAAGGAAATTGACAAAATAATATACCGGCAATTGATAGGAAGCTTACTGCATCTTTCAACATTTAGTAGAGCGGACATAGCGTATGCAGTCAATGCGTTATCCCAATTTAGCAGTGATGCCCGACAGCAGCATTGGAATGCCGCAATGCATGTGCTTCGCTACTTACAAGGCTCTAAGAGTGTTGGTATAATTTACAAGAACATATCTCGGAATCTTTATGCATTTGCCGATGCATGTTGGGCAAGTAATTTCAATGATCGAAAGTCGCAGAGTGGATTCTCATTTATTAATGGAGATGGAGCAATCTTATGGGGATCCAAGAAACATCACTACATCAAGCACAGAAACTGGATCTGTCAATCTCAGTTCTGTTGCAAAAGAAGCAGCATTTTTGCGAAACTTACTTGAAGAACTAGGACTTCATCAAGGACCAGTGACAATTTATACCGACAACCTCAGCGCTCAGACTATTTCAGCGATATGGGTATCCAAGGGCGAACCAAGCATTTGGATATTAAGAATCATTTTGTCAAAGAAGCAGTTTCAAATGGAAAAATCAAATTAGAGTTTATTGGTTCAGAAGACATGCCAGCAGACGCCTGAACAAAATCTTTAGCATTGCCTGCTAACAAGAAATGTTTTAAGAGTTTAGGAATGTCTTTCTTGTCTTAAATCCAAAAACAAGATTGTGAAATTGAGGAAGGGTGTTGTATGTATACAAAATATACTGTGCATAAAGATACTTGCACTTTCTTAATTATTTTGTTTTTCTTCTTAATATCAACATTGTTTATTATTATTATTGTCATAGTTTTTCATTATTCCAAATTGTTCTTTCTTTCAAATAAGTGTGCTTTATTATTTGTTCAATAAATTTGTTTGTAAATATAAAGGAATATATTTTGTTTATCCCGCATCTCAACAGTTTTGGATGTTGGGAATGGAAGTTACTGAGTCTCAGTTGTATGGAAAAAAGGAATCTTTCTTATGAAACAAAACAATTTCTCTGCAAACATAGAGAAATATATATTGTTTCAGCTGATAAAAGCAACGTAACGGTCGCAATATACGAAAACGACTATGGATTAAAGATGAAAAACATTATGGAAGATAGGAATACATATTGGCCAATACGGACTGATCCAACCAACAAACTTCAAGACACAAATAACAAGCTAATAAAATATTTATTTGAAAACAAAATTATCGATCAACGTCAAAAACAAAATATGACAACATATAGTTCCGTCGCGCCGCGACTTTAGGGTCTTCATCATCATTCAATTTATAAAGATGGTCTGCCCTGACGCCCAATATGTTTGACAATAAAAGTTCTCTGCTATAACTTAGCAAAATATCTCATCGGCATTTTGAAAAATCTAACCCTAAAGGATTCACTGGAGTTCAAAACAAAATTAATTGGACTAAACATAGAAAATGACGAGGTTCTAGTGTCTTTCGATGTAATTTCACTTTTGACGAACATTCCGCTTAAAACGACACTAGAACTAATAAGCAAACATTAGGACAAAATAAAGGAATATTCCCTTGTTAAGAAAACAAAATTTATTGAACTAATTCGGTTCTGTATATTCGACAATAACTACTTGGTATATGGGAACAAAACATATCAACAAAGGGATGGTATACCTATGGGAAACCCAGCATCACACATCATAGCGGATATAATTCTCGAGGAACTTTTAGAAAGTAGCCTTGGAAAGCTGGCAAACAAAGCAAAGATTCTGATTTAATACGTAGATGACATATTCGCCATTGTTAAAGCAGAAGATATTAAGAGTATCCTTGCCTGTCTCAACAGTTTCCACAAAAAACTACAGTTCACCGTTGAGGTCGAGAAAAATAGTAGAATATCTTACACAGTTGTCATCCGCCAAGGAGATGAGCTTACAATAGATTGGTTCCAAGAACCCACTTCATCCGTGAGACTCATTAAATTCCTTTCCCAACATCCAAAACAGACAGTTTTTAACACAGCCAAAAACTTAATAAAAAGCGTTCTTTCAATAAATGACATAGAGTTTCACAAAAATAACAAAACAAAAATCGTAGACATATTACAAAAAAACGCTTTTGCGCTTAAAATAATAAAAACACTGAACAAAATATGAAAATAGTATTACACATCCACCTGACGGAAGGGAAAAACAAAACACAATTTATAAATCATTCACTTACATTAAAGAAATAGCTGACCGATTTTAGAATGCAAAATTGTTAGATACAACTAAACACAAGATAGCGCTGAAATCGACGAACACAACTTCACAATTCTTCACCAACCTAAAAACAAAAATAGACAAAATGGAAAATTCAGACTTAATTTACAAAATAAACTGTAATGGAAAATTGGATGAAAACTGCAACCAGATTTACATAGGAACAACAGAACAAAAATTAAAAAACAGATTGGCAGGACATAAATCCGATATTAAAAGCACCGCACCACAGAAGACAGCACTGGCATCACATTGCATTACTTTCAACCACTCTCCCAATTTCGATCATTTCAGAATCAAACAAGAGAAAAAAAGAGAATGATCATCGACACTCTTCATATCATTAGCCGCCTTTTATTATACCCAATGACCCATATAGTTCACCCCATGAAAATAAATCGATCTGGGTTACGAAATTTTTTTACTTTGCATGGTTGGCAGCTGTGATTACATTTTGATATTTAATTTTTTTGTTTACATTAAACAAATTGTTTATTACGGTGCTCGGAATTTGTTATTTCTTGTTTTATTATAGTTAAAAAAAATATAAAATAATAAACTATAATAAATAAATTAAGTGCACTACTATCTGGATCTTGTACAGCAACCCATCGATTTCGGAACAATGCTAAATCATAAGCCTACCCTGGTGAATATATGTCGTTAGATTAAATAGAATCTGATTTCAGTTTAATGTTGAATAAAAGAAGTGAAAAAAGAACTAAAAGTTCTGCTTAAGGCCAGTCCAATGGAGGATCTTATTCAAAAAATGATAATACTTGTTGACAAATCACAGGTACTCAAGAATCTGCAGCATCGAAAAAAGAAAATCAATCAAATTTGCGTTCTGAAAATAAAAATTGTCTTCAAATAATTAGAACATGAATTGTTTTCGCATTTCTGTCAAAGCGGAGTTGCCAGAAATCAATTAATGTTTCCCCATACTATAGAGAAACTTTCGGGTCCAACCACACTAACTCAGAAGGAAATTCACTACTCAATGAAAAATGCCTTGGTGAAATCCTATATCACAGCGGTCATATAGGAGAGATTATCATTGATTTGACTCATGAAACTTAATGCAGTCGGTCACCAGTTTGCCATCTAAGTAGCATGTTGTGCTTAGCTCAAGTAAAAAGGTAGAGAATAGACAAGAATAAAAAAAACTTTAATGAATACACAATCCTTTTTCATATGCATGAATTTAATGCAAATACCGGACGTGAAGATTTCCTCCATAAAACGATTTTTGACCCCCTCGTCCGGTTCGTGCCATTAATAACTGTTTTTTGTCTCATCTTTAAATTGCCTAAAAAAAATATAACCCCAGGCCACCACTTGAAATAATGATTGCAAGAAATGTGTTATGTAGTCTGTATTTCTGGTGGAGGTACCTTATGTCTGTTTTTTTTTATTTTTAGACATGAGAACCTGTATTTATTTCTTTTCTTCTCAAAAGAAATAAACGGAGAAATAAAATTTTACGTTTCATGACATTCCACTTTAGGCGTGCACAATTTTCTGACAAAACATTGAATCTTTTTCATAATTCGCTTATTTTCATGTTAAATTTTAATAATTCTTTAAAAAAAAAACAGATTATACCTATTCTAAAGTACATAAAGCGCTTCTTGGAAAAGAATGAAATTCTACAATTTATGTTTGCCCACATAGCAAAGAAATATAAATTTTTAGTAGAAGTGTCTGCACTAATGGCCGAAATAAATATTTCGAATGTAGTCGCGGCCTAAGGAACACACTATTGTGTTTTTAATTGAGTTAGTTTTTTTTTGCAAACTTTTAATTTGCAAATTTATTCTGATTGTGAATTTTTGCGTCAGAGTGCCCCGACAAAGATCAACAATTGTGTGGATGCAACAACCAATAAGATGTTTTGTTTTTTTGAAGTGAAACTTCTTTACCGGGGTAAAATTTTCCATGTAACGCAACGGAACGGCAAGCGTCAATAATAAAAAAACACAAACAGTCTAATTCTTTATAATTTTTATTAATAAAACAAGAAACACTGTTCCAAATATCACTTGAAACTTTTTAAATTAAACTTTTTCATTATTAATTACTATTAAATTGAAAAAACAAATTAACTCTAATAAAAATACAAAACAGAAAAAAAACAAATAAATTAAACTGTCATGTTGACAACCATAGACCAGTATTGCCTTATACAAAAAATCCTAAGTCCGCTGTCAAATCCGAAACAGCATTGCCATGCATTTCGAAGAATTGTTTATTCTTTTAACACAATGGATGTGATTCAAAAACGATACGTGTGTTAAGGAGTTCTTATTGAAATTAGTGTCAAACAATGAATCAAAGAAAACAAGATTACGACAAAAAAGAAGTGTCGTAATCTTGTTTTCTATGATTCATGTTGTCAAACTATGAGTAGTATACACAATTCATGTCGTCACGTTATGTTTAATTAATAGATAAAGTAAATATTTACTAATAGGGCTGCTAATGTAAATCGGTGAGATTAAATCATTAGGTTAAAATTCGTGAGTTTAAGTTGACAACCCAAGGATCACAATTTTTACCAACGTTGAACGTCACTTAACTCGTCAAAATCGGTGAATAAAATTGCTGAACCGCAAATCAAAATTCCACTGACTGTGACGTTTATGCGAATGGCCCTTAGGGTTCCTTCTACAAACGTAATTCAAATATTGATCAGTGTTTCGGCTATTTAAAATCAACGAATTTGGTGGATTAATTGAGTTTCAACAATGATACCAGGTTTAATTGATTTGAAATAGCAAATTTCATGCTCGAACCGTCAGTGAAGCACAATTAACTTGCGGGACCATTAAAAGTGATGTTTATTAGCATAAACTAATAAGATAAAAAAAAACTTCATGGAAACAAATATTAAAAAAGTGCAAGTGGATTTAGGAATTTCCCCGCGGTCGTATCAGCACATAAAAACGAAATGCTGATGTATTAACGAATTGAAGATTTTTCTTTTCTTTTTAGAACTGCCCAGCAACACACACTGTCACAAAAAGAGATTAGATCCGTAATCGTTGTTTTCAAAGCAAAAAAGTATTGGCCGAGGCCGTGTGTCAATTGAGATAAAATTTTGGTTAAATTTCATAAATTATATACCTACTTGGGAAATTATAAATTAACCCTTATTCAGTTTTTGCGTTAACAAGAAGAAAAAAGGGCAACATCTTAAAAGAGGTATTCTTATGGCGATTTCGTTTCAATAAATAGGATTCGCTACTAAACCCAATATTTTTGGTTTCGAAAAGAACGATTTGGTATCTTATCTCTTTTTG
Organism: Philhelius pedissequus; assembly: GCA_910595825.1. Taxonomy (NCBI): domain Eukaryota; kingdom Metazoa; phylum Arthropoda; class Insecta; order Diptera; family Syrphidae; genus Philhelius; species Philhelius pedissequus. The sequence continues at coordinate 135,482,140 of OU343160.1, forward strand.
TGACTGTGTGTGTGTGTTGCTTGGCAGGTCTAAAAAAAGAACATCTTCAATTCGTTAATACATCCTTATTTCGTTTTTATTTTCTGATTCCGCCGCGGGGGAATTTCTTAATCCACTTGTACTTTTTTAATAATTTGTTTCCAAGAATTTTTTACCAATATTTTAATTTTTTAATAATATTAATTTATTTTTACCGTACACTGCCACAAAGTAAAAATTAATTGGCAACACAACAATTGAGTAACTGTGTGTAAGAATCTGTGTACAAATCTGTTGTAAGTCCGTCTCCAAAAAGAGATTCAATACGGATCCGTTTTTCCAGAAAAAAATAGGTTTTAGTTTGAAACGAATCTGATTTTCAGAAAAAAAAGACGGTAGATCGACGGCAGATCTACGTTTTTATTGAAACGAAATCGACTTTATTTCATGTTTTGCGAGGTAACTCGGAACGTTCGCGCATCGGTCGGAATGGTAACTAAATTGTTTATAGTCGATTTGTGACGAGGAATGCAAGACAAACGAATAGCACCAACGCAAAATATGAACATTTCAATTTCATTTTTCGCATACGTATTTTCCATTTTTTTTGTGAGAATGCGAAAAATAGAACTTCTTGTTCTTTTTTTTTTAATTTTTAATATAATTATATGCATAAATAAATAAAAAATAAAATACAATTTAAAGTAAAACTTTTGAAGTAAAACCTCTTTTGCAGCGTTAGGGGTAAAAATGTCTATGTAGCTGTCAAACCGATAACACGATACGTTTACTAAAAAAATGTGTAACCGGTTTCCATAAAATTGAAATATGTTTTAGCTGACATAGAATTATGAAAGAAAAAGTTGTTTCAAATTAGGTACACACACTATTATTTTTTTGTTATCTGTCAAACATCATACATCAAACATATCTGTCAAAAAGTTAAACAATGTCAAGCGTCGCGACACGAGGCCGCGGCTACATTGTATTCACACAACCGGGTTTGCATTTTAAATTTGACAAAGCGGTTTTCGAAGTGCCGCGAGGTCGAGCGCGTGTCCATTCTGTTCAGCCAGTTACGGGATGTTTGAATGGTATTGCACCGCGTAACAGTATATTTCGAAAGGTGGTGTCGGGGTAAATAAAATTACTGAGTTATCGCTCTTTCTTCGTTGTGCTTTTCCTTATTGTTTGTGTAAAGAATAAGGAGTGCGGAGAGATGATTCTGTTTTGAACAAAAGTAAGTTTTACTATCCATTTCCATTGCTAATAGTGACTTGCCGTGGTGCATCAAGCAAGGCGTTCATTAACTGCTCCTTCAAGTTTTGTCTATTCTTAGTTACGATTCAGGATTACGATGAGGACTTTGTTTTTGTTGTTTTTATTTTGGTTTTTTTTTGTGTTTTTTATATTATTTGTTTTGTTTGAGTTTTTGTTTTTATACTTTCTTGTGTTTGATTGGGCGTATGCCACTTAATATATTAATTTCGAAATTTAATTTATTCGAACTTAAAATTGAGAATTAATAAATTGCAAAAATGAAAAAAAAAGACACACTTTATTTGCTTTGAGGTTATCACGTTTGTTCTTTTCTCGAAACTTTTTGACATCAGTCAGATGTGACAGTTGACATTTCAAAATCAAGGTTCAGGTTGGCGTTCAGCTCAGAGGATAAGGCTACCTGCACACCCAGTCGCTGTCGTATTGAAGACGACTTGTTCATCTCAGGATGCAACATTCTCCCCGAGCGAACATGATGAATTTGTATAATTTTTCTCAATCTCACACATGAATAGAAATAAATTAAGGTAAAAAAATTGTATTCAAATCTTGTACGTCAATTCTAATGATTTTTTAAATTCAAGTGAAGACACCAATGATTATTAACAAACTTGAATTTTAATGAAAAGTGCTCATCTACATCCATGGTTAAAGGCACACTTAGTAATCAATTTTTCTCCTTCATTGTGAACCTTGACCATTTTGTATACGATGCCATGGATATAAGGCAACAACAATGTGGCTGGCTTCTTGTAATGAATGGAAAATTCCATGAATTAACGATGTGTGTGTGTGTGTATGTGTGTATGCGTGTGTGTATGTATGCGTCTATATATATGTAAGTGTGTGTATATATATGTGTGTGTGGGTATATATATATATATTTCCATCGATCCACATAGTTTGTTTTCCCGATTGTTAGATCTGGCTCTGGAACGGTATGCATTTCTGCCCCAATCAGGAAATGTGGTGGAGTAAGCGCCTGAAAGTCTTCGGGATTCTCGGTTAAAGGACAAAGAGGCCTCGAGTTTAAACACACTTCGATTTGGGTCGGAAGCGTGGCGACTTCCTCGTAAGTGAGTGTCCGATTCCCGACGACTCTGGAAGTGGTGTTTGGCACTCTTTACGCCGGCTTCCCACAATCCTCCGAAGTGAGGGGAAGCAGGGGGAATGAAATTCCACTTGGTTCCCTTGGATGCTAGTATTTCCGCAATCTCTTTTCAATCATAGGTGGCAGCTTTCAAGAGATGATACAATTCTGCTTCGGCACCTTTAAAATTTGTACCGCAAACGCTGCGAGAAAAGCTTGGGTTGTCAGATCAGTTACCACTTCCAAATGGGTGGCCTTGGTCGTTAAGCACACAAAAATGGCTAAGTAACCTTTATACGCAGTGGCTCCGGGGCCTTTCCAAGCTCGGATACCAATTGGGCCCGCATAATCCACTCTTGTATAAGTGAAAGGTCTTGACACAGTCACTCTGTGCTTCGCTAATTATCCCATCAGTTGCTGAGCTGGCTTGTTTCGATACCGGTAACAGATCGTGCATTTATGAATGTGTTGTTGCACAGCTCGCTTTGTTTGCAGAATCCAATATTTTTTCCTAAGAAAACACATCATCAATTGGATTCCTCCATGAAGAGTCTTCTAGTGCGCATCTCGAATAATCAGTTTTGTAAAATGCTGACTGGGATCTAAAATGAATGGGTGAAGGTGATCGTATGACAAATCAGCATTCTCCAATCTTCCACCAACGCGAATAATTCCGGAACGAATGGATTTAAGGATGCTAATCCTCGGGACTTCGTAATGCCATCTAGAAACATTTCTTGTTGTGCAAGATGAACTAACCTCTTAGTTGATTCGGCGATCTCCTTAGGAGTAATTGGCTAGCTTTTCGATCGGATGCACGACTTTGTACATTGCTTGCAAATCGTAGAATTACAGCAGTAATTCTAATCAATCTGTTTAATTCAGATGATTGATACAATAAATCATTAACTGGAGAAATCCTTTGTCCGATGAGAAGAACTCGATGAACACCTCTAGAAACCAGATCTGCTGGATTATACTGGGTAGGAATATGGTTCCATATTCTACTGGGTGTCAGCCGTTGAATCTCTCCGACTCGATTTCGAACAAAGGTGTCCCATCTAGTTGGTGATCCCTGAATCCAGGAAAGTGTGATCATCGAATCAGTCCAAGCGAATATCTTGACTATCTTGTTGCTTAAGATTGTGACGACATAATACAACAGTTTAGCCAGCATTACAGCACCGCATAGTTCTAACCGAGGAAGACTCACTGGTTGCACGGGAGCGACCTTGGACTTAGCGATAAGTAGGTGCATCTTTACACGACCTTGGTCGTCTGCTACTCGTAAATAGAGTGCAGCTTCATACGCCTTCTCTGAAGAATCGCTGAAGCCATGAAGTTCTGCCTTGGTCAACTCACCATCTGTTTGAACCCACCTTGGAAATTGGATCTTATTGATTGTTTTCAAGTCCTCGTAGAAAACCATCCATTGCGGTAGAAGTGATGGTTCAATAGGTTCATCCCAAATCATCTTCTTTTTCCAAAATTGCTGCATAAACATCTTCGCCATGGCGATACATGGGGCAATCCATCACATCGGATCAAACAAACGTGCTATCGTAGATAGTATAAATCGTTTTGTGGTTTGCGGATTTTTGAAAGAAGTGCAGCAAAACGAAAATTTGTCGACCGAAGGAAAACAGTGAACTCCAAGCGTCTTTACGCGTTCCAAGTCATCTGAGGGCAATGAGAATGTGGATTCTCGTTCTCCTGGAGGAATGCCATCGAGTACATTGTCGGCATTTGATGTCCACTTACGTAAGTAAAATCCAGCTGCTTCTAGAATTGATTTGATTTGCTTTACTTTTTTTTTAGCTTCATCGAGTGTATGGCCTCCCGATATTAAATCGTCAACAAACATTTCATCACGAATCATAGCCGTAGCAAACAGATTTGCAGGATTGTCTTCAGCTACCCTTTGCAAAGCTCGAATCGCTAATATGGAGCGCCTGCAGTTCCAAAGGTAATGGTATTCAGCATGTACGCCTTTATAGTATCATCAGGGCTTGTTCTCCACAGAATTAGCTGATAATTTCGATCACGTTCAGCTATCCAGATCTGGCGATACATTTTTTCAATATCAATCGTGAATGTGTATCGATATAATCTCCATTTGGGAATAATATCACAGATATTATGTTGAAGTGCCGGACCTGTCATCATGACATCATTCACCGAAAAGCCATTGGAGATTTTGAAGGACGCATAGAATACCACTCTGAGCTTTGTTGTTGAGCTACTTTCCTTGATGACAGCATGATGTGGCAAGAAATAGTGTTTGACTGGCAAACTATTTTTGTCGACTTCAGTCATGTGTCCTAGCTGAAGATGTTCCTCGCCAAAAACCGGAGATACATTGCCGCCTAAAGCAGTCCTTTGCCTGACTGGCATTGACTTGTCTTCGGGTTGAACCAAGTCCGGCAACAAAAGTTCGGCCAAGACATCGCTTCCGAGTAGAATATCAATCTTAGATGATTTATAAAATTCCGGATCGTATAACTCGTACTCGTTGAGATGAGTCCAACTCTCAACACAAAGGGTCCGGGCCGGCAAATGCGTTGTTGTCGCAAAGGCGGAAAGCTGCGAAGCAAATGTAATGTCTACTGCTCTGAGACAGGTGCCACTGCTGAACAGTGATGAGAGTAGTGAGATGTCACGTTATTAGAAGAACATGGCTGATTATTGGAAGCTAGAAATGGAGGTGCTTCTGCGTTCAGAATTGTTCATTGAGAAATAAGGTTAGTACTACTGTGTTGTTGCATGTGTGGTGAGCAAGAATGATTTTGAAATTGTTGTGATCGTGAAGGTTGTTGACTTGGCTGAAAAGGAGTATTAGATAAATGTAGTAAAGTGTGGTGTGGTTGTTAGCAATGAAAACACCTACGACTACTCGAACATTTTTCGGTTATATGATTATACCCTAGACAATTTCGACACAAACCTAATTTATTTATAATCTGACAACCATCATTAATGCTCATTTTCAAAAATTTGTTACATTTTCTTACACCATGTCTACTTTTTTGAAAAATTTTGCAGGTGACTTTTGAAACATCGGCCTGACGGTGAGCTATGAACGTCTGCCTATATGAAGAGTTTCGTGACGTGTTGGATGAACCCTGATGGTGTTGTTGGTCAACTGCTTCAAGAGTCCTGAACCGATTCTCCAAGAACGACGTAAATTCCTTGAAAACTGCTAAATGCTTCGGGTCATCTCTTCCGTTGAGTTTCTTCTCCCATATTTGCTGCGTTTTACCAGGTAATTTTCGTACTAAAATAAAGATTAGCACGGGATCTAAATGTTCAATCTTTATTCCTAAATTCGCCAAACTATGATCCACTTGGGTCGAAGTATATAAGGGGTCTTTAATCGACTCCGCTAGCTCTTGATTCAATGATGATAATTTGAATAAAGCATTCAACTGAATGTTGACCTGCACGCGAGGGTGATCATAACGATCCTTCAAAATCGACCATTAGTGTAATTTTGACCTTCAATCTTCAAGGACAAAAGAAGTTTCTCAGCGCCACCAGTTAAATTAGTCTTCAGATAGTGAATTTCTTGTATATCTGATAGCGATGCTTTACTGTCGATGAGGCTAACAAAAAGGTCGTGGAAATTTGGCCAATTCTCATAACTGCCATCGAATGAAGGTATTTTAATTGAAGGTAAATTGAGTTCCTCAGTTTTACCTTTAGTTTCCTTTTCAGTAGTTTTATTGGACTTCTACTTGCTGCTACTCAAACTTGCTAGTGAATCCAAAAGCCTGGCTTGAAAGACACAATACTCTTCTTTGATCACATTGTAAATGGATACAGCTTCGGGTTCCTTCGTGGCCACTTCACCCCCATTGCTTAAAAATTCTTCATAAATTTTGTTAACATATGCCAACAACTCTTCCAACAATTTGAGCCTCCCTTGGACATATGAAAGGCTAATCGCTTTTCCTTTTTACCAAAGTTCTCTACATCTTTATTTAGTTGGTTTAATTTTGTTTGTACATTTTTAGATGCCTTATTTTAATTTTATTATAAATACCAAATAATAAATAAGAGTAAGGAAAAAGTTCGCTTTTTTGCAAATTAAAATATCCGACAAAATTGTTCCTGATTTCGTCACACACAAGTCCCACGTAGTCACACACTTTCTTAATCTTTTAAAAATTCGACAATCGTCTGGTAGTTGTCACTGCTTCTTATTTTTCCTCGAAGGACCAATGATTGAGGGTATGTCACTTAATATATTTATTTCGAAATTTAATTTATTCGAACTTAAAATTGAGAATTGCAAAAATGGAAAAAAGACCCTTTCTCTTCATTTTTTCTTTTCTCGAAACTTTTTGACATCAGTCAGATGTGACAGTTGACATTTCAAAACCATGGTTCAGGTTGGCGTTCAGCTGCAGAGGATAAGGCTACCTGCACACCCAGTCGCTGTCGTATGGAAGACGACTTTTTGATCTCAGGATGCAACAGTGTTTTTCTTTGTAAGTAAACTATAATTTAAAAAGGAAATACTTCAATAAAAGTTCAGTTCGTCTTCAAACAACTTGCAAAACTTCATCATAGACTGTCTTTCACTTTGATTTCCTTAAAAATGATTTTTCCATGGAGATAATTGCAAGTTGCGATAATCTTTGCTCCTGCATTTTATTTCTATCATACGATTTAACGTGTTTAAGAGCAGAAAAAGAATGTTCAATAGATTACCAAAAATATGACTAGTTTATATAATAAAATTTCTGTGTCACTTGTGAACTGTACTTTATACTGTGTAGTATCCTGTCGTTCTGTTCACAATAAAATACATATTTGTATTTTCTGTGTAACATAAATGTAACAAGTGTAAGTTTATATTGCTTGTACATTTTGTAAGAATTATGTAATTAATATTTATCAATGCAAATATAGATTTTCATGTTATTCATCTGATGATGTCAATTGGATTGCGATAAGATTCCAGAATCACTGTGCAAATATTTAAGCCACATGTGTACAAGTGGCCCTCAGTAAACTCATGTATTAGATATAGAATAAGTATTTTTTTTTACTAATAGAGCTACTAAGGGAAATCGGTGAGATTAAATCGTTGGGTTAAAATTAGTGAGTGTAACTCAACGGAACACAATTTTGGTCACCGTTAAACCTCACTTAACTCGTCGAAATCGGTGAATTTGATTTTTGGTTCAGAAAACGTACCTGCATATTTTGGTGGATGAACTGCGGTTCAACGATGGGTTAAAATGTATGAGACTTCTATTACATACTTGCAACTTGAATTATCGTTGAAGTCCAGTTTTTCTCCCGAAATAGTGAATTTAAATTGCTGAATCAGGGTTTAAATATTTAAGCCATGTTTGTACAAGTAGCCATCAGTAAACTCGTGGATAAGATGTGGAATAAGCATTAAATATTTACTAATAAGCCTGCTAATGTAAATCGGTGAGATTAAATCGTTAGGTTAAAATTCGTGAGTTTAAGTTGATAACCCACGAATCACAACTTTTACCAACGTTGAACGTCACCTAACTCGTCGAAATCGGTAAATAAAATTGCTGAACCGTAAATCAAAGTTCCAATGACGGTGACGTTTGTCCGAATAGCCCTTAGGGTTCCTTCTATAAAAGTAATTAAAATTTTGATCAGTGTTTCAGCTAATTTAAATCCAAGAATTTGGTGGATTAATTGAGTTTCAACAATGGTCCCAGGTTTAATTGATTTGAAATAACAAATTTCATGCTCGAACCGTCAGTGAAGCTCAGTTGACTTGCGGAACCAATAAAAGTGATGTTTGACAGCATAAACTTATAAGATAAAAAAAACTTCATGCAAACAAATATTAAAAAAGTGCAAGTGGACTTAGGAACTTCCCCGCGGCGGTATGAGCACATAAAAACGAAATGCTGATGTATTATCGAATTGAAGATTTTTCTTTTTAGAACTGCCAAGCAACACATACAGTTACAAAAAGAGATTAGATGCGTAATCGTTGTTTTTAAAGCAAAAAAGTATTGATTTAGGCCGTGTGTCAATTGAGTTAAAATTTTGTTTAAATTCCATAAATTATATACCTATTTGGGAACTTATAAATTAACCCTTATACAGTCTTTGCGTTAACAAGGAGAAAAAAAGCCAACATCTAAGAAGAGGTATTCGTGTTGCGATTTCGTTTTAATAAATAGGATTTGCTACTAAAACCAATATTTTGGTTTTGAAAACAACGATTTGGGATCTAATCTCTTTTTGTGACTGTGTGTGTGTTGCTTGGCAGCTCTAAAAAAACACATCTTCAATTCGTTAATACATCATTATTTCGTTTTTATTTTCTGATTCCGCAGCGAGGAATTCCTTAATCCACTTGCACTTTTTTAATAATTTGTTTCCAAGAATTTTTTAACAATATTTTAAATTTTTAATAATATTAATTTGAATGAATCCATCTCCAAAAAGAGCTTCAATACGGATCTGTTTTTTCCAGAAAAAAAAATTGGTTTTAATTTGAAACGAATCTGATTTTCAGAAAAAAAATTGACGGCGGATCGACGGCAGATCGATGTTTTTATTGAAACGAAATCGACATTATTTCATGTTTTTCGAGGTAACTCGGAACCGTTCGTCGGTCGGTCGGAACCCTAATTAAATTGTTTAGAGTCGATTCGTGACGAGGAATGCAAGAAAAGAGGACAAACGAATAGCACCAAAGCAAAATATGAACAATTCAATTTAATTTTTCGCATACCTATTTTCCATTTTTTTTTTTGTGAGAATGCGAAAAATAAAACTTCTTGTTGCTGGTCACTTCTAAGCTACTAGCTTGATTCCAATTGCAAAAAACTACTCGTGATGAGCCAAAAGAAGCTTCATTTTCTGCATTTAAAAAAAAATGATTAAAAATGTGAAAAGTGGAACCTATTTTTTTCAATTTTTTTTTTTTTAATTTTTATTATAAATATATGCATAAATAATTAAAAAATAAAAAACAATTTAAAGTAAAACTTGTGAAGTAAAACTTCTCTTGCAGCGTTGGGGGTAAAAATGTCTATGGAGCTGGCAAACCGATAACACGACACGTTTACTAAAAAAAATGTGTAACCGGTTTCAATGAAACTAAAATATGTTTTAGCTGGCATAGAATTATGAAAGAAAAAATTGTTTCAAATTAGGGAAGTTTCACTTCTAGCGCGTGTACATAAGTACACACACTTTTTTGTTTTTTATTATCTGTCAAACAACGTGCAGAAAAACTGAAAAAGTTAAACAATGTCAAGCGTCGTGACACGAGGCCGCGGCTACATTGTATTCACTCAACCGAGTTTGCATTTTAAGTTTGACAGTGCGGTTTTCGAACTGACGGGAGGTCGACCGCAGTGTCTATTCTGTTCAGGCAGTTACGGGGTGTTTGAATTGTATTGCTCCGCGTAACAGTATATTTCGAAAGGTGGTGGCGGGGGTAAATAAAATTGCTGACTTATCGCTCTTTCTTCGTTGTGTTTTTCCTTATTATTTGAGTAAAGAATAAGGAGTGCGGAGAGATGATTCTGTTTTACTTGAACAAAAGTAAGTTTTACTATCTATTTCCATTGCTCTCCCGAATGATCGGTACGTAATAGGAGGCTTTGAAAATTGTCAATTAACCCAAATTCCTTATGAATTGAAGCCTCACAAATACGTTCCCTGGTTGATTGGCGGGATTCTCATACTTGCAAAAAAAAATCTTTTTCAAAATGGTAAACAGGGTTTCTTCGAATGTTACTTCTATCATAATTAATTATTTTATTTTTAATATTGTTATTATTCATGATTTTGTTTTTCATGTTAATATTGCTATTATTATTGTTGTTTTTTTTTTTGTTAAACGAGTTTCTTGATCGAGCCGATCAATATAGTAAGGATGGCCGAGTTGTAAGAGTACTTGTTACAATACTACTTTATATTTTAGTTTCACTTTGTTAAATACTCGTAGTTTAGTATTTATTATTTTTTTTTTTGTCATTTAATTAATAACTAAAAATCGTTCAATAATAATAATAATTCAAAATAAAATTGTTTTCAAAAATTAATATTTTATAATAAAAACCATCCTAACACGGTAAATAAAAATACCGTTCGGTGGCGGTTAAGATCTTAAGGTAAATAAAAAAAATGGGTCGGCGGTGGCTAAGATCTTAGGGTAAATAAAAAAAACGGTTCGGCGGCGGTTAAGATCTTAAGTAAATTTAGTGTTTTCGGTTACCTTCTTTTAATCAGTTTCTCCAATTTCAATGTTGGTTTACTCGGTTGTTAGGATTCTCTTGTTTGATTCTCCATTTGATGATTTTTTTTTTGGAAGTGGACCTTTGATAAAGTTCCTGCTCGGGCGCCAATTTTTGATGTGCTGTGGTTCTAAAGCTGAGGTAAAACTCGCGGTTTCTTTACCTTAAATTTCAAAGATTATTCATTTTATTATTTCAAAGTCAAATTCAAAATATGTATTTAAAAAAAATCTTAAGCTCAGTTATTTTAATTTTCATTCAGTTAACTATTATTATTGCTTGATGTGATTAAAGTCTCCGATGGTTGAAAGAGATTTGGTCACGCTTGGTTATCGGCTGGATTTTGGTCAAACGCCTTTCTTGCTGATCAGCTGACGATTAACTCTCGGGTAACTTTATCCTGTTTCCTTGGTTCAGTATTTTCCTGTGTCGATATTGCGGACTGTAGTGATATCGTCAGTATAAGGGCACACGTATTATTTGGCAAGATTAGTCTCTTTGTATAAATTTGAATTGATCTGAAAGTAACTTGTATATTTAATTTAAATCAAGATTACTTATCACTGGTGGGAGGAAATCTGTAATTAATATATAAACCTATTTCAACGGCTTTTAACCGGCTGATCTTCAGTATTTCTACTGGCTCATCAACAATATTTCTACTGGCTTATCAACAGTAATTCTACTGGCTTATCAACAGTATTGCTACTGGTGGATCAACGGCTCTTAACCGGCTTATCAACAGTATTTGTATTGTCAGATCAACAGTATTTCTACTGGCTTATCAATGGTATTTCTACTGGCTTATCAAGAGTATTTTTACTAGCTTATCAACAGTATTTCTACTGGCTAATCAACAGTATTGCTATTGGCGGATCAACGGCTCTTAACCGGCTTATCTATAGTATTCCTACTGGCTTATCAACGGTATTTCTGCTGGCAGATCAACAGTATTTCTACTGGCTTATCAACAGTATTTCTACTGGCTTATCAACAGTATTTTAACTGGCTTATCAACAGTATTTCTACAGGCTTATTAACAGTATTGCTACTGGCGGATCAACAGCATTTCTACTGGCTTATCAAGAGAATTCCTAATGGCTTCTCAAAAGTATTTCTAATGGCTTATCAACAGTATTTCTACTGGCTTATCAACAGTATTTCTACTGTATTATCAACAGTATTTCTACTGGCTTATCAAGAGTAGTGCTACTGGCGGATCAACAGTATTTGTACTGGCTCATCAACAGTATTTCTACTGGCAGATCAACAGCATTTCTACTGGCTTATCAAAAGAATTCCTATTGGCTTCTCAAAAGTATTTCTACTGGCTTATCAACAGTATTTCTACTTGCTTACCAACAGTATTTCTACTGGCTTATCAACGGCTTTCACCGGCTTTACCTAATATCAACCTTTAATTGAGACTTCATTTATGTTTATTTTCCTTGTTCTTATTTTTCTATTAAGTTTGGGCTCGTTTTTTTTTAATAATTCGCCTTCTCTCATATTACCTTTGGTAAAAAAAAGTAAAATGCTAACTTTCGTGCAAATGCCCACTTAAATTTTGTATCCCATACTCCCCTACCTCTTGTTTCTAAATCGCAAACCAAATCTATTCGCGTCGTTTGCACGGGGCCTACGAGTGAAGAAGATTTCTTTATTTCTTAATGTACCGCATATTACATACTCATCACTGTGTATATTGCTAATTCTTTTACTGGCATGCACTGGTCGTTGTCCCTTTCGTGTACTCCTGTTGCGATTATACCTTTTATGCGCAATTGACTTTCTCGTGGACGGCATTGTTGTATTTGGTCTTATCAATGTACACATAATGTGTATGCATTGATTTCCATCGTTGGCTGTGGGTAGTGTGCACTGTCTATGCGGCGGGTTCTTCTTCTTCTTTCTTTTGTGTATACGGTGACAACTAGTTTTTGTAATCAGTTGATGACGAGCCCTCTCGCTGTCCACATGTGTCAATTGGTTGCGGTCGGTTATCGCCTGATTTTACATGTTGGTCATTTATGGCTGAAATGATAGTGTTGCATCTCAGTGGCACTGTGTACTTAATGAAGTTTTATTTAATTAATTATATTTTCTTTTTGTAGTTTTATTATTTATTTTACTATTTTATTAATTAGTTTAAGCTATTAATTAATCAGATATTTAGTAAATTACGCTGTTGTTTTCAAAAGTACTGTAGCGGTGCGAACTCTTCACCCCCTCTCACTACGAAGACGAGAACCTTCTCGTCTTAAAACAATGTCTTTTGGGTTAATGCAAAACTACAACAGAAAACAATTTAAGGAAAAAAAAATTAAGAATAAGAGATGTTTAAATTTATAATAATTCATTTTAATTCTTGTGGATTTTGTTTTATAATTTTTTTTATACATACTTCAATTCATTCTTTTTTTATTTCTTATACTTAATTCCTTTTTTTGTCTTTTTTTGAAGCGGCGCGGCGGTCGATTTTTCCTTGGCGTAATAATAGGAATTCGCTTAGTTCGTCATCAATAATCTTCTGTATAGCCGGCTTACGCGGGTTATATCTTTTTTTAAACGGTCGGTCATGTTTCAAAATAATATATTCGACTGCGGCATTGGTTGTGTTTGGCAATTTTTCAAATTTTGGTAGTTCGTGATTTAGAAACTGATTCAAGTGGTGCTGTTGGTTAGGAGCTAGGGATATACCTCCAATTGCACATAGTCGGCCGCTTTTCTCTTGAGTTGGTGGCGTTTCATTCACCATCAATTCCTTACCGTTTAACATCATGGAGAAATTTAATTTGCGTAAAACGTCCATTCCAATTATCGCATCTTGCGTTAGTTGCTTCAAGTAAGTTTTTTTTATCACACTATCAGAATTGGTCGAAGAGAGCTTATAGCAAGCTCCTTCTTGCGACCAATGGTTTGCCAACACAGAAAACTGTGTTATACCACCGGTTCATCATTTAATGCAGTGGTAGTTGTTAGTAGGCAAACTCTATTACAAATAACACTAACAGAAGTACAACATGTCAATACAACACAAGAACATAACAATAAACAAAAAATCATTTAGGAGCGTGGGACACTGGTTTTGAGTAGATTTTTTAATTTAATTTTACTGATATTGAAATCAAAAACGTTTGAATTCCAATTTAAAAGTCTACCCATACGTGTCAATGGCTCATGCATCCCATAGTTGGTCCTATGTGTTGGGACTTTACTCAAGTCGAGTCCACGAAGATTATAACCTCCACCCCGATAATTAAAATAAACTGAACATAGTAGGTCTGGTGCATCTGTGACACCTGTAATTATTTGGTGGAAGAATACCAAATCATTGTTTGTTCTTCTCTGTGCCAGTGTTTGCATTTGAAGAATAGATAAACGTTGGTTATAAGGTAGGGCATTACAAGGATCACTCCACTGAATCCCGTTCAATGCGAAACGAGTAAAGTTTCTTTGAACAGATTCTAATCTCTCAATATGAACATCGTAAAGATTAATCCAAACCTGCGATGTATACTCAAGATGGGGACGAACCAAGCAGTTGTATAAAGCACGGGTAACAATGGGATCAACAAATTCTTTGGACCAACGTCTAATAAATCCTTATTAACTAAATCCTTGTTAACTATGATACTAATATGGACAGAAAAGTCTAAATTTTGCGTGAAAAGAACTCCAAGGTCCCGTACAGTTATAACACGAGTTAAAATGTGACATGAAATAATATAGTCATGAGAAGAAGGAGAACGTTTTTTTGAAAATGTCATTGTTTGACATTTTGTAGGGTTAAGATTCAAACTGTTCTTTTTACACCACAAGGCAAAGTGGTTTATATCCTCTTGCAATAGAGTTCGATCCTTTGAGGATGATATATTTTTATAAATCTTCATATCGTCTGCAAAGATAAGAATTTCGCTATTGCCTACACAAAGAGGAGCATCATTAATGGCCAATGTAAAGACTAATGGTCCAAGATGGCTTCCCTGCGGAACACCTGATTTGGCAATAAAGGATCTTGAGTAAGAAATTCTGAATTTGACTTGGTATGACCTATCTTCAAGATACGATGATATCCACTTGATGAAAGATAGAGGAAACCCGTATGAATTAAGTTTAAACTTGATAATCTCATAAGACAATTGATCAAAAGCTGTCGAGAAGTCTGTGTATACACAATCAACTTCTTGACCACTTTCTAGGGAGTTTAAACATTTATTCAAAAAGAAAACTAGATTAGTAACAGTAGACCGTTTCTGCATAAAACCATGTTGTTGGTTGCAAATATTATTTTTACATATAAATGTCAAACTATCACATACAACTTGTTCGAACAACTTCGGAATGCAAGAAATTTTAGAAATTGGTCTATAGTTAATAATATTGGTTTTATCTCCCTTTTTATATACTGGGGTTATAAATGCATTCTTCCAAACTGAAGGAAATTTACCTAATTTCAGAGATAATTCAAAAATATTACTCAGAGGAAGAGCAGGTGGTATTCTATCAGGTCCAACAGAATAGTCCTCTTTTAAATGTGACAAAAAGCTCCAAATTTTTTCACGCTCTATTGTAATATTGTTAAATGATACTTGAGGACAATTTCGTAAAAAATGAAAATAGTTTTCGTCTATAACTACAGGAGAATCAATGAAGAATGGGCTAAAATTACTTGCAAATCCCTCACAGATTTCAGAAGTTGTATTCAAGATTACGTCATTATAAATGAGGTTTACTGGATACCCGTCACATTTCTTTTTAGAATTTATGAATTTCCAGAAGTTTTTCGGGTCTAACTTCAAAGAACGCTCCATGGTTTCCAGATATTCGTTAAAGAGTTCGAAAGAGAGTTTTTTGAATTCTTCAAAAAGGGAAATGTAAGCTACTTGATTCTCTACCGTCATGAACCTTATGTATTTTTTCCAAGCCTTATTTCTTTTATTTCGGATACATTTCAGTTCTTTTGTGAACCAAGGATGGCAAGATTATTGGAAGCAATATATCTTTTTTTAGGAACTGTTACTTCTCCTTGTACTGATCGATTGCCCACTTGCAAAGTTGCTGTACAATGCTCCCGGCTAACTATTGGGCTGCCATTAGTTAGATGTGCCGTACTACGTTGATATCTCCTAGGTGATGAATGACTGAGTTGCCCCAGTGTCAAGCAAAGCGTGGGTCTTTCCAGGTTTCGTTATTACTTGACTCTTCCGTAGGTTCAGCTACTGGAGCTGTTTATCCGATTTCTGCCTTTTGCACCTCTCCCACCTGTTCGTCGTATGATAGGGTTTTGATCGGCGGAGTCGAGACTCTTGCGAGAGTTTCTTCAGGAACTCTATCCCGCCCCTCTCTATCTTCTCTTATTTCTTCTATTTTCTATATATCTGAATTCGAAATTACGGTGATCGTTTAAGCATGACTAGCCTGGCATGAACAATCTTGCATTAAACGTCCATCTGCTCCACAAAACGAGCAGAATAATCAGAAGGGACGTTTAGAGTTCACTTTCGAATGCCCTTTCATCTTACAATTCCAACAGTGAGTCGAACAATCATATCCTTCTGTCGGTGGGACGGGATGGTAGCTTAGGTCTCCTCGTTTTTGTGCCTGGGGTTAATATATTCTCTGCTGAGGCGGGAGGCGAGCTGCGGTTGGGAAACTACTCCGGTTTTCGTTTCGAATGCATTTGTACTCGGTAGACAGGGTCATTTAATCATCTAGCGTTAAGAAATCTCGGTGGCGGAGGTATAAGTGATATTCTGGTCGAAGACGGTCGTAGATTTTGTCGACGTAGTCTTCCATTCGTAGCGTCCGATGCTGGTGAATCAGATATTGCGTTGTTCTTATGAAATCTTTAGCCTTCCCCTGAAGGATTGCCGTTTCCTGGCGATTTCATCTTCCAGCTTGTTTATGAAGCGAGGGGGTAAGAACTATCTCAAAAAGGCGTGGTATGAGTCGTGCCATGTTCTGAAAGTATCACGATTAATTCGGTACCAATGTGAAGCAATCTGAAGCGGGAGCTCTGAATATCTCCGAAAAGGTGCGAAGCATGTCGTGCTTTTGTATTTAGTAACAATCCATAAGTTCCTCGACTCGTTTCATAAATTCGACAGCATTTCCCGTTGCGTTAAACTAAAGTCCCCATTTCCTCACTACATACATCACTTCTGCCGCTCGGCTTATTTGGAATCGTCCTGTGGCAAAAACTGTAGGGATATTTGTAGTGGGGTTGGGTAACGGTTTTTTCCCTTGTGTAGTCCCTCTGGTTTACTTTTTCGGGTGAACTGTCGCCTTCTTCGGAACACTTTCTTCCCTGGTATAACTTCAATCCTTCACAGGTCTTGGGTTGATTTGTGATGTCTTGATTCTTTGATATTGCTTATAAAACGTGTGCGAAGCTCGGAAACGGTACCCTGGATGTCAAGACCACAAATCTTCATGCGGTCCTGAAGTTCTGCTTTACGGAGGAGATACATTCTTTTTAAGCTGTCGAAGACATTGAATGCCTCCTCTGAATCTGACATCTTTGTTATTGTTCGGTTTTCCGTTTAGTAAAGATTTATAATTATATTAATTTAATCTTTGGTTTTGTTTCGGCAGCGGTTAAGATCCTACGGTAAATAGAAAAATCGGTTCGGCGGCGGTTAAGATCTTACGGTAAATAAAAAAATCGGTTCGGCGGCGGTTAAGATCTAACGGTTGTAAGAGTACTAGTTACAATAATTACTTTTACTTTGTTAAATACTTTAGTATTTATTATTTTTTTTGTCATTAAATTAATAACTAAAAATCGTTCAATAATATCAATTCAAAAAATAATAAGATTGTTTTCAGAAATTAATATTTTATAAAAAAACCATCCTAACAACTTCAGAAGTGGGATTCTTTTGGAAAGCTTAAATATTAAGACATCCGTACGACTAATTAACTAACAAATATGAACAGAACCGAGTTGCAAAATTGGCTTGAAAAACATAGAATGGAATTTTCATCAACTGCCACTTATAAACAATTAAAAAGCTGTATGAAGACAAACTTTGTGAACTAGAAGAAGAGAATTTTGAAAATTCCAATAATTCCGGAAACAATCAAATAGATGCACTTAACAATTTGATAAGCCAAAAAGAAACAACTCTTACAGCAGCGGAAGCCGAAATTGATATACACAACAATTGCCACAAGAACTGGCTCTTAGTCCGAATATTTTTCTTTCCCAAAATTTGAAGATATTCAACATACCATCACACCGAAGCTTGTGATGCCCGGAAATGGATTGAAAATTTTGAAAGAGCTTGCGATTCGGTAAGTGGTGATGATATGTTTCGTTTAAATTCCATTCGACGTTTGATGAAAGCGGATTCCACTGCCGAAAATTTTCTTCGGGTGGATAATTGAACAAAATTTGCGGCGTTTTGCAACAATTTTTGTCAAAACTTTGGGGATTCATACTCTATTTCTGAATTAATCGATATTCTACTAAAAACAACTTTCCAATCATCGAAGGTATCTGTTATGGGTTATATTCTTATAATGCAAGAGTTGGCTGTACGTGCCAACATTGATGAAACACAAGTTATTCAATTCATTATTGCAGGTTTTCAATATAATTTAGTAAACGTTGCTCTATTGTATCCAGCTTGCAGTTTACAACATCTGAAGCAATTGTCTCATCAATATAGTCAATTGCGCTGCAAACGTGAAGCAAATGAAGCATTTAAATCTTAATTAACTACGAGGGTGTTTTCTACAAGACCAACTTTTTCAAAACCAAATATTGATTGTTCCAAAATATACTGTTTCAGTCATTCAAATGTTGCACATTTTGCAAATTCATGTCCTTATCCCAAACGTGAAAAAGGTTCATGTTTTCAATGTGGTTCCACGGGCATAATTTTAGAAACTATCAGCAAAACCTACTAATCGAGGGGCTCTTTTAAATGAATTCATCTCTAAGAACACCGAAAATGGAGAAACAAAATATAACGATCCTATTTCCGAGTTAAATTATGTAAGTGTTACATTTTTGATGAATGGTTTTAGGCATATATATAATACTTTCCTTTCATTTTTGATTCGGGTAGTCCAATTGGTTTAATGAGGAAATCTGCTGTTCCAAACTATTTAACTAATCAATGGACTCAATATTCTGGTTTCAAAGGATTGGGGCATTTTAAGTTATATTCTTTCATAAAAATTAAAATTGAAATTTTCTTTCGCAATTTTAATAAACAAATTAATATTTTTGTTGTACCCGATTCGGTTCTTCCATATCCCTTCTTATTGGGTCGAGACTTTTTGAATGCATTTAACATTAAATTTATGATAATTGAAATAAAATTCCAGAAGAAAATGTTAAAATTTTAGATGATTTCCGGTGCGAAAGAGAGAATAATTATCTAAGCCTTTCAAATATTCCAATTTCTATCGAACAAAAGTATGAAATGAAGATTCACTTAACTTCCGACATACCAATAAGTTCACCACCTCGAAGGATTTCATATGAAGATAAACGTATTGTTAGAGATATGATTAGTATCTTCTGAAGAACAAACAAATACGACCTAGTACTTCTTCTAATGAATTCCAATTGTCTTAGTTTCTAAAAGATTTGATGAAAAACGAATGTGTGTTCACTATAGACCCCTCAATAAAATTATGGTGCGAGATAGTTACCCATTACCTCATATAGTTGATTGTTTGGAAAGATTAGAAGGAGAGACATATTTTACAACCTTAGATCTTAAAAACAGATTTAACAATGTTAGGATTATTAAGTAGAATAAGAAACACCTTTTTGACCACAAACGATTAGAAAATTAAATGATTTGCGAATCAAAATCGTTAATTAAACAAATAAATTCGGTTTTTTGAAATTCCCAATTGGCGACTGAATATATCCAACCCAAATGTACTCTATGCGTTGCCAAAAGTACACAAACCGGGAAAAAAAAGGCGAAACATTATTTCAAATATAACTTCACCTTCGGTTAAAATATCCAAATAGCTGGTAAGTGATATGAAAAAAAATAAAAGCTGCTCAGTCAAGAATACCTTTGATTTCGTTGAAGAAACTAAGAACATTTCAATAAAAGAAGACGAAATTATGATTTCATTCGATGTCGAAGCTTTGTTCCCGAGTATTCCCATTCCTGAAGCTATAATGGCTCTCCAAAAACATCTTGAAAAGTTTGAGATCGACGAAAGCAAGAAACTTACATATTTAAAAACCGCTAAAGTATGCATGTCTCAAAACTTTTTTCAATACAGAAATGTTTTCTACAAAATTGAGTCTGGAACAAGTATGGGAAACCCCTTGTCCCCACATATAGCGGAAGTTTTTATGTCTTCCTTCGAAGCAAACTTAAAAGAAAGAGGATTACTCCCAAGAATTTGGTTTCGTTATGTAGATGATATTTTTGCGGTGATAAAAAGTGTAGAAGTAGATTCAGTTTTAAATACACTCAATTCCGAGATTGACACCATAAACTTTACTTATGAACCAGAAGAAAATCAGAAGCTGAATTTCTTGGACTTGACCCTATCAAGAAAAAGCGGAAAATTGAATTTGCTGTATATAGAAAACCAACAACATCCAACCGATACATCACAAACGACTCTTACAGCCCAATTCAACACAAACTCGCTGCCTTTCATTCAATGGTTCATCGCTTGTGTAAACTCCCACTTTCAGTCGCCAACTATGCCGCGGGATACAACCTTCTAAAAGACATTGCTGCCATCAATGGATACAACCCATCTGTAATAGACCACCTTATAAACAAACACACCAAAAAACTTAAAAAATCGGAATTAACTACTTTATACAGACAAAACAAAAAACTTCACGATAACAACAACCCAGAAAGAGCTTCGGTGACGTATTTCCTACCGATAACTAACAAAATACACATAAAATTAAAACAACAAAATATAGAATGCGTTTACTCGAGTAATGGAAAAATCAAAAATATGCTAGGTTCAACCAAAGACAAATCCACAGTTATTAACAAATCTGGGATATATGAAATTAAATGTGGAGACTGTAACTCTGTTTACATCGGCCAGACAAAGCGGAGCATTGGTGTCCGTTTCAATGAACACTCGAATCACCTCAAGTTCAACAGATCCGAAAAATCCTCCTTCGCTGCACACGTCCTCACCAACAAGCATTTCAACGTAAGCCTGGAAAATGTAAGGCTCATTAAACACGTCACAAACCACCGACGCACGACTTGATGCATATGAAAGCCTCTATATCCACAAAAACAACAACACCATGAATAGTGATAATGGCAATATTATGTCATCTTTGTTCAACTTTGTTTAATGTTCTCTTTTACTCTAATTGTTTTCAAAAATGTAAAGCTTTCTTCTATTTCCTTGTAATGTTTTGATTGTTACTTTCCTTTCTTTCTTCGTTCTTTTGCCAAATTAGTGTATTGATGATGATGAACCACAGTTGGTTCGAAATGCATTCAAATTTCAATAGAATTAAAATGTAATACCTACAAATTTTGTTTTGTTTTTATTATTTAATTTGCTAATCGTTTGTGGTCAATAAGGTGTTTCTTATTCTACTTAATAATTTAACGCGACTACAAAATAAAAGTTCAAACCTTTTTAAGTTCTTTGTTTAGGGTTTTTCCTTTAAATACAATTTTTTTTTATTAAAAAAAGGTTAAGATCTCTGAAAATTCAATTCCGTATACAGCATTTGTTACTCCAGACGGATAGTTTGAATTTTTACAAATGCCATTTGGATTGAAAAATGCGCCAGCAATATTTCAGCGACTTATTAACAACATATAACACTCATTTATCGAAGAAGGTGTGGTTGTTATAAACATGGATGATATTACAATTGCAACCAAAACCATTTAAGAAAACTTAGACGTACTCCAAAGATTACTTCGACGACCTGCTAAATTTCGATTTGAACTGAAATTTAAGAAGTGTCGATTTACAACGCAATTGATTTCTTAAGATTTCAAACCAATAAGAAAGGGATCCATCCTAACAATGGACACATAGAAAAAATTAAAAATTTCTCTATTCCAAAAACGAAAGATCAACTTCAAAAATATTTGGGATTATTTATTGCTATGCCATTACGAGATCTTCTTAAACCAAATGCTAAATTTGTATTCGATGAATTATGTCTTTCGGCATTTTCTACCTTAAACGATAAATTAGTAACGCCACCTGTTTTAGCATTGTATAACCCGTCATGACACAGAATTGCATTGTGATGGAAACACTGAGGGTATTGGGGCCATATTAATGCAAAAACAGGAAGATAATAAATTTCATCCCATAGCATATTTTTCACAACGTACAACTTATTCTGAATCTCGATTTCACAGTTTTGAATAATTAACTCTAGTTATAATAACTCACTACGAAAGTTTCGCGTCTAGTTAGAAGGTATTCCATTAAAATTAAAACGGATTGTAACTCCCTTACGATGACTTTGAATCGCAAAAGTGTAATTGCTCGAATATCCCGTTGGGCATTTGAGTTGGAGAATTATAACTACACCATGCAGCATCGAAGTGGTCTGTTAATGGGTCATCTTGATGCTTTAAGCAGATACCCAGTAACATGGGTTCAAAGTCACAAAGACGTTAAACAAATGATTACAGTTGTTAATGCAGATGATGTAGATATGCAATTACAAATAACCCAAAATAGAGACGAAAATATAGTTAAATTACGAGAAAAGCAAGAAATAGAAGAAGTTCCAAATTTTGTCCTTGATGATGGTTTAGTTTATAGAAAATTAGAAAATAGAAATCTGTTGTTATATGTACCAAAAGAAATAGAATTGCAAATTATAATAGTGGCACATGAAAAAAATTGTCAAATGGGTGTTATGAATTGTCTTGAACAAACTAAAATGCATTACTGGTTCCCAGGTATGAGAAAAAAAATTGAAAAGTATATTCAAAATTGTATTCAGTGTTTCAAGTATTCTGTGCTAGAATATATTTCAAATCGTACTCTCTACCAAATTCAAAAGAAACCTATTCCATTCGATACTCTTTATGTAGATCATGTTGGCCCCCTTCCGTCAATTATTTCTAAGAGAAAACATATTTTGGTTATAGTAAATGCTTTTACAAAATATGTCAAACTTTTTCCCGTAAATTCAACAAGTACTAAAGAAGTGTGTGTTTGTCTAGATAAGTATTTTGAATATTATAGTCGACCTCGCCGAATAATATGTGGTTCTTGTTTTTCATCGCTTGATTTTGAATCATATCTACATGAAAATAATATTGAACACGTGAAAATAGCCACATCACCTCAGAGTAATGGTCAATTTGAGCGAGTCAATCGAGTTCTTAAGTCGATATTATCTAAAATTATGGAACAAATTCAACATTCGAAACATTTAACAAGAGTCGAATACGCTCTTAACAACTCTGTTCATTCCACAACTGGTGCTACACCTTGTTAATTATTATTTGGCGTAGAACAACGTGATCGTGATGTTGATACTTTGTCAGAATATTTGGACAATAAACGAAATTTGTCAACTTTTCATGATAAAAGAACCTTACGACAAAAAGCTTATGATTACATTGAATACCAACAGTCTAAAACTTCAGAATATCATGCTAACACACACAAGCCACTTATTCAATTTTCAGAAGGAGATTTTGTTATGATAAGAAATACAGATGCAACAGCCGGTACTAACAAAAAGTTGAACCCCAAATTCCATACAAAGTACATAAGGTTCTCCCGAATGATCGATACGTAATAAGAGGCTTTAAAAATTGTCAATTAACCCAAATTCCTTATGAATTGAAGCCTCACGAATACGTTCCTGGGTTGATTGGCGGGATTCTCATCCTTACAAAAAAATCTTTTTCAAAATGGTAAACAGGCTTTGTTCGAATTTTACTTCTATTATAATTAATTATTTTATTATTAATATTGTCATTATTCATGATTTTGTTTTTCATGTTAATATTGTTATTATTATTGTTGTTTTTTGTTAAATGAGTTTCTTGATCGAGCCGATCAATATAGTCAAGATGGCCGAGTTGTAAGAGTACTTGTTACAATAATACTTTATATTTTACTTTTACTTTGTTAAAAAGTTTAGTATTTATTATTTTTTTTGTCATTATATTAATAACTAAAAATCGTTCAATAATAATAATTCAAAAAAATAAAATTGTTTTCACAAATTAATATTTTATTATAAAAACCATCCTAGCACGGTAAATAAAAAAGAACGGTTCGTTAGTAAGTAAACAAACGGTTCGGTGGCGGTTAAAAACTTAAGGTAAATAAAAAAACAGTTCGGCGGCAGTTAAGATTTTAAGTAAATTTAGTGTTTTCGGTTAACTTCTTTTAATCGGTTTCTCCAATTTCAATGTTGGTTTACTCGGTTGTTAGGATTTTATTGTTTGATTCTCCATTTGATGATTTTTTTTGGAAGTGGGTCTTTGATAAAGTTCCTGTTCGGGTGCCAATTTTTGATGTGCTTTGGTTCTAAGACTGAGGTAAAACTTGCGGTTTCCAAGGTTCAACTAAAGGAAGTGCACTTAAACTTAAGTTTCAAAGATTATTCCTTTTATTATTACAAATTCAAATTCAAAATATGTATTTAAAAAAATTTTAAGCTTAGTTATTTTAATTTTGATTCAGTTAACTATTATTATCGCTTGATGTGGTTAAAGTCTCCGATGGTTGAAAAAGATTTGGTCAAGCTTGGTTATCTGCTGGCTTTTGGTCGAACGCCTTTCTTGCTGATCAGCTGTAGATTAACTCTCGGGTAACTTTATCCTGTTTCCTTGGTTCAGTTTTTTCCTGTGTCGATATTGCGGACTGTAGTGATCTCGTCAGTTTTCGTATAAGGGCACACGTATTAATCGGCAAGATTAGTCTCTTTGTATAGATTTGAATTGATCTGAAAGTAACTTGTATATTTGATTTAAATCACGATTCTTTACCACTGGTGATGGGAAATCTGCAATTAACATATCACCCTATTTCTACTGGCTTATCAAAGGCTCTTAACCGGCTTATCTACTGTATTTCTACTGGCTCATCAACAGTATTTCTACTGGCTTATCAACACTATTTCTACTGGCTTATTAACAGTATTGCTACTTGTGGAGTAACGGCTCTTAACCGGCTTATGAACAGTATTTGTACTGGCAGATCAACAGTTTTTCTACTGGCTTATCAATGGTATTTCTACTGGCTTATCAACAGTATTCTTACTAGCTCAACAACTGTATTTCTACTGGCTTATCAAAAATATTGCTACTGGCGGATTAACGGCTCTTAACCGGCTAATCTACAGTATTCCTACTGGCTTATCAACAATATTTCTACTGGCAGATCAACAGTATTTTCACTGGCTTATCAACAGTATTTCTACTGGCTTATCAACGGCTTTCAACGGCACTACCTAATATCAACCATTAATTTAGATTTAATTTATGTTTATTTTTCTTGTGCTTATTTTTCTATTACGTTTGGGCTGTTTTTTTTTTAATAATCCAGCTTCTCTCATATTACCTTTGGTAAAAAGTGAATGTTAACCTTAAAAAGAAAATGCTAATTTTCGTACAAATGCCCACTTAAATTTTGTGTCCCATACTCCCCTACCTCTTGTTTCTAAATCACAAAGCACCTCTATTCGTGTAGATTGCACGGGGCCTACGAGTGAAGGAGATTTCTTTATTTCTAAATGTACCGCATATTACATACTCATCATTGTTTATATTGCTAATTCTATTACTGGCATGCACTGGTCGTTGTCCCTTTCGTGTACTCCTGTTGCGATTATACCTTTTATGCGCAATTGACTTTCTCGTGGGCGGCATTGTTGTATTTGGTCTTATCAATGTACACATAATGTGTATGCATTGATTTCCATCGTTGGCTGTGGGTAGTGTACACTGTATATGCGGCGGGTGCTTCTTCTTCTTTCTTTTGTGTATACGGTGATAACTAGTTTTTCTAATTAGTTGATGACGAGCCCAGGGCTGCCAGAAGTCACGTTTTATCACGATTTTTATATTTTTTAGACCCAAATCATGTTTTCATGTTTTTGAGTCCAAAATGTTTTTTTAACACAAATTTTGTCCCTATAATCGCAAAACCCAACATGTCCAAACATACCCTACATAAACACAAGCAAGAGTGTAAATATATATAGTTAGTATGTGAAATGCACCAACAAAATAATGAAGAGAACACATATTGATTCAAAATAGCTTTAAAACGGCCTTTAGTCCAACAAAAATTGGCGTTTCGTCCCGGCGATCTCACATGGACTCATCAGTTGACTAGTGAGGGCCTTTGTCAATACGCAATTTTTGCCAAGTTCAGTTCATCTAACATAGATTTCGTGAAGAATATCTAGTGTGAACTATATCCAACAAGACTAGAATTCCTAATCATTAAATTGGAAATTTTTGTTTTTTGCCCATGGCCTGGCATTATTTATATAAGAAGTTTTTTTTTTAATAATACAAATTCTATATACTTATATATTCTATTTAAAAAAAAAACTTCTTATATAAATAATGCCAGGCCATGGGCAAAAACAAAAATTTCCAATTTAATGATTGGGAATTCTAGTCTTGTTGGATATAGTTCACACTAGATGTTCTTCACGAAATCTTTGTTAGATGAACTGAACTTGGCAAAAATTGCGTATTGACAAAGGTCCTAACTAGTCAACTGATGAGTCTATGTGAGATTGCCGGGACGAAACGCCAATTTTTGTTGGACTTAAGGCCGTTAAAAGCTATTTTGAATCAATAATTCAACAAGTCCAAATATTATAGTGCTAAGTCTTCTACTTGGCTGATGTATTTCAGTAGTATATAGAATTTGTATTATTAAAAAAAACCTTCTTATATAAATAATGCCAGGCCATGGGCAAAAAACAAAAATTTCCAATTTAATGATTAGGAATTCTAGTCTTGTTGGATATAGTTCACACTAGCTGTTCTTCACGAAATCTATGTTAGATGAACTGAACTTGGCAAAAATTGCGCATTGACAAAGGTCCTCACTAGTCAACTGATGAGTCCATGTGAGATCGCCGGGACGAAACGCCAATTTTTGTTGGACTAAAGGCCGTTAAAAGCTATTTTGAATCAATAATTCAACAAGTCCAAATATTATAGTGCTAAGTCTTCTACTTGGCTGATGTATTTCAGTAGTATATAGAATTTGTATTATTAAAAAAAAAACTTCTTATATAAATAATGCCAGGCCATGGGCAAACAACAAAAATTTCCAATTTAATGATTAGGAATTCTAGTCTTGTTGGATATAGTTCACACTTGATGTTCTTCACGAAACCTATGCTAGATGAACTGAACTTGGCAAAAATTGCGTATTGACAAAGGTCCTCACTAGTCAACTGATGAGTCCATGTGAGATCGCCGGGACGAAACGCCAATTTTTGTTGGACTAAAGGCCGTTAAAAGCTATTTTGAATCAATAATTCAACAAGTCCAAATATTATAGTGCTAAGTCTTCTACTTGGCTGATGTATTTCAGTAGTATATAAAATTTGTATTATTAAAAAAAAAAAACTTCTTATATAAATAATGCCAGGCCATGGGCAAAAAACAAAAATTTCTAATTTAATGATTAGGAATTCTAGTCTTGTTGGATATAGTTCACACTAGATGTTCTTCACGAAATCTATGTTAGATGAACTGAACTTGGCAAAAATTGCGTATTGACAAAGGTCCTCACTAGTCAACTGATGAGTCCATGTGAGATCGCCGGGACGAAACGCCAATTTTTGTTGGACTAAAGGCCGTTAAAATCTATTTTGAATCAATAATTCAACAAGTCCAAATATTATAGTGCTAAGTCTTCTACTTGGCTGATGTATTTCAGTAGGATATAGAATTTGTATTATTAAAAAAAAAAACTTCTTATATAAATAATGCCAGGCCATGTGCAAAAAACAAAAAATTCCAATTTAATGATTAGGAATTCTAGTCTTGTTGGATATAGTTCACACTAGATGTTCTTTACGAAATCTATGTTAGATGAACTGAACTTGGCAAAAATTGCGTATTGACAAAGGTCTTCACTAGTCAACTAATGAGTCCATGTGAGATCGCCGGGACGAAACGCCAATTTTTGTTGGACTAAAGGCCGTTAAAAGCTATTTTGAATCAATAATTCAACAAGTCCAAATATTATAGTGCTAAGTCTTCTACTTGGCTGATGTATTTCAGTAGTATATAGAATTTGTATTATTAAACAAAAAAAACTTCTTATATAAATAATGCCAGGCCATGGGCAAAAAACAAACATTTCCAATTTAATGATTAGGAATTCTAGTCTTGTTGGATATATTTCACACTAGATGTCCTTCACGAAATCTATGTTAGATGAACTGAACTTGGCAAAAATTGCGTATTGACAAAGGTCCTCACTAGTTAACTGATGAGTTCATGTGAGATCGCCGGGACGAAACGCCAATTTTTGTTGGACTAAAGGCCGTTAAAAGCTATTTTGAATCAATAATTCAACAAGTCCAAATATTATAGTGCTAAGTCTTCTACTTGGCTGATGTATTTCATTAGTATATAGAATTTGTATTATTAAAAAAAAAAGAGAACACATATTATTTTTCAATATTACACTTTATCAACGCACTCTTTCTCCTGCCTCGGACCTTGCAATATTTTCGATAGCATAGGTATCACCTGGAGTAACGCAATGGTGATGAGTAAAAGAGGATGAAACTGTTTTTTTTTTTCATTTTTTAATTATTAAAAGCGTCAGTCGTTTTCTCCTTTTTCAATCCTTTTTATTTTCCTGATAGCATTTTGCTTTGAACATTGAGTTCGGCTTCAGCAATTGCATAAATAAACTGTTACTTTAATATATTTGTTTTACTTATGATATGGTTTCCAAATTGTCTGTTTGAATTCTTTCTTTTGTTTTTCATTTAACGCGTTTGTAACTACGAGATAGTTCCGTCATGTTTTTTTTATCCCGAATCATGTTTTAAAACTATGTTTTTATTAATTTCTTAGTGGCAGGACTGGACAACCCTCTCGCTGTCCACATGTGTCAATGGGTTGCGGTCGGTTATCGGCTGATTTTATATGTTGGTCATTTATGGCTGAAATGACAGCGTTGCCTCTCAGTGGCACTGTGTACTTAATGAAGTTTTATTTTATTAACTATATATTCTTTTTGCAGTTTTATTATTTATTTTACTATTTTATTAATTAGTTTAGGCTATTAATTAATTCGATATTTACGATATTTAGCGGTGCGAACGCTACAACCCCCTCTCACTTCGAAGACGAGAACCTTCACGTCTTAAAACAATGTCTTCTGGGTTAATGCAAAACAACAATAGAAACAAATTTAAGCAAACAAAAATTTAGGATAAGAGATGTTTAAATTTAGAATAATTCATTACAATTCTTGTGGATTTGGTTTTAAAATTTTTTGTTATATATACTTCAATTCATTCTTTTTTTATTTCTTATACTTAATTCTTTTTTTTTTCTTTTGTTGTAGCGGCAGTCGATTTTTCCGTGGCGTAATAATAAGAATTCGTTTAGTTCGTCATCAATAATCTTCTGTATAGCCGGCTTACGCGGGTTGTATCTTTTTTTAAATGGTCGGTCATGTTTCAAAATAATATATTGGACTGCGGCATTGGTTGTGTTTGGCAATTTTTTCAAATTTTGGTAGTTCGTGGCTTAGTAACTGATTCATGTGGTGCTGTTGGTTAGGAGGTAGGGACATACCTCCAATTGCACATAGTCGGCCGCTTTTCTCTTGAGTTGGTGGCGTTTCATTCATCATCAATTCGATTCTTAGGAAAGAGTGTGGGTTTTTCCAGGTTTCGTTATTACTTGACTCTTCCTTGGGTTCAGCTGCTGGAGTTGTTTCTCCGATTTCTGCCTTTTGCGCCTATCCCACCTCTTCGTCCTAAGATGGGGTTTTAATCGGCGGAGTCGAGACTCCTGTGAGGATTTCTTCAGGAACTCTATCCCGCCCCTCTTCATCTTCTCTTATTTCTTCTATTTTAGGTATATCTGAATTCGAAATTATGGTGTCCGCTTAAGCATGACTTGTGTGGCATGAACAATCTTTCGTTAAACGTCCATCTGCTCCACAAAACGAGCATAATAATCAGAAGGGACGTTTAGAGTTCACTTTCGAATGCCCTTTCATCTTACAATTCCAACAGTGAGTCGAACAAGCATATCCTTCTGTCGGTGGGGCGGGATGGTAGCTTCGGTCTCCTCTTGTTTGTGCCTGGCGTTGATATATTATCTGCCGAGGCGAGGGGCGCGTTGCGGTTGGGAAAACACTCCGCGTTTCGTTTCGAATGCACTCGTACTCGGTAGCAAGGGTCATTTACTCATCTAGCGTTAAGAAATCTCGGCGGCGGAGGTATAAGTGATATTCTGGTCGAAGACGTTCTCAGATTTTGTCGACGTAGTCTTCCATTCGTAGCGTCCGATGCTGGTTAATCAGATATTGCGTTGTTCTAATGAAATCTTTAGGAGTCTCATGTAGGCCTTGCCGTTTCTTGGCGACTTCATATTCCAGCTTGTTTATGAATGGAGGGGGTAAGAAATATCTCAAAAAGGCGTGGTAGAAGTCGTGCCATGTTCTGAAAGTATCACGATTAATTCAGTACCAATCTGAAGTGGAACCTCTGAATATCCCCGGAAAGTTGCGGAGCATGTAGTGCTTTTGGATTTGGTAACAATCCATAAGTTCCTCGACTCGTTTCATAAATTTGAGAGCATTTCCCGTTGCGTTAAGCTTAAGTCCCCATTTCCTCACTACATCCATCACTTCTGCCTCTCGGCTTATTTGGAATCTTCCTGTGGGAAAACCTGTAGGGATATTTGTAGTGGGGTTGGGTGCGGTTTTTCTTATTCCCTTGTTGGTGTGACTTGTGGGTCGTCCCTCTGGTTTACTCTTTCGAGTGAACTGTCCCCCTCTTCGGAACACTCTCGTCCCTGGTATAACTTCAATTCTTCACAGGTATTGGGTTGATTTGTGATGTCCTGATTCTTTGATATAGCTTATAAAACGTGTGCGAAGCTCGGAAACGGTACCCTGGATGTCAAGACCACACATCTTCATGCGGTCCTGGAGTTCTGCTTTACGGAGGAGATACATTCTTTCTAAACTGTCGAAGACATTGAATGCCTCCTCTTGGGTTTTCCGTTTAGTAAAGATTTATAATTATATTAATTTAATATTTGGTTTTGTTTCGGCGGCGGTTAATATCTTAAGGAAAATACAAAAATGATTCGGTGGTGGTTAAGATCTTAAGGTAAATAAAAAAATGGTTCGGCGCCGGTTAAGATCTTATGGTAAATAAAAAAAATCGGTTCGGCGGCGGTTAAGATCCTACGGTAAATAAAAAAAATAGGTTCGGCGGCGGTTAAGATCTTACGGTAAATAAAAAAAACGGTTCGTCGGCGGCTTACTCGGTTGTTAGGATCTTATTGTTTGATTCTCGATCTATGATTTTTTTTGGAAGTGGACCATTGATAAAGTCCCTGAGCGGGCGCCAATTTGTGATGTACTTTGGTTCTAAGGCTGAGGTAAAACTCGCGGTTTCCAAGGTTCCACTAAAGGAACTCCACTAAAAGTTTATTTTCAAAGATTATTCCATTTATTATTTTAAATTCAAATTCAAAATATGTATTTTAAAAAATTTTAAGCTAAATTATTTTAATTTTGATTCAGTTAGTTATTATTATCGCTTGATGTGATTAAAGTCTCCGATGATTGAAAAAATTTGGTCACGCTTGATTACCTGCTGGCCTTTGGTCGAAGGCCTTTCTTGCTGATCAGCTGACGATTAACTCTCGGGTAACTTTATCCTGTTTCCTTGGTTCAGTATTTTCCTGTGTCGATATTGCGGACTGTAGTGGTCTCAGTAGTTTTCGTATAACGGCACACGTATTATTCGGCAAAATTAGTCTCTTTGTATATATTTGAATGGACCTGCAAGTAACTTGTATATGTAATTTAAATAAAGATTCCTTACCTCTGTAATTAACATATCACCATATTTCTACTGGCTTATCAACGGATTTTAACCGGCTCTTATCTACAGTATTTCCACTGGGTCATCAACAGTATTTCTACAGGCTTATCAGCAGTATTTCTACTGACTTATCAACAGTATTGCTACTGGCTTATCAACAGTTCAACAGTATTTCTACTGGCTTATCAACTGTGTTTCTACTGGCTTATCAACAGTATTTCTACTGGCTTATCAACCGTATTGCTACTGGCGGATCAACAGTATTTCTACTGGCTCATCAACAGTATTTATGCTGGCTTATCAACAGTTTTTCTGCTGGATTATCAACAGTATATCTACTGGATTATAAACAGTATTGCTACTGGCGGAGCAACAGTATTTCTACTGGTTTATCAACGGCTTTCACCGGCACTACCTAATATCAAAAGATCCCTTACCACTGGTGGGGGAAATCTATTAATAAAAGGGAAACCCTAACGATTCGAATCAAACCTTTAATTTGGACTTAATTTATTTTTATTTTTCTTGTTCTTATTTTTCTATTACGTTTGGTAATGCCCACTTTAATATTGTGCCCCAAAGCACCTCTATTCCTGTCGTTTGCACGGGGCCTACAGCTGAAGGAGATTTTTATTTCTTTATGTACAGCATATTACATACTCATCACTGTGGCTATTGAAATTCTATTACTAGCATGTACTGGTCGTTGCCCCTTTCGTGTACTTCTGTTGCGATTATTCCTTTTAAATGTCACTACGAAGACGAGAAGGTTCTCTTCTTGTGGATTTTGTTTTATAATTTTTTTTATACATACTTCAATTCATTCTTTTTTTATTTCTTATACTTAATTCCTTTTTTTGTCTTTTGTTGAAGCGGCGGTCGATTTTTCCTTGGCGTAATAATAGGAATTCGCTTAGTTCGTCATCAATAATCTTCTGTATAGCCGGCTTACGCGGGTTATATCTTTTTTTAAACGGTCGGTCATGTTTCAAAATAATATATTCGACTGCGGCATTGGTTGTGTTTGGCAATTTTTCAAATTTTGGTAGTTCGTGATTTAGAAACTGATTCAATTGGTGCTGTTGGTTAGGAGCTAGGGATATACCTCCAATTGCACATAGTCGGCCGCTTTTCTCTTGAGTTGGTGGCGTTTCATTCACCATCAATTCCTTACCGTTTAACATCATGGAGAAATTTAATTTGCGTAAAACGTCGATTCCAATTATCGCATCTTGCGTTAGTTGCTTCAAGTAAGTTTTTTTTATCACACTATCAGAATTGGTCGAAGAGAGCTTATAGCAAGCTCCTTCTTGCGACCAAGGGTTTGCCAACACAGAAAACTGTGTTATACCACCGGTTCATCATTTAATGCAGTGGTAGTTGTTAGTAGGCAAACTCTATTACAAATAACACTAACAGAAGTACAACATGAAAATATAACATATAATATTACGTCAATACAACACAAGAACATAACAATAAACAAAAAATCATTTAGGAGCGTGGGACACTGGTTTTGAGTAGATTTTTTAATTTAATTTTACTGATATTGAAATCAAAAACGTTTGAATTCCAATTTAAAAGTCTACCCATACGTGTCAATGGCTCATGCATCCCATAGTTGGTCCTATGTGTTGGGACTTTACTCAAGTCGAGTCCACGAAGATTATAACCTCCACCCCGATAATTAAAATAAACTGAACATAGTAGGTCTGGTGCATCTGTGACACCTGTAATTATTTGGTGGAAGAATACCAAATCATTGTTTGTTCTTCTCTGTGCCAGTGTTTGCATTTGAAGAATAGATAAACGTTGGTTATAAGGTAGGGCATTACAAGGATCACTCCACTGAATCCCGTTCAATGCGAAACGAGTAAAGTTTCTTTGAACAGATTCTAATCTCTCAATATGAACATCGTAAAGATTAATCCAAACCTGCGATGTATACTCAAGATGGGGACGAACCAAGCAGTTGTATAAAGCACGGGTAACAATGGGATTAACAAATTCTTTGGACCAACGTCTAATAAATCCTTATTAACTAAATCCTTGTTAACTATGATATTAATATGGACAGAAAAGTCTAAATTTTGCGTGAAAAGAACTCCAAGGTCCCGTACAGTTATAACACGAGTTAAAATATGACATGAAATAATATAGTTATGAGAAGAAGGAGAACGTTTTTTTGAAAATGTCATTGTTTGACATTTTGTAGGGTTAAGATTCAAACTGTTCTTTTTACACCACAAGGCAAAGTGGTTTATATCCTCTTGCAATAGAGTTCGATCCTTTGAGGATGATATATTTTTATAAATCTTCATATCGTCTGCAAAGATAAGAATTTCGCTATTGCCTACACAAAGAGGAGCATCATTAATGGCCAATGTAAAGAGTAATGGTCCAAGATGGCTTCCCTGCGGAACACCTGATTTGGCAATAAAGGATCTTGAGTAAGAAATTCTGAATTTGACTTGGTGTGACCTATCTTCAAGATACGATGATATCCACTTGATGAAAGATGGAGGAAACCCGTATGAATTAAGTTTAAACTTGATAATCTCATAAGACAATTGATCAAAAGCTTTCGAGAAGTCTGTGTATACACAATCAACTTCTTGACCACTTTCTGGGGAGTTTAAACATTTATTCAAAAAGAAAACTAGATTAGTAACAGTAGACCGTTTCTGCATAAAACCATGTTGTTGGTTGCAAATATTATTTTTACATATAAATGTCAAACTATCACATACAACTTGTTCGAACAACTTCGGAATGCAAGAAAGTTTTTGGTCTATAGTTAATAATATTGGTTTTATCTCCCTTTTTATATACTGGGGTTATAAATGCATTCTTCCAAACTGAAGGAAATTTACCTAATTTCAGAGATAATTCAAAAATATTACTCAGAGGAAGAGCAGGTGGTATTCCATCAGGTCCAACAGAATAGTCCTCTTTTAAATGTGACAAAAAGCTCCAAATTTTTTCACGCTCTATTGTAATATTGTTAAATGATACTTGAGGACAATTTCGTAAAAAATGAAAATAGTTTTCGTCTATAACTACAGGAGAATCAATGAAGAATGGGCTAAAATTACTTGCAAATCCCTCACAGATTTCAGAAGTTGTATTCAAGATTACGTCATTATAAATGAGGTTTACTGGATACCCGTCACATTTCTTTTTAGAATTTATGAATTTCCAGAAGTTTTTCGGGTCTAACTTCAAAGAACGCTCCATGGTTTCCAGATATTCGTTAAAGAGTTCGAAAGAGAGTTTTTTGAATTCTTCAAAAAGGGAAATGTAAGCTACTTGATTCTCTACCGTCATGAACCTTATGTATTTTTTCCAAGCCTTATTTCTTTTATTTCGGATACATTTCAGTTCTTTTGTGAACCAAGGATGGCAAGATTATTGGAAGCAATATATCTTTTTTTAGGAACTGTTACTTCTCCTTGTACTGATCGATTGCCCACTTGCAAAGTTACTGTACAATGCTCCCGGCTAACTATTGGGCTGCCATTAGCTAGATGTGCCGTACTACGTTGATATCTCCTTGGTGATAAATGACTGAGTTGCCCAAGTGTCAAGCAAAGCGTGGGTCTTTCCAGGTTTCGTTATTACTTGACTCTTCCGTAGGTTCAGCTACTGGAGCTGTTTATCCGATTTCTGCCTTTAGCACCTCTCCCACCTGTTCGTCGTATGATGGGGTTTTAATCGGCGGAGTCTAGACTCTTGCGAGAGTTTCTTCAGGAACTTTATCCCGCCCCTCTCCATCTTCTCTTATTTCTTCTATTTTCTATATATCTGAATTCGAAATTACGGTGATCGTTTAAGCATGACTAGCCTGGCATGAACAATCTTGCATTAAACGTCCATCTGCTCCACAAAATGAGCAGAATAATGAGAAGGGACGTTTAGAGTTCACTTTCGAATGCCCTTTCATCTTACAATTCCAACAGTGAGTCGAACAATCATATCCTTCTGTCGGTGGGACGGGATGGTAGCTTAGGTCTCCTCGTGTTTGTGCCTGGGGTTAATATATTCTCTGCTGAGGCGGGGGGCGAGCTGCGGTTGGGAAACTACTCCGGTTTTCGTTTCGAATGCATTTGTACTCGGTAGACAGGGTAATTTAATCATCTAGCGTTAAGAAATCTCGGTGGCGGAGGTATAAGTGATATTCTGGTCGAAGACGGTCGTAGATTTTGTCGACGTAGTCTTCCATTCGTAGCGTCCGATGCTGGTGAATCAGATATTGCGTTGTTCTAATGAAATCTTTAGCCTTCTCCTGAAGGATTGCCGTTTCCTGGCGATTTCATCTTCCAGCTTGTTTATGAATCGAGGGGGTAAGAACTATCTTAAAAAGGCGTGGTATGAGTCGTGCCATGTTCTGAAAGTATCACGATTAATTCGGTACCAATGTGAAGCAATCTGAAGCGGTAGCTCTGAATATCTCCGGAAAGGTGCGAAGCATGTCGTGCTTTTGTATTTAGTAACAATCCATAAGTTCCTCGACTCGTTTCATAAATTCGACAGCATTTCCCCTTGCATTAAACTAAAGTCCCCATTTCCTCACTACATACATCACTTCTGCCGCTCGGCTTATTTGGAATCGTCCTGTGGCAAAAACTGTAGGGATATTTGTAGTGGGGTTGGGTAACGGTTTTTTCCCTTGTGTAGTCCCTCTGGTTTACTTTTTCGGGTGAACTGTGGCCTTCTTCGGAACACTCTCTTCCCTGGTATAACTTCAATCCTTCACAGGTCTTGGGTTGATTTGTGATGTCTTGATTCTTTGATATAGCTTATAAAATGTGTGCGAAGCTCGGAAACTGTACCCTGGATGTCAAGACCACAAATCTTCATGCGGTCCTGAAGTTCTGCTTTACGGAGGAGATACATTCTTTTTAAGCTGTCGAAGACATTGAATGCCTCCTCTGAATCTGACATCTTTGTTATTGTTCGGTTTTCCGTTTAGTAAAGATTTATAATTATATTAATTTAATCTTTGGTTTTGTATCGGCAGCGGTTAAGATCCTACGGTAAATAAAAAAAATCGGTTCGGCGGCGGTTAAGATCTTACGGTAAATAAAAAAATCGGTTCGGCGGCGGTTAAGATCTTACGGTTGTAAGAGTGCTTGTTACAATAATTACTTTTACTTTGTTAAATACTTTAGTATTTATTATTTTTTTTGTCATTAAATTAATAACTAAAAATCGTTCAATAATATCAATTCAAAAAATAAAAGATTGTTTTCAGAAATTAATATTTTATAATAAAACCATCCTAACAACTTCAGAAGTGGGATTCTTTTGGAAAGCTTAAATATTAAGACATCCGTACGACTAATTAACTAACAAATATGAACAGAACGGAGTTGCAAAATTGGCTTGAAAAACATAGAATGGAATTTTCATCAACTGCCACTTATAAACAATTAAAAAAGCTGTATGAAGACAAACTTTGTGAACTAGAAGAAGAGAATTTTGAAAATTCCAACAATTGCGGAAACAATCAAATAGATGCACTTAACAATTTGATAAGCCAAAAAGAACTTGGAAACAACTCTTACAGCAGCGGAAGCCGAAATTGATATACACTTGAAAATACTAGAAAAACGTCAACGTTTGCAACAATTGCCACAAGAACTGGCTCTTAGTCCGAATATTTTTCTTTCCCAAAATTTGAAGATATTCAACATACCATCACACCGAAGCTTGTGATGCCCGGAAATGGATTGAAAATTTTGAAAGAGCTTGCGATTCGGTAAGTGGTGATGATATGTTTCGTTTAAATTCCATTCGACGTTTGATGAAAGCGGATTCCACTGCCGAAAATTTTCTTCGGGTGGATAATTGAACAAAATTTGCGGCGTTTCGCAACAATTTTTGTCAAAACTTTGGGCATTCATACTCTATTTCTGAATTAATCGATATTCTACTAAAAACAACTTTCCAATCATCGAAGCTATCTGTTATGGGTTATATTCTTATAATGCAAGAGTTGCCTGTACGTGCCAACATTGATGAAACACAAGTTATTCAATTCATTATTGCAGGTTTTCAATATAATTTAGTAAACGTTGCTCTATTGTATCCAGCTTGCAGTTTACAACATCTGAAACAATTGTCTCATCAATATAGTCAATTGCGCTGCAAACGTGAAGCAAATGAAGCATTTAAATCTTCATTAACTACGAGGGTGTTTTCTACAAGACCAACTTTTTGAAAACCAAATATTGATTGTTCCAAAATATACTGTTTCAGTCATTCAAATGTTGGACATTTTGCAAATTCATGTCCTTATCCCAAACGTGAAAAAGGTTCATGTTTTCAATGTGGTTCCACGGGCATAATTTTAGAAACTGTCAGCAAAACCTACTAATCGAGGGGCTCTTTTAAATGAATTCATCTCTAAGAACACCGAAAATGGAGAAACAAAATATAACGATCCTATTTCCGAGTTAAATTATGTAAGTGTTAC
This sequence comes from Philhelius pedissequus, assembly GCA_910595825.1. NCBI lineage: Eukaryota > Metazoa > Arthropoda > Insecta > Diptera > Syrphidae > Philhelius > Philhelius pedissequus. The sequence goes on from OU343160.1 coordinate 135,520,266, forward strand.
ATTTTTGATGAATGGTTTTAGGCATATATATAATACTTTCCTTTCACTTTTGATTCGGGTAGTCCAATTGGTTTAATGAGGAAATCTGCTGTTCCAAACTATTTAACTAATCAATGGACTCAATATTCTGGTTTCAAAGGATTGGGGCATTTTAAGTTATATTCTTTCATAAAAATTAAAATTGAAATTTTCTTTCGCAATTTTAATAAACAAATTAATATTTTTGTTGTACCCGATTCGGTTCTTCCATATCCCCTCTTATTGGGTCGAGACTTTTTGAATGCATTTAACATTAAATTTATGATAATTGAAATAAAATTCCAGAAGAAAATGTTAAAATTTTAGATGATTTCCGGTGCGAAAGAGAGAATAATTATCTAAGCCTTTCAAATATTCCAATTTCTATCGAACAAAAGTATGAAATGAAGATTCACTTAACTTCCGACATACCAATAAGTTCATCACCTCGAAGGATTTCATATGAAGATAAACGTATTGTTAGAGATATGATTAGTATCTTTTGAAAAACAAACAAATACGACTTAGTACTTCTTCTTATGAATTCCAATTGTCTTAGTTTCTAAAAGATTTGATGAAAAACGAATGTGTGTTCACTATAGACCCCTCAATAAAATTATGGTGCGAGATAGTTACCCATTACCTCATATAGTTGATTGTTTGGAAAGATTAGAAGGAGAGACATATTTTACAACCTTAGATCTTAAAAACAGATTTAACAATGTTAAGATTATTAAGTAGAATAAGAAACACCTTTTTGACCACAAACGATTAGAAAATTAAATGATTTGCGAATCAAAATCGTTAATTAAACAAATAAATTCGGTTTTTTGAAATTCCCAATTGGCGACTGAATATATCCAACCCAGATGTACTATATGCGTTGCCAAAAGTACACAAACCGGGAAAAAAAAGGCGACACATTATTTCAAATATAACTTCACCTTCGGTTAAAATATCCAAATAGCTGGTAAGTGATATGAAAAAAAAATAAAAGCTGCTCAGTCAAGAATACCTTTGATTTCGTTGAAGAAACTAAGAACATTTCAATAAAAGAAGACGAAATTATGATTTCATTCGATGTCGAAGCTTTGTTCCCGAGTATTCCCATTCCTGAAGCTATAATGGCTCTCCAAAAACATCTTGAAAAGTTTGAGATCGACGAAAGCAAGAAACTTACATATTTAAAAACCGCTAAAGTATGCATGTCTCAAAACTTTTTTCAATACAGAAATGTTTTCTACAAAATTGAGTCTGGAACAAGTATGGGAAACCCCTTGTCCCCACATATAGCGGAAGTTTTTATGTCTTCCTTCGAAGCAAACTTAAAAGAAAGAGGATTACTCCTAAGAATTTGGTTTCGTTATGTAGATGATATTTTTGCGGTGATAAAAAGTGTAGAAGTAGATTCAGTTTTAAATACACTCAATTCCGAGATTGACACCATAAACTTTACTTATGAACCAGAAGAAAATCAGAAGCTGAATTACTTGGACTTGACCCTATCAAGAAAAAACGGAAAATTGAATTTGCTGTATATAGAAAACCAACAACATCCAACCGATACATCACAAACGACTCTTACAGCCCAATTCAACACAAACTCGCTGCCTTTCATTCAATGGTTCATCGCTTGTGTAAACTCCCACTTTCAGTCGCCAACTATGCCGCGGGATACAACCTTCTAAAAGACATTGCTGCCATCAATGGATACAACCCATCTGTAATAGACCACCTTATAAACAAACACACCAAAAAACTTAAAAAATCGGAATTAACTACTTTATACAGACAAAACAAAAAACTTCACGAAAACAACAACCCAGAAAGAGCTTCGGTGACGTATTTCCTACCGATAACTAACAAAATACACATAAAATTAAAACAACAAAATATAGAATGCGTTTACTCGAGTAATGGAAAAATCAAAAAAATATGCTAGGTTCAACCAAAGACAAATCCACAGTTATTAACAAATCTGGGATACATGAAATTAAATGTGGAGACTGTAACTCTGTTTACATCGGCCAGACAAAGCGGAGCATTGGTGTCCGTTTCAATGAACACTCGAATCACCTCAAGTTCAACAGATCCGAAAAATCCTCCTTCGCTGCACACGTCCTCACCAACAAGCATTTCAACGTAAGCCTGGAAAATGTAAGGCTCATTAAACACGTCACAAACCACCGACGCACGACTTGATGCATATGAAAGCCTCTATATCCACAAAAACAACAACACCATGAATAGTGATAATGGCAATATTATGTCATCTTTGTTCAACTTTGTTTAATGTTCTCTTTTACTCTAATTGTTCTTAAAAATGTAAAGCTTTCTTCTATTTCCTTGTAATGTTTTGATTGTTACTTTCCTTTCTTTCTTCGTTCTTTTGCCAAATTAGTGTACTGATGATGATGAATCACAGTTGGTTCGAAATGCATTCAAATTTCAATAGAATTCAAATGTAATACCTACAAATTTTGTTTTGTTTTTATTATTTAATTTGCTAATCGTTTGTGGTCAATAAGGTGTTTCTTATTCTACTTAATAATTTAACGCGACTACAAAATAAAAGTTCAAATCTTTTTAAGTTCTTTGTTTAGGGTTTTTCCTTTAAATACAATTTTTTTTTATTAAAAAAAAGGTTAAGATCTCTGAAAATTCAATTCCGTATACAGCATTTGTTACTCCAGACGGATAGTTTGAATTTTTACAAATGCCATTTGGATTGAAAAATGCGCCAGCAATATTTCAGCGACTTATTAACAACATATAACACTCATTTATCGAAGAAGGTGTGGTTGTTATAAACATGGATGATATTACAATTGCAACCAAAACCATTTAAGAAAACTTAGACGTACTCCAAAGATTACTTCGACGACTTGCTAAATTTCGACTTCAACTGAAATTTAAGAAGTGTCGATTTACAACGCAATTGGTTTCTTAAGATTTCAAACCAATAAGCAAGGGATCCGTCCTAACAATGGACACATAGAAAAAATTAAAAATTTCTCTATTCCAAAAACGAAAGATCAACTTCAAAAATATTTGGGATTATTTATTGCTATGCCATTACGAGATCTTCTTTAACCAAATGCTAAATTTGTATTCGATGAATTATGTCTTTCGGCATTTTCTACCTTAAACGATAAATTAGTAACGCGACCTGTTTTAGCATTGTATAACCCGTCATGACACAGAATTGCATTGTGATGGAAACACTGAGGGTATTGGGGCCATATTAATGCAAAAACAGGAAGATAATAAATTTCATCCCATAGCATATTTTTCACAACGTACAACTTATTCTGAATCTCGATTTCACAGTTTTGAATAATAAACTCTAGTTATAATAACTCACTACGAAAGTTTCGCGTCTATTTAGAAGGTATTCCATTAAAATTAAAACGGATTGTAACTCACTTACGATGACTTTGAATCGCAAAAGTGTAATTGCTCGAATATCCCGTTGGGCATTTGAGTTGGAGAATTATAACTACACCATGCAGCATCGAAGTGGTCTGTTAATGGGTCATCTTGATGCTTTAAGCAGATACCCAGTAACATGGGTTCAAAGTCACAAAGACGTTAAACAAATGATTACAGTTGTTAATGCAGATGATGTAGATATGCAATTACAAATAACCCAAAATAGAGACGAAAATATAGTTAAATTACGAGAAAAGCAAGAAATAGAAGAAGTTCCAAATTTTGTCCTTGATGATGGTTTAGTTTATAGAAAATTAGAAAATAGAAATCTGTTGTTATATGTACCAAAAGAAATAGAATTGCAAATTATAATAGTGGCACATGAAAAAAATTGTCAAATGGGTGTTATGAATTGTCTTGAACAAACTAAAATGCATTACTGGTTCCCAGGTATGAGAAAAAAAATTGAAAAGTATATTCAAAATTGTATTCAGTGTTTCAAGTATTCTGTGCTAGAATATATTTCAAATCGTACTCTCTACCAAATTCAAAAGAAACCTATTCCATTCGATACTCTTTATGTAGATCATGTTGGCCCCATTCCGTCAATTATTTCTAAGAGAAAACATATTTTGGTTATAGTAAATGCTTTTACAAAATATGTAAAACTTTTTCCCGTAAATTCAACAAGTACTAAAAAAGTGTGTGTTTGTCTAGATAAGTATTTTGAATATTATAGTCGACCTCGCCGAATAATATGTGATCGTGGTTCTTGTTTTTCATCGCTTTATTTTGAATCATATCTACATGAAAATAATATTGAACACGTGAAAATAGCCACATCACCTCAGAGTAATGGTCAATTTGAGCGAGTCAATCGAGTTCTTAAGTCGATATTATCTAAAATTATGGAACAAATTCAACATTCGAAACATTTAACAAGAGTCGAATACGCTCTTAACAACTCTGTTCATTCCACAACTGGTGCTACACCTTGTTAATTATTATTTGGCGTAGAACAACGTGATCGTGATGTTGATACTTTGTCAGAATATTTGGACAATAAACGAAATTTGTCAACTTTTCATGATAAAAGAACCTTACGACAAAAAGCTTATCATTACATTGAATACCAACAGTCTAAAACTTCAGAATATCATGCTAACACACAAGCCACTTATTCAATTTTCAGAAGGAGATTTTGTTATAAGAAATACAGATGCAACAACCGGTACTAACACAAAGTTGAACCCCAAATTCCATACAAAGTACATAAGGTTCTCCCGAATGATCGATACGTAATAAGAGGCTTTGAAAATTGTCAATTAACCCAAATTCCTTATGAATTGAAGCCTCACGAATACGTTCCTGGGTTGATTGGCGGGATTCTCATCCTAACAAAAAAATCTTTTTCAAAATGGTAAACAGGCTTTGTTCGAATTTTACTTCTATTATAATTAATTATTTTATTATTAATATTGTCATTATTCATGATTTTGTTTTTCATGTTAATATTGTTATTATTATTGTTGTTTTTTGTTAAATGAGTTTCTTGATCGAGCCGATCAATATAGTCAAGATGGCCGAGTTGTAAGAGTACTTGTTACAATAATACTTTATATTTTACTTTTACTTTGTTAAAAAGTTTAGTATTTATTATTTTTTTTGTCATTATATTAATAACTAAAAATCGTTCAATAATAATAATTCAAAAAAAATAAAATTGTTTTCACAAATTAATATTTTATAATAAAAATCATCCTAGCACGGTAAATAAAAAAGAACGGTTCGTTAGTAAGTAAACAAACGGTTCGGTGGCGGTTAAAAACTTAAGGTAAATAAAAAAACAGTTCGGCGGCAGTTAAGATCTTAAGTAAATTTAGTGTTTTCGGTTAACTTCTTTTAATCGGTTTCTCCAATTTCAATGTTGGTTTACTCGGTTGTTAGGATTTTATTGTTTGATTCTCCATTTGATGATTTTTTTTGGAGGTGGGTCTTTGCTAAAGTTCCTGCTCGGGTGCCAATTTTTGATGCGCTTTGGTTCTAAGGCTGAGGTAAAACTTGCGGTTTCCAAGGTTCAACTAAAGGAAGTGCACTTAAACTTAAGTTTCAAAGATTATTCCTATTATTATTTCAAATTCAAATTCAAAATATGTATTTAAAAAAATGTTAAGCTTAGTTATTTTAATTTTGATTCAGTTAACTATTATTATCGCTTGATGTGGTTAAAGTCTCCGATGGTTGAAAAAGATTTGGTCAAGCTTGGTTATCTGCTGGCTTTTGGTCGAACGCCTTTCTTGCTGATCAGCTGTAGATTAACTCTCGGGTAACTTTATCCTGTTTCCTTGGTTCAGTTTTTTCCTGTGTCGATATTGCGGACTGTAGTGATCTCGTCAGTTTTCTTATAAGGGCACACGTATTAATCGGCAAGATTAGTCTCTTTGTATAGATTTGAATTGATCTGAAAGTAACTTGTATATTTGATTTAAATCACGATTCTTTACCACTGGTGAGGGGAAATCTGCAATTAACATATCACCCTATTTCTACTGGCTTATCAACGGCTCTTAACCGGCTTATCTACTGTATTTCTACTGGCTCATCAACAGTATTTCTACTGGCTTATCAACACTATTTCTACTGGCTTATTAACAGTATTGCTACTTGTGGAGTAACGGCTCTGAACCGGTATCAACAGTATTTGTACTGGCAGATCAACAGTTTTTCTACTGGCTTATCAATGAAATTTCTACTGGCTTATCAACAGTATTTTTACTAGCTCAACAACTGTATTTCTACTGGCTTATCAAAAGTATTGCTACTGGCGGATTAACGGCTCTTAACCGGCTTATCTACAGTATTCCTACTGGCTTATCAACAATATTTCTACTGGCAGATCAACAGTATTTTCACTGGCTTATCAACAGTATTTCTACTGGCTTATCAACGGCTTTCACCGGCACTACCTAATATCAACCTTTAATTTAGATTTAATTTATGTTTATTTTTCTTGTGCTTATTTTTCTATTACGTTTGGGCTGTTTTTTTTTAATAATCCGGCTTCTCTCATATTACCTTTGGTAAAAAGTGAATGTTAACCTTAAAAAGAAAATGCTAATTTTCGTACAAATGCCCACTTAAATTTTGTGTCCCATACTCCCCTACCTCTTGTTTCTAAATCACAAAGCACCTCTATTCGTGTAGATTGCACGGGGCCTACGAGTGAAGGAGATTTCTTTATTTCTTAATGTACCGCATATTACATACTCATCACTGTTTATATTGCTAATTCTATTACTGGCATGCACTGGTCGTTGTCCCTTTCGTGTACTCCTGTTGCGATTATACCTTTTATGCGCAATTGTCTTTCTCGTGGGCGGCATTGTTGTATTTGGTCTTATCAATGTACACATAATGTGTATGCATTGATTTCCATCGTTGGCTGTGGGTAGTGTACACTGTATATGCGGCGGGTGCTTCTTCTTCTTTCTTTTGTGTATATGGTGATAACTAGTTTTTCTAATTAGTTGATGACGAGCCCAGGGCTGCCAGAAGTCACGTTTTATCACGATTTTCATATTTTTTAGACCCAAATCATGTTTTCATGTTTTTGAGTCCAAAATGTTTTTTTAACACAAATTTTGTCCCTATAATCGCAAAACCCAACATGTCCAAACATACCCTACATAAACACAAGCAAGAGTGTAAATATATATAGTTAGTATGTGAAATGCACCAACAAAATAATGTAGAGAACACATATTGATTCAAAATAGCTTTTAACGGCCTTTAGTCCAACAAAAATTGGCGTTTCGTCCCGGCGATCTCACATGGACTCATCAGTTGACTAGTGAGGGCCTTTGTCAATACGCAATTTTTGCCAAGTTCAGTTCATCTAACATAGATTTCGTGAAGAACATCTAGTGTGAACTATATCCAACAAGACTAGAATTCCTAATCATTAAATTGGAAATTTTTGTTTTTTGCCCATGGCCTGGCATTATTTATATAAGAAGTTTTTTTTTTTTAATAATACAAATTCTATATACTACTGAAATACATCAGCCAAATAGGAGACTTAGCACTATAATATTTGGACTTGTTGAATTATTGATTCAAAAAAGCTTTTAACGGCCTTTAGTCCAACAAATATTGGTGTTTCGTCCGACGATCTCACATGGACTCATCAGTTGACTAGTGAGGACCTTTGTCAATACGCAATTTTTGCCAAGTTCAGTTCATCTAACATAGATTTCGTGAAGAACATCTAGTGTGAACTTTATCCAACAAGACTAGAATTCCTAATCATTAAATTGGAAATTTTTGTTTTTTGCCCATGACCTGGCATTATTTATATAAGAAGTTTTTTTTTTAATAATACAAATTCTATATACTTATATATTCTATATAAAAAAAAACTTCTTATATAAATAATGCCAGGCCATGGGCAAAAAACAAAAATTTCCAATTTAATGATTAGGAATTCTAGTCTTGTTGGATTTAGTTCACACTAGATGTTCTTCACGAAATCTATGTTAGATGGACTGAACTTGGCAAAAATTGCGTATTGACAAAGGTCCTAACTAGTCAACTGATGAGTCCATGTGAGATTGCCGGGACGAAACGCCAATTTTTGTTGGACTTAAGGCCGTTAAAAGCTATTTTGAATCAATAATTCAACAAGTCCAAATATTATGGTGCTAAGTCTTCTACTTGGCTGATGTATTTCAGTAGTATATAGAATTTGTATTATTAAAAAAAAACTTCTTATATAAATAATGCCAGGCCATGGGCAAAAAACAAAAATTTCCAATTTAATGATTAGGAATTCTAGTCTTGTTGGATATAGTTCACACTAGCTGTTCTTCACGAAATCTATGTTAGATGAACTGAACTTGGCAAAAATTGCGCATTGACAAAGGTCCTCACTAGTCAACTGATGAGTCATGTGAGATCGCCGGGACGAAACGCCAATTTTTGTTGGACTAAAGGCCGTTAAAAGCTATTTTGAATCAATAATTCAACAAGTCCAAATATTATAGTGCTAAGTCTTCTACTTGGCTGATGTATTTCAGTAGTATATAGAATTTGTATTATTAAAAAAAAAACTTCTTATATAAATAATGCCAGGCCATGGGCAAACAACAAAAATTTCCAATTTAATGATTAGGAATTCTAGTCTTGTTGGATATAGTTCACACTTGATGTTCTTCACGAAATCTATGTTAGATGAACTGAACTTGGCAAAAATTGCGTATTGACAAAGGTCCTCACTAGTCAACTGATGAGTCCATGTGAGATCGCCGGGACGAAACGCCAATTTTTGTTGGACTAAAGGCCGTTAAAAGCTATTTTGAATCAATAATTCAACAAGTCCAAATATTATAGTGCTAAGTCTTCTACTTGGCTGATGTATTTCAGTAGTATATAAAATTTGTATTATTAAAAAAAAAAAACTTATATAAATAATGCCAGGCCATGGGCAAAAAACAAAAATTTCCAATTTAATGATTAGGAATTCTAGTCTTGTTGGATATAGTTCACACTAGATGTTCTTCACGAAATCTATGTTAGATGAACTGACTTGGAAAAATTGCGTATTGACAAAGGTCCTCACTAGTCAACTGATGAGTCCATGTGAGATCGCCGGGACGAAACGCCAATTTTTGTTGGACTAAAGGCCGTTAAAAGCTATTTTGAATCAATAATTCAACAAGTCCAAATATTATAGTGCTAAGTCTTCTACTTGGCTGATGTATTTCAGTAGGATATAGAATTTGTATTATTAAAAAAAAAACTTCTTATATAAATAATGCCAGGCCATGGGCAAAAAACAAAACATTCCAATTTAATGATTAGGAATTCTAGTCTTGTTGGATATAGTTCACACTAGATGTTCTTCACGAAATCTATGTTAGATGAACTGAACTTGGCAAAAATTGCGTATTGACAAAGGTCTTCACTAGTCAACTAATGAGTCCATGTGAGATCGCCGGGACGAAACGCCAATTTTTGTTGGGCTAAAGGCCGTTAAAAGCTATTTTGAATCAATAATTCAACAAGTCCAAATATTATAGTGCTAAGTCTTCTACTTGGCTGATGTATTTCAGTAGTATATAGAATTTGTATTATTAAAAAAAAAACTTCTTATATAAATAATGCCAGGCCATGGGCAAAAAACAAACATTTCCAATTTAAAGATTAGGAATTCAAGTCTTGTTGGATATATTTCACACTAGATGTTCTTCACGAAATCTATGTTAGATGAACTGAACTTGGCAAAAATTGCGTATTGACAAAGGTCCTCACTAGTTAACTGATGAGTCCATGTGAGATCGCCGGGACGAAACGCCAATTTTTGTTGGACTAAAGGCCGTTAAAAGCTATTTTGAATCAATAATTCAACAAGTCGATATATTATAGTGCTAAGTCTTCTACTTGGCTGATGTATTTCATTAGTATATAGAATTTGTATTATTAAAAAAAAAAGAGAACACATATTATTTTTCAATATTACACTTTATCAACGCACTCTTTCTCCTGCCTCGGACCTTGCAATATTTTCGACAGCATAGGTATCACCTGGAGTAACGCAATGGTGATGAGTAAAAGAGGATGAAACTATTTTTTTTTCATTTTTTAATTATTAAAAGCGTCAGTCGTTTTATCCTTTTTCAATCCTTTTTATTTTCCTGATAGCATTTTGCTTTGAACATTGAGTTCGACTTCAGCAATTGCATAAATAAACTGTTACTTTAATATATTTGTTTTACTTATGATATGGTTTCCAAATTGTCTGTTTGAATTCTTTCTTTTGTTTTTCATTTAACGCGTTTGTAACTACGAGATAGTTCCGTCATGTTTTTTTTATCCCGAATCATGTTTTAAAACTATGTTTTTATTAATTTCTTAGTGGCAGTACTGGACAACCCTCTCGCTGTCCACATGTGTCAATGGGTTGCGGTCGGTTATCGGCTGATTTTATATGTTGGTCATTTATGGCTGAAATGACAGCGTTGCCTCTCAGTGGCACTGTGTACTTAATGAAGTTTTATTTAATTAACTATATATTCTTTTTGCAGTTTTATTATTTATTTTACTTTTTTATTAATTAGTTTAGGCTATTAATTAATTCGATATGTACTTAATTTAGCTGTTGTTTTCAAAAGTAATGTAGCGGTGCGAACGCTACAACCCCCTCTCACTTCGAAGACGAGAACCTTCACGTCTTAAAACAATGTCTTCTGGGTTAATGCAAAACAACAATAGAAACAAATTTAAGCAAACAAAAATTTAGGATAAGAGATGTTTAAATTTAGAATAATTCATTACAATTCTTGTGGATTTGGTTTTAAAATTTTTTGTTATATATACTTCAATTCATTCTTTTTTTATTTCTTATACTTAATTCTTTTTTTTTTCTTTTGTTGTAGCGGCAGTCGATTTTTCCGTGGCGTAATAATAAGAATTCGTTTAGTTCGTCATCAATAATCTTCTGTATAGCCGGCTTACGCGGGTTGTATCTTTTTTTAAATGGTCGGTCATGTTTCAAAATAATATATTGGACTGCGGCATTGGTTGTGTTTGGCAATTTTTTCAAATTTTGGTAGTTCGTGGCTTAGTAACTGATTCATGTGGTGCTGTTGGTTAGGAGGTAGGGACATACCTCCAATTGCACATAGTCGGCCGCTTTTCTCTTGAGTTGGTGGCGTTTCATTCATCATCAATTCGATTCTTAGGAAAGAGTGTGGGTTTTTCCAGGTTTCGTTATTACTTGACTCTTCCTTGGGTTCAGCTGCTGGAGTTGTTTCTCCGATTTCTGCCTTTTGCGCCTATCCCACCTCTTCGTCCTAAGATGGGGTTTTAATCGGCGGAGTCGAGACTCCTGTGAGGATTTCTTCAGGAACTCTATCCCGCCCCTCTTCATCTTCTCTTATTTCTTCTATTTTAGGTATATCTGAATTCGAAATTATGGTGTCCGCTTAAGCATGACTTGTGTGGCATGAACAATCTTTCGTTAAACGTCCATCTGCTCCACAAAACGAGCATAATAATCAGAAGGGACGTTTAGAGTTCACTTTCGAATGCCATTTCATCTTACAATTCCAACAGTGAGTCGAACAAGCATATCCTTCTGTCGGTGGGGCGGGATGGTAGCTTCGGTCTCCTCTTGTTTGTGCCTGGCGTTGATATATTATCTGCCGAGGCGAGGGGCGCGTTGCGGTTGGGAAAACACTCCGCGTTTCGTTTCGATTTCGAATGCACTCGTACTCGGTAGCAAGGGTCATTTACTCATCTAGCGTTAAGAAATCTCGGCGGCGGAGGTATAAGTGATATTCTGGTCGAAGACGTTCTCAGATTTTGTCGACGTAGTCTTCCATTCGTAGCGTCCGATGCTGGTTAATCAGATATTGCGTTGTTCTAATGAAATCTTTAGGAGTCTCATGTAGGCCTTGCCGTTTCTTGGCGACTTCATATTCCAGCTTGTTTATGAATGGAGGGGGTAAGAAATATCTCAAAAAGGCGTGGTAGAAGTCGTGCCATGTTCTGAAAGTATCACGATTAATTCAGTACCAATCTGAAGTGGAACCTCTGAATATCTCCGGAAAGTTGCGGAGCATGTAGTGCTTTTGGATTTGGTAACAATCCATAAGTTCCTCGACTCGTTTCATAAATTTGAGAGCATTTCCCGTTGCGTTAAGCTTAAGTCCCCATTTCCTCACTACATCCATCACTTCTGCCTCTCGGCTTATTTGGAATCTTCCTGTGGGAAAACCTGTAGGGATATTTGTAGTGGGGTTGGGTGCGGTTTTTCTTATTCCCTTGTTGGTGTGACTTGTGGGTCGTCCCTCTGGTTTACTCTTTCGAGTGAACTGTCCCCCTCTTCGGAACACTCTCGTCCCTGGTATAACTTCAATTCTTCACAGGTATTGGGTTGATTTGTGATGTCCTGATTCTTTGATATAGCTTATAAAACGTGTGCGAAGCTCGGAAACGGTACCCTGGATGTCAAGACCACACATCTTCATGCGGTCCTGGAGTTCTGCTTTACGGAGGAGATACATTCTTTCTAAACTGTCGAAGACATTGAATGCCTCCTCTTGGGTTTTCCGTTTAGTAAAGATTTATAATTATATTAATTTAATATTTGGTTTTGTTTCGGCGGCGGTTAATATCTTAAGGAAAATACAAAAATGATTCGGTGGTGGTTAAGATCTTAAGGTAAATAAAAAAATGGTTCGGCGCCGGTTAAGATCTTATGGTAAATAAAAAAAATCGGTTCGGCGGCGGTTAAGATCCTACGGTAAATAAAAAAAATCGGTTCGGCGGCGGTTAAGATCTTACGGTAAATAAAAAAAACGGTTCGTCGGCGGCTTACTCGGTTGTTAGGATCTTATTGTTTGATTCTCGATGTATGATTTTTTTTGGAAGTGGACCATTGATAAAGTCCCTGAGCGGGCGCCAATTTGTGATGTACTTTGGTTCTAAGGCTGAGGTAAAACTCGCGGTTTCCAAGGTTCCACTAAAGGAACTACACTAAAAGTTTAGTTTCAAAGATTATTCCATTTATTATTTGAAATTCAAATTCAAAATATGTATTTTAAAAAATTTTAAGCTAAGCTATTTTAATTTTGATTCAGTTAGTTATTATTATCGCTTGATGTGATTAAAGTCTCCGATGATTGAAAAAGATTTGGTCACGCTTGATTACCTGCTGGCCTTTGGTGGAAGGCCTTTCTTGCTGATCAGCTGACGATTAACTCTCGGGTAACTTTATCCTGTTTCCTTGGTTCAGTATTTTCCTGTGTCGATATTGCGGACTGTAGTGGTCTCAGTAGTTTTCGTATAACGGCACACGTATTATTCGGCAAAATTAGTCTCTTTGTATATATTTGAATGGACCTGCAAGTAACTTGTATATGTAATTTAAATAAAGATTCCTTACCTCTGTAATTAACATATCACCATATTTCTACTGGCTTATCAACGGATTTTAACCGGCTTATCTACAGTATTTCCACTGGGTCATCAACAGTATTTCTACAGGCTTATCAGCAGTATTTCTACTGACTTATCAACAGTATTGCTACTGGCAGATCAACGGCTCTTAACCGGCCTATCTACAGTATTTCTACTGGGTTACCAACAGTATTTCTACTGGCAAATCAACAGTTTTTCTACTGGCTTATCAACAGTTCAACAGTATTTCTACTGGCTTATCAACTGTGTTTCTACTGGCTTATCAACAGTATTTCTACTGGCTTATCAACCGTATTGCTACTGGCGGATCAACAGTATTTCTACTGGCTCATCAACAGTATTTATGCTGGCTTATCAACAGTATTTCTGCTGGATTATCAACAGTATATCTACTGGATTATAAACAGTATTGCTACTGGCGGAGCAACAGTATTTCTACTGGTTTATCAACGGCTTTCACCGGCACTACCTAATATCAAAAGATCCCTTACCACTGGTGGGGGAAATCTATTAATAAAAGGGAAACCCTAACAATTCTAATCAAACCTTTAATTTGGACTTAATTTATTTTTATTTTTCTTGTTCTTATTTTTCTATTACGTTTGGTAATGTCCACTTTAATATTGTGCCCCAAAGCATCTCTATTCCTGTCGTTTGCACGGGGCCTACAGCTGAAGGAGATTTTTATTTCTTTATGTACAGCATATTACATACTCATCACTGTGGCTATTGAAATTCTATTACTAGCATGTACTGGTCGTTGCCCCTTTCGTGTACTTCTGTTGCGATTATTCCTTTTAAATGTTTTTGTGACCTTTAGTCCAAAATGCGTTTCGCCCGGGTATGGGCTCATCAGTTAGGTGCTGCAGTACATTTCTAAGACGCATTATTTTTTGATCGATGTTCACCGACTTTAATAAAATTTACAGCGATTACTCACTGTAAATTATATTTTTCTAGGGGAATTTGGTTAGATTCATGCACCTGGAAGTATGTTTTGCCCGTGGTCTGGCCCTTGAATTAATTGAAGAAAACGCAAACAATATGTTTATATTCTTAGAAAGGTACTACAGCATCTAACTGATGAGCCCAAATGTAGTACCTGGGCGAAACGCATTTTGGACTAAAGGTCAGAAAAACATTCAATTGGCTTTAAATCTACACAGTGCACTAAATCAAAAACAAAAATAATATAAACATATTGTTTGCGTTTTCTTCAATTAATTATTCCTTTTATGCGCAATTCATTTTTTCGTGGGCGACATTATTGTATTTGGTCTTATCAATGTATACATAATGTGTATGGATTGATTTCCATCGTTGGCTGTGGGTAGTGTACACTGTCTATGCGGCGGGTGCTTCTTCTTCTTTCTTTTGTGTATACTGTGATAACTAGTTTTCCTAATCAGTCGATCACGAGCCCTCTCGTTGTCCACATGTGTCAATGGGTCATTCAGTGTGTGACCGCCGTGGTGAACAGACGTATTTGGTAAGTTCCTCCAGTAGTTTAGCAGTTTATTAGTATCGTTTGCGTAGTATTAGTTCGGGAGTGCTCGGTTGTGTAGGGTATTAGGACGTGCTCTCAGAGATAGAAAGTGATAGTGCAGAGTAGTTGTGTACTTTAAGAAGACACAGGAGTGTAGTGTGTTAGCAGAGCGAGAGAGCTTATAGTGTACTCTCGGAGACACAGGTTGTGTAGTAGTGGGATTGAGTTACAGAGTAAATACACTCTGTCGAGGTGAGTGTTATATTAGGTATATTATTTTTATTATAGGTATCTTATATAAGATCAGTAGTTATAATAGTGTTATAGGAGATTAGTTTTATTGTTATATTAGGTAGATCATCTGTTGCTTAGGTAAGCATAGATATATTAGGTATTATAGTAGGATATATTATTATATTAAGTATTGTAGCACAGAATAGTTTGGGTGGAAGGGGAACGTACCCCGAGTGATGCAGGAGAGAGGGTCCCTGTGCTCCGTCTCAATAACATTAGTGGAGGGAATATAGGGAGTTCGATTTAGGAAGCAGGAGTGTCAGGGATAGAGGTTATTGCTGCAGGGTATGACGGGGGGACAGCTCCCATTGATTTGCGTGGGGGAAGCATTACGTCGGATTTCAATTCCGAGGTTGAGGCAGTTGATAAGAGGATTTTGAAGGCGATGACGAGCTACCTTAAGAGGGATTGCCCTGAAAAGGTGATGCAGCCGCCCAACACGAAGAAGAAATCTGGTGGGAAAGGGAGGAGGAAGTCTACGCTCCTCAGGTTCGTGCGCCATGAAAACCGAGAACGTTGTAGAGGCAGTAAAAGCCAGGAAAAGAGGGATTGAGAGTGAGGGCCTGTCAAACCCTGATGCCGTTTGCCGAAAGTTAATTATAGGTAAAATGGTGGATCCGGCTGCTCCAGCTGAGGGTGTAGGAGAAGTAGAAGCAGAACAGATTCCAGCGGACGGTCCAGTCGGACAGGCCAATGAGGAGATGTTTGTACCGATTGTAGTTAGTTCAGAAGTAGTGCCTTTATCCGATGAGGTAGATAGTGCAGGAATAGTTAATGGGGTGCTGATGAGGGAGGCCTCTTCTGCGGCTGTGCCTCCTCCAGTAGTTGCTAGTGGAGAAAAGGTGTTGCGAATGGGTCCTCCGGGTGTGTTGCCCCCTAATCTATGTCATATCCGATCGCCCAACGATTTGAACCACAAAGACCATCTTTGAACTGCGGGCATTACGTTCCAACGTCAATGCCGAACGTCCGTGATTTGATAGACGTGCCATCAGATTTCAATCCACTGGACCGAACTTGCACGAAGCTCCGATCAGTTTGCAAAACGTACAAACATGCTTATTAAAGCATACCAGTGGCCGGAAAAGATTTTGCTCTTAGCACCGCCTGCTAAAATGAAGTCTGCTGTGAAATTATGGCTCGAGGGTTTGCAAATATTCCCAACTTGGAATCTCTTCGCTTATCAACTACAGCATAATTTTCCAAGTGATACTAATGAAGCAGATATACATCTGCATATGGCAAACTCTTTTCGAAGTCCCAACCAAAATCCAGAGCATTTCTACTACGAGATGGTAGGGATTGGAAGGAAAGTTGGTCTGAAAGATAACGCGATTATAACATATTTCATCAGAGGATTAAGAGACAATAGAATGTAATATGCTTTGTCTGGCCATCACTTCTGGTCATTGTTGGATCTACTCAAATCAATCCGAGCATATGATTTTAAGGCTTTGCCGCTTACCACAAAAATAGATCATCCACCCCGTAAAAAAGTAGTCAAAAAGCTCCAGACAAAAACAACCGTCCTCCATAGTTCAATTTACGTTGCTACCACTTTAATGAAGCCGGTCGTCGGTCGTGGGTGGATCGAATGTACCAAGCCGCAAAGATCGCTGTCATATATAATTGATTTCTAGAGACCTGAGAATACACATGAAGTACGAAGATTCCTCGGTCTGACTGGTTATTTCAGGAAGTTTGTTCAGGACTATGCCGCTATACCTCACCCACTTACGCTACTCCTTTGTAAGGCCGTTGATTTTGAATGGAATCCAGAACAAAATAACGCATTTGAACAATTAAAAACGGCCCTTAGTTCTGATGTTGTTCTTGCCATTTACAATCCCAGACGCATTCATGAAGTACATACTGATGCCAGTAGCATTGGTCTAGCAGGCATTCTGTTGCAATCAAGTGATGGAAAGACGTTTCGACCGTCGTTTTACTACAGTCGACACTCTACACCATCTGAGCAGAAATTTCATAGTCATGTACTAGAGGTTTTGGTTACTACTTCGAAACAAAACAAGGAGCTGGTGCCCCGAATTGCCCGCTGGTGGCTTAAGTTACAAGACTTCGATTTCCAGTTGGGGCACCGAAGTGCTGATCGAATGCCGCACGTAGACGTACTCAGCCGCGCACCTCAACGAAGCAAGTGAACTCGAAATAGCTCGAAGCAGTGTAATGAGAGTAGACATAACGCCGATTTAATAACTGTAATGCAAATGAATGACCCGGAGTTGGCTCAGATTGTTGATATCATGAAGAACAGAATGCCATCAAATCACCTGGAGTAGTTTTCTAAAAACTACGTTGTGAAAAAAAATCGATTATACCACCGGAATCGGAGACCATAATCGGTTGGTGATTCTAAAAGCGATTAGATGTAGGATAGTACTGTATGCACACGATGACAGTGGTCATTTTGGACTAGAGAAAACGATGCAACGAATTCAAAAACATTTCTGGTTTTCCAAGATGAGGAAATACGTAAAGGAGTATATTTCAGCTTGCATTATTTGCTAATATAACAAATGTACCGATGGAAGAACATCTAGTGAGCTCATAATTTGGGATACGGATCCAATTCTGTTCCGTACACTTCACGTTGATCATCTAGGCCCATTTAGTCGAAGTCTCCGAGGAAACCAGTACATTGTTGTCATCTCACATGCATTTACTAAATATCTCATGGTTAAACCTGTTCGTATTAACAAAACACAACCAGTTTTAAGGATTTTGAACGAGCTACGCTCCTATTTTGGAACGCCCAGAAAAATAATTACGGATAGAGGTACGAGTTTTACGTCAAAAACCTTTTCAAATTATCGTCGATTATACAACATACACCACGTCAAAAACGCTGTTAGGGCGCCAAGGCAAACGGTCAAGTCGAGAGAGCGAATCGAACGATTTTGTCATTTCTACGCACAGTTGGAGAAGTAGATCAAGACTGGGATCTGGAAGTGGAAAACCTTCAGTGGACTGTCAACACGCAACAGGATTCACTCCAAATCAACTGCTGTTTGATTTCGAATTGAGAGACCCTCAGATGAACATAATTGTTGACGCCATTGGTGATGAAGGCTCAACACAGGAGGAAATACCAATGCCAGAAAAACTAAGAAGTTCCATTCTAGATGGAATTGATGTCGAGAATTGTGATGCAAGAGATAACACCGAGGGCGAATATGAGTCAGGAGAGGCCGAACTGTAAACTCCACTTTTAACTGATACCTACTGGAATACATCCATCATCAATAATGCGGCTGAACACGGTCGCATAAAAACAGAGACAGTTGCCAGAGGGCAGCTGTGGGAGTCATTCAAATTTCGATCGTTGAGAAGTTACGCTACAAATATCTTTCGCTGTCTAGTAGATTTTTTTTATATTAAATTCTCTAATTAAATATTAAAGTTGCAAATCGTTGTTTTTTAATTTAAAACTCGCGTTTTAAACTTACTTTTGTACTTTTACCAAAAAGTGAAGTCTATGTAGTTAACCCGAGTAGCACAAACGGGTGTTTCTTTGGTAGATCTAACTCCAGTAAAACAAATAAATAGAAGAAAACGCAGATAATACCTATATATTATTTTTGTTTTTGTTTTAGTGGACTGCGTTGATTTAAGTCAAATTAAAATATTTTTTGACCTGTAGTTTAAAATGCCTTTTGTCCGGACACGATAGTTGGGCTCATCAGTTAGATACTATCGTGTCCGTTTAAGATGCACTATTTTTTGGTCCATGACTACCGACTCTAATAAAATGTGCAGTATGTATGTGTTTTTTTTTAGTGGACTGTGTGGATTTAAGTCAGTTTGAAATATTTTATGACCTTTAGTCCAAATGCCCAACGCATTTTGGACTAAGGGTCATAAACTATTTCAATTTGACTTAACTCCAGTAAAACATTGAATTTGTTGTCCATTTTTTTCAGAAACATATTTTGGTACAACTGTGTAACTCAAATAGCCGCTTTTCCCCTCTCATTTGCAACAAACTTGTAGTAATTGGGTTTTATAGAAGTTAAATTTTGTCATTTCTCAATTCTATAAGTGTTATTTGAACTGCGAAATGTTACATGTAAGATAATCTTACAATTGTGCAACTTTAATTAAGCTCCTAGATAGTTTTACTAATATTGCAGAAATGCTTATGCAAATATATTCTGTTATATAAAAATTGCTAAAAGAAAAATCAAAAGTTTTAAACAAATTACAATAACTTGCATGTTTCTTTAAAGTTCCTATTACTATTACTTTAACTTTTTCTTTTCTATTGTGCTTTAATATAATGAGAAATAATGTTTCCGAAAACATTGTAAAGTTTCTATAAAGTTATTAATGAAATTCTTTTAAATATATAATATCTTTGAGATGTTATAAAAAAGATAAACTTCAAAGCATTGAGTAAAATCAATACGTCTAATATTGTGATTAAAAATGTGATTTTTAGTTATTTATGAACGGAAAATCTATTTCAAACGACATTCTTATCATAAAGACTGATGTTTTACTTCCAAAAAATTCACGCACCACCCAAGAAGTTAATATTGAGCGAAGATTTGAAAAATAGAAAATATTCATATGTATATGTATTTAGACACTCAAGTTGCAAAAATATTTTTGATTTACAATGGGAAACGCAACTGGTAGCCATTTCCATTGAAATTTCATATGGAAAAAGTTATACCAACTGAAAAAATTAGTTTAAATATTTGTCATATAAGATCAAATTCTAATAAAAAGTCATAAGATTGCAAACAACATTTTTTTTATATATTCGACACGAGCTCAAGGGATTATAATACCCTTTAAATGTTTCAACACAGCGCGGGCATGAGGGCGAGGTTAAGGAAGAGAAAGAATGATAGGAAAGATGTGTGGCGCTTGTTGAAGGAAATATCAATAAAACATGTTATTACACCAGAGATAGAACAAAGTAGAAAATCCTCATTTTAACTGTTTACATAGTTATAAATATATCAAATTTTCTAGTCTTCGTTTCGTTACTGTAACTAGAATACTAATGCTAAGAAACCATAATTTTTTTCTGGCGTGAAAAACACTTTCATTTTAACTTTGGCTTATGTCCGCCAAAGTTGCTGCTGTTCACTTTTTGTTCATATTTTTAAAACAAATTTTATAAGAGAAATCATGTTAAATTTCAAAATATCAATTTTCTCTGTATTCAAAACCCCATTAAATAATCTAAAATTCTAAAACAAAATGTCTGCTATTATGGTGGATTAAAAAAACGGCGAAAACATCATTTTCTTAATTTTTCATAAAAATCTATTTCTAGGAAACCTGTTGACATTTAGAACAAAATTTTCATGACACATCAAAATGTGTTCTATATGACAAGACTTGCAATATATAATGGGTTATCCATTTTGCGGTTTCAAAAGTAAACGTAAATAAAACACATATAAAATATTTTTTTCATATTTGTTTTCTATTATAAAGTTGACATTATGTGTGAAACACTACTCCATTTAAATGACCACCACGCGAATTGTTGCAAGCATCGATTCTTTCTATCACTTTTTGAAACATATTGGGCGGTATCTCAGCCATAACTTAACGAATATTGGTTTTCAAGTGCTCAAAAGTTAAAGGTTTATCTGCATAAACACGGTCTTTCGCGTAGCCCCACAAAAAAAGTCTAGCAGTGTCACATCGCATGATCTTGGTGGCCAGTTGATATCGGCACGACGAGAAATTACGCGGCCAGGAAATGTCTCTTGCAATAAAGCCATATTCGCTCGCGTTGTCTAGCATGTGGCACTGTCTTGTTGAAACCACATATTCTCCAAGACGTATTATTCAATAGCAGTCGAAAAAAGTCTGTTATCATATGACCATAACGCTCCGAATTGACGGTGACAGTCCTTCCATCATCGTTTTCGAAGAAGTAAGGTCCAATCACACCTCCGGACCAAAGAGCGCCCCAAACAGTGACTTTTTGTGGATGTAATGGCCTCCCTTCAATTAGTTGAGGATTCTGAGAACCCCGAACACGATAATTTTGTTTATTAACATACCCACCGAGTGAGAAATATGCTTTGGCGCTGAAGAAAATTTTGTTCGAAAAATCGACGTCCACCGCCTGTTGTTCAAGCACCGATTCGACGTATCTACGATGTTGTCAATGGTCAGCTGGCTTCAGTTGTTGCGTGAGCTGGACTCTATATGTGTGTAGGTGTACATCCAAATGCAAAATATGCCATAATGTGCCGTAAGACAGCCCTTAGTCCTGAAAACGACGAGGAATCGACACATTTGTGTCTTCCGCAACACTTTCACTTGCAGCGGCGATATTTTTAGTGGTTTACCAATTCCTTGCTTAGTTGGACTATAATGTAAACTGTGCAGTACTAAATCCACAAATTGGTAAGAAAATCAACTTGATTATGTAAACCATAATCTCCTCTTTAAGCACGATATGTGGCTGTGGCAGAATCACCATTTTTGTAGTAGGTTTAACAATTCTTATGCGTTGTGCGATAGTTAAGCGATCCATTTTCGTAAATGTCAGACTTTGAACAAAGAAAAATTGGTTTAACAACTTAGTTTGACAGATGTCGAACTCCAGCCTTATACTTTTGAAACCGCAAAATGGATAACCCTTTACAAATGTACATACATTTTTTATTTAGTTATGTGTATTATGGGAATCTTAAAGTCTGCTGTTATATGATATTTTGTTTCAAATACAAACCAAATGGTTTTTATTTTTCAATCGTCGTACTTCGGTTACATATTGGCTTTAATATCTTTGAAATTTTTGTTTCATGTGTACAAATAAAAAACCAAAACACAACAAAGTATCCGCCCATAAAAAATACAAGTAGTATGTTTCAACTTAGTTTCAACGATATTTATTCAAACACTTTTTTGTTACATTCACTTTATGCAAAATATAATGAAAGTACAACAAAACAACACACAGTTAGATTTTCATCTTTGTTTTGAATTTGTTAATAGCAACGAGAAGTTTAAATTGAAATTTAAAAAAAACAATAGGTGTGTTTGATTCAAAATAGCTTTTAACGGCCTTTAGTCCAACAAAAATTGGCGTTTCGTCCCGGTGATCTCACATGGACTCATCAGTTGACTTGTGAGGACCTTTGTCAATACGCAATTTTTGCCAAGTTCAGTTCATCTTACATAGATTTCGTGAAGAACATCTAGTGTGAACTATATCCAACAAGACTAGAATTCCTAATCATTAAATTGGAAATTTTTGTTTTTTTTGCCCATGGCCTGGCATTATTTATATAAGAAGTTTTTTTTTTTAAATAATACAAATTCTATATACTACTGAAATACATCAGCCAAGTAGAAGACTTAGCACTATAATATTTGGACTTGTTGAATTATTGATTCAAAATAGCTTTTAACGGCCTTTAGTCCAACAAAAATTGGCGTTTCGTCCCGGTGATCTCACATGGACTCATCAGTTGACTTGTGAGGACCTTTGTCAATACGCAATTTTTGCCAAGTTCAGTTCATCTTACATAGATTTCGTGAAGAACATCTAGTGTGAACTATATCCAACAAGACTAGAATTCCTAATCATTAAATTGGAAATTTTTGTTTTTTTTGCCCATGGCCTGGCATTATTTATATAAGAAGTTTTTTTTTTTTTAAATAATACAAATTCTATATACTACTGAAATACATCAGCCAAGTAGAAGACTTAGCACTATAATATTTGGACTTGTTGAATTATTGATTCAAAATAGCTTTTAACGGCCTTTAGTCCAACAAAAATTGGCGTTTCGTCCCGGTGATCTCACATGGACTCATCAGTTGACTTGTGAGGACCTTTGTCAATACGCAATTTTTGCCAAGTTCAGTTCATCTTACATAGATTTCGTGAAGAACATCTAGTGTGAACTATATCCAACAAGACTAGAATTCCTAATCATTAAATTGGAAATTTTTGTTTTTTTTTGCCCATGGCCTGGCATTATTTATATAAGAAGTTTTTTTTTTTAAATATTACAAATTCTATATACTACTGAAATACATCAGCCAAGTAGAAGACTTAGCACTATAATATTTGGACTTGTTGAATTATTGATTCAAAATAGCTTTTAACGGCCTTTAGTCCAACAAAAATTGGCGTTTCGTCCCGGTGATCTCACATGGACTCATCAGTTGACTTGTGAGGACCTTTGTCAATACGCAATTTTTGCCAAGTTCAGTTCATCTTACATAGATTTCGTTATTGCTATTCTGAATCAATAATTCAACAAGTCCAAATATTATAGTGCTAAGTCTTCTACTTGGCTGATGTATTTCAGTAGTATATAGAATTTGTATTATTTAAAAAAAAAAAAACTTCTTATATAAATAATGCCAGGCCATGGGCAAAAAAAACAAAAATTTCCAATTTAATGATTAGGAATTCTAGTCTTGTTGGATATAGTTCACACTAGATGTTCTTCACGAAATCTATGTAAGATGAACTGAACTTGGCAAAAATTGCGTATTGACAAAGGTCCTCACAAGTCAACTGATGAGTCCATGTGAGATCACCGGGACGAAACGCCAATTTTTGTTGGACTAAAGGCCGTTAAAAGCTATTTTGAATCAATAATTCAACAAGTCCAAATATTATAGTGCTAAGTCTTCTACTTGGCTGATGTATTTCAGTAGTATATAGAATTTGTATTATTTAAAAAAAAAAAAAACTTCTTATAGGTGTGTTTTATTGGGAATCTATCCATTGTACCGTAAGTAATTCCCAAAAAAACGCATCGACCGTAGCTTTTTTATTTTTGTAAAAATAGTACCCCTGCACAACAGTCACAAGTAATGAAAGAGTCTTTTGCAAAGTAAAATTAAGTAAATATCAAAATTATGAACACTAATTAGCTTTTATTCATATAAAATAGAAAGTAGAAAAACGTACCAATATTTAATTTATGTTTCAAACCTATTTCTTGTTTTCATTTTATCTCCATTTGTAATTTTAAGTTCGAACATTCATTTTGCACCAATAGAAAGGAAATGCTAAGTGAATGGGTTTGTTCATAGACTTTGGTCAAGTCTCTTTTTACACAGGACAGCTTTTGTATTGCTTTAAAAATAGTCTATGCCTTTCACACGAGAAAACAAAATTGCCGGAGATTTGCTTGTTTCCTTTTAACGTTTCTTGGTTTTGAACGCACACTACAACGTAGTTTAAATTGTTCAATCCCCTTACATTTCCCCTTTATATTTCATGCTTTTATTTATTTTCTGAGTAGATCGATAGCTATAGTTTTATTTTTCAAGTCAATTTACAAATTTTTTTTCTGAGTATGTTTTGCTTTCAATTCAATATTCACTCATCAGACTGCACGTAACATACGCGGAGTAAGGAACAAATAGTTAACATTTGGTTTGCCATTTCCATGCACATGTCCAAAAAAAACACAATGGGATCACAAAAATGTACAGCCCAGTCCATGTCCATGTAGTTTTGTGAATACCGTCCATGGCCAACGTCCATTAAACAGTTTAGAAAAAGCATATTTTTTGAAGTTCAGTTGTTCAGTGCGTTTTGGCTAGGCGCGCACATGCAATTTTTCCGAAACGAAATAGTTTAATCAATAGTTGAACGATGATCTCGCACATAATCAACTTAAAATAAATCAACGAGATAAACCAAGACACATACAATATTTTGCTTCAATGTGCGCGCAGTTACATTATAGTTTGGTGTAATACAAACTGAAGAACTTTTAAGTTGCTCGAATCGCGGACTGCATGCGCGCACTCTCATATAAGTCTATGGTATTCACTTTAGCAACAGAACTGTTGTAAAACTGAAAGTTGCATATTTGCGCGCCTAGCCTTATAGCCCATAGAATTTCAAACGAATAAATATTTTGCGGCGCAATGTCGAGCAGTTCCTCTATAGTGCAGTTCCACCCAATGCGGTTTGTCTTCTCAAATTGCTTTTTTGTAGATCTAAATAAAAATATGATTTTTTTTCACCAAACTCCGTTTATTTATAACTATCAATAAAAATTAAACACAAAACGAATATTGGTCTTAAGTTAGTCAAAAATAAAAGAAAAACGGAATTCATTCGATAAATATTGGATTCTTTTTCAAAATGGATATCAAAATTTGTTAAAATTGATTAATTGACATTAGGGGTATGCAAAATTGCAGATATAGGTGCAATTTTAGACGTACTTAAGAAAAGTACGAGCAAGGAATACAGTTTTTAGTAGTAAAAGTCAGAAACTTTTCAGAAGAACAGCTTATAATTTATTAAAAAATGCAGTTATCTAAGATTTGAGAAATATAAACTGGCCAACTATTAAAAAAAAAAGAATCAAAAAGATCGATTTGTCTTACGAATGAAATAAATAATTATAACACTCCATGAACACATCCATCGAGATTCAATTCAATTATTAATCGTAAACTAACAAAATCAGAATCGAGACTCGAATGAACGTCAACCAGCCATCCACCGTAGCTTCTACTTTAGCTTTTTATCGACTGTAGCGAATTGTATGTAAAATGCTACGAGGGATAAACTTACGGCGGATACATTTCCCAATAAAACACGGCTAATGGTGGAGATTTATGCAAACTTCTTTAAAAAAAAAAAACTTTCTATTCAAGGAATAATCTATTTTATTATAATATACATAATTTTTGCTCGTACTGTCAATAGACAACACCGAATAACTTATTGTATAAGCTTGCTCATTTAAATTTTATTAAGATAAGCAAATTAACGGGAAAACGTTACAAAAATATTTTTATTATTTGTTTCCCCCTTCTTAATTGTAAATTAAATTAAAGTTAACCAAATGTTATTACAGATTGTCACAAGAAAGTTATTTTAACATTAAAGTTAGAAGATGTCGAAACAGTTATGTTAGTTAGATGTAATAAAAACTTTTTATTAACATTCTAATGTTTGACTTTGTGGTGGACGCCCAAAAAATTGCCTATTTTTTTTTATTTCCTATAGTGCCATCTATCAAAAAACTTGTAAGCTAAATAGATCTAGTACAATCGAAGGTATGTCAAAGTGAGGGAGGAGAGAAACCGAGTCTACAACTACATCGATTGTCGAATATGTATATTGGATCGGATTATACGAACAAAATAGGAGAAGAAAATACGATGAAAGTGGCCTGTTGCCTCTGCGAATCCTGTATGACTTTTCTACTGGCATGTCAATTTTTTTCTTGTTGGAATCTAACGGCAAAGAAATTTAAATTTTAGCACAGTGAAGCTGACCTTATAAGTGATTTAAAACAAAAAAAAAACAGTCCAATCTTTTTCAGAGTTTTCACTCAAATTTTGTGTTAAGTTAACATTTTCATTTCGTGTCTTCTACGAAAGTCCTAAGACAAACTAAGTTGCGGAAACGAAAAGGAAAACATCTAGTCTTTTAGTCATTCTTTCTACTTCAGTTGCTATCTCACCACTTCAAGGGAATTAGTTTTGTCCGTCCGAAGTCTTACGTTACAGAGATGCCATCAGTAAGGCCATACGATTATGAACACAACGATCCGCCAAAAGCGCTACCAGAAGCACCCCAAACACTTATAAAAAAAAACAAGAAAAAACCGGGTCTAGAAAAAAGTTGCACAATTTGAAGAAAAAGAAAAAAGAACAGTTTCTGATACATTTAATTTTTTTGGTTTGTTTATTACCTAGCTATTTAATTTTGTTTGCCTATTCTCTAATTCTAATCTTTAACTAAATTTATATAAGCTTTAATTTACTAGTTTGTTTGTATTATTGTTCTTAACATTATTTAAAGTTCAATACAGACATATATATATATATCAATATTTTGTATTTATATACATATATTATAGTAATTTGATTTTTTTTTGTTGACTCAAAAATTTGTCTTCTTTATTCTCTATAGAATTGAGATTTTTTCTAAAGAAAAAATGCTTTAATTTTATAGGAAGTTTATCCCAAGACCGAGTTTGTTTTGCGAATTTCCTATTAGTTTTGTCGTCATCACACCTTTTTATTGATAAGGAAAACGTTCGACTTAAGTTTCTTACTTTGTGGTTCATTACTTTTTCTTATAATTTCGTTTTTTTCTCAAGAAAAAAAAATTAGCTAAGTTAAGAAGAAACAAAAAACTTGTTTCGAAAGTTTTTAATTTTTTTGTTCTCCGTTTTGTTTAATAAAGGTATTTTTGTAACTCATTACCTTTTTGGGTGTTAACTTACACTTTTTTTTAATTCGCTCAATAAATGCCTAACTTTAAAATGGATACCAACAACAAAGAAAATATGATCGCATTAACCGTATTAGAGAATCGGAAATTGAAGATACTTACAGTTTGACTAGGTCCGTCAGCCAACATTTAGATGGTAGTGAAAGTCACTGCGTTATGCACTCTCCTCTCACATTCGAAAGGCGATTCCGATACACCTCAAATATACCAGTTAGTAGTTCGAACGTCCAAGCCAGTTCCACTGAGTCGGTTTCTCCTACATCCTTTAGCAACTTAAGTGGCTTAGGGGCTGAAGCATTACTACCTCATCGCACGAGTTTAGGGACTCATAACGAAACAGGCATTCCAAACATAGGTGGGGTACCCATTTCTAGATCATCTAGTGTAAATTCGTACATCGTTGGTGGCTGCAGAGATATTATAGAGAGCCTGAATCAAATACCTCTAACGATCAACTATACTAATACTCTGAAGGAAGAAATCCAACAACAGCTTGGAGGACTCCTTAGAGAGTCGAATCTGGGCGGATCTCCTCAACCAAATCCTGATGCAATGCCAAAACCTCCAACACCCTCTTACAACTTTCCGCCTTCAGTGAATCCACATCCTCCACAGCTACCTCAGCCCGATCAGACCAGAAGTGCTTTTGTACCTCCGCCACCCCAACGAAGAAGTCCACCGGAACAGTGGAGACGAAGCCAGGATAGAATATCCCAACCTGAAGATATCCAAGATAATTTCTATGCACCACGACAACGAAAACCGTATAACCCGCTTAACGATTGCGGCTATCAAACTCCTTTTCAACGCCATTGGATGAATTCAGTATACAAAGCTATAATGAAAATCAACAAATGGGAGTTAAAATACGAAGCTGAAGCAGATAAGATGACTGCAGAAGATTTCGTGTTTCGCCTTGAAAATCTGCAGAGCCAATACGGCTGTCCGTGGGCCGAAATACTGCGATATTTCCATCTTATGCTTGGAAGAAATGCTCACGACTGGTTCTGGCAGTCGTTTTACAGAAATAATCATCGACCGACTTAAAGGATGCCTTGCTACGCCAATTTAAAAACAACCGTTCCGATTACGACATAATGCGACATCTTATGGATCGTAGACAAGGGTATTCGGAAAACATCGACGATTACTTGGCAGCAATTAGCAAAATTAAGTCCCAATTAAGAATACCGATTCCAGAGGTTGAGTTAGTAAAAATTCTCAAGAAGAATCTGAACGACAAAGGGGCACGTTAGTTTATCCGATGCTTATCTATTCCATGGATTTACTAGGAATACCTGTAATGATGTGGAGTTGGCCTTACCAAAAAAAGAACGTGACTTCCCATAATCACCAGGAAGATATATGACCAACGAGCTAGAATATCATGAACAGTACCAGTATCACTCTGCAGATGAGCAGTTAGCAGCATAAAAGTTTGGGGGTATTCGTCTAAAAATGCCTCCTCGAAAATATGCTGACCCTTTCACCTTGGTGTGCTGGAATTGTAAAGAGCAAGCCCACACATACTTTGAATGTGAATCCAAGACTAGTAATTTATTCTGCTACAAGTGCGGACTAGAAGGTGTGAAAACCCCGCACTGTAAGCGATGTAACCCGGGAAACCGATTGTTGAACGTGAAAGCGCCGGGAGATTCACGTTCGATACAAAATTAGAAACCCCAATTATTCACAAATTCCCAAAATTTTATCCAATAGTAGACAGCAATACCAAATTAACGATTTAAAAAGAGATGGATATCAAGGTCCCATAACCGAAGCTAACATTGAAATTATTCAATATTAAACCTTTGCACATTAGGATCGAGGAATACTGTCCTGATAGAGATAGGATTTTTAATAATAAACTTCAGGCTCCTTCCAAAAGAGTTCTAAAAGCTAGAAAAAGATTCAAGGTGAGAAGAGAATTGAAGAAGCTTATTGCTTCTACTGTCCTAAATTTGTCATGATTGTTAGATAGTGGCGCGAGTGTCAGCATCCTAGGAAGCTTGGGGAAGAACTAGATCTACCTTTGATAACTTCTCACTCAGGTGTAAAAACAAATGACGGTAGCAGTCAGTCCATTGTTGCAAAGGCGCTCGTTAAAGTCAAGTCTATTTTAAAAATAAAGAAAATATGATTACGTTTTACCTGGTCCCGAAACTAGATCAAGAAGTCTACCTCGGAGTTTTTGGAAATCGTTCCGACTGGCTCCGAATATTATTAGTGCGTTCACGTTCACTGAGGAGGTAAATCTCTCGAATGTTCCTCTGCTGAACGCTGACCAGCAGGCCAGGCTGGATTCAGGCAGGCATAAATTTTTGTGTTTAGATCGAGATGGTCTAGGAAAGACGGCGCTCATGGAGCACGTCTTTGATACGGGAGATGCACTTCCTGTGAAACAGCGTCACTACCCTGTTTCCCCAGCGGTGCCAGCCATTTTGTATGAAGAATTGGACCGGATGTTGAGCATTATTGAGGAAAGCGAGAGCCCGTGGTGCTCACCAGTGGTTCTCTTGCGAAAACCAGGCAAGAATCGCTTTTGTCTGGATTCTCGCAAGGTGAACTCACTGACGAGGAAAATGGTAATCCGCTTCCGCATATCGAGAGGCTCCTCAGCCGTTACGAGACACCTATTTTATACATAGTATAGATTTTAAAGAGGCATTTTGGCAGATACCGGTGGAGAGACAGAATATTGAAAAGACTACCATTGCGGTATCGGGAAGAGCCTTGTACCAATTCACTGTCATGACCTTTGGGTTGTGTAATGTAGCCCAAAGGTTGCGCCAGTTAATGGACAAGGTAATTCCTGCACGATTTAGGGATTGCGTCTATGTGTATCTTGACGATCTCCTCATCATGGCGGCGAATTTTGAAATACATATCGCGATGTTGAGCGAAGTAGCTAAAGGCAATCTCATCGTCAACTTGAAGAAGTCAAAATTTTGCTTCAAAGGGCTTAAGTACACATCCTGACTTTACAAAAATATTCTATATTCAGATCGATGCTTCGGATGCAGGAATCGGGGCTGTACTTTTTCAAAAAAATGCGGCGGAAAAAGAAATTCCCACAGCTTTCTTCTCGCAAAAGTTCACTATAGGCCAGAGAAACTACAGTGTGACCGAGAAGCAGTGCATGGCTGCCGTGATGGCGTTACAAAAATGGAGGCCCTATGTCGAGGCCATGGATTTTACTGTAATCACGGACCACTCAAGTCTTAAGTAGCTCATGAGCATGAAAGACTTGAGTGGTAAGCTCACCAGGTGGAACCTGTTGCTGCAATGTTATGACTTCGATATTCAACATAAAAGGGGAAGCCTAAATGTAGTTCCGGACACTCTTTCTCGGGCACATGTAGATTATTTGGATATATAAGAAGTAGCACCCCTAATAGACTTGAACTGCATTGAGTTTAAGTCTGAGGAATATCTTAGCCTGATTGAAACGGTTGAAAATAATATTGATGAACTCCCTGATTTGATAGTTGAAGACAGTTTTGTATATAAACGCACATTTAAAGGAACAGGAGAATTAATGCTACTTTGGGTACCTTCGGGGTTAACAGAACAACTAATAATTAAGGCTCATAGTCCACCAAAAGCATTTCACGGCGGCATCGCAAAAACCCTATTCCGAATTAGGCAACATTTTCATTGGCCGAATATGACTGTGCAAGTCCGCGAATATGTATCTAACTGTCCTATTTGAAAAGAATTTAAGTCTTCAAACCAAGTATCTCGTCCTCCTATTATCAACTCGTATTGTTCAGATCGTCCTTTCGAAAAACTATATATCGATTTTTTGGGCCCTTATCCCAGATCGAAACATGGGAATGCGTACGTATTCCTTGTTTTAGATCACTTCTCAAAATTTGTCTTTCAAAAGGTTTGAACTAAACTGGTGTTATTAAGTTCTAACACCATGAGGTGTAAAACATGTTCGGAGCTCCACGCATTATCCATTCAGATAATGGAAAATAATTTCTCGCAAAGCAGTTTCAAAACTTCCTTCTAAAATATGGGACCGCCAACATGCGGACTGCGAACTATGCACCACAATCGAACGCGTCGGAGAAGTTCAACCGCACGTTGTTGGCAGCTATCCGCACGTATCTCAAAACGGATTAACGGGATTGGGACTACTATCTCTGTGAAATAGCATGTGCCTTGAGGAGTGCAGTTCATAGTTCTACTGGAGTATCTCCATTTATTGCATAGCTTGGTACGCACATTTGTTATGGCTTCCTAGGGATGGCACGGAGGAGGATTGGCGAAGTGCTCCATGTGACTCGGGTGACTACACTAGCCGATGTGAATGAGAAGCCATCCTTGGACATCAACTCTGGTTCCTTACTCCGAGAATTGGTAGAGTGGAGACCGTTCGGTGATGATTGAAGAGGCTGGGTTAAGATAAGCGCCAGTGGCGTCCGAGGGTGTTAGGAAAGTTTTGTGTCATGAGCGAAGCCGGACTTACCTTGGGAAAATCTACAGGTGTTGGCTTGAAAGAAAATGATGGCTATTGTTGGGGGTAGGTACAAAGGTGAGAAACACACGACTCCGCCTCCAGCAGCGAATAGCAGCTGCAGGTGAGGCGACGCAAGTCAAAACGTCGTGGCCCCAATTAATGCGTACGGAATGGGTATCCGCATGGAATTGTTCGTAGGACCGGAGGATGTATTTTTATTTTGGGCATAAACGTTTTCCGGTCTGAAACATTTTCTTTTTGTGAAATTTACAAACGAAGCTGAACAATAAAACAATAACAAGAAAGGTTTGTACAAAAAAAAACTAGGAAAGGAATTGTCATTGTCAAGTAGTGTCAGAATGTTATGTAGGTAAGCTAGTTTCGCCTTCAGTGGTCGTCAAACTGGATTAGTATGAATGGATAGGGTTGGTGTCTAGGATTCGAATTTAGGTAGGTAGAGCTGCTAAATTATCAAGTTTGAAAAGTTTCTAACGCCTAAAAGAATAACAGGTACATTTCAAATATTGTCCGAATCATTCGCTATTTCGAGGACATTAGAATGTAGGTCAACAAAGTTCGTTCAACTTGTAAAAGTTTCATTACGAGCGGAACAATGAGCTGGTGTAGATCTACCGTAAGCTGGCGAATAGTAAGCTGGGAAATGGTGCATTAAGCATGAGAAAGACACTTTGAATTAAACCGCCGGCGAAGTATCAACGCGGCTAAGTAAAATATAGAATTGTGATTCCGATAAAGGTACTTACTTTTCAAATCAGTACCTACTAACTTACATTAAATACGGTGTTAAATTCGATTTTAATTTGATTTGCATTAATAGATCGTTGCTAGCATATCGGCGGTATATCCCTAATCCGAGCTACGTTTTTTTTATGAAATTTACTAGGCGCTAATAGGGGCGAATTTCTGCGGCCACCACCACAGTTTCTAGCCGGCACAGCCGATGACGTGAGTGTTCCAGCCACGGTACGAGAGGGATTTTGTTTTGTGAACTGGCAATTGTTCACCCAGTCGCCCGACGTAAGGGAGGAACGATAGTTTGGGTGTAGCTGGAATCTAAATTCGAACACCCCGTCGCTTGATCAAACAAAATAAAAAATAGATAAAAACCGTGACTGACCCAGGTACACAAGTAACAGATTAGAGCAACTTATCTTTGAATTATATATGCTAAGGTATCCAAAAAAACGGGGTACTTACTTTTATACGCCTACATATATACTCACATATACATACATATGTACGAGGGCTCGCGAGTTCTTGTCTATTATATGAGTTAATCTAGAAAGCAGGATCAGAAATTCACCCCGCGCTTTCCAATCTTCATCAATTATTATTTATTTGGCAAGAAGTCCCGCCCATATCGTGCCAAAAAGTGGAAGTCAATTGGGATTAACAAGGAGCAGCAGAGGACTTAAATCCTGTATCCATAATTTATATTTTTATTTGTATTTTCTTGTATATATAATCCGTTAAGATTGGTGTGGTACTTCGGATTATGCTTCCATCAGAATAAGAGAATTTTGTAAAGTTGTTTCTTTTTCCTCAATTTAGTGCCAGAATATTATAGATAGATGAGATTCAAAAATTCAAAAGCAAAGGGTGACCGAATTTTTTTCCGTGTGAGTTTCATTCGCTATAAGTTTCCCACGATTATAAAATAAAATGTTCTCCGCTTTATCTGGATGCCGCAATCTTTTGCATTCCCCCTTTTGAACTCCACCAACCCAGAGCTCTTTTTAGGCAGGGTGTACGGGGCGAAAATTAGTGCTGTCTCTGTGAGCTGTTCAATATTAGTATAAGGAATTGGGGGGAACCCGCTGTCCTGTATTTGGAGGACAGGAAACCGAGCATATCGTTGACCACGCCCTAAACATTTGTGGATTTTCGAAAACAATCCAAAACGTTCTAACTAAATACTCGTATAAAAAAAAATATCTACATCTTTTGTTTTGAGACACTCGGTCTAAGAATACAAAAAAAAAGGGATTATAACAATTTACAAAAAAGGGCGTTCTGTATGAAAGTCACATTGTGAAGACGTTTCAGTTTTTCGTTTCGTTTTTTTTATGATTATTGTGGAAGAACCCTTAATGGTTTTTTTTGTATTATTATACGTACCACATACAAACAAATTTACTTTTTTTATTATTGATATTTTGCCAATTTTTTTTTTATTGTTGCTACCATTAACATATATATCTCATTATTGATTTAAAGCTACCATTTCTTATGTTTTTTTTGTTTGAACGTTTCTATAGACGTAAGTTTTTTTTTGTTGCTATTTACCGGTCCGCTTCTGCAACCCTAAATATCTGGCGCGTAATATCACTATGCGTGCCTTGTATTTTATGAACATTTTTGAATAATAAAATTTTGTTCAGATCGATGCTTCGGATGCAGGAATCGGGGCTGTACTTTTTCAAAAAAATGCGGCGGAAGAAGAAATTCCCACAGCTTTCTTCTCGCAAAAGTTCAATATAGGCCAGAGAAACTACAGTGTGACCGAGAAGCAGTGCATGGCTGCCGTGATGGCGTTACAAAAATGCAGGCCCTATGTCGAGGCCATGGATTTTACTGTAATCACGGACCACTCAAGTCTTAAGTAGCTCATGAGCATGAAAGACTTGAGTGGTAAGCTCACCAGGTGGAACCTGTTGCTGCAATGTTATGACTTCGATATTCAACATAAAAGGGGCAGCCTAAATGTAGTTCCGGACACTCTTTCTCGGGCACATGTAGATTATTTGGATATATAAGAAGTAGCACCCCTAATAGACTTGAACTGCATTGAGTTTAAGTCTGAGGAATATCTTAGCCTGATTGAAACGGTTGAAAATAATATTGATGAACTCCCTGATTTGATAGTTGAAGACAGTTTTGTATATAAACGCACATTTAAAGGAACAGGAGGATTAATGCTACTTTGGGTACCTTCGGGGTTAACAGAACAACTAATAATTAAGGCTCATAGTCCACCAAAAGCATTTCACGGCGGCATCGCAAAAACCCTATTCCGAATTAGGCAACATTTTCATTGGCCGAATATGACTGTGCAAGTCCGCGAATATGTATCTAACTGTCCTATTTGAAAAGAATTTAAGTCTTCAAACCAAGTATCTCGTCCTCCTATTATCAACTCGTATTGTTCAGATCGTCCTTTCGAAAAACTATATATCGATTTTCTGGGCCCTTATCCCAGATCGAAACATGGGAATGCGTACGTATTCGTTGCTTTAGATCACTTCTCAAAATTAGTCTTTCAAAAGGTTTGAACTAAACTGGTGTTATTAAGTTCTAACACCATGAGGTGTAAAACATGTTCGGAGCTCCACGCATTATCCATTCAGATAATGGAAAATAATTTCTCGCAAAGCAGTTTCAAAACTTCCTTCTAAAATATGGGACCGCCAACATGCGGACTGCGAACTATGCACCACAATCGAATGCGTCGGAGAAGTTCAACCGCACGTTGTTGGCAGCTATCCGCACGTATCTCAAAACGGATTAACGGGATTGGGACTACTATCTCTGTGAAATAGCATGTGCCTTGAGGAGTGCAGTTCATAGTTCTACTGGAGTATCTCCATATATTGCATAGCTTGGTACGCACATTTGTTATGGCTTCCTAGGGATGGCACGGAGGAGGATTGGCGAAGTGCTCCATGTGACTCGGGTGATTACACTAGCCGATGTGAATGAGAAGCCATCCTTGGACATCAACTCTGGTTCCTTACTCCGAGAATTGGTAGAGTGGAGACCGTTCGGTGATGATTGAAGAGGCTGGGTTAAGATAAGCGCCAGTGGCGTCCGAGGGTGTTAGGAAAGTTTTGTGTCATGAGCGAAGCCGGACTTACCTTGGGAAAATCTACAGGTGTTGGCTTGAAAGAAAATGATGGCTATTGTTGGGGGTAGGTACAAAGGTGAGCAACACACGACTCCGCCTCCAGCAGCGAATAGCAGCTGCAGGTGAGGCGACGCAAGTCCAAACGTCGTGGCCCCAATTAATGCGTACGGAATGGGTATCTGCATGGAATTGTTCGTAGGACCGGAGGATGTATTTTTATTTTGGGCATAACCGTTTTCCGGTCTGAAACATTTTCTTTTTGTGAAATTTACAAACGAAGCTGAACAATAAAACAATAACAAGAAAGGTTTGTACAAAAATGTATTTATTGATATTAGAAGTAATATCGAAATTGAATGTGCTGCTTATGCCGATGCCAATGTAGTTTATTCTGAAATTGCTGATGGTGATATTAATTTAGTTGCTGATGTGGTTCAAATTGCTGAAAATGCTATAATTCCTGTTGAAGCTATAGTTGCTGATCTTGCTGCTGATGCTGTTATTGCTGATGAAATTAATCCTCCATTTCTAATTCCACTAAATCGCCCTGAAGGTCATCAGGTGGTTGATACAAAATTCTGCTGCTACTATCAAAACGTTGGTGGCATGCGCACCAAATCAAACAATTTTTGGTTCGCTTCTTCGGATTGCTCTTACGATTTCATATCTCTTACTGAAACTTGGCTTTGTGATGGAATTCTAACGACCGAATTTTTCGACGCTCAATTCAATGTGTTTCGTAAGGATCGGCATCTGCCAGGCTCAAATATCGTTGGTGGAGGCTTGATGATGGCTATTCGTTCTAGTTACCTCAGCCAAGAACTTTTGCTGGAACATTCTTCGGTTGAACAGATGTGTATTCGAGTTGACCTTCCTGATAATAACTTTGGTAACAGGTTTTTAAGCATTTATATATTTTTATCTTATATTCCACCTAGATCTACTGATGAAATTTATACCTTGCATTTTTTAAACATATTTAAAATTCTAGAAAATATTAAAGATATAGATCATGTTGTTATCTTAGGTGATTTTAACCTTGGTAATGTTAACTGGGTTTATTCTCAGGAAGAAAAATGTTTGGTTCCTCTTAATATAAGCAATACGATTGATTCAAATTTTTTGGATTCTATTATGTCTCTTGGCCTAGTGCAAATCAATAATGTTAAAAATTCAATTGGAAGAACGCTCGACTTAGTTTTTGTAGATCATATAGTTAATGCAGAGCTCGGCGAAGTTGATATTCCTATATTAGAAAATAGTATTCACCATAAAGCTCTTCAGTTCACTCTTGATTTATTGTCATGTAAAATTTCTAAATTTGAGAATGATGAATATAGGTTGGATTTTGCTAAAGCTGATTACATTGCGATTAATCTATTTTTATCTCAAATAGAATGGGATATTGTTTTTAATAGCAACTTACTTGGAAACTTTAATTTTCTCTTAAATATAATTAACACTGTATTTGTCAACTATGTGCCGATAAAAAAGACAAAGAGAAACAATAGACCGATTTGGTTCAATAGGCGCCTACTTAACTTAAAGAATGCTATGAATAAAAAATTTAAGAAGAGTAAATCCAATCCATCGTTCCGTTCGGAATATTTGCGGATAAAAAAAGAATATGAATTCTTAAAAAAATTCTTATACAAACAGTATCTTTTCTCTGTTGAGTCAAATATAAGATCGAACCCCAAAGCATTCTGGTCGTTCCTTAATAGTAAAAGAAAAACTATAGGTTATCCAAAAAATATGTTTTATGAAGGAGCTGTATCGAAAAGTGAGGATGATATTTGTGATATGTTCAGTTCTTTCTTTCAGTCAAATTTTGTAGAAGACTTAGACGCTTCAAGCCTTAATGGTAATATTTATAGGGGAAATAATATAACAAATCTTGGTTATGTGATTCTAACTGTGGATGAAGTAAGGGCTGAGTTGTTGAGTTTGGATTCAAATCTTGCTTGTAGTCCTGACAATATTCCACCCATATTTTTTAAAAATTGTTCTGAGTTTATGGCAATAGCACTTACTTCAATCTTCAACTTATCTTTGCAAACTGGGGAATTTCTGGATTCATGGAAAGTATCCTTAATAACCCCAATATTCAAATCAGGTTCAAGACAAAACATTTCTAACTATCGTCCTATATCTAAATTGCCACTGATCCCGAAAATTTTCGAAGCAATTGTAAAACGACGTATTTTTAATGAAGTAAAAAACTATATTTGCGAACCCCAATGGGTTTTTTACCGGTCGATCTACCACTACCAATTTAACTTTATTTTCTTATTCCTTAAGAACTGAATTAGAGGATGGTTGTCAGGTAGATGTTATATTTACTGACTTTGCAAAGGCCTTTGACAGGGTTCAACATCAAATACTTATAAGAAAATTGCAGTTAATGGGGTTTCCCTCTTCTTTGCTCATTTGGTTGTCCAGTTATTTGACTGGACGAAGGCAATATGTACGTATTGGGAACAAAATGTCAAAGGCTATCTTTAACCGATATGGAGTTCCTCAGGGAAGTCACTTGGGACCTATACTTTTTCTGCTTTTCATAAATGATTTGCCTTTGTATATTATGAATTCAAAATGTCTGCTTTATGCTGATGACCTCAAGATTTTTAAGTCTTTAAAAAGTATAGAGGACTACAGTCTTCTTCAAGAGGATCTTAATAATGTTGTTAATTGGTGTGGTATTAATAGATTGCACTTTAATATTTCTAAATGTAATGTTCTCTCGTTTTTCATGCTTCGTCATCCTTTTTTATTCAACTATTCTATCTCAAACACAGATCTAGTTAGAGTCAATTTTAAAAAGGACTTAGGCGTAATTTTTGATCAGAAACTTAGCTTTGTACCGCATTATGATTATTTAATCTCGAAAGCCAATGCCATGCTGGGATTCCTAAGAAGAAACTCTCAAGATTTTTCTGATCCTCACGCTTTGAAATCTATGTATACATCGTTAGTAAGATCTGTTTTGGAGTATTGCTCTGTTATATGGGATCCATATTATGTTTGTCATAGTAATAGAATTGAAAACATTCAGAAAAGATTTACGCGTTATGCTATCGGAAAGCTGAATTGGGATTTTGCTCCTTTTATAAAGACAGATGTAATCTTCTTGGGCTAATGAATCTTCAATCTAGAAGAAAATATTTTTTAATAATGTTTGCTAGAGATGTTCTTATGAACCATATTGTATGTCCTCCTATTCTCTCTCTTTTTAATATTTATGCACCTGAAAGATCTATAAGATCTAGAGATTTTTTTTATATTGATTATCATAGAACAAACTATGCCCGTAATGATACCATAGTCAAATCTTGTACTGCGTTCAACTCCATTTCCAATGTAATCGACTTTAGTCAAGTGAGATCAATTTTTAAACAAAATGTTCTTTACATTATATATATTGGTGCCTTGCATCTTGGAAACTAAGTTTTAATTTAAGTTGTACATATTACTACATTATATAATTTATTTTAACATTATTTTAATATTTATTGTTAATATTAGTCTGATAGATGTAAGTCGACAGATGAAATAAATAAATAAATAAAAAAAAACTAGGAAAGGAATTGTCATTGTCAAGTAGTGTCAGAATGTTATGTAGGTAAGCTAGTTTCGCCTTCAGTGGTCGTCAAACTGGATTAGTATGAATGGATAGGGTTGGTGTCTAGGATTCGAATTTTGGTAGGTTGAGCTGCTAAATTATCAAGTTTGAAAAGTTTCTAACGCCTAAAAGAATAACAGGTACATTTCAAATATTGTCCGAATCATTCGCTATTTCGAGGACATTAGAATGTAGGTCAACAAAGTTCGTTCAACTTGTAAAAGTTTCATTACGAGCGGAACAATGAGCTGATGTAGATCTACCGTAAGCTGGCGAATAGTAAGCTGGGAAATGGTGCATTAAGCATGAGAAAGACACTTTGAATTAAACCGCCGGCGAAGTATCAACCCGGCTAAGTAAAATATAGAATTGTGATTCCGATAAAGGTACTTACTTTTCAAATCAGTACCTACTAACTTACATTAAATACGGTGTTAAATTCGATTTTAATTTGATTTGCATTAATAGATCGTTGCTAGCATATCGGCGGTATATCCCTAATCCTAGCTACGTTTTTTTTATGAAATTTACTAGGCGCTAATAGGGGCGAATTTCTGCGGCCACCACCACAGTTTCTAGCCGGCACAGCCGATGACGTGAGTGTTCCAGCCACGGTACGAGAGGGATTTTGTTTTGTGAACTGGCAATTGTTCACCCAGTCGCCCGACGTAAGGGAGGAACGATAGTTTGGGTGTAGCTGGAATCTAAATTCGAACACCCCGTCGCTTGATCAAACAAAATAAAAAATAGATAAAAACCGTGACTGACCCGGGTACACAAGTAACAGATTAGAGCAACTTATCTTTGAATTATATATGCTAAGGTATCCAAAAAAACGGGGTACTTACTTTTATACGCCTACATATGTACTCACATATACATACATATGTACGAGGGCTCGCGAGTTCTTGTCTATTATATGAGTTAATCTAGAAAGCAGGATCAGAAATTCACCCCGCGCTTTCCAATCTTCATCAATTATTATTTATTTGGCAAGAAGTCCCGCCCATATCGTGCCAAAAAGTGGAAGTCAATTGGGATTAACAAGGAGCAGCAGAGGACTTAAATCCTGTATCCATAATTTATATTTTTATTTGTATTTTCTTGTATTGTAATATGTTTTTAATATAAAAGAAAAAGACTTGTGTATTGTCGGAGAGATGATTTAATAATAATGAATTTTATTTGTT
Source organism: Philhelius pedissequus (assembly GCA_910595825.1). NCBI lineage: Eukaryota > Metazoa > Arthropoda > Insecta > Diptera > Syrphidae > Philhelius > Philhelius pedissequus. The sequence continues at coordinate 135,560,854 of OU343160.1, forward strand.
ATAATGTGTTCATACTTAAAACTATGCTGACTCCATATTCACACATTTGTGGAGTCAGCAAAAGAATAATATCAAATGCGAAAAAAGAATAATATAAACACGATATGCAATGCACGTTGTTCATTGCATATCGTGGGAAGATTATGGTGTGCTGATGTGCACAATGTCGCTTCGCGACGTATCAAGTGACGAGTGGTATTCGTCACTTGACCCGTGCATACACTATGTGCACATAAACACACTACACCTCCCTTCTTTTAGGAAATAACGTAATTACATGGAGTTATTTAATTGTACATAAATTTTAATGATTAACAAATTAAAAATTAATATATTTTTATTTCATATATTTTAATTATTACATCATTTTTTTTTGTCAGTAATATTTTATTTTTCTTATTATTTTTTTTTTTGCTTACAGAAATTATCTTTTTTTTTTTTTGTACATATATTGATAAAAAAAAACTCGAAAAATGTATGTTTAATAAAAATTTGAGTGAAGGAGAACAAATATTAAACATTATTAAAAAAAAACAAATTTGTTGTTTCTATTTCATTAAAATTCTTAAGTATTATATATTTTTAATCTATTCTTATGTACTTTCTGCTTTTTGTTTTTATTTGTTTTTATAATTATATTATTATTGTTTTTAATTTCTACGACCTCGAAGGGGCCTAAATAAACGGGATCCAACTTATGACCTGATTCGTTTCTTAGCATAACTTTATCTCCTAACTTTAAATCGAGACTAACTATTTTTTTATCGTAATAATCTTTATTTTTAGCTTTATTTACTTCTAATAGTATTTTAGCTCTCTTATATGCCGTTTCTAATCTAAATTTTACTTCCTTAGCATAGTCATCTACGTTATATATAGGATCTATCCTATCTATTGAATTAAATTCTATTGGTAAGTTACTTTGCTTACCATAAACAAGTTCGTATGGACAATAATTATGTGCCATAGATGGTGTCGTGTTGAAACAGTAAACGAAGAATGGAAGCCAAACATCCCAATCTGTTTTGTCAACGGATATATAGGAACGAATATATTCGTTAAAAGTTCTATGGCTCCTTTCTACTGTTCCAACGGTTTGGTGGTGATGTGCTGTAGACGTTATATTGTCTACTTTTAAATATTTGCACAAGTCGTTTATAATAGAATTTTTGTATTCTGTTCCCATGTCCGTAATGAACGTCTTCATTGGACCGTACTTCAGAATAAAAGATTCAAATATTGCTTTTGCAATCGTTTTTGCGTTTTTATTTGCAACTGGAATGGCTACTAAATATTTTGTAAGGTCACAAATTAAAGTGACTGCATACTCGTTTCCATTCTCTGATCGAGGTAAAGGACCAATTGTATCAACTATTACCTTGTCAAAAGCATATGTGGGTGTATCTGTTTTTATCAGTGGTGTTTTCGTATGTTTAGTTGTTTTCGACGTCAGGCATTTGTGGCATCTTTTTATGTGTTCTTTAATATGACGAGTCATATTTTTCCAATAAAAGTGTCTTTTTATTTTTGCTAGCGTTTTAGTTATTCCTGTATGACCTCCTGTTATTGGATCGTCATGGTACGTAAACAGTATTGCTTCTTGATCTTTTTCATTTTTTATTTGGGTCACCGGCTTGAGTAGCGCTACTCGTAATGATTTTAATATTTTGTTGCCCATATTTTTGAAAGATTCAATTGAAATTAATTCAAATATCTTTTCGCACGGTGCCACTTTTAGTTTTTTGATTTTTAATATACCGGCTTCTTTTTCGAGCCTTTGGAAGAACTGACCTAAATCGAGAGTTCCATTGGTATATAAATCTCTAACTACAATTCTTGCTATAATTTTGTTCCCACGTTTAAATAAACATAAGGAATCTGTTATTCGCAAGGTCACTACTTTTCGTACTTCGTCATTAAAAATGACTTCAAATACTTTGGGCTTAGAAGCAATGTCAAGAGATTGCTTATGCAAATGTACTTGTTTTTCTCCTGCGCAGGATTTTTTCTGTTTACTTTGGTGCCTGGTAGTGACTTTCAGGACTTTAGCTTGTAAGTCTTTGAGCTCGGATATTGTTATCCTAGACAGGGCATCTGCCACGAAATTGTCTTTTCCCTTTAGGTATTCAACCGTGAAGTCATACTCTTCTAATTCTAGCCTCATGCGTGTTAACTTTGAGCTGGGGTTTGTCATGGAGAATAAATACGTGAGTGGTCTGTGATCTGTTTTAACTATGAAGTGTTTGCCATATATATATGGTCGAAAATGTGTTATTGCCCAGTGAATGGCTGTGAGCTCTTGTTCTGTTGTGCTTTTATTGCTTTCACCTTTTGTGAATGAACGTGATGCATAAGCTATTGGGAGTTGAATTCCGTTATGGTTTTGGGTTAGAACCGCTCCACATGCTTGTTTACTTGCATCAGTTATTATGCAAAATTCTTTTTTAAAATCTGGGTATTGTAATAGGGTTGGTTCAACTAATTTATTTTTCAAATATTGAAATGCTTTTTGGCAATCATCTGTCCACACAAAAGGAATATTCTTTTTACATAACCTCGTTATGTGCCGTGAATAGTCGGCGAAGTTTTTAATAAATCGTCTGTAATAGTTGCAGAATGCAACGAATCGTCTAGCGCTATCCACGTCGTGTGGGACTGGATAATTTTTGATGACGTCATATTTTTTGTCATCTGGCAATACTCCTTTATCTGTGCATTTATGACCCAGAAAAGTCACTTCATGCATAAAAAATGAACATTTTTGTGGATGCAATTTTAAATTGTATTTTCTACATATGTTAAAAACATTTGCTAGATTTTTAAGCATATGTTTTTCGGAACAGCCTATAACCATAAGGTCGTCCATGTAGAGAAATGCTTGTGAAGGTTCAAGTCCAGAGAATGCTATGGTCACCATTCTCTGGAATGAATTTGGCGCTATTTTTAAACCAAAAGGTAGTCGCGTAAAACGATATGAGCCATTGCTCGTTGAAAAAGACGTTAAATTTCTGGAACTTTCTTCTAGTTCGATTTGATGAAAACCTGACATTAAATCGAGGCATGAAAAATATTTTGCTCGACCCAATTGATCAAGGATGTCATCAATTCTTGGGAGTGGAAATTTATCAGATAAAAGTTTTTTATTCAATTGACGATAGTCGATTACTAATCGCCATTTTTTTTCTTCGGAACCCGGTAGGGCTTTCTTGGGGACTAGTAAAAGCGGGCTATTATATTCAGATACAGACGGTTCGATTATTTTGTCGTGTATCAATTTTTTAACTTGTTTTTGAATTTCTTCAACATGACTATGAGGACTTCGGTAGTTCTTTATATATACTGGTTCGCTATCTTTCAATCTCAAGTTTTGCTTATAAAAATTATTTGTGGTTATGGATTCGGTTTCCAATCCAAATACATCACTATATTCGGTGCATACTTCTGTTAATTGTTTTTTGAATTGGGGCGGAAAATTTTTCTTTAGTTGATTTATGACTGATTCTGTTCTAATATTTCGATTAGTGTGGACCACATCATAGTTTGAGAGTGGTTCATATTTTAAGTTATTTAAACTGGCCAGTTGGTTAGTATCGGTTGTATTTAATAGACGAACTAATGCAAATTGTGATGTTGCTATTGCATTTGCAACATAAATGCCATGTTTTATTTCTTGGTTGGGAATAAAAATGAGGTCTTCTGTTGTTTTTATTTCAATTTTTCTTATTACTTGTGATCTTGCTGGTAGAAGTAGTGAATTATTACCACAACTATATGTTATTGGAACATAAATCGGAAAATTTAAATTATTGGGTCTGATTATAAACCAATCTTCAGTTGGTTTGAAGTCTAATTTGCAGTTAAATTGTTTTATAAAATCCATACCTATGATTCCATCACATGGTATTGTAAAATTTGAATTTACTATATGGAAATTGTGTGGGATGATGTATTTATCTGTTTGAAGCTCTATTGGGGCTAGACCTTGGGATTTTACTATTCCCTGGCCTATTCCTTGGATACTTATAATCTTGTCATTTTGGACGTCTTGGTAAAAATCAGAATCTTCTTTTAGAAGTGAAATATCTGCACCTGTGTCTATTAGGAATGTGAGTTTATGTTTAGTAAATACATTTATAAATGACACGAAAATATTGAGATTAAAATTGATAGCATGGACCTTTGTATTTATAAATTGTTTCCTAAAGGGTCTTGGCAGTTTTCCGAGTTACTTTGAGTAATTCGAACATTATTGTGTTCGTTATTATTATTATTATGGCCACGGTACGAGTTACCACGGCCTCTAAAGTTGCCTCTAGATCGGCCATTTCCCCTGTAATTGTTTTGGTTATTGCGGTAGCGATTATTGTGATGATTACCTATTCCGTGGTAATTTCCACGATAGCCTCTATTATTGGTTTGCTTGTAAAACAAAACAGTATTAGAATGTCCGGTTGCATCTGTGCAACTATTAACGAATTTGGACATGGCCTCATTCATATCGCTGAATGTGCCAGCCTGCATTATAAGTTTTACCTTATCAATAGAACAATTTTGTGTCATAGCCTTGACAGCGAGCGTTGTGCTGTATTTAGCAGCTAAATCAGAAGCTAAACCATCGTTGATATAGGCTCCTTCTAAACACTTCGTCAATTTTTCTATTTCTTGGACATATTGATTTGCTGTCTTATTTTTTTGTTGTAGATTTAGTAATTTCGCAGAAATTACATCTACTGAATCTCCTTTTACTTTTGCATTTAGTTTTTCAACTATCTCAACTATCGTTCGTTCATTACTTATTAGATTTCTAGCATGTCCCTTTAGTTTGGTCTTTATGAGACTAATTGCTGATACTTCGTGTGCTCCTTTTAATGAATCAATAAGGAGAAGGGCATCTTTGAAGCTTTGTAAATTTTCTGCCTTTCCATCAAACTCAGGTAAGAGTGATGAGGCAAGTTTAAGAAATTCTACTAAAGTTTGGGCCATTTTTTCCTTGATTTTTATAATTGGTTGTGGGAATTCATCCAGTGTTTCAATTTCACTGTCAGATTCTGTATTTACTACTGGTTTTGATTCGTCTAAACTTTCTATTTGATTTTCATTAAACTCAGCGTGAAGCTCTAATTCATCTGGGACATGTATTTCAATTTCCCATTTAATGCTAATATTTTTTAACTTAGTGTTAAGTGTTTTTAAAAGCTTCCTACAATCTTTTTCATGATCAGCTGTCAATTCGTTTTTGTATGCGTTAAAAACATTGACAATACTATTGTAATGGGATATTAGTGTTTTAATATGGTTTTTTAATGTATCTACTCTTATTGTTGTATTTTTGTTAATACATTTGTAAGATTTTTGGAAATTGTCTTTAAAACCGTTTATTTTTATTGCTAATATTTTCCATTCCATTTTAAATTTTATCTAAGTCGTTTGCTCGGCTTATGTAGCGTTTTTTAAGTGTACGTTTATACAACAGATAAAATTTAAGAATTAAGTTTACTGCCGTGAGGACAACCAATAAAGAAATGAGCATAGTTTGTGTTTCTAAGTGTGGGGTTGTATCCATCACGTCAACAACATTTAACACATTTGCTGTGCTATCCTTTACTTTGGAGGTTTTACCTCCCATTTTAAATTAATGCTTAAACCTCAATGACTTTAAACAGAAGAAGCAATACCGAGCAAAGATTCCATATAATCTTTGTTACAATTATTCTAGACTTGCAAAGAGTATTTGAGACGATTGACTATATTTTGTTTAAAAAAAAAACAGAACGGCAGAAGAATGCATCAAATTTCTTTTAGAAGTAATTAAATATTGGATTTTCGATGTTTTGTACAATAAACAGATTAGTTCAATATACTTACAATAAACAGATTAGTTCAATAGATTTAAGCTTCATATAACACACATTTTTTTTCACGATGAATTATAAAAATATATTACCATTGCTGGGCTGGATTGATTTGATCATCATCATTTGATTGCTGGGCAGCTATGATTTGAAGATTATTGTTGTTTCGTTTTCTGAGTTTAGCTGAGGTCGGAGGTCCACACAGATGGCGATAGTGGTCTGTCAACTTCCGAATGATCACTTTCTAATGAATGTATATCACGAGTTATTTTGTCGTAAAAGGAAGTTTTGTTCGTTCCCAATTAAAACTGATGAAGAAATACGAGGTGTTGGTTAGTGGTAGATGAAAGGCAAACATGTTCGTATCACTTTTACGCTTTCCGAGCACATCATATCATTATTTACTTTTCAACTGATTTTAGGAGGCAAACATGTTCGTCGTGGTGGTGGATGAAAGGGTATTTTCTATCCAAAGATGGTTCCTCTTTTTATTTGTAATCAAAATGCGCACTTCACAAATAATTGGACAAGCGATTTGCCGGCTTGATATTTTTAAAACGCACAATGTTCCGATGTGTTTTATGTTTTTTTTTTTTTTAATAATTTAAAATAAAGACATTTTTGGATTGAATTAAGTTAATAAAACAACAACAACAGAAAAAAAAAAAACTTATTTTTAATATGGACAGAATCACTGTCACGGTCGCCATGTAATATGTTTTTAATATAAAAGAAAAAGACTTGTGTATTGTCGGAGAGATGATTTAATAATAATGAATTTTATTTGTTATAATGTGTTCATACTTAAAACTATGCTGACTCCATATTCACACATTTGTGGAGTCAGCAAAAGAATAATATCAAATGCGAAAAAAGAATAATATAAACACGATATGCAATGCACGTTGTTCATTGCATATCGTGGGAAGATTATGGTGTGCTGATGTGCACAATGTCGCTTCGCGACGTATCAAGTGACGAGTGGTATTCGTCACTTGACCCGTGCATACACTATGTGCACATAAACACACTACCGTATATATAATCCGTTAAGATTGGTGTGGTACTTCGGATTATGCTTCCATCAGAATAAGAGAATTTTGTAAAGTTGTTTCTTTTTCCTCAATTTAGTGCCAGTATATTATAGATAGATGAGATTCAAAAATCCAAAAGCAAAGGGTGACCGAATTTTTTTCCGTGTGAGTTTCATTCGCTATAAGTTTCCCACGATTATAAAATAAAATGTTCTCCGCTTTATCTGGATGCCGCAATCTTTTGCATTCCCCCTTTTGAACTCCGCCAACCCAGAGCTCTTTTTAGGCAGGGTGTACGGGGCGAAAATTAGTGCTGTCTCTGTGAGCTGGGCAATATTAGTATAAGGAATTGGGGGGAACCCGCTGTCCTGTATTTGGAGGACAGGAAACCGAGCAAATCGTTGACCACGCCCTAAACATTTGTGGATTTTCGAAAACAATCCGAAACGTTCTAACTAAATACTCGTATAAAAAAAATATATATATCTTTTGTTTTGAGACACTCGGTCTAAGAATACAAAAAAAAGGGATTATAACAATTTACAAAAAAGGGCGTTCTGTATGAAAGTCACATTGTGAAGACGTTTCAGTTTTTCGTTTCGTTTTTTTTTATGATTATTGTGGAAGAACCCTTAATGGTTTTTTTTGTATTATTATACGTACCACATACAAACAAATTTACTTTTTTTATTATTGATATTTTGCCAATTTTTTTTTTATTGTTGCTACCATTAACATATATATCTCATTATTGATTTAAAGCTACCATTTCTTATGTTTTTTTTGTTTGAACGTTTCTATAGACGTAAGTTTTTTTGTTGCTATTTACCGGTCGCCTTCTGCAACCCTAAATATCTGGCGCGTAATGTCACTATGCGTGCCTTGTGTTTTATGAACATTTTTGAATAATAAAATTTTGTTGTAAACCACGCCAACGACAGTTGAAAATATTGGGTTTTACTGAGTCCCAAACGGGCTCAATGACGTACTAAGTTAATTTTCAAGGGGTGCGGTAGGGGATTGATTCGAAAGTAACCCGATGACCTGACGAATGCATACGAAAGGAGCAAAGGAGAACTAGTATCATTGGCCAACCGAATTCCAGGATGGGTGGGTCACCTTCCTGCCAGAAGACCTGCAGGGCTTTTAAAGTGTGGTACCAATATTTTTGTTGTGGTTCCGACGAGCTTAGCCGTGCACCGCGCGCATGCCTTCGCTTCCTCAGCCAGACATTCTTTTCCTCTAATCCCCCCCTAAGCCCCCGCGTCCTAGTTCCTGTTTTAATCTGTATTTCTGTGGATTCTATATCTATTTCTTTGGGCCCAACAGTATTTTTGGTCCACACACACCCATTTATTGCATATCCCGGGCCCATCGAAGGTTTCAAGGATTGATATGCGGATTTCCTTCTTTTCTTACCTTTAAACCAATCGGACGTGTTTTGCCTAGCTCCTACTTGAGAACTTTTTGTTATTAAATTATAATTTTTCCGTGTCATCATTTTGTTTCCTTCAATACGTTTCCCAACATCTGTCGGCTCTCTGTACAAAAATAATAATAATAATAATAAAAAAAAAAAAATAAGCAAAAAAAAAAAAAAATTATCGATTCCGTGTCGCTTTTGACCTATATTCAGTCAGTCATAAATTAAAAATAAACAAATTGTAAAAATGGAAAAGTGCGGTAATGTGGAATGTGCAGTTTCTGATAGCGCTGCAAAACTGATTGTGTGTGGTGGGTTATGCGGAAAATCTTTCCATCCCCTTTGCATCGGTCTTAGTAAGCGATCATTAACTTATTTAAATGAATACCTGCACAATTTTACATTTTATTGTGATGAATGTAAGCAGATCTCACTGTCTCACATAATGCTGGCAATAAGATGTCTGAGCGACAATTTAAACCAGATTTCATCTGATTTGAAGTTGTACCACAAAAAGGGTAGGCAAAAATTGGCCAGATTCGATGAAGTTTTAAAGAATGCCGATGAGTTGAATACAACCACCATACAGTTGCAGAACCTGAACAAGCTCACGGCTATCGAGAAGCAGATTGCCACTCTGACACAAGTTGTCTCAGATATCTCTAGCGATCATCGAATTGAGCAGAGTTTTCAGTCATTTAAAACTGAAATTCAAAAATCTCTCAGCGAATCTAACCACCCTATGCACTTCTTCAGGTCAACAATTGAGTTCTCTGAAAATCGCAGTAAACTCTGTGGAAGCTCATCTTCAATCCATCTCACGTAACACTACACCACTTCCGTGTCAACATGATCCATTGCTCTCTGAATTAGCTGATAGATTTGTGGACATAAGCAATGACCTTGCATTAAATAGGGTATTGATCACCGACCTTTCCGACGAAGTAAGAGTGCTTTCCTCTAACAAAATCCATATGCCTGATCAGCACCAGAGAAATACCTCCGAATCCAACATGTCTATACTGGCTGAACTAATGGACTCCAACCTCACTACAACAACACCTCTCTCAGTTCCTACCACCTCTCCTGCAGTCGAATTGGAACCTACCATTTCCCCCCCAACCGAGCCTACCATAATCCGTTTGGGATCCTCATGGACTCTTTCAGAATGGAACACGAGGATAATGAAACTAAACAACAACAACACTTCGATCTTCACAGTAAGGAACACTCCAAAATCAGCCGATAGCGTCTGGTTAGCCAGTTTTTTCCTTCGGAACTACAACATAAATATCTCTAACATTCAGAAGATCTCTACCCCAAACAATACTTCATTCCGGATAAGCATTCCCTCGTCCTATGAATGGCTGTTTACTAACCCTTTCGGTAAATCAATTAAAATTGGAAATATGTTAATTTCTAGTTGTAATAAAAAAAAAGTAACTCTACCCATAGATTAGAAATACCAGTTCCCAAACCCCTAAAACAACTTTCTAATTCTAACTGGTCTTTTAAAACCCATATCATGCCTAACTTCGTTCCCCCCATCCAAATACCCTGTATCCCCCAGCATGCCCCAGTCCCGCAACCCAAGCCCCATAAATCAATCCAATCCAAAATCAAAGACAAAGTCGCCACTTATCCATCCAAGCCTCTTCCCAAAAGGGTGTCGTTTAATATCGAAACTACTCCTTCCAAATCATCTGTATCACCAAACCCACAAATCTCTGACTCTTTTTCAAGCTTCGACATGACGTCCGGAGCAAAATACCCTAATTTTGTCAGTTCTCACACACTTAATCCAATCACCCAGCCTCCCTCAGGAGCATCCTCCTACATTGACCCGCTCTTACCCCCCGCAGTCAAACTTACTCAGCAAAACATTGATTCAACAGAATCGCGATACGCTCTCTCTAGACTTAGAGACAAAAAAACCTTTGAGAACATACGCATCTTTTTGTCTTATCTTCACGACAAATCGGACTCCGTTTGCTATGAGGGAAAGACTAGGACAAGCGTTATGGTCTCTATTCAACAGGAAGGTCTTCCCACTGACGTCACCAGTCTCAAAAACCTCTATGTCAAATACCATGAGTATTTTAATTTGCCTCCTCAAAAAGTTGAGAGTGATCTATCTGCTTTCGGACAATACATTCACTCAAAACGAATTTCTCACCTTCAACGTAGCAGAGCCGACCATCAACAGTTTTTTCGTCGATAATTCAGCCTCTCAGAACCTACCTCTTACGTTTTATTACCAAAACGTAAGAGGACTTCGCTCAACAACAAGAGCTGTCCTTCAACAATCCCACGCTCTTCCCTTTGAAGTATATGCCCTGACTGAAACTAATCTTATCCCTAGCATACACACCCAGGAATTGTTCCCATCTACTTTCAATGTATATCGAGATGACGACCAAGTCCACGACAGTGATGACTCCCCTTGCCGAGGCGTCCTACTAGCTGTCACTAAAACATTGGACTCATCCCTTCTCTCAATATCCTCCTCCCCAAGCCTTGACTATGTTTCAATCAAAATAACACTACCTCATAAGTCGCTTTACATTATCTGCGTTTACATATTACCATCGCAACCACTCAAATCTTATGAACTCGCAATCGAAACGATTGACAACATTTCAGATTTGTGCAAATCCCATGATGAGATCCTAATTTTCGGTGACTTCAACCTGCCATATCTTAAATGGACCTTGTCAGACGACCAATCGTTTTACATTGCCTCTAACCCCACCTCTGCCAAAGAATGTCTCTTCGTTGATAGCCTAGCCGCAATCTCACTTTCTCCCCTGCCTCTTTCAACCATTGATAATTACCACCCACCCCTCCTTCTCTCATTTTTTCTCCAGTCTTCAACTCCGCTTAACCCCCCTCTACCACCAGCTTCATACGATTTCCACAAAGCAAACTTCCGCAAAATTAATGAATATCTCAATAGAATTAATTTTAATTTTGAAAATTTATCTGTAGAAGATGCCACATCCGCATTCTACAGAGAAATACATTATGCTATATCCCTATATGTTCCCCTTTCTAGACGTAAAACTTCTTCCACTTCTCCACCTTGGTATAATCACAGGCTCCGTACTCTAAGAAATAAAAGAAACAAATTGTGGGCAATCTACCTTCGCACTCGATCTCCTTCCAACTATTCATCTTACCTTGGTTCTTATCTACACTTCCGCGAGCTTTTCAACACCCTTTACCAACGCTATTTAATCGAAATGCAATCTAACATTATTAATGACCCTAAGTCTTTTTATCAATTTGTCAACCACAAGAGAAAATCTGACGGATACCCATCCTCCCTTTCTTTCAATAATGAAACTTCATCTGAAGCGCTCCCTATAGCAAATTATTTCGCAAGTTACTTCACACAATCCTTCACGGTCGATTCTTTTGTTCCAGACACTGCTTATTTCTCGTTTTTACCGCATTTCTCTTTTAGTCCATTCCTCCCGCGTTTTTTTGAAACCTATCATATTGAAGAAAAGTTAAATCATTTAAATGATGAGTATATTCCTGGCCCCGATGGTATCCCTGCTATACTTCTAAAGAAATGCTCCTCCACTCTTTATTTTCCCCTCTCCAAAATCTTCAGTTTGTCCATATCACGAGGACATTTCCCTCAAGTATGGAAAACGGCGTTTATAACCCCTATTCACAAAAAAGGTCCTAAGTGTGACGTGAAAAACTATCGTCCCATCGCTAAACTATCGCATATACCCAAAATATTCGAAAGCATTTTGTATGAAAACTTAAGTTTTCATTGCAGGTCTCTCATTTCCCCTAGACACCACGGGTTCCTCAAAGGCAGGTCAACAACAACAAACCTCGTTGACTTTGTTTCATTTTCCCTCTCAGCCTTGGAGAATGGAAAAGAGGTCGATGTTATTTCAACAGATTTTAGTAAAGCTTTCGATAAAATCTCCCACAAACTTATTCTTTTTAAACTTTCCACCCTCGGTTTTGAACCGGTTCTGTTGAGATGGATGTCTTCTTATTTAGAAAACCGTTTTTACAGCGTTCGGTTCAGATCCGTCTTATCAAGCCGTTTTTTAGCTACATCCGGTGTCCCCCAAGGCAGCCATCTAGGCCCTCTCCTCTTTATTCTAAGCATCAATGACATTGAAATGATAGTCAAACATTCCTCCCTTTCACTCTACGCAGACGATACTAAGTTTTACAAGGTAATTTCTTCTCCTGAAGACTCTTCCCACCTCCAAGAGGATATCGACAATTTTTCAATATGGTGCTCCAAAAACTGCTTGGAGCTTAATATTTCCAAGTGCCAATCAATTACCTTCTCACGTAAACGCATCAAATATCCTCCCCGTCTCTATCTTCTACACAGTCAAACCATTCCCCCCGTTCAGGTGACCCGTGACCTTGGGATTATTTGCGACAATGAGCTGAATTTTCTCAAACATATCGACGATATAATCCTTAAGGCAAATTCAGCACTTGGCTTTGTGAAACGTTGGTCCAAGGAATTTGCTGACCCCTACGTTACCCGATCCCTTTACATATCATTTGTTCGTCCGCTTCTTGAATACGCTTGTCAAGTCTGGTCGCCTTACCAACAAGTGCACATTGCCAGAATTGAGAGCATACAACGCCGCTTCGTTCGATTTGCTCTTCGAGGTCTTAATTGGAATAATCATTTAATATTACCTCCTTATCAACACAGAATCAAATTTCTCAATCTGAATTCGCTGAAAGATCGAAGAGAAATATTTGACATTCTCTTCATTCACCGAATGTTTTCTGGTTCCATTGATTGCACAGCCCTTATTAATTCCATCTTTCTAAATACTAACCCTCGTAACACTCGTAATCCTCGTCTATTCTATCTTCCCACCCATCGAACCTCTTATGGCTCCAACAAACCCATCTCCCGAATGCTGAGAAGCGTCAATTCTAACGCTTCTTGTTTTGACTTTAGCATCAGTACTCCCTGCCTAAAGCTTCGTCTCCTAAGCCTCCCTACCAGTTAAATTTAGTCTTAGCTATTAAGTTTCTTAGTTTTTAAGTTAGATTAAGAAAATAGCTTGTATTAAGCCAAATAAATGGGGGTTTTGCCCCACCAAAATTAAAAAAAAAATTCCTTATTTTCTTAGGTCGTTCAGCATACAGAGATCCCTAAACCACAATCTTCTCCTTTTGCCTCATTTCAAATGGCGCCCAACGTATTTTAAATTGTTTGACCTAGTTTACTCCACAAATGTGTTAGTTGTTTTCGCACTCAATGCTGACGCGCATCGTAAGTCTTGGCCAGGATAGCTCTTTAGCAGGCCTGACTAATTGCGACGAGGAGCACCAGCATTGCCAGCGGGTGCAGAGATCACATTCGTTGTGTAGTCCCATATTGCTGGCATGGACGAGGCTGAAGATTCTGTATGTCTTCGATAGTAAGGTTCTTAAACGTAATAGTGAATTGCTACAGGTATCTGCAGACTCTTTCGTGATAGCGATAAATGTCTCCTGTTCCAGCTGCGGCTGCGGTCGGGGCGAGGACGTGGCGTATGTCCTGATCAGGGTGGCTCTTAAGAATGCCTAATCAGTTGCGACGACAGGTTCCAATCTCGACGGTGACCGCAGTTGGGATTTGTGATTGTTTGGTAAAATTTATTTTGTGTAGATAAGTACCACACTGTTAATGAAGAGATTAATAAAAAAAAATTTTAGTGAGAATTAGTAGGCTGCTGTTGAATCGATATGTATGTAAACAAAAATTAGAGGTTCCCGAAGAATTTCCCCAAAACACCCCCGAATGTAATATGAAAAACAAACAAAATAAAAAGAATAGCGTTGCAAAAGTGCGAAAAGAAGAGGAAATTAAAAGCAACTAAATTTACAAAAATATAATCAGACAAAATTCGTCACCTTCTAAGATCTTCTTTTGAATTAGTTACAATTAAGAAACGGTTTCAAAGTACGCTAACGGTCAAGTTACATTGTTTGCTTTTAAGCGGAAAATCGGAATTAGCAATAAATAAATTTCGTTGGCTTAAACTTTATTTCTTCATTTGGTTTTGGTTATTTCATGAGTAATACAAGTTTATTGCTACGTTAAAAATATATATCTGCTGTTGCAGTAATTGATATTTCGTTTTCTTCATTGAGAATGAAAAAAAGATAGCGAAATATATTATATAAATATACAAATATTATATAATAATATGTTTAGTTTCTAATTAGAGGATACACGGATAAAGTGTTCATTGTTGCTTCTCATAGAATTACGAGTTTTGTTTTTATATCCATCGTTTCTGTTGTTAAAAGTGTATACTACCTATATTCAATCACTTAAAACCATATTTGTTAGCCCTTATTATCATCGTTTTTTTTTCTTATTTTTATGTTACCCATATATATATCTACCTTATAATAATTTAAAATATCTTTATTAAACATTTTGAACATAAGCAACTATCATTTTGATTAGATTAGGTTGTATTCCTTAATATTCGAAAAAGCTATTGTCCAGTTTCTTTAATGTGGAACCGATTGACCTCTGAAGACGAAGAAAAAGCGAATATTATAAGAATTCAGTTAGAAAACAGAAAGGTCACCCGCTCCTTACTCAGAAAATTTGTCGATCACTCCCACGATATGCCCGTAGAGCATTCGCCACTGAAAAACTCTCAAGCTCTTGAGCAAGGTTCGCCATCCGTAGAGCAATATACTCTGGGAAATCCTTTGTTTTCCATTCCTCCTCCTGCAGTAATTGCTGGGCCCGTAAATAAGCAACCTGAAAATAACCCTCCTCCAACTGCAGTTTCAGCGATGCCTTCGGGCGTGAGCATATCAGGTATATCTGAAGATTCTCCATCAGCGCTTTCCTTTAGCGATTTAAGTGGGACAGGCGCGGTTATCGGTCGAAGTGAAGGCAATCAGCTCGTATTAGGAGTAACTCCTCCAGTTGAAAATCAGGGAGGAAATGATACCACCAACACTGAGACAGGTAGACACGAAAGTAATAATTCTGCTAATGACCTGGATAATAGGGGTCAAGTGGGAGAACCGGTAAATATATCAGCCTAGCTTAGGACAGTAATAAATCTAGCTGTAGTCAACGTGTAAGATTCTAACAAAAATGCAATGCAAGAAAGCATATCCGCCTCCGTAAGAGCCGAAGTTGAAAGGGGGATCTTATATTTCTTAAAAGAGATTAATTATACTACTCGTCCGATCCCTCCCTTGGAGGAAAGAATTCGTCCACCGCAGAGCCATCCCCGTTCCGCTCCTACCACGGTCCGGTCGCCGATGCCGGCACCGCCGCCCTGACCAATTTTATCTCAGCTAGATCCTCAGTCTAGACCAGTCATTCCAAATGCCCGAGAGGAAGTGCCTTCTTCTAATCCCAGTCGCGATTTGGGATCAGTCTTCGATGGTGGAGTACGGCATGCGACTTCACAACAAGAACCGTATTGGGGCAGGAGGAATCCTCAACCCAGAGACCAGCCAACTCAATATCATTCACCATCCCTCTATACTAACAGATTCGCGCGCCCACAAATTCGACTCGATAAGTGGGAAGTTTGAAGGAAAGCCTGAAAAACTCACGGTAGAGGATTTTATATTTAGGGTCGAGACGTTGCAGTATCAGCATCAGTGTTCCTGGGCTGAGATCCTAAGGGATTTTCATCTTATGCTCTCGGGCACGGCAAGTGAGTGGTACTGGCAATACCAACGATCAAACTTTCGTCCGGACTGGACAACTTTGAAAGATGCTTTATTGCGACAGTTTCGCAATTCGAAATCAGATCTAGACATTATGCGGGAGATAATGGACCAAAAAATCGGTGCCTGGGAGTCTAGTGATGAGTACTTTGCTGCAATAAATAAGTTACGGTCTCAGCTCAGGATACATGTACCTGAAGCGGAGCCAGACAAAGGTTTGAAAAAGAACCTGAATACTAGAATAGGGAACCTAGTCTACCCACAGACAATTTACACACTTGATCAGTTGAGAAAAGCATGCAAAGATGCTGAGTACGCTTTCCCCAGTCGAGACCGTGATGCGCCCAAACACCAGCGACCACCAGCCCGGTATGCAACTAATGAACTGGAGCTGGAGCCGACATTTTTTAACGAAGAACATGTAGATGCGTTTCAAACTTCGGAGACACGCCCGAAGAATGTTAAAGGTGTTGCATGTTGGAATTGTCGTGTCGTGTGTCACTCTTTTATGGATTGCCCATCATCAACGAGAAACATTTTTTGCTATAGATGTGGCCAAGAGGAAGTGATTACTCCGAAATGTTCTCAATGTAAGCCGGAAAACCGAAGCTGGAGCGCTAGAGGTCTGGGGGAGCCGCTTTCAACCCATACGGCCCCAGATGTCCCCAAACCACTATAGAAGCACAAACTACCTTGGCCCCTAAAAAGATTTCAATTTTAATAAGAAACAGGAGCCAAAATTATACTAAAGTAAAACACGATATTGATAAACGGATAAGGCCATTGCATGATAGAATAAGAGAGTATAATGAAGCAAGGAGTAAGATTTTGAATGGAAATATAAGTGCCATATCTAAAAAAATACAAAAAGCTCGAGAAAGATTTAAGATTAGAAAAAAGATGAAAAAATGTATAGATTCGACCGTTATTGATACGAAAACGAATCCGAGGCCATACGCCAAAGTCACTATATCTGGTTCAGATTTCCTTGGACTGTTAGACAGTGGGGCAGGCGTTAGTATACTGGGCAAAAATTGTTTAAAATTTGTTGAAAACTCTAAAATTGAAGTTCAACCCTATAAAGCGGGGGTCAAGACCGCCGACGGAAAAAACCAGGCCATCGTGGGCAAAATTCAAACCTTGGTGAAGTATAAAAATAAAACACATGATGTAACGTTATATTTAGTTCCAAACTTGGACCAAGAACTGTACTTGGGAGTGGATTTTTGGAAGACGTTTCAAATTGCTCCGGGCGTGATCAGTTCCGTATCGATTCCGAATTAAGACGCAGATTTAACGGGCACCCATGACTTGTCACTTGACCAACGTTTAGCTCTGGAGGCGGTCAAGGAAAGATTCCTGGATTACGACCGAAAGGGTCTCGGGAAAACAGCGATGATCGAGCACGTCATCGATACCGGGGATTCGATTCCAGTAAAGCAGAGACATTACCCTGTCTCGCCAGCGGTGCAAGCTATTCTGTACAAGGAAATAGACCGGATGCTTAAGCATGGCGTTATCGAGGAGAGCGAGAGTCCTTGGTGTTCGCCAGTTGTCCTTATAAAGAAGCCAAGCCTGGACAATACCATTAAGTATCGTTTTTGCCTGGATTCTCGTAAGGTCAACTCCGTTACCAAAAAGGACGCTAACCCCCTCCCCCATATCGAAGGGCTTATTAGCCGGCTACCAGATGCCTACTTAATAAGTAGCGTAGATATGTAGGAAGCATTCTGGCAGATACCGCTGGCGAGGGAGAGTAAGGAGAAAACTGCGTTTGCGATACCGGGGAGAACCTTGTACCAGTTCACGGTCATGCCCTTTGGACTGTGTAATGCGGCACAAAGGTTATGCCGTTTAATGGACAAGGTGATCCCTGCGCGATTGCGGGATCGTGTTTTATATATAATTTTTATAACTTGCTCATCATAGCGTCTAACTTCGAATCTCATATCGCTCTGCTGGACGAGGTGGCCGACTGCCTGAGAAAAGCTAACCTCACCATCAACCTTAAAAAATCCAAATTTTGCTTTAAAGAATTAAAGTATTTCGGTTTTATAGTTGGTGGTGGGAAATTGAAGACGGATCCGGTGAAGGTTGAAGCCGTAGTGGACTTCCCTTTACCTAAGAATGCCCGGCAGGTACGGAGGTTCCTTGGTCTGGCGGGGCGGTATAGGAGATTCATAAAAAAATTTTCTACCATGACCGCCTCCTTGACAGATACTTTAAAAATGAAACACGTTAGCATTCGAAGAGTTGAAAAGAGCTCTAACAACTGCTTCAGTTCTGTCTCACCCAGACTTTTCTAAGAGGTTTTATATACAATCTGACGCGTCTGACTGAGGAATCTGTGCGGTGCTGTTCCAGAGACACGATGAAAACGAAGAACTACCGATCGCTTACTTCTTGCAAAAATTGAACGCCTGTCAAAAGAACTACAGTGTGACCGAGAGGGAGTGTATGGCAGCAGTAATGTCAGTTAAGAAATTCCGGCCCTATGTCGAAGGCATGGACTTTACGATCATAACTGACCACTCAAGTCTGAAGTGGTTAATGACTACGAAGGACTTGAGTGGACGCCTTGCCAGATGGAGTTTGGAACTACAGTCCTATGTCTTCGACATAGAGCATCGAAAAGGATCGCTTAATGTAGTGCCGGACACTCTTTCTCGGGCACACGTAGATGGTCACGATCTGGAGCACATAACTCCATTAGTTGATGTAGATAGTGAAGAGTTTAAGTCAGATGAGCACAAATCCTTCCTAGGGGCAGTTCATGGTCACAAGGACAAACTACCTGACCTGAGGATTGAAGGCGACTTTGTCTAAAAACGGACCATTCCAGCTGGTGCCGATGAATCTCTAGTGGAGCATAATTGGTGTTTATGGATACCGTCTGCCTTGACGGAAAGTCTCATTGCGAAAGCACATAACCCGCCTCAATCTGCCCATGGAGATATAGCCAAGACATTGCACAGAATACAACAATACTTCTTTTGGCCTAACATGAGCATTCAAGTTAGACAATATATCTCTAAGTGTGATACATGTAAAACAACCAAATCATCCTATCAGGTCCACCGTCCCCCCATTCAAAACAACTATAGCACTGGTCGTCCTTTTCAAAAACTTTATGTAGATTTCATATGCCCGTATCCTAGATCCAAAACGGGAAATGCTCATGTGTTAGTAGTACTAGATCATATGTCCAAATTCGTGTTTCTTAAACTACTGCGAGCGGCGAACTCAGGTAGTGTAATAAAATTCTTGCGTAATGATATCTTTAATATGTTTGGGGTACCGCAAATAATACACTCCGATAACGGCAAGCAATTCCTTGCCAAAGAGTCTCATAATCTATTGTTAACCTATGGAATAAGACATTTCAGAACGGCCAACTATTCGCCGCAGTCGAATGCCGCGGAAAGTGTTAACCGTACTCTTCTAGCCGCCATCCGTTCCTATCTAAAAGAGGATCAGCGCGACTGGGACATTCACGTTAGTGATATCGCAGCCGCGTTGAGAAGCTCAGTCCACACTGCTACGGGTGTGTCGCCATATTTCGCCCTTTTTGGAATCAATATAGTGGCACACGGTAGCAGCTACGAGTTGGCAGATAAGCTGAGGGCCGTGGGGTATGGCGAGCTGTTGACTCTTCCGAGGCAAGATAGGTTACGACTTATACGCTCTCGTATCAAAGAGCGAATATTAAATGCAAATGAGAAAAACGCAAAAAAGTATAATACTTGAGCACGAAACGTGAACTACGTGCCTGGCCAAGAGGTCTACAAAAGAAATTTCGTCCTTAGCGATACCTCAAAACACCTCGCTTCAAAACTTTGTCCGAAATATACAAAATATCGTATCGTCAATCCGGTTGGCAAAAATATGTATGAGTTAGAAAACCTGGCCAGAAAGAAAATTGGGGTCTTCCATGCAAAAGACCTAAAGCAATGAAATTTGGTGTTAAAAATAAAAGTTCAAAATTACAAAAAAAAGGGTTTAAGCCCAAAATAATAATAATAACAAAATTACAAAAAAAATAAACTAGAATTTCCATTGTGAAAAATTCACATAAACTCAATCGTCCTAGTTAACAAGACCTTATGCGCCCTAGTAGTCTTAAAATAATTATACCCCGTATCCGAGTTCTGAATTGCGAACTATACCAAATGTGATGTCGTATGCTGGTAATATTAAATCTCTTGAATCCCTCCGTATACAAAGCGAATTTTAAAATCGTTAACCACCGAATTACCTACGGATATGTATAACTTAGAACCTTACGTACCTGATTTTATAACGAATACCCTTAGCCTCTGTGATAAGTTGCTTTTCAACTAATCCTGCACACCTTACTTATGGTACCTGACAAAATAGGGTTATTCCTACTGTTCAGAACTACTCACTGTTTTATCACAATAATCCATTATGTACAAATTTGTTCAAACCATTCAAACTTAAAGCTTGCATCTAACGTAAATTTCATTTCATTCAAAACATACGTATATCATTTTATAATTATATAATGCCAAACATTTAAATTATACACTATGTTTTGTTCTTAATCTTTAAATTCATAATCATGCAGTTAGTTTCTCTTTTTGCTTACTTAACTCTAATGTTAACTTTTTTAAATATTTAAGTTGTTATCAGCACAGTTAGACTTTGGTTCTCTCAATTTTTTCTTGTATTTCTTTACCTCAACTTTCTTTTGACTTCGCAAGAAGGAAAATTGTGAGCCTCGATCTTTTTCATTTCGATCGTCAAACAGAGCAGACCTTTGGTAACATATTGTATTTCAAAACTTATATTTATTGACATATACATTAGACTTTTATACTTTTATTTCTATCAACATTATAGACATTTTCTGAAACAAATATAAATTAAACATTTATAAAACAAATCCTACAATACAGTCCATACAATCGGAATCACCTTCACTATCTGTGATATCTTTTTTTTAGTGGAATTCGTCCATACGATTTATTTATTTTATTTAACCTGTCTGTGGATAACCGCGTAGATGGTCGGACCATTCCTACACATGTATGATCTGTGATTCTCAAAGAGACCAATTCCAACAGTGATACTAGTAGTAAGTTGTTTGTTATAGACTTATAGAAGTCCTTTTGAAGTTATTTGTGTGTCGTAATTGTCAAATATTCAAAGACTTCAAATAATATCTCATTCGGATTAGAAGTCGATAAGAAACTTTAAGATTAGAAGTCCATAAAGCAATCCCCATACAAGAAACATTCCTCCCCACAAGGAGATGAGAGAGGGTACTCAATTACATGAAAAATTTGATAAGACAAGCGAAGACTGTACAAAAAAAAAGGAAACAAAAATACAGACATGTTCGATTGATTGGTTACTCAATAAATGCAAAATCCTTTAAAAACTTCGATTAGTCGTTACATATGGCGAAAAGGCATAAATGATTTTTTTTTATAAGAACAGGTAAATCTTACACAAAATTTACTATGGACTTACGTACGGTGTTACCATTATCACAGAGATGGTCCCGTCAGCTTCGCGATACGCCCAGGTTAATGGTGCTAGTAAATTTAGTCTTAATAGGCATAGATGAAGCTAGAGGGTGGCATTAATATTATCAGGAACCCCAAACGGTTGACGAGAATGCCCGGCTTGTAGACGTGAGTTCTCCCCACGTGCGTGTTAATTCGGCGCTAAATGGTAGCCTTTAACCGTCCTTGTATCTTGTAAGTTTAAACCTTCAGGTCCGGAGTTTTGTTATGGCTTCCTAGGGATGGCACGGAGGAGGATTGGCGAAGTCCTCCATGTGACTCGGGTGACTACACTAGCCGATGTGAATGGGTAACCATCCTTGGACATCAACTCTGGTTCCTTACTCCGAGAATTGATCGAGTGGAGTCCGTTCGGTGATGATTGAAGAGGCTGGGTGAAGATAAGCGCCAGTGGCGTCCGAGGGTGTTAGAAAAGTTTTGTGTCATGAGCGAAGCGGGATTTACCTTGGGAAAATCTACAGGTGTTGGCTTGAAAGAAAATGATGGCTATTGTTGGGGGTAGGTACAAAGGTGAGCAACACACGACTCCGCCTCCAGCAGCGAATAGCAGCTGCAGGTGAAGGGACGCAAGTCCAAACGTCGTGGACCCAATTAATGGGTACGGAATGGGTATCCGGATGGAATTGTTCGTAGGACCGGTAGATGTATTTTTATTTTGGGCATAAACGTTTTCCGGTCTGAAACATTTTCTTTTTGAGAAATTTACAAACGAAGCTGAACAATAAAACAATAACAAGAAAGGTTTGTACAAAAAAAAACTAGGAAAGGAATTGTTATTGTCAAGTAGTGTCAGAATGTTATGTAGGTAAGCTAGTTTCGCATTCAGTGGTCGTCAAACTGTATTAGTATGAATGGATAGGGTTGGTGTCTAGGATTCGAATTTAGGTAGGTAGAGCTGCTAAATTATCCGGTTTGAACAGTTTCTAACGCCTAAAAGAATAACAGGTACATTTCAAATATTGTTCGAATCATTCTCTATTTCGAGGACATTAGAATGTAGGTCAACAAAGTTCGTTCAGCTTGTAAAAGTTTCATTACGACCGGAACAATGAGCTGATGTAGTTCTACCGTAAGCTGGCGAATAGTAAGCTGGGAAATGGTGCATTAAGCATGAGAGAGACACTTTGAATTAAGCCGCCGGCGAAGTATCAACTCGGCTAAGGAAAATATAGAATAGTGATTCCGATAAAGGTACTTACTTTTCAAATCAGTACCTACTAACTTACATTAAATACGGTGTAAAATTCGATTTTAATTTGATTTGCATTAATAGATCGTTGCTAGCATATCGGCGGTATATCCCTAATCCGAGCTACGTTTTTTTTTTTATGAAATTTACTAAGCGCTAATAGGGGTGAATTTCTACGGCCACCGACACAGTTTCTAGCCGGCACAGCCGATGAAGTGAGTGTTCCAGCCACGGTACAAGAGGGATTTTGTTTTGTGAACTGGCAATTGTTCACCCAGTTGCCCGATGTAAGGGAGGAACGATAGTTTGGGGAAGCTGGAATCTAAATTCGAACACCCCGTCGCTTAATCAAACAAAATAAAAAATAGATAAAACCAGTGACTGACCCGGGTACACAAGTAACAGATTAGAGCAACTTATCTTTGAATTATATATGCTAAGGTATCCAAAAAAACGTTGTACTTACTTTTATACGCGGTTATAAAATAAAATGTTCTCCGCTTTATCTGGTTGCCGCAATCTTTTGCCTTCCCCCTTTTGAACTAAACCAACCAAGAGCTCTTTGTAGGTAGGGTGTACGGGGCGAAAATTAGTGCTGTCTCTGTGAGCTGGGCAATATTAGTATAAGGGATTGGGGGGAACCCTCGTCTTGTATTTGGAGGACAGGAAACCGAGAAAATCTTGGGCCACGCCCTAAACATTTTTGGATTTTCGAAAACCATCCGAAACGTTCTAACCATTAAAAAAAATATCTATATCTTTTGTTTTGAGACACTCGGTATAAGAATACAAAAAAAAGGAATTATAACAATTTACTAAAAAGGGCGTTTTGTATGAAAGTCACATTGTGAAGACGATTCAGTTTTTCGTTTCGTTTTTTTATGATTATTGTGGAAGAACCCTTAATGGTTTTTTGTTGTATTATTATACGTACCCCATAGAAACAAATTTACTTTTTTTTATAATTGATATTTTGCCAAAATTTTTTTTATTGTTGCTACCCTTTACATATATACCTGATTATTGATTTAAAGCTACCATTTCTTATGTTTTTTTTTGTGTGAACGTTTCTATAGACGTAAGTTTTTTTTTGTTGCTAGGCACAGGTCGCCTTCTGCAACCCTAAATATCTGGCGCGTAATTTCACTATTAGTGCCTTGTGTTTTATGAACATTTTTGAATAATAAAATTTTGTTGTAAACCACGCCAACGACAGTTGAAAATATTGGGTGCGGTAGGGGATTGATTCGAAAGCAACCCGATGACCTGACGACTGCATACGAAAGGAGCAAAGGGGAATTCGCATCATCGGCCAACCGAATTCCAGGATGGGTGGGCCAAGACCCTTCCTGCCATAAGACCTGCAGGGCTTTTAAAGTGTGGTACCAATATTTTTGTGGTGGTGTAAGTAAAAAGGCATGATATGTGTATATTTTGAAAGAGGTGAGGTCTGCCTGTGGGAGTAAAAACCTACCCCTTTCCGACGAACTTAGCCGTGTCTCGCGTGCATGCCTTCACTTCGTCAGCCAGACAGTCTTTTCCTCTAATCCCCCTCCCCCTAAGCCCCCGCGTCATAGTTCCTGTTTTAATCCGTATTTCTGTGGATTCTAAATCTATTTCTTTGGGCCCAACACTATTTTTGGTCCATTAACACCAATTTATTGCCCATCGAAGGTTTCAGGGATTGATATGCGGATTTCCTTATTGTCTTAGGTCCTTCAGCATACAGAGATCCCTAAACCAAAATCCTCTCCTTTTGCCTCATTTCACATTATGATGCACGATAGCAGCTATAAACTCACACGAGAGTTAAATGCGGTTGTCGACAGCTAGTTGGTAATACTTCCGCGGCGAGATCGATCGGAAAAAACTATGCGAAAACATTTTAAAAAGTAACGAACGTTCTGCAAAAACCTATAACAGCAGATATCTGCCGGGGCAGGAAGTATTTCGTCAGAACTTTGTTGTGAGTGACTCCTCTGGAAACTTATCAGCAAAGTTATGCCCCAAGTATATAAAATGCCGGATAGTTAGAGCGATAGGTAATAGCTTACATGAGTTAGAAAATCTTAACGGGAAGAAAATCGGTATCTTTCACGCCAATTATTTGAAGCAATAACCAACCGTATGGGTCACTCAAAGCTGGTGTAGTTGCCGAAATACAAACGTCAGATAAACGTATCAATATCAACCCAATACCAAATAAGCTGAAGAAAAAGAAAAATGGGAAAATTCTCAATTGTTCCATACCATTTCACATAGTACCTGATTTACGTAGAATGTTCTTATGAAAAAGAAAAAAAATAGTATATCCTTCAAGATTGCTAATTTTATTTTATTTAGTAGGTTCACCCAGTGCCTGCATTCCTCACAGTTAAAGGAATTCTGTTTTAGTTTAAATTATTTTTGTTATCTATTAAATCTTTTACTCACAATGATCTTAAAGATTAACTTAATTTCTAATCATCTGTGTATTTCTACATAAATATGTATATTCGATAACAACCCTTCCGGTTTTGTGATTCGAAGATAAGAATACAATCTTGACTTCACCATAGCGTTAAAATAAACGGTGGTACCTGATCTACGATAAATCTACTTAAGTACCTGACCAAAAAAACATTCCATCTTTACGATCCATGCATATTTCACCTCACTCTTCACCCACAAAATAAACGGACTCACCCTTATAATCGTGTGGAATAGAATCAGCTGTCGGCATGTACATATACATATATATAGGCGTGGCCGATGACCTGGGTCATACCAACAGCGTAAATTTCCAAGCAAAAGAACGGCATATCTGGACCCGCAGATTAAATGCGGGATTTGAATGCGAGAATTGAATGGCTGTTGTTGTTTGGAGAACTCGTTCTCCGAACAACTAGGTTCTCTAAGTTATTGGCTTTTCAACTAATCCTGAACACCTTACTTATGGTACCTGACAAAATAGGGTTATTCCTACTGTTCAGGACTACCCACTGTTTTATCGCAATAATCCATTATGTACAAATTTGTTCAAACCATTCAAACTTAAAGTTTGCATCTAACGTAAATTTCATTTCATTCAAGACATACATACATCATTTTATAATTATATAATGCCAAACATTTAAATTATACACTATGTTTTGTTCTTAATCTTTAAATTCATAATCATGCAGTTAGTTTCTCTTTTTGCTTACTTAACTCTAATGTTAACTTTTTTAAATATTCAAGTTGTTATCAGCACAGTTAGACATTGGTTGTCTCAATTTTTTCTTGTATTTCTTTACCTCAACTTTCTTTTGAATTCGCAAGAAGGAAAATTGTGAGCATCGATCTTTTTCATTTCGATCGTCAAACAGAGCAGACCTTTGCTAACATATTGTATTTCAAAACTTATATTTATTGACAAATACATTACAAATTATACATAAGACTTTTATACTTTTATTTCTATCAACCTTATAGACATTTTCTGAAACAAATATAAATTAAACATTTATAAGACAAATACTACAATACAGTCCATACACTCGGAATCATTCGCGGTCCTTCGAGTCGGATTTTTTAAGACAAAAAATATATATAAAAAGGTGTCGAGTGTGGAACTATATGTATATACATATATATATACTTATTTGTATTAAACTTAAGAGGATATAGGTACTTCGCAGCTCCCCACGTGACATAGTCTATAGTGAACCTTTTTTATGAATTTTCAATAAGTGCGTTTTATGGAATTAATCATTTATTGATTTAATTGTTTATCGGTACAGTTAATAAAAGCTGATTTGATCTCTCGTTTGGCATACGTACTTTTTATATTTTAATCGAAATCTTAATTAACTAAGATGTCAGGTGCATTAAAAATTAAGTGCGGTAACGCAAAAGGGCGTTTAACGCGGGCAGCAGCATTTGTAGAGACAATTGACGAACCTACATCTGTTGAAATGTTGCAAATTCGTTTAAATTAACTTGAGATCTCATGGGCAGAATTTTCATCGCTTCATAATGAGATTCTCGAATATTCAGAGGAAGAAGAAATAGACGAAATCGAAACTGAATTTTCAGAATACGAATTAAAATATTTTGTTACCAATGCCAACCTACTTAAGGCCATTCGCGATAGAGAAAAATCTTTTTCCAAACCGGTAGAGTCTATTGATAAATCTTTGGCTATAGATCGCTTAGCTGAGCAGCAATCAATTTTTCTAGAAAAACTTAATTCTTCCACACCGTCATATAATAATTCGAATACTACTAAACTTCCGTCCATCGTCGTGCCACCATTCAGTGGAAGTTACAAAGACTGGCGATCTTTTCGGGACATTTTTCTGGGCTCAGTTGACACTAAGGTAAATCTTAGTCCAACTCATAAATTCCATTATTTAAAATCATATTTACACGGTGATGCAGCTAACCTTATAAAACATATTCAAATAAATGATACAAACTATCCTGAAGCTTGGGATCGATTGGAAAAGCGATACGATCGTAGTCAATTAATCGTTCAATCATTTATTGAAACTTTTTTGTCACTTTCAACTGCCAATAGCTGCAATGTGCAAATTTTAAGAAAAATTACTGACGGTGCCGATGAAGTTGTGCGTGGTCATAGTGCTTTGGGCAAATCGGGTCACGACCCTTGGCTCATTTATTTATTATTGAATAAACTTGATTCGGACACAAGACAATCTTGGGCGGAACGTAACGGTTCTCGGGAAGGTGCTACCATAGTCGAGTTCTTAGGATTCTTAGAAGAGCGGTGCGATGATTTACACACTGAATCCCGTCGGAGATTTACGAAGACAAATTCTTTATGTCTTAACTGTCTTCGGGCTGGACATTCGTCACAAAAATGTCATTCGTCGCTCCGTTGTCGGTTGTGTAAATCACGCCATCATTCGCTCGTGCATTGTGATGGTGCAGTCAAGAAAACTCAATCTTCTTCGTCGATTTCTTCGAATCAATTTCAACCTTCGTCGTCAAACCTCGACCCAACCACTTCCACCATTCCACTCGTGAGTAACCATTCGCTTGATTTTAGTTGTCGTAAGAAAACTCTGTTACCAACCCTATTGGCTTAAATTCAAGACATTCAAGGAAATCTTATCGATTGTTGGGTGCTTCTAGATTCCGGGTCACAATCTACATTCGTTGTTGAATCTTTCGCGCAAAGACTCGGGTATCATCGGAAATACTCAATAATTCCTATTCTTGGTTTATGGTCTACTGAAGTGGGATATACAAAGGGACGCATTTCTGTGAATCTTCGGTCATGTGTCAACTCTTCTCAGTTGTTCGTTGAGGCCTTTATACTGGATAAATTAACTTCGAATTTACCAACAAAATCTCTTGATATTTCTTCGTGGTCTCATATTCGTAACCTTGAGCTCGCTGATCCAAATTTCAACGTCGCTGGTACAATCGATGTTCTTCTCGGCGGTGACAAGCTTTGGAGTATCGTGAGAAACGGACAAATTCGAGGCTCTAATGGATGCCCAATTGCTCAATGCACTTCGTTTGGGTGGGTCGTAACCGGACAGTTTTTTGAACCTGAAGAATCAAACCATTTTACTTCATTTCACTCGTTAGTCGACATAGATGCGTTATTACAACGGTTCTGGGAACTCGAAGAGGCTATTCCAGCAAACAATTCAGTTGTTGTCGACCAACCGAAGAACATTTTCTCCAGACTTTCTCGCGTTCTCCAGATACTAAATATGTTGTTCAACTTCCATTCAAAACTCCAAATCCATTATTCGAAAATCCATTTCGGAATTGCGAGAGTTGTATTCTGATTTCATGAGAGAATATATTGACTTAGGCCACATGACGCGCATTCCTAGTGAAGAAGTCAGTCCTAATGTCAGGTGCTTTTATCTTCCCCACCACGCAGTGCTAAAACCGGACAGTTCGTCTACAAAATTACGTGTAGTTTTTGATGGATCAGCCAGGGACTCCACTGGAAGGTCTTTGAATAATGCGTTATTAATAGGCCCTCCAATTCAACGCGATCTGGTAGGTGTTTGTTTACGCTTTCGACAACATCCGTTCGTTTTCACTGCGGACGTTGTAAAGATGTTTCGACAGATTTGGGTAGAGGATTCCGACACTGACTACCAACGTGTTGTTTGGCGCGACTCTCCTTCGAAGAAAATCGAACATTACCGTTTACGCACTGTGACGTACGGTACAGCTTCCGCTCCTTTACTGTCAGTTCGCGTTTTAAAACAACTTGCCGAAGACTACAAAATGGACTACCCAAGTGCAGCTCGTGTTCTATCTGAGGACGTCTACGTAGAAGATGTGATGACAGGAGCACAAACAACCAATGAACTCATCGAATTAAAGTCCGAGTTAAAAATTCTTTTGTCCAGGGCCAAACTTCAGCTGCGAAAATGGAGCTCGAACTGTGGGCCCCTAATTGCTTCTCTTTCAAGAGAAGACTGTGAGTATTCGGTTTTTGACACAGAGCCTTCAAAGTCATTTGTGAAGGTACTTGGAATGCAATGGAATCCTTCAAATGACGAATATTCGTTTCGCATGTCAAACTCTCTTCCAACCATTTCGTTAACTAGGCGCTCGTTGTTGTCAGCAGTAGCGCGTATCTTCGATCCATTAGGATTGTTAGCACCATCGGTTATACTTTTTAAAATGCTTTTTCAGGAACTCTGGTCATCGAATCTTAACTTAGGATGGACGACCCACTGCCTTCAGGGTTAGCCGAACGATGGAAAATTTACAGAAAGGAGCTTTAATTTTTTGAGCAGATTCGAATACCCAGAAACTTGTTTCCATCTTCGTTGGACGACGTGGAGCTTCATGGGTTCTGCGATGCATCTACTCTCGCATACGGTGCTGTCGTATATACTCGCTATAAAATCGCTTAAGGAAAATACAACAACAATTGTCGCAGCTAAGACCAAAGTAGCTCCGTTGAAACCTGTTTCTATTCCTCGATTAGAGCTGCGCGGAGCTTTGCTGTTGACTCGGTTGTTCAGTCTTATAAAATCTTCGTTTTCGCGTCAATTCACAAAAACCGTAGCTTGGTGCGATTCAGAAATTGTTCTGCACTGGCTCTAATCACCTCCACGTCGCTGGACTACCTTCGTCGCCAACAGAACTGCAACTATACTCGAAAACACCCCAAGAAGTTGGTGGCATCATATCTCTTCAGAGTCGGATCCAGCTGATTGTTCTTCGCGTGGCATACTTCCATCCAATCTCCCAAACCATCCTCCTGGTGGACTGGTCCATCATGGTTATCGCTGGAGGAAGATAAATGGCCAAAATCTAAATCCGAAACTCTTAAATCAGACGACAACGAACTTCTACCCGAAACGAAGCAATGTGCTCATCGAGTACTTCTAACCGCACCGGGCAATTTTTATGTTATCGATCACATAATTGGTAAAACTTCGTCGGGGCTTCGTATGCAAAGAATACTCGCGTACGTGATTCGGTTCATCTTCAACTATCTCAATTATCTAAGTGATAAACCTAATCGTCGTACCTCATACCTAACAACGAAAGAAATCCTTATCGCCAAAACAACTCTAATAAAATCCGTCCAACTAAATTCATTCAGTGAAGATATTCGCGCCCTAAAAACCAAAAATCTATTGCCCATGAAATCAAACCTCCTGAAATATGCTCCATTTCTCGACAATAACGGTCTCCTTAGAGTAGGAGGAAGAATGAAAAATGCTAACATTTCTTTTAATATAAAACATCCATATATTCTCCCAAATATCCATTTTTCTTATCTTATTGGAGAAGATATCCATAAGGCTAATCTACATCCTGGAGTTTCCGCAACGTTCGCCATCGTAAGACAGCAGTACTGGATACTAGGGTCTCGTAATATCATCCGAAGGATTGTTTTTAAGTGTACAACATGCTTTAAACTACGAAGAAACAATACTTCGCAGCTAATGGGTGACCTACCATCGCAACGAATATCACAGAGCCGTCCATTTTCGCATACTGGTTGTGACTATGCTGGTCCATTCTGCGTTAAGCTCTCCAGAGCACGCAATCCAAAAACGTCAAAAGCATACATATGCTTGTTTGTATGTATGGCTACAAAGGCTATACATCTCGAGCTAGTGAGTGATCTTACCTCAGACGCATTTTTAGCCGCCTTTCGTGGATTTGTTTCCCGACGTGGACTTTGTTCGAATGTGTATTCGGGCAATGGAACAAACTTCCAAGGTGTTTGTCGATGCCTGAACGAGATGCATAAGTTGGTCATCTCAGAAGCGTACAATGAAGCCGTGGCTAAATCACTTGCAAAAAACATTGGCACTTTATCCCCTTATCATCCCCACACTTTGGTGGTCTGTGGGAGGCTGGTGTCAAGTCCGTCAAGTTTCACCTACGACGAGTAATTGGAGCATCAATTCTTACGTTCGAAGACATGTACACTGTCTTAACCCAGATTGAAACTGTTCTGAATTCTCGTCCTCTTTGTGTGATATCAGATCATGATTTGAATCCATTAACACCCGCTCATTTCCATATAGGTGAACCACTTACTGCTGTGCCAGAACCAACTACGTTGTCCACACCTTTGCATCGCTTGACGCACTGGAACCATCTACAAAATATGGTACAAGGATTCTGGAAGCGGTGGCATGTAGAATATATTACCACACTTCAAGAGCGACCAAAATGGAAAAGGGCAACTCCAAACCTAAACCCAGGCGACATTGTGATCATAAAGGAGCCAAATCTTCCGCCAACAAAGTGGCTTCTTGGGAAGATCGAAGCAACAACCCAAGGAACTGTTGGTCGAGTACGAGTTGCGACTGTAAAGACGAATGGTTGAACTTTTGTTCGTCCAATCACAAAATTGGCACTTCTACCCATTTCCTGAAACTCGTTCCAGGGGGGCGGGATGTTTAGGACTACTCACTGTTTTATCACAATAATCCATTATGTACAAATTTGTTCAAACCATTCAAACTTAAAGTTTGCATCTAACGTAAATTTCATTTCATTCAAAACATACATATATCATTTTATAATTATATAATGCCAAACATTTAAATTATACACTATGTCTTGTTCTTAATCTTTAAATTCATGATCATGCAGTTAGTTTCTCTTTTTGCTTACTTAACTCTAATGTTAACTTTTTTAAATATTCAAGTTGTTATCAGCACAGTTAGACTTTGGTTCTCTCAATTTTTTCTTGTATTTCTTTACCTCAACTTTCTTTTGACTTCGCAAGAAGGAAAATTGTGAGCATCGATAGTTTTCATTTCGATCGTCAAACAGAGCAGACCTTTGGTAACATATTGTATTTCAAAACTTATATTTATTGACAAATACATTAGACTTTTATACTTTTAATTCTATCAACCTTATAGACATTTTCTGAAACAAATATAAATTAAACATTTATAAAACAAATCCTACAATACAGTCCACACAATCGGAATCACCTTCACTATCTGTGATATCTTTTTTTTAGTGGAATTCGTCCATACGATTTATTTATTTTATTTAACCTGTCTGTGGATAACCGCGTAGATGGTCGGACCATTCCTACACATGTATGATCTGTGATTCTCAAAGAGACCAATTCCAACAGTGATACTAGTAGTAAGTTGTTTGTTATAGACTTATAGAAGTCATTTTGAAGTTATTTGTGTGTCGTAATTGTCAAATATTCAAAGACTTCAAATAATATCTCATTCGGATTAGAAGTCGATAAGAAACTTTAAGATTAGAAGTCCATAAAGCAATCCCCATACAAGAAACATTCCTCCCCACAAGGAGATGAAAGAGGGTACTCAATTACATGAAAAATTTGATAAGACAAGCGAAGACTGTACAAAAAAATGGAAACAAATATACAGTCATGTTCAATTGATTGGTTACTCAATAAATGCAAAATCCTTTAAAAACTTCGATTCGTCGTTACATATGGTGAAAAGGCATATATAATTTTTTTTTATAAGAACAGGTAAATCTTACACAAAATTTACTATGGACTTACGTACGGTGTTACCATTATCACGGAGATGGTCCCGTCAGCTTCGCGATACGCCCAGGTAATGGTGCTAGTAAATTTAGTCTTAATAGGCATAGATGAAGCTAGAGGGTGGCAATAATATTATCAGGAACCCCAACCGGTTGACGAGAATGCCCGGCTTGTAGATGTGAGTTCTCCCCACTTGCGTGTTAATTCGGCGCTAAATGGTAGCCTTTAACCGTCCTTGTATCCTGTAAGTTTAAACCTTCAGGTCCAAAGTTTTGTTATGGCTTCTTAGGGATGGCACGGAGGAGGATTGGCGAAGTCCTCCATGTGACTCGGGCGACTACACTAGCCGATGTGAATGGTTAGCCATCCTTGGACATCAACTCTGGTTCCTTACTCCGAGAATTGGTAGAGTGGACTCCGTTCGGTGATGATTGAAGAGGCTGGGTGAAGATAAGCGCCAGTGGCGTCCGAGGGTGTTAGAAAAGTTTTGTGTCATTAGCGAAGCGGGATTTACCTCGGGAAAATCTACAGGTGTTGGCTTGAAATAAAATGATGGCTATTGTTGGGGGTAGGTGCAAAGGTGAGCAACAGACCACTCCGCCTCCAGCAGCGAATAGCAGCTGCAGGTGAGGCGACGCACGTCGTGGACCCAATTAATGGGTATGGAATGGGTATCCGGATGGAATTGTTCTTAGGACCGGGGGATGTATTTTTATTTTGGGCATAAACGTTTTCCGGTCTGAAACATTTTCTTTTTGAGAAATTTACAAACGAAGCTGAACAATAAAACAATAACAAGAAATGTTTGTACAAAAAAAACTAGGAAAGGATTTGTTATTGTCAAGTAGTGTCAGAATGTTATGTAGGTAAGCTAGTTTCGCCTTCAGTGGTCGTCAAACTGTATTACTATGAATGGATAGGGTTGGTGTCTAGCATTCGACCTTAGGTAGGTAGAGCTGCTAAATTATCCGGTTTGAAAAGTTTCTAACGCCTAAAAGAATAACAGGTACATTTCAAATATTTTCCGAATCATTCGCTATTTCGAGGACATTGAAATGTAGGTCAACAAAGTTCGTTCAGCTTGTAAAAGTTTCATTACGAGCGGAACAATGAGCTGATGTAGTTCTACCGTAAGCTGGCGAATAGTAAGCTGGGAAATGGTGCGTTAAGCATGAGAAAGACACTTTGAATTAAGCCGCCGGCGAAGTATCAACTCGGCTAAGGAAAATATAGAATAGTGATTCCGATAAAGGTACTTACTTTTCAAATCAGTACCTACTAACTTACATTAAATACGGTGTAAAATTCGATTTTAATTTGATTTGCATTAATAGATCGTTGCTAGCATATCGGCGGTATATCCCTAATCCGAGCTACGTTTTTTTTTATGAAATTTACTAAGCGCTAATAGGGGTGAATTTCTACGGCCACCGACACAGTTTCTAGCCGGCACAGCCGATGAAGTGAGTGTTCCAGCCACGGTACAAGAGGGATTTTGTTTTGTGAACTGGCAATTGTTCACCCAGTTGCCCGATGTAAGGGAGGAACGATAGTTTGGGGAAGCTGGAATCTAAATTCGAACACCCCGTCGCTTAATCAAACAAAATAAAAAATAGATAAAACCAGTGACTGACCCGGGTACACAAGTAACAGATTAGAGCAACTTATCTTTGAATTATATATGCTAAGGTATCCAAAAAAACGTTGTACTTACTTTTATACGCCTAGATATATACTCACATATACATACATATGTACGAGGGCTCGCGAGTTCTTGTCTATTATATGAGTTAATCTAGAAAGCAAGATCAGAAATTCACCCCGCGCTTTCCAATCTTCATCAATTATTATTTATTTGGGAAGAAGTCCCGCCAATATCGTGCCAAAAAGTGGAAGTCAATTAAGATTAACAAGGAGCAGCAGAGGATTTAAATCCTGTATTTATATTTTCCATAATTTATATTTTTATTTGTATTTTTTTGTATATATAACCCGTTAAGATTGGTGTGGTACTTCGGATTATGCTTCCGTCAGAATAAGAGAATTTTGTAAAGTTGTTTCTTTTTCCTCAATTTCATGCCAGTATATTATAGATAGATGAGATTTAAAAATCCACAAGCAAAAGGTGACCGAATTTTTTTTCCGTGTGAGTTTGATTCGCTGTAAGTTTCCCGCGATTATAAAATAAAAGGTTCTCCGCTTTATCTGGTTGCCGCAATCTTTTGCCTTCCCCCTTTTGAACTCCACCAACCAAGAGCTCTTTGTTGGTAGGGTGTACGGGGCGAAAATTAGTGCTGTCTCTATGAGCTGGGCAATATTAGTATAAGGAATTGGGGGGACCCCCCGTCCTGTATTTGGAGGACAGGAAACCGAGAAAATCGTGGACCGCGCCCTAAACATTTGTGGATTTTCGAAAACCATCCGAAACGTTCTAACCATAAAAAAAAATATCTATATCTTTTGTTTTGAGACACTCGGTATAAGAATACAAAAAAAAGGGATTATAACAATTTACAAAAAAAGGGCGTTTTGTATGAAAGTCACATTGTGAAGACGTTTCAGTTTTTCGTTTCGTTTTTTTATGATTATTGTGGAAGAACCCTTAATGTTCTTTTTTTGTATTATTATACGTACCCCATAGAAACAAATTTACTTTTTTTATTATTGATATTTTGCCAAAATTTTTTTTATTGTTGCTACCATTTACATATATACCTCATTATTGATTTAAAGCTACCATTTCTTATGTTTTTTTTTTGTGTGAACGTTTCTATAGACGTAAGTTTTTTTTGTTGCTAGGTACCGGTCGCCTTCTGCAACCCTAAATATCTGGCGCGTAATGTCACTATTAGTGCCTTGTGTTTTATGAACATTTTTGAATAATTAAATTTTGTTGTAAACCACGCCAACGGCAGTTGAAAATATTGGGTTTTACTGAGTCCCAAACGGGCTCAATGGCGTACTAAGTTAATTTTCAGGGGGTGCGGTAGGGGATTGATTCGAAAGTAACCCGATGACCTGACGACTGCATACGAAAGGAGCAAAGGGGAATTCGCATCATCAGCCAACCGAATTCCAGGATGGGTGGATCAAGGGCCTTCCTGGCATAAGACCTGCAAGGCTTTTATAGTGTGGTACCAATATTTTTGTGGTGGTGTAAGTAAAAAGGCATGATATGTGTATATTTTGAAAGAGGTGAGGTCTGCCTGTGGGAGTAAGAACCGCCCCCTTTCCGACGAGCTAAGCCGTGTCTCGCGTGCATGCCTTCGCTTCCTCAGCCAGACATTCTTTTGCTCTAATCCCCCCCCCCTAAGCCCCGCGTCCTAGTTCCTGTCTTAATCTGTATTTCTGTGGATTCTAAATCTATTTCTTTGGGCCCAACAGTATTTTTGGTCCATAAACACCTATTTATTGCATATCCCGGGCCCGTCGAAGGTTTCAAGGATCGATATGTGGATTTCCTTATTTTCTTAGGTCCTTCAGCATACAGAGATCCCTAAACCACAATCCTCTCCTTTTGCCTCATTTCACATTATGATGCACGGTAGCAGCTATAAACTCACACGAGAGTTAAATGGTAATACTTCCCCGGCGAGATCGATTGAAGTGTATACGGAAAATCTACGCGAAAACATTTAAAAAAGTAACGAACGTTCTGCAAAAACCTATAACACCCGCACGCGAAAAGTCAGATATCTGCCGGGGCAGGAAGTATTTCGTCAGAACTTTGTTGTGAGTGACTCCTCTGGAAACTTATCAGCAAAGTTATGCCCCAAGTATATAAAATGCCGGATAGTTAGAGCGATAGGTAATAGCTTATATGAGTTGGAAAATCTTAACGGGAAGAAAATCGGTATCTTTCACGCCAATTATTTGAAGCAATAACCAACCGGATGGGTCACTCAAAGCTGGTGTAGTCGCCGAAATACAAACGTCAGGTAAACGTATCAATATCAACCCAATACCAAATAAGCTGAAGAAAAAGAAAAATGGGAAAATTCTCAATTGTTCCATACTATTTCACATAGTACCTGATTTACGTAGAATGTTCTTATGAAAAAGAAAAAAAAATAGTATATCCTTCAAGATTGCTAATTTTATTTTATTTAGTAGGTTCACCCAGTGCCTGCATTCCTTACAGTTAAAAGAATTCTGTTTTAGTTTAAATTATTTTTGTTATCTATTTATTTTATTTATTTCTTTTACTCACAATGATCTTAAAGATTAACTTAAATTCTAATCATCTGTGTATTTCTACATAAATATGTATATTCGATAAAAACCCTTCCGGTTTTGTGATTCGAAGATAAGAATACAATCTTGACTTCACCATAGTGTTAAAATAAACTGTGGTACCTCATCTACGATAAATCTACTTAAGTACCTGACCAAAAAACATTCCATCTTTACGATCTATAATATAATTTAAGCTTTTTGGCTTAATCTTTGACGTTATTTATTTATTTATGTTTCTTTGTTCAAAAACCATGCATATTTCCCCTCAGTCTTCACCAACAAAATAAACGGACTCACCCTTATAATCGTGTGGAATAGAATCAGCTGTCGACATGTACATATACACATGTATAGGCGTGGTCGATGACCTGGGTCATACCAACAGGGTAAATTTCCAAGCAAAAGAACAGCATATCTGGACCCGCAGATTAAATGCGGGAATTGAATGGCTGTTGTTGTTTGGAGAACTCGTTCTCCGAACAACTAGGTTCTCTAAGTTATTGGGGACATGTTTTGTTTTTTGTGGGAGCATTTTTGCCTGGCTTAGTGCCCGTTTCCAGTACTTGGAGCAGCAGCGCCTAGTCCTTGCCAAAAATTGTTCTTGGCCAGACGACACACAAAACTCGAGCCTTGCATCCCCTATGGTATGTCCGTTTCATAGACAGCAAAATACTGAAAAAGCCCGCGATTGCAATTTTGTTTACTTGGTTTTAAGCGCCTTGATAACTCGATCATCAACCGCATCTGATTTCGGTGTTGGTACCCCTCGGGCACTGATAACCTAGCAAGATGGTGCCACCATAATGAAAGGGGTCTGGAGGATCTTGGATCTTCTTTTTGTTAGTAAGATGTAAGTTACAAGTAATGAGGTTTTCTTAATTGAATAGGATGTGGTACGCTTGAGTTAGGTACAAAAGCAAATAACGGTATGGGGACGCGGCTAACATAACATTATGCCCCAAAACAACTGTTTCGTTGTGACCTTCAAAATGCCCGGCTTGTGTTTAGCGTGGGTAGCTCACCAAGTTGCCTCATCTATGTATTTTAAACATTTTATGGAATGATGAACCTCTGTAGCTCCCGAAATCCTAGAAAAAAAGGAAGAAATCCAAACCTTATGTTACAATAAGTAACATACAAACATATACGATGATTAAAATAAACAAAAAAAAAGAAATCGCAGAAAAACTGAACAAATAAAATGCTTACCTACCGAACTGCCGCCACCTGCAACGTCTTGAATAAAAATGAAATAGAAAGGGGAAATTAAAAATTATTACAAAGATATTACATAGAAATGTCAAACAGCCGCGTTCCAGGTTCAAGCTGAATTAATACTGGGAAATTGCGACGAAATCTTAGGGAATTATTTAAGGACTGGTTTAAAGGAAATTAAACCTTGAACGCAATGGAAGGGACGTAAAAATACTCTGCGAGGCTAACATTTGATACGGATAATTCAGTTTTCTATATACTTTATTTGTAGGTATTTGACCTACAAGAAACAAATAGTGGCCAGGTAACAAACACTTGTAAGCTAATAGATCTAGTACAATCGATGGTATGTCAAAGTGATAGAGGAGAGAAATGGAATCTACAACTAAATCGTTTGGGGAATATGTATATTGGATCGAATGATACGAACAGAATAGGAGGAGAAAATACGATAAAAGTTGCCTGTTGCGTCTGCGAATACCGTATGAATTTTCTAGTGGGATGGCAAATTTTTTCTTGTTGGAATCTGACGGCCGTTGATTAAGATTAAAAGAAATTTAAATTTCAGTACAGGGAAGCTGACCCTATAAGTGATTTAAAATAAAAAAAAAAAAACTACTTACCGGTGCGTGACCAATATTCAAAGGTCTTGTTAGTCGTTTTTTTTTTAAACCCTTACTGGTGCGTAGTTTTTATGCATTTATTGTTGGTCGAGAGCATAGAGAAACTATACTACATAAAGGCGCGACTCGTACCCCCCTTGCCTTAAACGCCGGCAATATTTTTTTTTAGGTGAGTAGGAGAAAACTCTCTTATATTACTCTTATTTTCCTATCCTTGAATACATGTGAGTGGTGGATTAAAAAATACTTTTGTTCATAAATGACAGCTGTTTTTTCTCTTTTGTCAAAAATCGTTTTGAATGCGAGTAAATATTTTAAAAAAATGCATCTGAAAGTAATTTTGTAATTTTTCATTTTTTAAAAATACGAAAAAACTCCGTTTAGATAGCAATTTTTCGAAATAATTGTTTGATTATAAAATGATTTTAAGGATTTAGAAGCTGAGGTAAATCAACACTCAGAACATATACAATCATCAAAGTCAATCAAGTAGTTAAGTAGTTTGGAAATGAGAGCTTTGCGTAGGTTCTGATTTCAAGATTTTCCTTGAATTAGTAGAATTTTTTTGGAATTGCAAATTTGGA
Source organism: Philhelius pedissequus (assembly GCA_910595825.1). Classification (NCBI taxonomy): domain Eukaryota; kingdom Metazoa; phylum Arthropoda; class Insecta; order Diptera; family Syrphidae; genus Philhelius; species Philhelius pedissequus. The sequence continues at coordinate 135,600,245 of OU343160.1, forward strand.
CAAGCTGTCATTTCCAAAGTAATTGCTTCAATATTGTTTCCATATTGTTTATACATAAATTAAGCACAATATTGTTAGTAGAAAAGGTTTAATATTACGAAAGGTTATATTAACAAAAGATTATGTCTCACACTATTCTTACATCCGGTGGGAGTTGTTTTAAACAATTCATGCATATATTTCTTTAACTGGCAATGCTTTCTCTTTGGAGCATTCGATTGTCATGAAGATGAAGGAACTTTTGAGAGCTAGAAGTTAAATATAACATTTTATTTTTATATAAAGCTTCATCTAATTTACCTACAGTTATATGGCGGTTTATTATGTGTATGCACCAATGGATCATATGGCACATTCGTTGGAAGATTTTGCTTTGGTGGAGTGGGTGATGATTTCTAGAGGGGTAGCGGTTGATGTTGATGTTGATATTGTTGATGTTTTTGTTGTGAATTTTGGTGTGTATTAATTGACGAAGGTATCCGACCATTCTTTGTCGAAGATACTGATATAAGTTCAAAATCTTCGAGCGAATCATTCTCGCAGCTGTTTGTGGTGTATGAATGATGCGCACATTTCCATGCCACTATGGAGACGTAAATTTTGTTTATGGTATTCTCTTAGTGATTCTGGAGACAGTGTTGAATGATTAAAAAAAATAATCGTACACTCATTCTTGTGACGATGTATGCCTGACAATGGTTATGTCGCGGGTTGCGGCAAATGAAGCTGGAGAAGTTTCTTTAATGCAGCTAAAATTTGACGTAATTAGTACTTACTTACTAAGGTCCTCGGATCTGTTATATCCGTAAGGTTCCCCTTGCGGAGCATAGGACATCTTCTACTCCTACGCGCCATCGTGTATGGTTTCTGGAGATGTACTTCAGCTCTCTCCAACTCTTCCCCAGTTGTGCTGATTCCTCTTCAACCGTTCTTCGCCAAGTACTTCTAGGTCGACCCACACGTCTACCTCGCTGCGTCAGGGGGTTCCATTGCATCGCCTGACTTGCAATGCACTCTTGAAATTTTCGAAGCGTATGTCCAATCCACTGCCACTTTCGTTTTTGTATTATAGAGTGGGTTCCTGACCTGTCCTTCCTCTCATGAAGTTCATCAATGCAGATATGATTTGGCCAGAAAATCCGAAATCACGAGCTATTGCAGCTTTCTTGTGACAGCGGGTGTTACTTTCCAAGTGCTGCACCCATACAGAAACACGGACTCGACAATGGAGTAGAACAGTCGTAGCTTGGTCTTAAGGCTTATAGAGTTGTTTCTCCATATTTTGGACAGCATTCCGAATGCTGACTTTGCTTTCCCGATTCGACTTCTTATATCTTCTTCAGTTCCGGCATCAGTAGAGACAATATTCCCAAGATATTGGAAACTCTACCATCTCTACTGGTTGTCCCAAAATATATATATGTGTAGATGATGAAGTTCCAAGGTCCTTTTTGTTTTTGACATATTGATCTAGAGCCCGACGGTTTCAGATTCTCTCTCCAACCTCATTGTCATTTGCTGGAGATCATGATCATATAAGAGAGTAAGCATACGTCGTCCGCGTAGTCCAGATGTTTAAGGAATGACTGCAGATTCTACTGAATTCCTCCATTTGCAGTCGACCGACCTGCATGCAGCACATCATTTATCACCAACAAGAACAGTATTGGTGACAGTATGCAACCCTGTCTACTATGGATTTCAAACTTCTCTGACAACCTTCCTTTATGCAGCACGTGACATTTGGATCCATCCTACGCAGCCTAATAATAATAGCAATCAATTTATCCGGGTTTCCCCTCCTGCGCAAAGCAAGCCAGATAAATTCTCTATTAACACTGTCGAACGCCTTTTCGAAATCGACGAACAGCAGGTGAAGTGGTGATCGATATTCAACAGACTGTTTGATGATGATTCGTAAGGTGTTGATGTGCTCCACACATGAAGATGCAGAGTGGAATCCTGCTTGGTGGGCGTCAAGTGTTTCTTCGATGTGTATTTTATTCGCTCCAGGACGATTTTTGCTATTACTTTGGCTACTGCAGGCAGCACCCAACTTTCTCTCCACTTTTCGCACTGCGTAAGGTCACCTTTCTTTGGGAGTTTCACAATCATTCCCTTTTTCCATTCCTCATGAAAACTCTCTGTTTGCTAAGCTCTCTCAATGTGTGGGTGCTCACTCGATGTTGTTGGCGCTGTTTGTAAGAGATCTGCGGGAATACTGTGAAGTCCAACCGCTTTGTTGTTCTTCAGTGCTTTGATTGCGGTTAAGATTTCTTGCCTTCTGGGGAATACGGTGCGTATTCGGGAATTCGTTACTACGGACAGGTCATTGCGTGTTGGGATACCTTCCCTGTTGGAAACGCGGTTTAAAACCACAGAAAAGTGTTCCTTCCACCTTTTGATCTGGTCCTCATCCGAAACTAACAGCGACCCGTCTATATCTTTTACGAGGTGTTGTTTAGAGCTTCGGACACCTGTAAGCTCTTTAGTAATTCTGTAGACGGTCCTACTGTTACACCTGCGGCCTCTTCTGCTTCTGTTGCCAATGCGTTAATGTAGTAACGCTTATCACGTCGCACGCTACGGTCAACTTCTCTCATCTTCATGCGATATACAGACTCTAGATCATTTCAGGCACTGCTTCCTCTTTGCGACCGACCGACTATACTTTCAGCACCGGATATAAAAACATTTTTCATAGCACACCAATAGTTTTCGATACAGGTGGGCTCTCAATGCTTGTGAAAGCTGGTTCCCTAGTTGTTCGCGAACGCTGGGATCCTTGAGTCTATCAGTATTGAACTTGGGCATTCGTATGTTTCCTTGGGATCTTCGAACTGCAGCTGTGCGTAATCTTACGGTAGCAACCATCCCGGGCCATTACCATGTCTGCACCTCTTCTGTTTCGAACATCCTGCAAGCTGCTTCTAAATCTCTGACTGGTCGCGAAGTAGTCAATTTGGTTGGAAGTTGCTTGTCTATCCGACGACACCCAACTGAGTTTGTGACACGTCTTGTGCTCAAACATTATCCTACCTATTACAAGGCGGCTGATGTTACAAATGTCGACAAAACGTTCGCCATTGTCGTTTCAGTCACCAACACCATGCTTTCCCATAAAATGCCTGAGCCCATCATTGTCATTGCCAGCCTTGGCATTTAAGTCTCCTATTACCATTATGATGTCGCCACGAGGTGTACTATCATAAGCAGCACTCAGCCGGTTATAAAAGGCTTCCTTCTCCTCGACAGAAGAGAGCTCCGTTGGGGCGTAACACTGTATGATGGTAACGCGATGTTCTCTAGTTCGGAACCTAGCTTTCAGGATCCTCTATTCTAAAGGCTCCCAGGAAATTAAGCTCTTGAGAGCTGTTTTGGAAAGCAGCAATCCAACGCCAGATTCACAAGAACTTCCAGGTGTCTTGCCGGAGTAGAGTAGTACAGTGTTACGAGTTGGAGACTTAAAATTCCCCGAGCCCCACCATCTAATTTCAATGATCCTTAAGATGTCCGTTTTATACCGCATGAATTCGTTCTCTAATTGTAGGAATCTGTCATTTTTAGGACCTTGAATTCGGTTGTCAAGAAGTGTCTTCACATTCCAGACACCAATATTTTTCCGAGTACAATAGCCAAAAGTTGTCAACGTCTTATCATTCCTTATCCGAGTCGTAGTGTCGGTTTCGTTAGCGGAATTGATTTCAGTTACGGACAACGCTAACCTCCGTAACCTATCCTAGAGAGCTAGGTCTTTCCCACTTGTAATTTTAGCCTATTTACGTATATAGGAATACGAAAATGGTTACCCAGAGACCACCACAAGGAGGTGAAACAAGCACTTCGCCGCTACTGATTGTTGCGCTACTACAGGTTCCGGGCAATCAATAGTTTCCCGATCAGGCACGTTGCAGGACGCTGTTAGTAGGTAGGTCCAATTTTCATTAGGTAAATTTAAGCCGATGTAAGCAAGTTCTTATTATAATGGATCGAATGTATGTTTCAGGAAATAGTTACTTAGATACCTAGCTACAAATTTATGTATATTTAAATCTATGAAGGTGTTTTTTTATAATACAATTATATATACTGCTGAAATTATTCAGCCAAGTAGAAGACTTAGCATTATACTTAATTAGACTTGTTGAATTATAGATTGAAAATTTGCGTTTCGTTCAAGTGAGTGAACGAGGAGTCCAAGTGAGATCGCCGGGACGAAACGCAAATCTTGTGGACTAAAGGCCGTTAAAATCTATCTAAAATCAGTATTTAAATCTATGTTATGGATTTTAATTCTTTAAATTAGGATGGTAATAACTACCTACACTTAATACATATATAGAGCATAGGTATGTTAATATGTAGGCAATGTTAACAAGCAAAATTGCCGTATATGGAGTAAATCTAATCCCGAAATGCTGCATGAGGTGCGCAGTTTCAACTAGGTGTATTGTCGGACCATACTTCTTTGAAGTAAAGGGTGTAACACAAACTGTCAACGCTATTTAAAGATATTGATAGAGTTTTTTTATACAGAACTTCGCCGAAGACGTATCTCTTTCAGCAGGATTTGGTTTCAGCAAGATGGAGCAAGTGCACACGTAACCACACAAGTTTTGGCGGAGCTCCAACGAAAATTCCAAAACAAATTGATATCCGGAAACTGCACTTTGCGCTGGCCCCCAAGGTCAGCTGACCTGACTGCACCAGACTTTTTTTTATAGGGTTATGTCAAGCAGGAAGTGTACAAAACGAAACCGCTAAATTTGACTGAATTGAAGCAGTCCATTAACACCAATAATTAAGGCGATCCCAATTTCAACCCTTCAGGCCGCAATGAACAATTTTCTGGTCAGGTGCCGCATATGCGCGGATGAGCGTGGAGGTCATTTACGGTCTATCATCTTTAAAAACCATTAGTTATTTAAAATAAAATTAAATTTTTAATCCAACAAAAAAATTAATGAAATACATCGATTAAAATAAAAGTTATTTAAATTTCATATTGAAGCACGATTCGTGCGCCACCCTGTATACATAGTATTCATATATTTTGAAAGATATATATATATATATAAATTAGTTGTACCCTGTCGCGTTGCCACCATCTAAAATAAATTTGAAGGAAAGACATTAATTTAACTCACAACGGAATGCACAAAAATCAATATTGGCTGTGTGTTTTCTGCTGTACCAGTGCAAATATTCATACAAAATTGCCTGGATAAGTTCTAGTGTAAACTGAGTGAAGAAATTTTGTGTGAAAAAGCATTTGTAATATTACCATTACAAACAAACACAGTAAATAATTCTAAGTTGGTATCAAAATCGGTTCTTAAAAGATTTGCAACGGTGTCAAAATCAGCATTTCGTTCTACTTGGTCATTTGCCCAGCTTTCCGAAGGCAAACGAAAAAAAGACAATAAAGATATTTAAAATAGCGCACATACCGTAACATAAGATATTGCATGTTTACTTCAGATTTGTTATAAATGTAATTTTACGTTACGTATTTAAACAACACTTTGCCATTAACATTATATTCCGCTGGGACTGGGTGGCACTCCTTTGATCCTGAGGAGAGATCAAACGTGAAGTTGGCTCCTAGCAGTCAATATTATAGTATGTCAATGACTGTGATAATCGAAGTTTGCTAAATTATTCGCAACTTTTCGAATGTTCGATTTGCTATTCATAATGAGGGCCTATGAAGCCAAACATTGACGCTGTTTGTAGGTAGGTAATCTAGTTATCCTATGCAGGTTTAAAGCCGATGTAGGTAATATTATCTTGATTCTTAATATAATTAATTCTCGAATGGATGATTCAAGGAATAGTTATATAGACACCTACCTACCAATCCATATTTAAATCTAAATTATTGTCTTTAATTATGTATGTACTTTAGGATAGGTAATATGTACCTACATTCATAGATGTAGCATAGGTATGGAAATATGCACATATAATAACGAAAATGAATGTTGTAGTTGGTCATATGCATATATCCATAATTGAGGTGCCATATGAATACATAATATCCATGTAATTTTTAATGATACATATGTATATATAAATGTATAATGGCATACATCGTATGAAGTATTCAGTCACGTACGAAAAATTCATAAAATGAGAGTAATAAGAAGATAGAAATACATGGATAATACTTACACATAATTTAATGTTTTTATATTTCTTAGTTGTTATAAATTGAGGAAAAAAAATCGTTGGAGCAGCGGTACTATTAATAAGTACGCAAACAAAATATTTTTATACATGAAAGTGGACTGTTCTAATTTAAGAACACACATTTTTTTATAAAAATTTTTGGAGCCTTTTTCGCGAAATACATTTTTGTTTTTTTATTTTAGGAATGTATTTTTTTTTTTTAACTATTCAAGATAATGTCCCAAAACTGTCAAATTCGAATACTTTGTATGGGAGCTACTGTTATTTCTCGTCCTAAAAAAATTGAAAAAAACCTGTGGCATATTACCGAAAAAACAATATGTAGCAAGTGTGCAGCAAATGCATCCAACGGTTTAGGCTGCAGACTCGAGGGCAGACAGGCGGAATTGAGGGAACCACTTTTTTGGTGTTTTCTATGATCATAATGTCATGTTTGATTGCTAGATTTTTTTTACGAATGTATAACTTGCCTTATATGTAATACCTAGACTCACAAGTAAAAAATACTTACATATGCTTACTGCATTTTTAATTTTTAAATGTATTATGTTTCGTTTAATTTAAAATATACTCACTTTGTTACTTGTATTGAAAGCTTGCACTCCGACATAGAAAGCGTTTTGCAAGATTCTTTAAGCATGTATACATATGAATCAGGATACCAAGATATTATTAATGCAAGTGACCAAAGGAAGACTGACTTTAGAAAGATGTATCAAAGTGCTTGATATTATGTGTTGTAACGAAGTGTTACGTGCTACCTACTTTTCCTCGTTTCAATAAATAATTCCACTCTGCCGACACCCACTGAGATATATTCAGCATAAATTGCCTTTAATAGCAATACAATTCACACTCGGTAGAGCATGTGACGTCAGCAGAAAACAATCAATAATTGTTATTTTCTTTCGTCACCCTCACAATTCACATTCAGTGTTGACTGAAAACATTACATGAGAACCTTTGATGAAAAACGAAAGGCACCCCTTCGACCACACTTGAAGTCGTGCGTTATTGGTAAATTTGATTCGTTCAGTCAGTTTAGCCTTGACCACCGACGAAGTAGGTCGATTAGGTACCCACCAGTGGTAAGGGGTTTCGTTGCAAGTTAGATAATTGCCACCAGGGGCTTCGGTACCTGCTGATCTACCAGAGCTTTTGCCTGCTGATTCGCCACCAGGGGCATTATACCTGCTGATCCGCCACCAGGGGCATTATACCTGCTGATCGCCACCATGGGCATTATACCTGCTGATCGCCACCACGGGCCTTATACCTGCTGATCCGCCACCTGGGACATTATACCTGCTGATCGCCACCAGGGGCATAATACCTGCTGATCCGCCACCAGGGGCTTTATACCTGATGATCGCCACCATCACAAATTGGCGCCCGAGCATGGACTATGAGGTCCATACCCGTAAAGACAATATCTTAAACACTCACACAACAAAAGGAGAATATCAGAGTTCACCATGTCCGATATCGAAGAGGGATTCGACGTTTTCGCTAGCTTTGGAGCCATCTGCCTCCTAAGGAAACAAGAGCTGGTAGATCGGATGGGCCAGCTAGGTATCGAAACTAAAGTTCCTATATCCATTCTAAGAGCCCGTTTCAGCGCTTATATTAAGGAAGCGAGGCAGCGGAAGTCCACCCAGAATTTATGCGAGGAAATTGAAAATTTCACTAATGCGAGAGAATACTCTGAGGATTTGGCCCCACCTAGTAATACCAGCAGTACCGAAGAAAGGAAAATTCCGAAGTCACCGAATTTTACGGAGATATTTTTCCAGGTTCCTCCTTGTCCAGCCATTGCCAGCACCAGTAGGGGTATTCGTCGGCCTCCAGAAGCACGCCAGCGGCCCAGTTCCGAAGTTGGTACCGCCGCCGACCGTCCGCAACCCGACTCTCGAATCTTGGCCAGGTTCCCCATCCGTCATGATGCTGAGGGCATGAACACCGTGCGAAAATGGGGATTGAGATTCGATTCTAAAGGCAACGCGTTGGAATTTATGGAACGGGTGGGGGAATTAATTAAATGTTACGATATCCAGCCTGAAGATATGCTAAAAGCTCTTCCAGAGGTTCTCAGAGGTACGGCCTTAGAATGGTACCGGATAGATAAGACCGAACTTAGAACATGGCGGTCGTTTCAAGATGCCTTTTTAGGACACTTCCTACCTGCCCGCTTCGTACATAACTTAGAGGATGAAATTATGCGGTGCAAGCAAGGGTCAAGAGAGAAGGCTAAGGAGTTCATTCAGGCCTCGCAGTACCTCAATAATCGGCACCCAAATTTAACTCTTTCAGACCGAATTTACGATAGCCTCCGTCCGGAATATCACTTATATATTAAGAGACGAGACTTCAAGACCTTGGCCGAGCTACTGAAGTTAGATGAGGAATATGAATACACACAGGCGGAAGACCGCAATTCGCGCTCGTTGTTATCCCGACCTCCAGTTAGAGTAAACAGAAGCTCGACATCGAATCGACCACCATTCAGCCATTGGTCGCCACCACCCAGATAACCCTTGACCAAAGTGACATGAACCGCACCACAGGTGAGTACGACAGAGCAACTCACTGCTGGAATTGCAAGCAGCGGGGGTATATAAAGAGTAGTTCCCATCGGCTTTTCCGGCTGTTTTGTTCTTACTGTGGGGAGAATGATCGTCGGACAGATGATTGTGACTGTCATCCACACAGGGCGTCCATATTAGATGCCCGACCTGATTTGCCGATCCATACGACCCTAGAGCAGACCAACGAAAGTGTTCCTTACACTGAGGGAATGGAACAACCCAATTCACTACACCCAGTGCCGGTTTCAACCAGGCCATGCGATGACCAAGGCGCAGGGGAACAAGCGCCCGCCCGGAGCATGTGGCTGCAGTACACATTTTAGGGCAGCATTCGCCACGAGAAGCTTGGCAAGGCCCAAGGTGTTTCATCCCTGTCAAGATTTGCGGCCAAACAATAAAAGCCTTGCTGGATACCGGGGCCACTAAATCATTTATAAACACTGAAACCCGCCGAGTTCTGCGAAGGAATAAATTACCTATGCGGTACCGGAAACATTTGTCACACTTGGCCAACGGAAACGCTGAGAGGCGAGAGCATTATTTCCTAACCATGAACATCGGTGGGAAATTAGTTCGTGGGCAAGTGACATATATGGAACAGCTTACCGCAGATATGGTGTTAGGTGCCGACGTGCTGTTAAACGCTGACTTCAAAATGACTTTACGTGGCAAAGAAATACCAATGGTTAAAGGTGTGCCTAGCCCCGACCGCAATCGCGTTTGCGCACTGGGAGGAAAACCGTTGTTTTGGGAACAAGAAGAAGTCTTGCGTAATTTACTTGATACGGAACTCCCAAAATTCGAACATTTTCCCAGCACCACTAATGCGGCCGTACATCATATAAAACTGAAAACCGACCAAACTTTTAAGCAGAGGTATTACCCTAGGAACCCAGCGATGCAAAGAATTATTGACGATGAGATCAACGACTTACTTCGGGATGATAAAATCGAGCCATCCAGTAGCCTGTACAGTTCACCTATTGTGTTGGTGCGGAAGAAGACCGGTTCATGGAGAGTTTGTATCGACTACCGACAGCTGAACGAAGTTTCGGTTATGGACGCATATCCACTCCCACAGATTTATGCAATTTTGGACAAACTTAGGGCAGCTAGATTTATTTCGACAATCGATCTTAAGCAGGGTTATTGGCAGATACCACTGCATCATGCATCTCGGTCAGCCACTACCTTTACTGTGCCCGGGCGGGGCCTTTTCCAATGGAAGGTGATGCCTTGTGGTCTTAGCTCCGCCGCCGCATGCTGGATAGTATTATTGGAGCCGACATGGAAAATTATGCTTTCGCTTACTTAGATGACATAATTATCGTAAGTGAATCATTCCAAGATCTTCTCGAACATCTTAAAGAAGTGTTTAGGAGACTGCAAGCCGCTAACCTCCGGATAAATAGGGAAAAATGTGAATTCTGTAAAAGGGAACTCCTGTACCTTGGGCATGTGGTAAGCGACCGCGGAATCAGCACGGACCCTGAGAAAATAGCCGCCGTTCGCGATTAGAAACCTCACCGTAACGTTAAGGAACTACGGCGTATCATAGGAACCACTTTATGGTACCGGAGGTTTATAAAAGATTTCTCGTTGGTAGCCACGGCATTAACGAAATTATTCAAGAAAGGCCGCGAATTGGTATGGGAGGCCGAGCAAGAAGTAGCTTTTCAGGAACTCAAGAAAAGGCTAACTGAAGCACCAACTCTAATCGAGCTTCAGCAATATGAATTTGATATAAAATACCGTAAGGGAGCTATAAATGTTGTGGCAGACGCGCTATCGAGAGACCCTTTACCATTAACCCAAGGTGATCTGGGGGTCATAGCCAGCATCGCTGAGGATTGGACGCAAAAACGCACTAGACAAGTAAAGCAGAATCCAGAAAGATATCTAGACTACCGTATAACCGAGAACCGCCTGCTTAGAAGATTTCCAGCGCACTCATTGTCAAGCCAGAACGAGGACTGGAGATTGTGCATTACTACCGATGAGAAAGCCAAAATCCTGCACGAGAACTATGATACCACTACCGCAGTGCATTTAGGTATATCTAAGACAACAGCTAGGATCATGAGATTGTACTACTGGCCCGGGATGTACCGCGACATATTTAAGTACGTAAGCAAATGCCAAGTTTGTCGGGAGTTCAAAGCATCGAAACAGAAGCCAAGTGGCCTGTTGCACACACGTATAGCAAATATGCCCTGGACTTTGTGGGCCCGTTGGCAAGATCCCTGAAAGGGAATACTATGATGTTAGTCTTTGTAGATACATTTACTAAGTGGGTAGTAGCTGTCCCTCTGAGAGCAGCTACCGCTCAAGCAGTGATCAAAACAATAAGAGAAAGGATAATAGCGCAATTTGGAGTCCCTCGCTTCCTCTTGTCCGACAACGGAAGTCAATTCACCAGCACTGTTCCTACAAACTTTCTTCTTGAGATGGGCATACAACAAAGATTCCCGGAACCTTTCGCACCACAAGAAAATCCGACAGAAAGAGTCAACAGAGTACTCTAAACTATGATAGCGCAATACGTAAATAACAACCACCGCACTTGGGATGAGCACCTGCCTGAACTCTCCTTCGCCATCAACACCAGTAAGCATGATTCCACCGGTTTCACTCCGGTTCTTTCTCTGATTTCCACTAAAGAAATCATGGTCGGTTAAAGATTATTTTTCAGGGGTGTGGAAGATGGCTCGATCGTTTTGGTGAAGATGGTGTGACAAGAACATGGACATCGACTTTTCGGGGGAAATCCAAATGAATCCAAAGTATTTCATGGTTGGGTGGTTTGGCTACAATGCAGCGATACCAGCAATGACTTGAAGTGAATTGAAGGCGAGCTAAATGTAGCTCTTCGCAAGCAGGGCGTGTCTCTCGGAACTTGACATTCTTCTCACTCCTTTCCGAACACTTCCCATCCTGTTTTCCTACCTATTCCTTTTCAGATACTGTCTCTATAGATCACCCTCCACTCCTTTCGCCAAGCAACAACTTTCTTATAATCTTTTAATAAAAATTTCAGGTTCTTGGGAACAAGTTCAAACTTTTACAAAACCAATTTATAACATTTTAATTCATAAAGTTACGACTGTTTTCGATGAAAAATTGAGAAACTGAGTTACAACAAATAATGTTGCAGATTAATTCAACAAAACACAAATACAACAGAATTCTTGTTATAAATCGAATTCTGTGCTACTCGGGAAGCCTTTTGACTTAAATTCTTAAAAAAAAATTTATCAGCAAACCTATTTATTCTTGTGTAAGTAATTTTGCCTTAATTTATATCTATACTATTAAATTGCCGTCTAGCGGATAAAGTTCAAGTAATATGGTTCAAAAAAACTGTTCCTGTTGTCTCGAGTTAAATCTTAAAAATCTAATGTAAACACTGCTGTGTGTATACGTCCATTTCAAGTGTAAATCGCCCTGTTCAAGTCCAATTGTAAGCAACACTGAATACATTCAAAATAAAAGGAAAATGCGAGGCCATTTTATTTAGTTAATATCAGATCGACACTTGAAAGGGAAAGGGAATCTTGATACTTACACACAAAAGTGTAACACTCAATATTCTAAAACCTTATATTTTTTTAGAAATAATCTATTTTATCTGTTATAATTGCGATAGGAATTAAAACTCCTCAAATCGAGAACAGGTGTTTTTATTTGAAACTCCGAAATGATCGAAGAAGGTCTAGATAGACTTACGAAATTTTTATTTCCCTTTTGTAAGTGCACGTGGTCTGTAAGAAGCTCCAGAAAAATCCAAATACATCCTAGCATCCGAGATTGGAGAAGGCCTTACTAAGCAAAAGAGAGGAAATTAATCAAGGGTTTTCACACATCTTTGGGTGTCAAAAGCAAACCTGCCAGCGAAGCGCCACGACGATTGGATTAGCTGTCGACCACAATATTCAGCGGCCACCAGCAGAGATTTGTACAACATTTTGGATTTTGATTGTGTGGTTTAGACACAGCGATTTCGGTACAAGTTACCTACTGAAAAATCTTACCAGAAAATAAAGAAACGGTGTGAGTACTTTATGATTTGATTTGGGTTATCTTTTGGTTCCGTGTTATCTTTGTTGGGTATCATTAAGATTTTGATTTGGGCTATTTTTGGGTTCTCTGGTATCTTTGTGGCCGTGGTTCTGGTGGGTAGGAATTAGTTAAGTGCTAGGCTATACATATCAACAGGGTTAGCTATTTCTTTTCTTGAGTCATGCCACCGAAACCACAAGGAAAAGCTGCTGCTGCGCACGAAGGAGCGGAACACGACAGCGCTAACGAAGATTCTCTGAACGAATCAATTCGAAGTACAGATAATCTTGCTGTAGAACCTGTTCAGAGCACCTCCCTTGAGGCGAGACTGGGGAGATGATACTTCAGATTCAGAATCTGCGGGCTGATGCTGAGAAAAGCAATCTTATATCAGATCAAGCTTTGACAGTGTCTGTGAATTCAGGGATCGATGAAAATAACGCCACATTTGCAGCAGCATTAAGTGAGTTAAGTCGCACGTTAGCCACACCTAGGCAAGAGAAAGGAATGAAGTTGTATGACCTTCCCGAGTTTGATGGCATGCCCGAGTTATGGCCACGGTCAAAGGAGACGTATTACGACGATTGTCAAAATATGCTGTGCCTTCAAAAAGCTTTAAGATTCACAGCATATGAATCTGTAGAAAGTTTACTTATACATAGTAGCAATGATCAAATAGTTATAAAGTCTCTCGAAAAAAAAAATTGGTAGGCCAGATCAATTTGTCATTAGTCAGATAGCTAAGGTAAGATGTTTCGCTCCTATCTCTGAAAATAATTTAGAACAGATAATATCCTTTGCCACTTAAGTGCAAAACTTGGCATCATTCCTGGACGCAGCTGGTGCTAAGCAACATCTAGCAAATCCTACGCTCATGTGTGAGTTGCTTCAGAAGTTGCCCAAGCAAAGGCAAATTGATTGGGTGTGGCACTCGAAGACTATCGAGGAACCAACTGTTAAGCACTTTAGTTAGTGGCTACAGGAACTTGCTGGCATGGTGAACACTATTGGTATCAAATACAATCAACAACCAAAGCAAAAGGATACTAGAGGTGGAGGTCAATCGAGTTTCTTCTATGCGGATATGGTAGACGTGGCAGATGGAACGAAACAGTTTCAACGTGCTCCGAGAAACACGATGTATCGCAGTGTGAACAATTTATCGGAATGAACCAACAGCTTAAGTGGCGTTTAACGCGTAATAAGCGATTGTGTTTCAACTGCTTTAATGGAAGACATCGGAGCAGCAGCTGTGATCAGCGTCAAAAGTGCGACAACGGAAATTGTACATTGAAACTCCATAGCCTTCTTCATCATTTCGAAGAACATAAAGCTGCTGATGAGAAGTCAGATGAGCCTCAAGACCAAGGTCATGTTTTAACCAATAAAGTTGTAAGTCCTCAGTCTCAGACTTACTTTTTAAAATCTTACCGGTAAGGTTGTTTGCTAATGGTATTGGTGTCGCTCGTTATGCTCTTCTTGGTGAAGGGTCAGCGGTATCGTTAATCAATGAGAACTTGGCCGATCGCCTGCATCGGAAAGGAAAAACAGAGAGTCTAAATTTGCAATGGTTTGGAGGCAAGACGGTTACAGAAAAATCGAGTCGTGTTGGCATGAAAATATCTGGTGTTGGGGCAACTGAAGGAAGTTCTCAGTTAAGGCCATCAAAACAGTGAAAGATCTCCGTTTGCGTACTCAAACATTGAACATCACCGAACTCCAGATGAAGTACAGGCATATGAAGAAGCTGCCTGGTCTCAGTTACGAAGCGGCGACACCCGAACTTCTGATTGGGTTAGATAACGTGCACCTAGGTGTTGCTAAAATAACAACGGCAGGTGGATGGAAAGGACCAGCTGTGGTTTTGACAAAACTTGGATCGGTCGTTTACGGATCAGGGAGAGAACGTTGTACGGAGCGCAACCATACATTCCTTGTTCGAGCTGACAGCAAGGAAGAGGAGGACTTAGAGTTCCTCGTGCTAAACCACATTGCCAGTGAAGACCTTGGAGTAAGCATCGTGCAAAAGGAAGTTGAGCCACAGGAACTGAACAGAGCGAAGCCCTTGCTGGAAGAAACCACAATCCGAAAGGGTTTGTGTTTTGAAACCGGATTGCTATGGAAGCATGACAATGTGGTACCACCTGACAGCAGAAAAATGGCTCTGAAGAGATTCCTAAGTCTAGAGAAGAGACTTCAACGTGACCGGTAGTTTCAAGAGGAGTACGTCCGCAGCTTAGACGACTACGAGAACAAGGCCTACGCAAGGAAATTAAGCGAAGACGAAACGTCAGTCAAAAGCAACAGAACAGAGTTCACAATCCGAACAAACCTGGAAAGTTGCGGTTAGAATTCGATGCAGCTGCCGAAATAGATGGAACATCGCTGAACACGGCACTACTCACTGGCCCAGATAGATTTGTGTGAACCTTTAGCCACGATTCTGCTGAAGCTTAGGCAGAAACCAATAGCTATCTGCGGAGACATAGTCCAGATGTTTCATCAGGTGCGTATTCGCATGGAATACCAGGCGTCGAAATGGGTTTTGTGGAAAAAAGATAACCGTGAACCAATTCAAGAGTATATAACGATGGTGATGACGTTAGGAGCAATGTTCGGCACAGTTCGTAAAATACAGAAATGCTGTCGACTTTCAAGAGGAGTTTCGAGAAGCCGTGGCGGCAATAAGAAACAATCATTAATCATCAAATCGGATCATAGACGATACAAGCCATACGTCGCTCACTGAGTAAACTTTATTCTAGGAACAACGAAGCTGACCGACTGGCGCTGGCTGCCAGTGCTCTCAATCCAGCCGACTTTGCAAAACGCATGAAAGATCGAAAGCGAGAGTCATTTTGGGTAAGCGGACCGAAATTCCTGCTGCAGTATGAATAGAGTTGCCCTAACGCTGTACCCTATGAGGCTACAACTAAAGAACTCCGCTCTCAATCCAGCCGACTTTGCAAAACGCATGGAAGATCGAAAGCGAGAGTCATTTTGGGTAAGCGGACCGAAATTCCTGCTGCAGTATGAAAAGAGTTGCCCTAACGCTGTACCCTATGAGGCTACAACTAAAGAACTCCGATTTACCAGATTGAAAAGAACGATTGTTTGGATGCTACGTTTTCGGAATAGTAATTTAAGCAAAATGCCTGATACAGAGCGAAAGTATGGAAGTCTGACATTAATAGAACTCGAACGTGCCGAACAGACAATCGTATGTCGTGTTCAAGAGGAGGTTTATCCGGAGAAATACCACTGCTTGAAGAGAAATGGCCAACTTCAGAGTAGCAGTCGATTATGGAAGCTTACACCATGCATAGGTGAAACTAGAGTAATTCGTCTGGATGGCCATATCAGTATGGCAATGGCAGTTCCAGCAAGTACTAGGAGACCCGTAATATAGCCGAAAGGTCACCGAGTTAGTTATCGACCTCTATCACGGCAACTGGAAACACCAAAAACCAAGAAACAATAATTGCGGAGATAAGCCGAAGATACTGGATCGCGAACATCAGAGCAGCTGTGTGATATGTAGCCAAGAGATGCCAAGTATGCAAACATAGAAGAGTGGTGCCGGCAGTACCACAAATTGGCAAGTTGCTAGAGGACAGGCTTACTCCGTATGTGCGACCGTTTATATACTACATTGGACCATTCTCAATCTTTACTGGATGGCGTAGCGATAAGCGGTGGATCGCACTTTTCACATGTTTGACGACGCGTGCAATACACCTGGAAATCGCAAGGGATCTCTCGATGGATACATGTCTGATGTGTATTCGAAACTTCATGAATAGGAGAGGAACTCCACTGCGCATCCAGTCTGATAATGGCACGAATTTTGTTAGAGCTGATAATGAACTGAAGCCGTGACAGATTGACTTCGAGCACCACAAAATTTCGGACGTTCTCACCAAAAAAAACATCGAATGGATCTTTAATTGCCCCTTAACCCACACGCAGGGGGATGTTGGGACGGTTGGTTCGAAGTGTAAAGCGAGCAATGAGACATGCAGTAAACAGCGAGAGTCTTCAAGGAAATAGCCTCTATAGGCTAATGTGTGAGGCAGAAAATATAGTCAATTCGCGACCACTAACCCACATTCCACTAGGCTCACGGAAGTGAGCCCTTAACCCCATATCATTTTCTTTTAGGTACGGCCAACTCAGAGCAGACAACCCACCCACACGAAGAGAAACTACGAGCTATAAGGAAGCAGTGGCGAAAGGTACAACAAATGTAGCAAATGTAGCTTCTGGAAGAAGTGGATATCCGAATATCTGCGGACCTATGTCGGAGGACAAAGTGGTACAAACTAGTTGAGCCGCTTTCAATTAATGATGTTGTTCTGGTCTGCGATAGTGCCATACAACGATCCAAGTGGCCCATGGGCATTGTGGTGCCACGTTTCTAGGGAGAGATTCTCAAGTGGGATCAGCAGATGCTCGAACGAGAGCAATAATATTCAAGCGACCCGCATGTATGCTCGCCAAATTAGATGTCGGTGAATCTGGAATGTCAGAGATTCACGGGGTCCGGGATGTTGTCTCGAGTTATATCTTAAGAGTCTTATGTAAACACTGCTGTATTCATATGTCCATTCCAATTGTAAATCGCTCAGTTCAAGTCTAATTGTAAATGTAACACGGAATGCATTCAAAATAAAAGGAAAAGGCGAGGACATTTTGTTTAATTAATATAAGATCGACACTCGAAAGGGAAGGGACACACAGAAGTGTAAGTATCAAGATTCTAAAACTTTATATTTTTTCCTTAGAGGTAATCTATTTTGTTATCTGTTATAATTCCGAAAGGAATTAAAACTCCTCAAATCGAGAATAGGTGTTTTTATATGGAGTTCCAAAGTGATAGAAGAAGGTCCAGATAGACCTAATACTCCCCCTTCCACGAATCCAACGGCTAAATCGTTTGATTTTCTTCACCAATCAAATAAAATCAATATCATACATTAAAAATTTTACCCCCCTCTTTAAAACAAATATTAGCATCAAAACGTTTTGCAAATAATAATAAGAATTGACATCTCCGAACTGTCAAGTTTTTTGTGTGTGTGAATATCAGCGTGAGAATCTGTGTAAGTCCGTCTTTAAAAAGAAATTCGAGAGAACTCAATTCTTTCAGGAAAAAAGTCAAATTTCTTTGTCTAAGAGATTCGTTTAAGGGAAACAAATTGCTATAGATCCGTCGCGGACCAATTTTTTTGCTGAAAGGAAATTGACATTAATTTCTGTATGTGTAAATTAATTAAAATTTAGTACACGGTTTAGCAACATCTAGCCTTGAGAATTATAAACTAATTCTACGGCGGCCATCATGAATTAATATTGTGAGACGAGATAAACTATATAAATCAGGACGCGCCAGACAATATCAACAATTGAAGTGTCAAAAACAAAACAAAATATAAATATGGCAACCAGCTTGGGACTTAATAAATTGCTTGCGCATTATTTACTAAATCAAATCCAAACAAAAAAAACATATAAAAAAAACCATCCTCTAAAGGAATCATGGTTAGTACTTAGATAAAAAATAATTGAATTTAGACCAGCAAGTTACTACAGTTTTGTTCCTTTTCCTTTATTTAGGCAAAATTATAACCTTTGCCCGTGCCGTCAGCGACGGCAGCAGAAGCAGCAGCAACCCACCAACCACACCATCCAAAAAAAAATTGTAAATAAAATTATTTCCAAATTATATTGAGTTTTGTATGATTACATACTTGCTTTTAAAACACTTTTTCTTAACTTTTAATGACATTGAATGCCCAACAACAACTTGAGTGTGCTACCACCAAGTTTTTTCTCAATTATTTTTGGCTGGAATTATAGCTATTTCACAACTTGCCAAGGCCGATCATCAGATTCCTTTGCTCTAGTGGTGCTGGTCTACTTTTTTTCATTTTAATTGAAAAACTTCTAGTGCCTTCATCGTGTATTTAACCATGTCCAGCCACTTAGTAGCCAACGCACTTCGTATCATGCAACCGAGCCCACATGGTCAGATCCAAACTAATGCAGGTTTTTCTGTTTATCAATTGTATTGGAACGACTGGCGCTTTTATTAGCCACGCAAGTTTGTTGTTGTTTATTCGTGTTCTTTCTTATTTTCTCCTAACTCATTTATAAGCCAACACTTTTGTTGTTCATATAAGGAGGGATATTTTTTATGTGAAAGATTTTGACACTGGTAATCTTTTATTTGTATTATATTCAGTTTTGTATGATTACACACTTGCTTTTAAAGTACTTTTTCGTATCATTTAATGACTTTGAATGCCCAACAACAACGTGAGTGTGCTACCACCAAGTTTTTTCTCAATTATTTTTGGCTGTAATTATAGCTATTTCACGACTTACCAATGTCGGTCATCAGATTCCTTTGCTCTATATAGTACTATAGTAGTAATGGTCTAAGATTTTTCATTTTAATTTAATTTTTCATCGTGTATTAAACCAGGACCAGCCGCTTAGTAGCCAACGCACTTCGCATCACGCCACCGAGCCCACATGATCAGATCCAACCTAATGCAGGTTTTTCTGTTTACCAATTGCATTAAAACGACTAGCGCTTTTATTAGCCACACAAGTTTGTTGTTGTTTATTCGGGTTCTTTCTTATTTTCTCCTTCCTCGTTTATAAGCCAACATTTTTGTTAGTCATAGTAGCCAACGCACTTCGCATCATGCCACCGAGCACACATGATCAGATCCAACCTAATGCAGGTTTTTCTGTTTACCAATTTCATTGAAACGACTAACTCTTTTATTAACCACACAAGTTTGTTGTAGTTTATTCGGGTTCTTTCTTATTTTCTCCTTACTCGTTTATAAGCCAACATTTTTGATGTTCATATAAGGAGGCAGATCTTTTATGTGAAAGATTTTGACACTGGTCATTTTTTGTATGGTTACATACTTGCTTTTTTAAGCCATTTTTCGTCTAATTTGATGACTTTGAATAATTGAAAAACTTCTTGTGCCTTCATCGTGTATTAAAACATGACCAGCCGCTTAGTAGCCAACGCACTTCGTATCACGCCACCGAGCCCACATGATCAGATCCAACCTAATGCAGGTTTTTCTGTTTATCAATTGCATTGAAACGACTACCGCTTTTATTAGCCACACAAGTTTGTTGTTGTTTATTCGGGTTCTTTCTTATTTTCTGCTTACTCGTTTATAAGCCAACATTTGTGTTGTTCATATAAGGAGGGATATTTTTTATGTGAAAGATTTTGACACTGGTCATCTTTTATTTGTATTATATTCAGTTTTGTATGATTACACACTTGCTTTTAAAGTACTTTTTCGTATCATTTAATGATTTTGAATGCCCAACAACAACTTGAGTGTGCTACCACCAAGTTTTTTCTCAAATATTTTTGGCTGTAATTATAGCTATTTCACGACTTACCAATGTCGGTTATCAGATTCCTTTGCTCTATATAGTACTATAGTAGTACTGGTCTACGATTTTTCATTTTAATTGGAAAACTCCTTGTGCCTTCATCGTGTGCCACCGAGCCCACATGATCAGATACAACCTAATGCAGGTTTTTCTGTTTACCAATTGCATTAAAACGACTAGCGCTTTTATTAACCACACAAGTTTTTTGTTGTTTATTCGGGTTCTTTCTTATTTTCTCCTGCCTCGTTTATAAGCCAACATTTTTGTTGTTCATAGTAGCCAACGCACTTCGCATCATGCCACCGAGCCCACATGATCAGATCCAACCTAATGCAGGTTTTTCTGCTTACCAATTGCATTGAAACGACTAGCGCTTTTAATAGCCATACAAGTTTGTTGTTGTTTATTCGGGTTCTTTCTTATTTTCTCCTTACACGTTTATAAGCCAACATTTTTGATGTTCATATAAGGAGGCAGATTTTTTATGTGAAAGATTTTGACACTAGTAATTTTTTGTATGATTACATACTTGCTTTTTAAAGCCATTTTTCGTATAATTTGATGACTTTGAATACCCAACAACAACTTGAGTGTGCTACCACCAAGTTTTTTTCTCAATTGCTTTTGGCTGGAATTATAGCTTTTTCACGACCTGCCAAGGTCGATCATCAGATTCCTTTGCTCTAGTGGTGCTGGTCTGCTTTTTCATTTTGATTGAAAAACTTCTTCTGCCTTCATCGTGTATTGAACCATGACCAGCCGCCTAGTAGCCAACAAACTTCGCATCACGCCACCGAGCTCACATGATCAGATCCAACCTAATGCAGGTTTTTCTGTTTATCAATTGCATTGAAACGACTAGCGCTTTTATTAGCCACACAAGTTTTTTGTTGTTTATTCGGTTCTTTCTTATTTTCTCCTTACCCGTTTATAAGCCAACATTTTTGTTGTTCATATAAGGAGGGATATTTATTATGTGAAAGATTTTGACACTGGTCATCTTTTATTTGTATTATATTCAGTTTTGTATGCATTTTCGTATCATTTAATGATTTTGAATGCCCAACAACAACTTGAGTGTGCTACCACCAAGTTTTTTTTCAATTATTTTTGGCTGGAATTATAGCTACTTCACGACTTACCGTCGGTCATCCTTTGCTCTAGTAGTGCTGGTCTACTTTTTTTCATTTTAATTGAAAAACTTCTTGTGCCTTCATCGTGTATTGAACCATGACCAGCCGGTTAGTAGCCAACGCACGTCGCATCACGCCACCGAGCCCACATGATCAGATCCAACCTAATGCAGGTATTTCTGTTTACCAATTGCATTAAAACGACTAGCGCTTTTATTAGCCACACAAGTTTGTTGTTGTTTATTCGGGTTCTTTCTTATTTTCTCCTTACTCGTTTATAAGCCAACATTTTTTTTGTTCACAAATATAAGGAGGGATATTTTTTATGTGAAATATTTTGACACTGGTCATTTTTTATTTTTATTATATCCAGTTTTGTATGATTACATACTTGCTTTTGAAGGACTTTTTCGTATCATTTAATGACTTTGAATGCCCAACATCAACTTGAGTGTGCTACCACCAAGTTTTTTCTCAATTATTTTCGGCTGGAATTATAGCTATTTCACGACTTGCAGGTCGATCATCAGATTCCTTTGCTCAAGTGGTGCTGGTCTACTTTTTTTCATTTTAATTGAAAAACTTCTTGTGCCTTCATCGTGTATTGAACCATGACCAGCCGGTTAGTAGCCAACGCACTTCGCA
Source organism: Philhelius pedissequus (assembly GCA_910595825.1). Taxonomy (NCBI): domain Eukaryota; kingdom Metazoa; phylum Arthropoda; class Insecta; order Diptera; family Syrphidae; genus Philhelius; species Philhelius pedissequus. Next base: position 135,622,296 of record OU343160.1, read on the forward strand.
TCACGCCACCGGGCCCCAACGCACTTCGTATCATGCCACCGAGCCCACATGATCAGATCCAACCTCATGCAGGTTTTTCTGTTTACCAATTGCATTGAAACGACTAGCGCTTTTATTAGCCACACAAGTTTGTTGTTGTTTATTCTGGTTCTTTCTTATTTTCTCATTACTCGTTTATAAGCCAACATTTTTGTTGTACATAAATATAAGGAGGGATATTTTTTATGTGAAAGATTTTGACACTGGTCACATTTTATTTGTATTATATTCAGTTTTGTATGATTACATACTTGCTTTTAAAGCACTTTTTCGTATCATTTAATGACTTTGAATGCCCAACAGCAACTTGAGTGCGCTACCACCAAGTTTTTTCCCAATTATTTTTTGCTGGAACTATAGCTATTTCACGACTTGCCAAGGTCGATCATCAGATTCCTTTGCTCTAGTGGTGCTGGTCTACTTTTTTCATTTTAATTGAAAAACTTCTTGTGCCTTCATCGTGTATTAAATCATGACCAGCCGCTTAGTAGCCAACGCACTTCGCATCACGCCACCAAGCCAACATGATCAGATCGAACCTAATGCAGGTTTGTCTGTTTATCAATTGTATTGAAACGACTGGCGCTTTTATTAGCCACACAAGTTTGTTGTTGTTTATTCGGGCTCTTTCTTATTTTCTCCTTCTTCATTTATACGCCAACATTTTTGTTGTTCATAGTAGCCAACGCACTTCGCATCATGCCCAGCCGCTTAGTAGCCAACGCACTTCGCATCACGCCACCAAGCCCACATGATCAGATCCAACCTAATGCAGGTTTGTCTGTTTATCAATTGTATTGAAACGACTGGCGCTTTTATTAGCCACACAAATTTGTTGTTGTTTATTCGGGTTCTTTCTTATATTCTCCTTACTCGTTTATAAGCCAACATTTTTGTTGTTCATATAAGGAGGCAGATTTTTATGTGAAAGATTTTGACACTGGTCATTTTTTATTTGTATTATATTCAGTTTTTTATGATTACATACTTGCTTTTAAAGCAGTTTTTCGTATCATTTAATGACTTTGAATGCCCAACAACAACTTGAATGTGCTACCACCAAGTTTTTTCTCAATTATTTTTGGCTGGAATTATAGCTATTTCAAGACTTGCCAAGGTCGATCATCAGATTCCTTTGCTCTAGTGGTGCTGGTCTACTTTTTTTCATTTTAATTGAAAAACTTCTTGTGCCTTCATCGTGTATTGAACCATGACCAGCCGCTTAGTAGCCAACGCGCTTCGCATCACGCCACCGAGCCCACATGATCAGATCCAACCTAATGCAGGTTTTTCTGTTTATCAATTGCATTGAAACGACTGCCGCTTTTATTAGCCACATAAGTTTGTTGTTGTTTATTCGGGTTCTTCCTTATTTTCTCCTTACTCGTTTAAAAGCCAACATTTTTGTTCATCATATAGGGAGCAGATTTTGTATGTGAAAGATTTTGACACTGGTCATTTTTTATTTGTATTATATTCAGTTTTGTATGATTACATACTTTTTACATAAAATACTTTTTCGTACCATTTAATGACTTTGAATGCCCAACAACAACTTGAATGTGCTACCACCAAGTTTTTTCTCAATTATTTTTGGATGTAATTATAGCTATTTCACGACTTACCAAGGTCGGTCATCAGATTCCTATGCTCTAGTAGGGTGGTCTACTTTTTTTCATTTTAATTGAAAAACTTCTTGTGCCTTCATCGTCTATTGAACCATGACCGGACGCTTAGTAGCCAATGCACTTTCGCATCACGCCACCGAGCCCACATGATCAGATCTAACCTAATGCAGGTTTTTCTGTTTACCAATTGCATTAAAACGACTAGCATTTTTACTAGCCCCATAAATTTGTTGTTGTTTATTCGGGTTCTTTTTTATTTTATCCTTACTCGTTTATAAGCCAACATTTTGTTGTTCATAGTAGCCAACGCACTTCGCATCACGCCACCGAGCCCACATGTTCAGATCCAACCTAATGCAGGTTTTTCTGTTTATTAATTGCATTGAAACGACTAGCGCTTTTATCAGCCACACAAATTTGTTGTTTTTTATTCGGGTTCTTTCTTATTTTCTCTTTGCTCGCTTATAAGCCAACATTTTTGCTGTTCATATAAGGAGGGAGATTTTTTATGTGAAAGATTTTGACACTGGTCATTTTTGATTTGTAATATATTCGGTTTTGTATGATTACATACTTGTTTTTAAAGCACTTTTTTGTACTATTTAATGACTTTGAATGCCCAACAACAACTTGAGTGTGCTACCACCAAGTTTTTTCTCAATTGTTTTTGGCTGTAATTATAGTTATTTCACGACTTGCCAAGGCCGATCATCAGATTCCTTTGCTCTAGTCGTGCAGGTCTATTTTTTTTTTCATTTTAATTGAAAAACTTCTTGTGCCTTCATCGTGTATTGAACCATGACCAGCCGCTTAGTAGCTAACACACTTCGCATCACCCCACCGAGCCCATATGATCAGATCCAACCTAATGCAGGTTTTTCTATTTATCAATTGCATTGAAACGACTAGCGTTTTTATCAGCCACACAAGTTTGGTGTTGTTTATTCGGGTTCTTTCTTATTTTCTCCTTACTCGTTTATAAGCCAACATTTTTGTTGTTCATATAAGGAGGCAGATTTTTTATGTGAAAGATTTTGTAACTGGTCATTTTTTATTAGTTTTTTTTATTATTCATTTTTATTTAATCTAAACTTATAACTATCTTAAAGCTAGACAAAATTGTTTAAAACTAGCCTAATTATCAATAACTTACAACTAATTTACTGGCCCTTTACGGGCGCTCTAAACAAAACTATATCTCTTAATACTAATGTCTTTCGACCTAAAAACTATTTTAATTAATTCTAATTATTTTATTTTTATGACCAAGGAAACTTTTTTAACAAAAAACTTAGTAACATGTGCCTTTTTTTTAATTTTTATTTTTAGACTACCTAAAGCTTAGCTCAAAATAATTAAATCTAGATACAACTAACTTATACTAGCTAGAAATACTTAAAACTACTTACATCTACTTAAAAACTAGAACAGCCACAATAGCTTTTTTAGGTTGTTTTTTATATTTTTTTTTGTATATTTTGTATACGCATGCAGACACACAGAGGCATGCAACCAACACAGCCATGTACATACGCACATACATATTCGTATGTATATACATACACAGACACGCAGCTGCATGCACAAATGCCCCCCAAACATACATATTTTGTGCCACCCCGACTGTTCCTTATACCCAATTTGCCTAAATCTATGTAAGTCGGCCAAGACATACATTCTTATCGACCTTAGCTATCAAACTGCTGTTCAGAGAGCCTCCAGAACTGGTTCTCTGTTTCGCCCTATCCCTTCGGTCCCGATCGGACACAGTCCTACTGAACCGAAGGCGCTCTTCTCCACCTTGAGCGATGACGTCTCGACCATACAAGAGTCGCCTATCTACAGTTTTCCGGCTGACGTGGTAGATGAGCGGAACCGCCATTCCATCCTGTATCAGCCCTCGACTGTCTTAAAAGAGGGATGGATGTAGCCATTTAACGGCGCACTCTCAAAATATTCATTATTGGGGTAGTAAGCCCCAAAAATTAAGCTGTGGGTTGAGGACATCGCTCTTGCATTGTGACCCCGAATCAGCTTAAACAAAAAATTATCTATTCTGTTTATGTTGGCTCCGTTGTATAGAACCTGGTTGGAATAATATCTTGTGTACTGCGACTCTGGTTGTATATGTAATCCAAGACAACGTCTAAGACATTGCCTCTCAAACACCCGAATCTTTTTCATTTGAGATGGGGCAACGTTGAACCACACCGGGCATCCGTAGGCAATCATCGGCCTGATGAGGGCCATGTAACAAATCACCTTCACCCTGCTGTCAAGATGGCTGCTATAAAACAGTCGTTTTGTCAAGGCAAAGGCTCCCCTAGCCCTGGCCAAGGCAGCACCTATATGTCTGTCGAAATACAGGTACTGATCCAACCAGATGCCAATTTACTTTACCACACTTTTACTCGCCAGTAGATGTCCATGTGGGCCTACGATCACCAGCTTGCGCCAGTTCTCTCTTGTATCCCTTGAGGCGCTAGACAACGTATTCCTAAACAAAATAGTTTCTAATTTTTGGAAGTTGATTTTCAACTTCCAGTCATCACAATCTCGCTGAATCTTGTCGAAGTCACTCTGCAAAACAATTTTGATAACCTCAACTGTATTAGCTGTTCTGTACGCAATTAGATCGTCGGCGTTTGCAATTGCCTGAGTTAGACTACCTATCAGATCGCTGGTGTAAATGCTGAATAGAATCGGCGAGGTAACCGCTCCCTGCTGAAGACCATTTTTAATATTAAAAATTGCAGTAGAATTTACATTGCCACTCTTGACAACAAACTTTCTACCATTTAGCATGTCATAAAGCATATACAATAGATGTTTACTTATACCTAGTCTGGTTAGCTTTAGATAGAGAGCTTCTAACCATACGGCGTCGAAGGCCTTCTCCAAATCAACCAGACAGGCACCCGTACACTTCTTTTTAGTTTTGTTCCATTGGATATCAGAAACTAGTTTAGACGCGGCGTGAATTGTGTCATGTCCCGCCTTAAAACCGAACTGATTATCCGGGATGATATTTTTGTCCTCCGCCCACTTGAACAGGGCTCTATTAATAACCTTTTCAAATACTATGCCGATACTTGGAAGAAGACTTATCGACCGGAGATTCGCCGGATTGGAGTTGTCCTTTCCCTTGTTTGGGAGAGGGTGCACCACAGCTGTCTTCCACCGCACTGGATAATATGCATTATTCAGCGCGTTGTTAAACAGTGTGGTATAAATGTCAACTGCTTCTTGAGGCAAATGTCGTAGTACAACACTGGATATACCATCGACTCCTGCTGACTACTTTTTCTTTAATGAATCGAAAATGAGCTGGAGCTCATTTTTCGAAATTAACATGGTACCGGGCCCATTTTGGTCGGCGATGAAGGCGTTTGCCAAATCTTTATCATTAAACCCGGTAAAACCTATGTTCTCAGATCGCCATTCGGTTATATCGTTCTGGAGCAGACCTCTGTTCTCCAGGTCATGATTCGGGTGAATGCTAGCATTCACCTTGTACACTTGCTGGAAAGCAGCCCCCACAGCCCCCACTCTTTCCTGCGGATCTTCAATTATATAGAGGTCATCGGCATCCTCTGGGTCTATGCCTGCTGTCAGAAGTACGTCTCTGTTCTCTGTCGTCCTCTGGAGCTTAAGACACGCAAGATTGTTTTGATCCTTTCTTCTAAAAATCTCATTAATTTTTGGGAATATACTTGGGTCGCTAGAGTTAACTGCACGAATTCTATTGTCCCAGCACAAATTAATAGACAACCTATAATTTTCTTTGATCAATTGGTTGATGTTTTTGATGGACGATTTCAGTGTCCTAATCTCTAGATCTCGTGTATCAGGAAACCGTCTGTACAAGCGTTTTAGTCTTATCAGTAGTCCACTTTTTTGTCTGTGAAGTGTGTCAATTGTCGCGTTACGGTACATGTCAGTTGCGTTACGTTCTTTGTATTTCGGTATTGTTCTGTCCATTGTTCGTAGAATCGTTTCGTCAATTTGTTCTAAGTATCTGTCGATTTCAGTATTTGTTAGGTTCCTGTCATTTGGTGGGTATATACCATTTGACCGTAAATCACTCAATAAGGCGTTGGAGAAGCGTGGCCAGCGCACCTTACTGTAATTGTAAGTATGCACAGGTACATACTCCTCCAACTCCATAAGCTAGTTCGGAAGTTGTATAACGGCGGCGAATCCACAGTGGTCACTGTCGTACTCGATCGGTTGTAAACAATTTCTTGGTCGTTGACCCACAGTGTCAGTAATTGTAAGTCTTGCGTCTTTCAGCAATAGATCCAGATAGGCACCGCTTCATGGAAACGATGGCCTCTCTGTGGCTAGAAGATCGATACTCAATGTTGTATCGACCCATCCTATTATAGAAATGGTTACCTCGAGGATTTTGTATTTGATTTCCCCAATCTGTGTTTGGCGCTTAAATCACCGGCTAATATGTAAAAGTTTTCTTCCGAGCTCAATTTTAAGCGTTCAAAATCTTTTCAAACCCTGTTATAAAATGTGTGATAGATAGATAGATATATAGATAATTTCTTTATTTAAAAAATATAAATTATTTACATTATTTTTTCTTTAAGAATAAGGACATGGCTATTCTGCCGTCTGCCTGAACGACATTTTATAACAAAATACAGTTTATATATAAAGAAGTTAAATTCAAATAATAAAAATAACATAAGTTAATTAACTATAGAAAGTTTAATTTAATTATTTATTAAAGCATCAATAGTGTTTTCAACAATTTAGAGATGATTCAAAAACACCAAAATAGATGTATCAATGATTTGAAACAAAAAATTATAACAATTTTGAAATGATTTGAAACACAAAATAATAATTTATCATTTATTAATGATTTGAAACATAAAAAATTAGTAAGTATTTAGAAACATTGTTTGAAAATTCAAATTGAAATAACTGGTTGTAGAGCTATAGAAAACTATTGCGATAATTAAGAGCATGTTTGCAGTATCTATAAACCGTTGACCATCCAAGATCTCCATTAAGGATTTCATAGAGCCGAGTAGGGGGAAGATAACTCAATTCAAAATGCAGTCGTCGAATCTCTTGAAGTAAAGGACACGTTGCAAAGAAGTGGGTGATGTCTTCTGGTTCTCCTCTATTACATAGCCTACAGATTTGTGTGAGATCACTTCGATGCGGCATAGCGTTAAGATTCAAGATTTCGACTCGGGCTTTAAATATGTAGCTTATAGCTTCAGAAGAAAACTCGTTGCTGAAATAGTTAGCCAGCGATGTTATTTGGTGGTTGAGGTACCTGTATACATTTCTTGACACAGTTGTTGAGGCTCTTGAAATATGTTGTCTGAAAATATTTTCATCAGTTTTGGTGATAACATCATTGAACATATTGTGCCATTCATTCAAATTGGACTCCCTAAAAGATAAATTACTGCCATTTGAAGAAGCTAGCTGGTTCCATTCCTTAAACGGGGAGGCATTTGTTTGCATGAGCCTTGCCATAATGGATTTGTGAAGGCTTCTTTCATCCCTCTTCATAACTTTCATTATGTAGTCTGAATTGGTTTTCAGGCTTATAATGTAAAGAGGCGTTAGACCAGACTCCACATATATAGCATAATTGGGCGTTGAAGAAGGCAATCTGAACAAGCGTTTGAAGAAATATCTTTGCACGGCTTCAAACTCGTCCAGTTGTAAATAACCAAAAATTTGGGTACCGTAGCACATGCAGCAGTTCACTGTTGCTTGAAAAACACGATATTTGGATGTATGATCGATTTTTTGGTTAGAGTAGAACTTAGGCCACATTACGTTTAAAGCTAGTTTGGCTTCGTTGCTTTTCTCTTTCACGTGTTTCGAAAAATTCAGATTGTACGAGAGCAAAACTCCAAGATATTTGAAATAATGAACGACCTCGATAGGCGCGTTGTTTAGGGACCAGATTTCCTCCGGGAGCCTTCTTCTCTGACGCGGTTCAAATATCATTATTTTTGTCTTGTTAGAATTGACACATAGACCCCAGAATTCACAAAAGGAATAGAGTTTGTTGATTTGCAGCTGAAGGGTAGATGGATTGTCTGCCAATAAAACCAAATCATCGGCGTAGAGCAAAACCTTGACTTGTATACCGGCAAAGCGTATTCCTCCCGGAAGTACATCACACACGTCATCAATAAATAGGGCGAATAATATCGGGCTTAATATACATCCTTGGGGGACGCCTGTTGTGGTTTCAAACCATTCGGAGAATTTAGCTCCGTCCCACACTGATGCAGTAGATGAGGCAAGAAATTTGAAATAAAACATTAAGAATTTTCCAGAAACTCCTAACGAAGACAATTTGTACATCAAGGCATTTCTATTTACATTGTCAAAGGCTGCTTTGAAATCCACAAAACAAGCATATAATTTCTTTTTCTGCTCGATTGATCTCCTGACAATAGTCGTCAGAGCGAATATATGGTCTTGCGTTGAGAATCCCGATCGAAACCCTGCTTGGAACATGCTGAGTCGGTTGTTGTTCTCAATCCATACCGTCAACCTATCATAAAGAATTGAAGTTAGGATCTTTCTTAGCGAGTTGAGAATCGAAATTCCTCTGTAGTTCTCCGGTAGGTTAGAATCTCCTTTTTTAAAAATCGCGAATATAACCGCTTTGTTGAAGTTACTTGGAACTAATAAGTCTTCATAAAGTTTGTTGAAATATGCCAGTAGAAGATTTTTAAACGGTTCCGTACTATTCTTGTAGAACTCCATCGGAATACCATCTATGCCGGGTGCCTAATTATTTTTCATTTTACTCAGAGTTGTTTCGAGCTCAGATAGAGTAATTGGGTTATCCAGTTCGCAGAAAGTGACATTGGGTTGCGCGTAATAGAAAACCTGGTGATTCTCATCAGCCGACAAAAGAGTTTTAAAATGAGCTGCTAGTGTCTGAACTTCGAAGGTTAAATGCCAGGCTTCTACCACGCCCACCCAGCTCACGAACATTGGTCCAGAAAGTCTTTGAGTTCTTACAGTTTGCTAATTCTTTTGCAATATTGTTAATGTAGTGAACTTTCTTTTTGGCACAAAGTCTTTTGAAATCCTTGTTAATATGAAGGTAAATGTTTTTAAAAATTGAAGCATTTGTGGATCTGAACAGCTTAAGATAGACAAATGAAAGTTTACGGAGTTTCACACAATCATTATCAAACCACTTGTTTTTTGGTGTACAAGCGTGACTTCGGCTGTTGGTACTGTGGGCAAATGGTGCTGAGGCCTTGATAACTCTTGCAATATGTTCATCATAATTTTCTATACTGTTGGATTGAAGCGAGGGAATAGAGCTGATGTAACGGTTTAGTAATGAATTGTATAGAGCGGTACAATTCTCTTTCCACCTCAATTTTAAAAAGTTAGTTGATTGTCTCAGTACATTTTCATCGATAAACTGAACCTTTACCTCAATCGAAAGGTGCGATGAGAAATTCGCCACGCCTACTTCAAAATCTACCGATAGTTTAAGCCATTCAAAAGATATCGCTGCAATATCAATAACAGATTGTCCTTGACCACTTATGAATGTAAACTCTCCCGAAGCGTCATCTTTAGAAGCCCCATTTAACACGGATAGTCCGAAGTTTTCAAAGAATTCCGTAAGCAGCCTTCCATTTCGGTTAAAGGTGTCATCTTTTGAGTTTCTGGTTGGATTGAGAGTGTTTTGCGAGAATGTGTTGAGTACAGAAGGATTTTGATAGATCCCGATCCTAGCATTTAAGTCTCCAATTATCATAATATTATCCAAATTGGAGTTTTGAACGAAGTCAACTAGACTAGCAAAATCATGCTGCCAGTTATTGCAATTTAAGTATGTTGGGATAATGGTGTAATTTAAATTATTAATAACAATATTGAATATAATCCTGTTTTCAGAGTGATAAATTTTAGCGAAGTTGGAGCTTAAAGTTTTTTTTAACACCACATAAAATCCCCCACTAGCCCTGCCATGAACATTAGATCTTATTGCGGGTGACCATAAAATATTGAAATCCTTAAAATATTTCAAATAATTGTTTTCATTTTTTTCTTCTACAAAAGTTTCCAATAAAATGATAATATCATAATTTTGAATGAAACTAAAAAAATCAGGTAATAATAATTTGCTTTTGAGACCAGTAATATTATAAGATAAGAGAGATAAATTTTTAAAGTTATTAATATTAAAATTATTTAAATTATGGCAGACGACAGATACATCCTATTGTGACTCCACCCTTAAAGGTGGTCGATGTTGATTTTGAGGTTGACGTATAGGTGGCGCGCGTATCGGGTGAAAGTTGGCAGCAGCAGAAGAAGAAGAAGATGGTGATGGAGATGAAAGATCGCTGTCATCGAAGAATTCGGAAAATCTGTCACCGAACGTTTGGTTGAGAAATGACATTTCTATTTTCGTTTTGATAGCCAAACCTCGTGAATATTTGTAAACAAACGAGTGACCATTAATTAGTATTTAATCGCCTCTTACAATTATTTTTGCGTTTGAATTTATTTCGAGCAACTTGGATCTTATTTCAACCAGTGTTTGTCTTCTCTTTCGGTACATAAGAGATTGTTCGCGGAATACACTTATCCCCGAGCCTTTAAGCTGATGCGCCGCGGCAATAATCTTGTCGACCATCTCTGAGGAAAGAAGTTCAAAGATGACAGTGCCGCGCTGAGCATTGTTGTTGCGAATTACCCGGGAACTTTTGATGGTCATATTTTCATCTTCGTTTATCTTGAGAAGCCCTTTGCAAGTCTGTAATGCGACTTGAGTTGCATCGGTTTCTTTATTTAAGGGAAGGTGAACAACAACGGATGACTCATTAGCCTTTCGTGAAATTATTTCCAGCTGGTTTTCTAGCAGTTCGCATCTTTGTGACATATCGCTTAGTTTGAGGTTAAGAAGAGTGTTCGCGGCTCTTAAAGTGGTAACTTCATCGTACAGTCTTGTAAAATCATCCTTTGTTGCAAAAGTCTTTAGTTTTTCAGTGAGTTGTACATCCACAGTAGTTTCCAGGACATTTTTCAAATCTACAACAGACATCTTTCCTACTTCCGTTGCCATATCTTTTATGTGAATAAAATACTTTTTGTAGTCAGAGTTTGGTTCGGGAGAGGTTTCGTGAAGACTTCTTTTGTTTGAATTACTGTTCATAGGGAAAATCCCGTATAGGGGCGACTGGCTTTGCTCGAAGTTTAAATGAATTAAAGAAAAGCTTCGTACCTTTCTTAAACTGATGAAATTTAAAAACGCCGATATAAAACAAAATTCAAAAAATGTTGAAAAACAGCTTTTAAACAATTAAAGTGACTTTAATTTAATTTAAAATTAAAAATTTATCAAGAGACTATAACTTTAACACTTTAACCTTTGACAGATGAAATGTCAATCAAAATAAAAATGTGTGCGCTGAGGTGTTAACTGTGCATAGTCAGCGATCACATACATGCCTCTAACGTCCGAAGTTTTTGCACATCACTATTATATATTAAATTATGACTAATGCCTTTACGTATAAAAATTGCGACGCCTCCTCCTTGAGTGGAGTTAGGTCGGTCTCTTCTTACGTTATTGTAATTGTTGTTAGTCAATTTATGTTTCTCGTTAAGCTTAGTTTCGCTAGCCGTAAACACATCTGAACTTATGTCTTTAAGCAGTTGGAATAAATTCGCTCTACGTTCGGTCCTAATCAGTGAATTTACATTCACAGCTAGGATCTTAAAGGGCCTCTCCAGCAGCGCGCCCTAAACCTCTAAGTTGCGTTAAGCTCGGCAAAACAGAGTAGAGATAATCCACCCTAGTCGCCTGCTCCCTGATCTGGTTTTGGAGGCCAGTCAACTGGCCCTGGGTGGATAGCAGATTGCCCATAATATCCGCCTGTGCCGCCGGCGCCTTAAGCACGGGGGCCTGTTGGGCGACCTTCGGTGTAGGCTGTACCGTGCTTCCCCTTCTTGAAGCCATTTGGACGTACAAAATTTGGCGGTTGACGGGCGTTATTGTAGGAGGGCGCACTGTTGGACGCTTTTCTACCACTGTTTGCTTTGCTGCTTTATTGTTCTTTATAAGCTGAAACGTCGGGCATCCCCGATAATTAGCGGGGTGTCCGAAGCCTCGGCAGAGTGCACATTTAAGCTGGGTCCTATCTTCGACCCGTTCCCTTCCTAACTTGCATTCATTTGCATTGCGGTTCTCTCCTCACTTAACGCAGCGTGACTGCATTTCGCAGTTTGCTGCGGCGTGGCCGAACCTTTGGCAGCGCATGCATTGAAGCATGTCGCCGCGCCTTTTTAATTTGACCCAAGTTACAACCTGGTAGTTGAGGACGGAGATACTCCTCAAGCTATCCAGTTTGTTGCTGGGTGAGAGTTGAACAAGGAAGAAGGGAAGACTCCGCTTCTCCCGCCTAGCTCTAACTGTAGCGAACGGCTTGACCCCGATAAAGTCGAGATCTTCATTCGCTTTTTGGCGGAGTGCCCTTAAGAGCACCTGTGGCTCCATGCAGGAATCTATGGCCTTCAAAAGGACCGTTTGAAACTTTTCGGTCTTAGGGGTGAAACTGAAGAATTCAGTAGTGGATTCTGTTAGCAACGTTTTAATTTTTTTGTGCTGTTCCAGTGTGAAGCAATGGATAGCATGCCTATCATTATTTAATCTTTTTATAGTAAAGTTTTGACCTATGGCCAACTTACACAGATTTATGATATCCTGTAACTCCATTTTATAAGTATTTATGGGTGGCACCTTTTCCTTTTTCGTAATCGGCGGCTGTGGCTGCTGTTGCTGAGACTGATTCGACGTCTTCACCCCAGCTGGCAGCTTTGCTGAGGTGGCCGTGGATCTCCTCTTTACCAAATTTGGTGCACACTTGATCCTCTTTCTGCGCTTCTGATTTACATCGGATGATGTTGCCGTTGTTGTTATTGCTGTTGATGTTGTTGCTACAGAATCACTGCTTGTAAGTGGAACATCTATCGATGTTCCCTTTAGCTGATGCCATCGCTGGCCTCATTGGCCCTAGGACACCTTTTGATGCCCCGGGGTTTAGACTACTCCTCCTTTCCTCGTTTTCCCAACCAATAAAGTTTTCCACTTCACGGTAGTGAAAAAAAGCTTGCAAAGTTCTGATGCCCGGCTGGGAATTGAACTGCGGACCCTTAGATCGCCGTCGGCCACTCTACCTCTGTGCTACTGCACCACTTGAGAAATGTAGATTTAACGTTAAGCTTAAACTCACACACGAAATTTAATTTGCAAAAAACTGGGAAGCCGAAAACGTGTTAACACCTCCACAGTACGAGATCGACAGATATTTTTATACTTTGTCATTAACAACAACAACTTGAGTGTGCTACCACCAAATTTTTTCCCAATTATTTTTGGCTGAAATTCTAGCTATTTCACGACTTGCCAAGGTCGATCATCAGATTCCTTTACCTAATGGTGCTGGTCTACCTTTTTCATTTTAATTGAAAAACTTCCTGTGCCTTCATCGTGTATTGAACCATGACCAGCCGCTTAGTAGCCAACTCACTTCGCATCACGATCCCGAGCCCACATGATCAGATCAAACCTAATGCAGGTTTTTCTGTTTATCAATTGCATTGAAACGACTAGCGCATTGATTAGCCACAGAAGTTTGTCGTTGTTTATTCGGGTTATTTCTTATTTTCTCCTTTCTCGTTTATAAGCCAACATTTTTGTTGTTCATATAAAGAGGGAGATTTTTTATGTGAAAGATTTTGACACTGGTCATCTTTTATTTGTATTATATTCAGTTTTGTATGATTACATACTTGCTTTTAAAGCACTTTTTCGTATCATTTAATGACTATGAATGCCCAACAACAACTTGAGTGTGCTACCACCAAGTTTTTTTCTCAATTATTTTTGGCTGGACTTATAGCTATTTCACGACTTGCCAAAGTACATCATCAGATTCCTTGAAAAACTTCGTGTGCCTTCATCGTGTATTGAACCATGACCAGCCGCTTAGTAGCCAACGCACTTCGCATTACGCCACCGACCCCACATGATCAGATCGAACCTAATGCAGGTTTTTCTGTTTATCAATTGCATTGAAACGACTAGAGCTTTTATTATCTACACAAAATTGTTGTTGTTTATTAGGGTTCTTTCTTATTTTCTCCTTACTCGTTTATAAGCCAACATTTTTGTTGTTAATATAAGGAAGCAGATTTTTTATGTGAAAGATTTTGACACTGGTCATCTTTTATTTGTATTATATTCATTTTTGTAGGATTACATACTTGGTTTTAAGGCACTTTTTCGTATCATTTAATGACTTTAAATGCCCAACAACAACTTGAGTGTGCTACCACCAAGTTTTTTCTCAATTATTTTTGGCTGAAATTATAGCTATTTCACGACTTGCCAAGGTCCATCATCAGATTCTTTGCTCTAGTGGTGCCGGTCTACTTTTTTTCATTTTAATTGAAACACTTCGTGTGCATTCATCGTGTAGCCGCTTAGTAGCCAACGCACTTCGTATCACGCCACCCAGCCCACATGATCAGATCGAACCTAATGCAGGTTTTTCTGTTTATCAATTACATTGAAACGACTAGAGCTTTTATTAGCCACACAAGTTTGTTGTTGTTTATTCGGGTGCTTTCTTATTTTCTCCTTACTCGTTTATAAGCCAACATTTTTGTTGTTCATATAAGGAGGCAGATTTTTTATGTGAAAGATTTTGACACTGGTCAATTTTATTTGTATTATATTCAGTTTTGTATGATTACATACTTGCTTTTAAAGCACTTTTTCGTATCATTTAATGACTTTGAATGACCAACAACAACTTGAGTGTGCTACCGCCAAGTTTTTTCTCAATTATTTTTGGCTGGAATTATAGCTATTTCACGACTTGTCAAGGTCGATCATCAGATTCCTTTGCTCTTGTGGTGCTGGTCTACTTTTTTTTTATTTTAATTGAAACACTTCGTGTGCATTCATCGTGTAGCCGCTTAGTAGTCAACGCGCTTCGTATCTCGCCACCGAGCCCACATGATCAGATCGAACCTAATGCAGGTTTTTCTGTTTATCAATTACATTGAAACGACTAGAGCTTTTATTAGCCATACAAGTTTGTTCTTGTTTATTCGGGTGCTTTCTTATTTTCGCCTTACTCGTTTATAAGCCAACATTTTTGTTGTTCATATAAGGAGGCAGATTTTGTATGTGAAAGATTTTGACACTGGTCATTTTTTATTTGTATTATATTCAGTTTTGTATGATTACATACTTGCTTTTAAAGCACTTTTTCGTATCATTTAATGACTTTGAATGCCCAACAACAACTTGAGTGTGCTACCGCCAAGTTTTTTCTCAATTATTTTTGGCTGGAATTATGCTATTTTACGACTTGTCAAGGTCGATCATCAGATTCCTTTGCTCTAGTGGTGCTGGTCTACTTTTTTTCATTTTAATTGAAAAACTTCTTGTGTCTTCATCGTGTATTGAATCATGGCCATTCGCTTAGTAGCCAACGCACTTCGCAGCACGCCACCGAGCCCACATGGTCAGATCCAACCTAATGCAGGTTTTTCTGTTTATCAATTACATTGAAACGACTAGAGCTTTTATTAGCCATACAAGTTTGTTCTTGTTTATTCGGGTGCTTTCTTATTTTCGCCTTACTCGTTTATAAGCCAACATTTTTGTTGTTCATATAAGGAGGCAGATTTTGTATGTGAAAGATTTTGACACTGGTCATTTTTTATTTGTATTATATTCAGTTTTGTATGATTACATACTTGCTTTTAAAGCACTTTTTCGTATCATTTAATGACTTTGAATGCCCAACAACAACTTGAGTGTGCTACCGCCAAGTTTTTTCTCAATTATTTTTGGCTGGAATTATGCTATTTTACGACTTGTCAAGGTCGATCATCAGATTCCTTTGCTCTAGTGGTGCTGGTCTACTTTTTTTCATTTTAATTGAAAAACTTCTTGTGTCTTCATCGTGTATTGAATCATGGCCATTCGCTTAGTAGCCAACGCACTTCGCAGCACGCCACCGAGCCCACATGGTCAGATCCAACCTAATGCAGGTTTTTCTGTTTATCAATTGCATTGAAACGACTAGAGCTTTTATTAGCCACACAAGTTTGTTCTTGTTTATTCGGGTTCTTTCTTATTTTCTCCTTACTCGTTTATAAGCCAATATTTTTTTTGTTCATATAAGGAGGCAGATTTTGTATGTGAAAGATTTTGACACTGGTCATTTTTTATTTGTATTATATTCAGTTTTGTATGATTACATACTTGCTTTTAAAGCACTTTTTCGTATCATTTAATGACTTTGAATGCCCAACAACAACTTGAGTGTGCTACCGCCAAGTTTTTTCTCAATTATTTTTGGCTGGAATTATGCTATTTTACGACTTGTCAAGGTCGATCATCAGATTCCTTTGCTCTAGTGGTGCTGGTCTACTTTTTTTCATTTTAATTGAAAAACTTCTTGTGTCTTCATCGTGTATTGAATCATGGCCATTCGCTTAGTAGCCAACGCACTTCGCAGCACGCCACCGAGCCCACATGGTCAGATCCAACCTAATGCAGGTTTTTCTGTTTATCAATTGCATTGAAACGACTAGAGCTTTTATTAGCCACACAAGTTTGTTCTTGTTTATTCGGGTTCTTTCTTATTTTCTCCTTACTCGTTTATAAGCCAATATTTTTTTTGTTCATATAAGGAGGCAGATTTTTTATGTGAAAGATTTTGACACTGATCATTTTTTATTTGTATTATATTCAGTTGTGTATGATTACATACTTGCTTTTAAAGCACTTTTTCGTATCATTTAATGACTTTGAATGCCCAACACCAACTTGAGTGCTACCACCAAGTTTTTTCTCAATTATTTTTGGCTGGAATTATAGCTATTTCACGACTTGCCAAGGTCGATCATCAGATTCCTTTGCTCTAGTGGTGCTTGTCTACTTTTTTTCATTTTAATTGAAAAACTTCTTGTACCTTCATCGTGTATTGAACCATGACCAGCCGCTTAGTAGCCAACGCACTTCGCATCACTCCACCGTGTCCACATGATCAAATCCAACCTAATGCAGATTTTTCTGTTCATCAATGGCATTGGAACGACTAGCGCTTTTATTAACCATACAAGTTTGTTGTTGTTTATTCGGGTTCTTTCTTATTTTATCCTTACTCGTTTATAAGCCAATATTTTTGTTGTTAATATAGGGAGGGATATTTTTTATGTGAAAGATTTTGACACTGGTAATTTTTTATTTGTATTATATTCAGTTTTTATACGATTACATACTTGCTTTAAAGCACTTTTTCGTATCATTTAATGACTTTGAATGCCCAACAACAAGTTGAGTGTGCTACCACCCAGTTTTGTCTCAATAATTTTTGGCTGGAAGTATAGCTATTGTACGACTTGCCAAGGTCGATCATCAGATTCCTTTGCTCTAGTGGTGCTGGTCTACTTTTTTTCATTTTAATTAAAAAACTTATTGTGCCTTCATCGTGTATTGAACCATGACCAGCCGCTTAGTAGCCAACGCACTTCGCATCACGCCACCGAGCCCTCATGATCAGATGCAACCTAATGCAGGTTTTTCTGGTTATCCATGGCATTGAAACGACTAGCGCCTTTATAAGCCACACGAGTTTGTTGTTGTTTATTCGGGTTCTTTCTTACGAGTATTTTCTCCTTACTCGTTTATAAGCCAATATTTTTGTTGTTCGTATAAGGAGGCATATTTTTTATGTGAAAGATTTTGACACTGGTCATCTTTTATTTGTATTATATTCAGTTTTGTATGATTACATACTTGCTTTTAAAGCACTTTTTCGTATCATTTAATGACTTTGAATGCCCAACAGCAACTTGAGTGTGCTACCACCAAGTTTTTTCTCAATTATTTTTGGCTGGAATTATACCTATTTCACGACTAGCCAAGGTCGATCATCAGATTCCTTTGCTCTAGTGGTGCTGGTCTACTTTTTTTCATTTTAATTGAAAAACTTCTTGTGCCTTTATCGTGTATTGAATCATTACCAGCCGCTTAGTAGCCAACGCACTTCGCATCACCCCACCGAGCCCACAGGATCAGATCCAACCTAATGCAGGTTTTTCTGTTTATCAATTGCATTGAAACGACTAGAGCTTTTATTAGCCGCACAGGTTTGTTCTTGTTTATTCGGGTTCTTTCTTATTTTCTCCTTACTCGTTTATAAGCCAACATTTTTGTTGTTTATATAAGGAGGCAGATTTTTTATGTGAAAGATTTTGACACTGGTCATTTTTTATTTGTATTATAGTCAGTTGTGTATGATTACATATTTGCTTTTAAAGCACTCTTTCGTATCATTTAATGACTTTGAATGCCCAACAACTTGAGTGTGCTACCACCAAGTTTTTCTCAATAATTTTTGACTAAAATTATAGCTATTTCACGATTTGCCAAGGTCGATCATCAGATTCCTTTGTTCTAGTGGTACTGGTCTACTTTTTTGCATTTTAATTGAAAAACTTCGTGTGCCTTCATCGTGTATTGACCATGACCAGCCGCTTAGTAGCCAACGCACTTCGCATCACGCTACCGCGCCCACATGATCAGATCCAACCTAATTCAGGTTTTTCTGTTTATCAATTGCATTAAAACGACTAGCGCTTTTACAAGCCACACAAGTTTGTTGTTGTTTATTCGGGTTCTTTCTTACGAGTATTTTCTCCTTACTCGTTTATAAGCCAATATTTTTGTTGTTCATATAAGGATTCATATGTTTTATGTGAAAGATTTTGACACTGGTCATCTTTTATTTGTATTATATTCAGTTTTGTATGATTAAGTACTTGCTTTTAAAGCACTTTTTCGTATCATTTAATGACTTTGAGTGCCCAACAGCAACTTGAGTGTGCTACCACCAAGTTTTTTCTCAATTATTTTTGGCTGGAATTATAGCTATTTCACGACTAGCCAAGGTCGATCATCAGATTCCTTTGCTCTAGTGGGGCTGGTCTACTTTTTTTCATTTTAATTGAAAAATTTCGTGTGCCTTCATCGTGTATTGAACCATGATCAGCCGCTTAGTAGCCAACGCACTTCGCATCACTCCACCGAGCCCACATGATCAGATCCAACCTAATGCAGGTTTTTCTGTTCATCAATGGCATTGAAACGACTAGCGCTTTTATTAGCCATACAAGTTTGTTGTTGTTTATTCGGGTTCTTTCTTATTTTATCCTTACTCATTTATAAGCCAATATTTTTGTTGTTAATATAAGGAGGGATATTTTTTATGTGAAAGATTTTGACACTGGTAACTTTTTATTTGTATTATATTCAGTTTTTATACGATTACATACTTGCTTTAAAGCACTTTTTCGTATCATTTAATGACTTTGAATGCCCAACAACAAGTTGAGTGTGCTACCACCCAGTTTTGTCTCAATAATTTTTGGCTGGAAGTATAGCTATTGCACGACTTGCCAAGGTCGATCATCAGATTCCTTTGCTCTAGTGGTGCTGGTCTACTTTTTTTCATTTTAATTAAAAAACTTATTGTGCCTTCATTGTGTATTGAACCATGACCAGCCGCTTAGTAGCCAACGCACTTCGCATCACGCCACCGAGCCCTCATGACAGATGCAACCTAATGCAGGTTTTTCTGGTTATCCATGGCATTAAAACGACTAGCGATTTTATTAGCCACACAAGTTTGTTCTTGTTTATTCGGGTTCTTTCTTATTTTCTCCTTACTCGTTTATAAGCCAACATTTTTGTTGTTTATATAAGGAGGCAGATTTTTTATGTGAAAGATTTTGACACTGGTCATTTTTTATTTGTATTATAGTCAGTTGTGTATGATTACATACTTGCTTTTAAAGCACTCTTTCGTATCATTTAATGACTTTGAATGCCCAACAACAACTTGAGTGTGGTACCACCAAGTTTTTTCTCAATAATTTTTGACTGGAATTATAGCTATTTCACGATTTGCCAAGGTCGATCATCAGATTCCTTTGTTCTAGTGGTACTGGTCTACTTTTTTGCATTTTAATTGAAAAACTTCTTGTGCCTTCATCGTGTATTGACCATGACCAGCCGCTTAGTAGCCAACGCACTTCGCATCACGCTACCGCGCCCACATGATCAGATCCAACCTAATGCAGGTTTTTGTGTTTATCAATTGCATTAAAACGACTAGCGCTTTTATAAGCCACACGAGTTTGTTGTTGTTTATTTGGGTTCTTTCTTACGAGTATTTTCTCCTTACTCGTTTATAAGCCAATATTTTTGTTGTTCATATAAGGAGGCATATTTTTTATGTGAAAGATTTTGACACTGGTCATCTTTTATTTGTATTATATTCAGTTTTGTATGATTACATACTTGCTTTTAAAGCACTTTTTCGTATCATTTAATGACTTTGAATGCCCAACAGCAACTTGAGTGTGCTACCACCAAGTTTTTTCTCAATTATTTTTGGCTGGAATTATACCTATTTCACGACTAGCCAAGGTCGATCATCAGATTCCTTTGCTCTAGTGGGGCTGGTCTACTTTTTTTCATTTTAATTGAAAAATTTCGTGTGCCTTCATCGTGTATTAAACCATGACCAGCCGCTTAGCAGCCAAGGAACTTCGCATCACGCCACCGAGCCCACATGATCAGATCCAACCTAATGCAGGTTTTTCTGTTTATCAATTACATTGAAGCGACTAGAGCTTTTATTAGCCACACAAGTTTGTTGTTGTTTATTCGGGTTCTTTCTTATTTTCTCCTTACTCGTTTATAAGCCAAAATTTTTGCTGTTCATATTAGGAGGCATATTTTTTATGTGAAAGATTTTGACACTGGTCATTTCTTATTTGTATTATATTCAGTTTTGTATTATTACATACTTGCTTTTAAAGCACTTTTTTGTATCACTTAATGACTTTGAATGCCCAACAACAACTTGATTGTGCTACCACCAAGTTTTTTCTCAATTATTTTTGGCTGTAATTATAGCTATTTCACGACTTGCCAAGGTCGATCATCAGATTCCTTTGCTCTAGTGGTGCTGGTCTACTTTTTTTCATTTTAATTGAAAAACTTCTTGTGCCTTCATCGTGTATTGACCATGACCAGCCGCTTAGTAGCCAACGCACTTCGCATCACGCTACCGCGCCCACATGATCAGATTCAACCTAATTCAGGTTTTTCTGTTTATCAATTGCATTGAAACGACTAGCGCTTTTATAAGCCACACAAGTTTGTTGTTGTTTATTCGGGTTCTTTCTTACGAGTATTTTCTCCTTACTCGTTTATAAGCCAATATTTTTGTTGTTCATATAAGGAGGCATATTTTTTATGTGAAAGATTTTGACACTGGTCATCTTTTATTTGTATTATATTCAGTTTGTATGATTACATACTTGCTTTTAAAGCACTTTTTCGTATCATTTAATGACTTTGAATGCCCAACAGCAACTTGAGTGTGCTATCACCTAGTTTTTTCTCAATTATTTTTGGCTGGAATTATACCTATTTCACGACTAGCCAAGGTCGATCATCAGATTCCTTTGCTCTAGTGGGGCTGGTCTACTTTTTTCATTTTAATTGAAAAATTTCGTGTGCCTTCATCGTGTATTAAACCATGACCAGCCGCTTAGTAGCCAAGGCACTTCGCATCACGCCACCGAGCCCACATGATCAGATCCAACCTAATGCAGGTTTTTCTGTTTATCAATTACATTGAAACGACTAGAGCTTTTATTAGCCACACAAGTTTGTTGTTGTTTATTCGGGCTCTTTCTTATTATCTCCTTACTCGTTTATAAGCCAACATTTTTACTGTTCATATAAGGAGGCAGATTTTTTATGTGAAAGATTTTGACACTGGTCATTTCTTATTTGTATTATATTCAGTTTTGTATGATTACATACTTGCTTTTAAAGCACTTTTTCCTATCACTTAATGACTTTGAATGCCCAACAACAACTTGAGTGTGCTACCACCAAGTTTTTTCTCAATTATTTTTGGCTGGAATTATAGCTATTTCACGACTTGCCAAGGTCGATCATCAGATTCCTTTGCTCTAGTGGTGCTGGTCTACTTTTTTTCATTTTAATTGAAAAACTTCTTGTGCCTTTATCGTGTATTGAATCATTACCAGCCGCTTAGTAGCCAACGCACTTCGCATCACGCTACCGCGCCCACATGATCAGATCCAACCTAATTCAGGTTTTTCTGTTTATCAATTGCATTGAAACGACTAGCGCTTTTATAAGCCACACAAGTTTGTTGTTGTTTATTCGGGTTCTTTCTTACGAGTATTTTCTCCTTACTCGTTTATAAGCCAATATTTTTGTTGTTCATATAAGGAGGCATATGTTTTATGTGAAAGATTTTGACACTGGTCATCTTTTATTTGTATTATATTCAGTTTTGTATGATTAAGTACTTGCTTTTAAAGCACTTTTTCGTATCATTTAATGACTTTGAGTGCCCAACAGCAACTTGAGTGTGCTACCACCAAGTTTTTTCTCAATTATTTTTGGCTAGAATTATAGCTATTTCACGACTAGCCAAGGTCGATCATCAGATTCCTTTGCTCTAGTGGGGCTGGTCTACTTTTTTTCATTTTAATTGAAAAATTTCGTGTGCCTTCATCGTGTATTGAACCATGACCAGCCGCTTAGTAGCCAACGCACTTCGCATCACGCTACCGCGCCCACATGATCAGATCCAACCTAATGCAGGTTTTTCTGTTTATCAATTGCATTAAAACGACTAGCGCTTTTATAAGCCACACGAGTTTGTTGTTGTTTATTCGGGTTCTTTCTTACGAGTATTTTCTCCTTACTCGTTTATAAGCCAATATTTTTGTTGTTCATATAAGGAGGCATATTTTTTATGTGAAAGATTTTGACACTGGTCATTTCTTATTTGTATTATATTCAGTTTTGTATTATTACATACTTGCTTTTAAAGCAATTTTTCGTATCACTTAATGACTTTGAATGCCCAACAACAACTTGATTGTGCTACCACCAAGTTTTTTCTCAATTATTTTTGGCTGGAATTATACCTATTTCACGACTAGCCAAGGTCGATCATCAGATTCCTTTGCTCTAGTGGGGCTGGTCTACTTTTTTTTCATTTTAATTGAAAAATTTCGTGTGCCTTCATCGTGTATTAAACCATGACCAGCCGCTTAGCAGCCAAGGCACTTCGCATCACGCCACCGAGCCCACATGATCAGATCCAACCTAATGCAGGTTTTTCTGTTTATCAATTACATTGAAACGACTAGAGCTTTTATTAGCCACACAAGTTTGTTGTTGTTTATTCGGGTTCTTTCTTATTTTCTCCTTACTCGTTTATAAGCCAACATTTTTGCTGTTCATATAAGGAGGCAGATTTTTTATGTGAAAGATTTTGACACTGGTCATTTCTTATTTGTATTATATTCAGTTTTGTATTATTACATACTTGCTTTTAAAGCACTTTTTCGTATCACTTAATGACTTTGAATGCCCAACAACAACTTGATTGTGCTACCACCAAGTTTTTTCTCAATTATTTTTGGCTGGAATTATACCTATTTCACGACTAGCCAAGGTCGATCATCAGATTCCTTTGCTCTAGTGGGGCTGGTCTACTTTTTTTCATTTTAATTGAAAAATTTCGTGTGCCTTCATCGTGTATTAAACCATGACCAGCCGCTTAGCAGCCAAGGCACTTCGCATCACGCCACCGAGCCCACATGATCAGATCCAACCTAATGCAGGTTTTTCTGTTTATCAATTACATTGAAACGACTAGAGCTTTTATTAGCCACACAAGTTTGTTGTTGTTTATTCGGGTTCTTTCTTATTTTCTCCTTACTCGTTTATAAGCCAACATTTTTGCTGTTCATATAAGGAGGCAGATGTTTTATGTGAAAGATTTTGACACTGGTCATCTTTTATTTGTATTATATTCAGTTTTGTATGATTAAGTACTTGCTTTTAAAGCACTTTTTCGTATCATTTAATGACTTTGAGTGCCCAACAGCAACTTGAGTGTGCTACCACCAAGTTTTTTCTCAATTATTTTTGGCTGGAATTATAGCTATTTCACGATTTGCCAAGGTCGATCATCAGATTCCTTTGCTCTAGTGGGGCTGGTCTACTTTTTTTCATTTTAATTGAAAAATTTCGTGTGCCTTCATCGTGTATTGAACCATGACCAGCCGCTTAGTAGCCAACGCACTTCGCATCACTCCACCGAGCCCACATGATCAGATCCAACCTAATGCAGGTTTTTCTGTTCATCAATGGCATTGAAACGACTAGCGCTTTTATTAGCCATACAAGTTTGTTGTTGTTTATTCGGGTTCTTTCTTATTTTCTCCTTACTCGTTTATAAGCCAATATTTTTGTTGTTAATATAAGGAGGGATATTTTTTATGTGAAAGATTTTGACACTGGTAATTTTTTATTTGTATTATATTCAGTTTTTATACGATTACATACTTGCTTTAAAGCACTTTTTCGTATCATTTAATGACTTTGAATGCCCAACAACAAGTTGAGTGTGCTACCACCCAGTTTTTTCTCAATAATTTTTGGCTGGAAGTATAGCTATTGCACGACTTGCCAAGGTCGATCATCAGATTCCTTTGCTCTAGTGGTGCTGGTCTACTTTTTTTCATTTTAATTAAAAAACTTACTGTGCCTTCATCGTGTATTGAACCATGACCAGCCGCTTAGTAGCCAACGCACTTCGCATCACGCCACCGAGCCCTCATGATCAGATGCATTCTAATGCAGGTTTTTCTGGTTATCCATGGCATTAAAACGACTAGCGATTTTATTAGCCACACAAGTTTGTTCTTGTTTATTCGGGTTCTTTCTTATTTTCTCCTTACTCGTTTATAAGCCAACATTTTTGTTGTTTATATAAGGAGGCAGATTTTTTATGTGAAAGATTTTGACACTGGTCATTTTTTATTTGTATTATAGTCAGTTGTGTATGATTACATACTTGCTTTTAAGGCACTCTTTCGTATCATTTAATGACTTTGAATGCCCAACAACAACTTGAGTGTGCTACCACCAAGTTTTTTCTCAATAATTTTTGACTGGAATTATAGCTATTTCACGATTTGCCAAGGTCGATCCTCAGATTCCTTTGTTCTAGTGGTACTGGTCTACTTTTTTGCATTTTAATTGAAAAACTTCTTGTGCCTTCATCGTGTATTGACCATGACCAGCCGCTTAGTAGCCAGCGCACTTCGCATCACGCTACCGCGCCCACATGATCAGATCCAATCTAATGCAGGTTTTTCTGTTTATCAATTGCATTGAAACGACTAGCGCTTTTATAAGCCACACGAGTTTGTTGTTGTTTATTCGGGTTCTTTCTTACGAGTATTTTCTCCTTACTCGTTTATAAGCCAATATTTTTGTTGTTCATATAAGGAGGCATATGTTTTATGTGAAAGATTTTGACACTGGTCATCTTTTATTTGTATTATATTCAGTTTTGTATGATTAAGTACTTGCTTTTAAAGCACTTTTTCGTATCATTTAATGACTTTGAGTGCCCAACAGCAACTTGAGTGTGCTACCACCAAGTTTTTTCTCAATTATTTTTGGCTAGAATTATAGCTATTTCACGACTAGCCAAGGTCGATCATCAGATTCCTTTGCTCTAGTGGGGCTGGTCTACTTTTTTTCATTTTAATTGAAAAATTTCGTGTGCCTTCATCGTGTATTGAACCATGACCAGCCGCTTAGTAGCCAACGCACTTCGCATCACGCTACCGCGCCCACATGATCAGATCCAACCTAATGCAGGTTTTTCTGTTTATCAATTGCATTAAAACGACTAGCGCTTTTATAAGCCACACGAGTTTGTTGTTGTTTATTCGGGTTCTTTCTTACGAGTATTTTCTCCTTACTCGTTTATAAGCCAATATTTTTGTTGTTCATATAAGGAGGCATATTTTTTATGTGAAAGATTTTGACACTGGTCATTTCTTATTTGTATTATATTCAGTTTTGTATTATTACATACTTGCTTTTAAAGCAATTTTTCGTATCACTTAATGACTTTGAATGCCCAACAACAACTTGATTGTGCTACCACCAAGTTTTTTCTCAATTATTTTTGGCTGGAATTATACCTATTTCACGACTAGCCAAGGTCGATCATCAGATTCCTTTGCTCTAGTGGGGCTGGTCTACTTTTTTTTCATTTTAATTGAAAAATTTCGTGTGCCTTCATCGTGTATTAAACCATGACCAGCCGCTTAGCAGCCAAGGCACTTCGCATCACGCCACCGAGCCCACATGATCAGATCCAACCTAATGCAGGTTTTTCTGTTTATCAATTACATTGAAACGACTAGAGCTTTTATTAGCCACACAAGTTTGTTGTTGTTTATTCGGGTTCTTTCTTATTTTCTCCTTACTCGTTTATAAGCCAACATTTTTGCTGTTCATATAAGGAGGCAGATTTTTTATGTGAAAGATTTTGACACTGGTCATTTCTTATTTGTATTATATTCAGTTTTGTATTATTACATACTTGCTTTTAAAGCACTTTTTCGTATCACTTAATGACTTTGAATGCCCAACAACAACTTGATTGTGCTACCACCAAGTTTTTTCTCAATTATTTTTGGCTGGAATTATACCTATTTCACGACTAGCCAAGGTCGATCATCAGATTCCTTTGCTCTAGTGGGGCTGGTCTACTTTTTTTCATTTTAATTGAAAAATTTCGTGTGCCTTCATCGTGTATTAAACCATGACCAGCCGCTTAGCAGCCAAGGCACTTCGCATCACGCCACCGAGCCCACATGATCAGATCCAACCTAATGCAGGTTTTTCTGTTTATCAATTACATTGAAACGACTAGAGCTTTTATTAGCCACACAAGTTTGTTGTTGTTTATTCGGGTTCTTTCTTATTTTCTCCTTACTCGTTTATAAGCCAACATTTTTGCTGTTCATATAAGGAGGCAGATGTTTTATGTGAAAGATTTTGACACTGGTCATCTTTTATTTGTATTATATTCAGTTTTGTATGATTAAGTACTTGCTTTTAAAGCACTTTTTCGTATCATTTAATGACTTTGAGTGCCCAACAGCAACTTGAGTGTGCTACCACCAAGTTTTTTCTCAATTATTTTTGGCTGGAATTATAGCTATTTCACGATTTGCCAAGGTCGATCATCAGATTCCTTTGCTCTAGTGGGGCTGGTCTACTTTTTTTCATTTTAATTGAAAAATTTCGTGTGCCTTCATCGTGTATTGAACCATGACCAGCCGCTTAGTAGCCAACGCACTTCGCATCACTCCACCGAGCCCACATGATCAGATCCAACCTAATGCAGGTTTTTCTGTTCATCAATGGCATTGAAACGACTAGCGCTTTTATTAGCCATACAAGTTTGTTGTTGTTTATTCGGGTTCTTTCTTATTTTCTCCTTACTCGTTTATAAGCCAATATTTTTGTTGTTAATATAAGGAGGGATATTTTTTATGTGAAAGATTTTGACACTGGTAATTTTTTATTTGTATTATATTCAGTTTTTATACGATTACATACTTGCTTTAAAGCACTTTTTCGTATCATTTAATGACTTTGAATGCCCAACAACAAGTTGAGTGTGCTACCACCCAGTTTTTTCTCAATAATTTTTGGCTGGAAGTATAGCTATTGCACGACTTGCCAAGGTCGATCATCAGATTCCTTTGCTCTAGTGGTGCTGGTCTACTTTTTTTCATTTTAATTAAAAAACTTACTGTGCCTTCATCGTGTATTGAACCATGACCAGCCGCTTAGTAGCCAACGCACTTCGCATCACGCCACCGAGCCCTCATGATCAGATGCATTCTAATGCAGGTTTTTCTGGTTATCCATGGCATTAAAACGACTAGCGATTTTATTAGCCACACAAGTTTGTTCTTGTTTATTCGGGTTCTTTCTTATTTTCTCCTTACTCGTTTATAAGCCAACATTTTTGTTGTTTATATAAGGAGGCAGATTTTTTATGTGAAAGATTTTGACACTGGTCATTTTTTATTTGTATTATAGTCAGTTGTGTATGATTACATACTTGCTTTTAAGGCACTCTTTCGTATCATTTAATGACTTTGAATGCCCAACAACAACTTGAGTGTGCTACCACCAAGTTTTTTCTCAATAATTTTTGACTGGAATTATAGCTATTTCACGATTTGCCAAGGTCGATCCTCAGATTCCTTTGTTCTAGTGGTACTGGTCTACTTTTTTGCATTTTAATTGAAAAACTTCTTGTGCCTTCATCGTGTATTGACCATGACCAGCCGCTTAGTAGCCAGCGCACTTCGCATCACGCTACCGCGCCCACATGATCAGATCCAATCTAATGCAGGTTTTTCTGTTTATCAATTGCATTGAAACGACTAGCGCTTTTATAAGCCACACGAGTTTGTTGTTGTTTATTCGGGTTCTTTCTTACGAGTATTTTCTCCTTACTCGTTTATAAGCCAATATTTTTGTTGTTCATATAAGGAGGCATATGTTTTATGTGAAAGATTTTGACACTGGTCATCTTTTATTTGTATTATATTCAGTTTTGTATGATTAAGTACTTGCTTTTAAAGCACTTTTTCGTATCATTTAATGACTTTGAGTGCCCAACAGCAACTTGAGTGTGCTACCACCAAGTTTTTTCTCAATTATTTTTGGCTAGAATTATAGCTATTTCACGACTAGCCAAGGTCGATCATCAGATTCCTTTGCTCTAGTGGGGCTGGTCTACTTTTTTTCATTTTAATTGAAAAATTTCGTGTGCCTTCATCGTGTATTGAACCATGACCAGCCGCTTAGTAGCCAACGCACTTCGCATCACGCTACCGCGCCCACATGATCAGATCCAACCTAATGCAGGTTTTTCTGTTTATCAATTGCATTAAAACGACTAGCGCTTTTATAAGCCACACGAGTTTGTTGTTGTTTATTCGGGTTCTTTCTTACGAGTATTTTCTCCTTACTCGTTTATAAGCCAATATTTTTGTTGTTCATATAAGGAGGCATATTTTTTATGTGAAAGATTTTGACACTGGTCATTTCTTATTTGTATTATATTCAGTTTTGTATTATTACATACTTGCTTTTAAAGCAATTTTTCGTATCACTTAATGACTTTGAATGCCCAACAACAACTTGATTGTGCTACCACCAAGTTTTTTCTCAATTATTTTTGGCTGGAATTATACCTATTTCACGACTAGCCAAGGTCGATCATCAGATTCCTTTGCTCTAGTGGGGCTGGTCTACTTTTTTTTCATTTTAATTGAAAAATTTCGTGTGCCTTCATCGTGTATTAAACCATGACCAGCCGCTTAGCAGCCAAGGCACTTCGCATCACGCCACCGAGCCCACATGATCAGATCCAACCTAATGCAGGTTTTTCTGTTTATCAATTACATTGAAACGACTAGAGCTTTTATTAGCCACACAAGTTTGTTGTTGTTTATTCGGGTTCTTTCTTATTTTCTCCTTACTCGTTTATAAGCCAACATTTTTGCTGTTCATATAAGGAGGCAGATTTTTTATGTGAAAGATTTTGACACTGGTCATTTCTTATTTGTATTATATTCAGTTTTGTATTATTACATACTTGCTTTTAAAGCACTTTTTCGTATCACTTAATGACTTTGAATGCCCAACAACAACTTGATTGTGCTACCACCAAGTTTTTTCTCAATTATTTTTGGCTGGAATTATACCTATTTCACGACTAGCCAAGGTCGATCATCAGATTCCTTTGCTCTAGTGGGGCTGGTCTACTTTTTTTCATTTTAATTGAAAAATTTCGTGTGCCTTCATCGTGTATTAAACCATGACCAGCCGCTTAGCAGCCAAGGCACTTCGCATCACGCCACCGAGCCCACATGATCAGATCCAACCTAATGCAGGTTTTTCTGTTTATCAATTACATTGAAACGACTAGAGCTTTTATTAGCCACACAAGTTTGTTGTTGTTTATTCGGGTTCTTTCTTATTTTCTCCTTACTCGTTTATAAGCCAACATTTTTGCTGTTCATATAAGGAGGCAGATGTTTTATGTGAAAGATTTTGACACTGGTCATCTTTTATTTGTATTATATTCAGTTTTGTATGATTAAGTACTTGCTTTTAAAGCACTTTTTCGTATCATTTAATGACTTTGAGTGCCCAACAGCAACTTGAGTGTGCTACCACCAAGTTTTTTCTCAATTATTTTTGGCTGGAATTATAGCTATTTCACGATTTGCCAAGGTCGATCATCAGATTCCTTTGCTCTAGTGGGGCTGGTCTACTTTTTTTCATTTTAATTGAAAAATTTCGTGTGCCTTCATCGTGTATTGAACCATGACCAGCCGCTTAGTAGCCAACGCACTTCGCATCACTCCACCGAGCCCACATGATCAGATCCAACCTAATGCAGGTTTTTCTGTTCATCAATGGCATTGAAACGACTAGCGCTTTTATTAGCCATACAAGTTTGTTGTTGTTTATTCGGGTTCTTTCTTATTTTCTCCTTACTCGTTTATAAGCCAATATTTTTGTTGTTAATATAAGGAGGGATATTTTTTATGTGAAAGATTTTGACACTGGTAATTTTTTATTTGTATTATATTCAGTTTTTATACGATTACATACTTGCTTTAAAGCACTTTTTCGTATCATTTAATGACTTTGAATGCCCAACAACAAGTTGAGTGTGCTACCACCCAGTTTTTTCTCAATAATTTTTGGCTGGAAGTATAGCTATTGCACGACTTGCCAAGGTCGATCATCAGATTCCTTTGCTCTAGTGGTGCTGGTCTACTTTTTTTCATTTTAATTAAAAAACTTACTGTGCCTTCATCGTGTATTGAACCATGACCAGCCGCTTAGTAGCCAACGCACTTCGCATCACGCCACCGAGCCCTCATGATCAGATGCATTCTAATGCAGGTTTTTCTGGTTATCCATGGCATTAAAACGACTAGCGATTTTATTAGCCACACAAGTTTGTTCTTGTTTATTCGGGTTCTTTCTTATTTTCTCCTTACTCGTTTATAAGCCAACATTTTTGTTGTTTATATAAGGAGGCAGATTTTTTATGTGAAAGATTTTGACACTGGTCATTTTTTATTTGTATTATAGTCAGTTGTGTATGATTACATACTTGCTTTTAAGGCACTCTTTCGTATCATTTAATGACTTTGAATGCCCAACAACAACTTGAGTGTGCTACCACCAAGTTTTTTCTCAATAATTTTTGACTGGAATTATAGCTATTTCACGATTTGCCAAGGTCGATCCTCAGATTCCTTTGTTCTAGTGGTACTGGTCTACTTTTTTGCATTTTAATTGAAAAACTTCTTGTGCCTTCATCGTGTATTGACCATGACCAGCCGCTTAGTAGCCAGCGCACTTCGCATCACGCTACCGCGCCCACATGATCAGATCCAATCTAATGCAGGTTTTTCTGTTTATCAATTGCATTGAAACGACTAGCGCTTTTATAAGCCACACGAGTTTGTTGTTGTTTATTCGGGTTCTTTCTTACGAGTATTTTCTCCTTACTCGTTTATAAGCCAATATTTTTGTTGTTCATATAAGGAGACATATTTTTTATGTGAAAGATTTTGACACTGGTCATCTTTTATTTGTATTATATTCAGTTTTGTATGATTACATACTTGCTTTAAAAGCACTTCTTCGTATCATTTAATGACTTTGAATGCCCAACAGCAACTTGAGTGTGCTACCACCAAGTTTTTTCTCAATTATTTTTGGCTGGAATTATAGCTATTTCACGACTAGCCAAGGTCGATCATCAGATTCCTTTGCTCTAGTGGGGCTGGTCTACTTTTTTTCATTTTAATTGAAAAATTTCGTGTGCCTTCATCGTGTATTAAACCATGACCAGCCGCTTAGTAGCCAAGGCACTTCGCATCACGCCAGCGAGCCCACATGATCAGATCCAACCTAATGCAGGTTTTTCTGTTTATCAATTACATTGAAACGACTAGAGCTTTTATTAGCCACACAAGTTTGTTGTTGTTTATTCGGGTTCTTTCTTATTTTCTCCTTACTCGTTTATAAGCCAACATTTTTGCTGTTCATATAAGGAGGCAGATTTTTTATGTGAAAGATTTTGACACTGGTCATTTCTTATTTGTATTATATTCAGTTTTGTATGATTACATACTTGCTTTTAAAGCACTTTTTCGTATCACTTAATGACTTTGAATGCCCAACAACAACTTGATTGTGCTACCACCAAGTTTTTTCTCAATTATTTTTGGCTGAAATTATAGCTATTTCACGACTTTCCAAGGTCGATCATCAGATTCCTTTGCTCTAGTGGTGCTGGTCTACTTTTTTTCATTTTAATTGAAAAACTTCTTGTGCCTTTATCGTGTATTGAATCATTACCAGCCGCTTAGTAGCCAGCGCACTTCGCATCACGCCACCGAGCCCACATGATCAGATCCAACCTAATGCAGGTTTTTCTGTTTATCAATTGCATTGAAACGACTAGAGCTTTTATTAGCCGCACAGGTTTGTTCTTGTTTATTCGGGTTCTTTCTTATTTTCTCCTTACTCGTTTATAAGCCAACATTTTTGTTGTTTATATAAGGAGGCAGATTTTTTATGTGAAAGATTTTGACACTGGTCATTTTTTATTTGTATTATAGTCAGTTGTGTATGATTACATACTTGCTTTTAAAGCACTCTTTCGTATCATTTAATGACTTTGAATGCCCAACAACTTGAGTGTGCTACCACCAAGTTTTTCTCAATAATTTTTGACTGGAATTATAGCTATTTCACGATTTGCCAAGGTCGATCATCAGATTCCTTTGTTCTAGTGGTACTGGTCCACTCTTTTGCATTTTAATTGAAAAACTTCTTGTGCCTTCATCGTGTATTGACCATGACCAGCCGCTTAGTAGCCAACGCACTTCGCATCACGCTACCGCGCCCACATGATCAGATCCAACCTAATTCAGGTTTTTCTGTTTATCAATTGCATTAAAACGACTAGCGCTTTTATAAGCCACACAAGTTTGTTGTTGTTTATTCGGGTTCTTTCTTACTAGTATTTTCTCCTTACTCGTTTATAAGCCAATATTTTTGTTGTTCATATAAGGAGGCATATGTTTTATGTGAAAGATTTTGACACTGGTCATCTTTTATTTGTATTATATTCAGTTTTGTATGATTACGTACTTGCTTTTAAAGCACTTTTTCGTATCATTTAATGACTTTGAGTGCCCAACAGCAACTTGAGTGTGCTACCACCAAGTTTTTTCTCAATTATTTTTGACTGGAATTATAGCTATTTCACGACTAGCCAAGGTCGATCATCAGATTCCTTTGCTCTAGTGGGGCTGGTCTACTTTTTTTAATTTTAATTGAAAAATTTCGTGTGCCTTCATCGTGTATTGAACCATGACCAGCCGCTTAGTAGCCAACGCACTTCGCATCACTCCACCGAGCCCACATGATCAGATCCAAACTAATGAAGGTTTTTCTGTTCATCAATGGCATTGAAACGACTAGCGCTTTTATTAGCCATACAAGTTTGTTGTTGTTTATTCGGGTTCTTTCTTATTTTCTCCTAACTCGTTTATAAGCCAATATTTTTGTTGTTAATATAAGGAGGGATATTTTTTATGTGAAAGATTTTGACACTGGTAATTTTTTATTTGTATTATATTCAGTTTTTATACGATTACATACTTGCTTTAAAGCACTTTTTCGTATCATTTAATGACTTTGAATGCCCAACAACAAGTTGAGTGTGCTACCACCCAGTTTTTTCTCAATAATTTTTGGCTGGAAGTATAGCTATTGCACGACTTGCCAAGGTCGATCATCAGATTCCTTTGCTCTAGTGGTGCTGGTCTCCTTTTTTTCATTTTAATTAAAAAACTTATTGTGCCTTCATCGTGTATTGAACCATGACCAGCCGCTTAGTAGCCAACGCACTTCGCATCACGCCACCGAGCCCTCATGATCAGGTGCAACCTAATGCAGGTTTTTCTGGTTATCCATGGCATTAAAACGACTAGCGATTTTATTAGCCACACAAGTTTGTTCTTGTTTATTCGGGTTCTTTCTTATTTTCTCCTTACTCGTTTATAAGCCAACATTTTTGTTGTTTATATAAGGAGGCAGATTTTTTATGTGAAAGATTTTGACACTGGTCATTTTTTATTTGTATTATAGTCAGTTGTGTATGATTACATACTTGCTTTTAAGGCACTCTTTCGTATCATTTAATGACTTTGAATGCCCAACAACAACTTGAGTGTGCTACCACCAAGTTTTTTCTCAATAATTTTTGACTGGAATTATAGCTATTTCACGATTTGCCAAGGTCGATCCTCAGATTCCTTTGTTCTAGTGGTACTGGTCTACTTTTTTGCATTTTAATTGAAAAACTTCTTGTGCCTTCATCGTGTATTGACCATGACCAGCCGCTTAGTAGCCAGCGCACTTCGCATCACGCTACCGCGCCCACATGATCAGATCCAATCTAATGCAGGTTTTTCTGTTTATCAATTGCATTGAAACGACTAGCGCTTTTATAAGCCACACGAGTTTGTTGTTGTTTATTCGGGTTCTTTCTTACGAGTATTTTCTCCTTACTCGTTTATAAGCCAATATTTTTGTTGTTCATATAAGGAGACATATTTTTTATGTGAAAGATTTTGACACTGGTCATCTTTTATTTGTATTATATTCAGTTTTGTATGATTACATACTTGCTTTAAAAGCACTTCTTCGTATCATTTAATGACTTTGAATGCCCAACAGCAACTTGAGTGTGCTACCACCAAGTTTTTTCTCAATTATTTTTGGCTGGAATTATAGCTATTTCACGACTAGCCAAGGTCGATCATCAGATTCCTTTGCTCTAGTGGGGCTGGTCTACTTTTTTTCATTTTAATTGAAAAATTTCGTGTGCCTTCATCGTGTATTAAACCATGACCAGCCGCTTAGTAGCCAAGGCACTTCGCATCACGCCAGCGAGCCCACATGATCAGATCCAACCTAATGCAGGTTTTTCTGTTTATCAATTACATTGAAACGACTAGAGCTTTTATTAGCCACACAAGTTTGTTGTTGTTTATTCGGGTTCTTTCTTATTTTCTCCTTACTCGTTTATAAGCCAACATTTTTGCTGTTCATATAAGGAGGCAGATTTTTTATGTGAAAGATTTTGACACTGGTCATTTCTTATTTGTATTATATTCAGTTTTGTATGATTACATACTTGCTTTTAAAGCACTTTTTCGTATCACTTAATGACTTTGAATGCCCAACAACAACTTGATTGTGCTACCACCAAGTTTTTTCTCAATTATTTTTGGCTGAAATTATAGCTATTTCACGACTTTCCAAGGTCGATCATCAGATTCCTTTGCTCTAGTGGTGCTGGTCTACTTTTTTTCATTTTAATTGAAAAACTTCTTGTGCCTTTATCGTGTATTGAATCATTACCAGCCGCTTAGTAGCCAGCGCACTTCGCATCACGCCACCGAGCCCACATGATCAGATCCAACCTAATGCAGGTTTTTCTGTTTATCAATTGCATTGAAACGACTAGAGCTTTTATTAGCCGCACAGGTTTGTTCTTGTTTATTCGGGTTCTTTCTTATTTTCTCCTTACTCGTTTATAAGCCAACATTTTTGTTGTTTATATAAGGAGGCAGATTTTTTATGTGAAAGATTTTGACACTGGTCATTTTTTATTTGTATTATAGTCAGTTGTGTATGATTACATACTTGCTTTTAAAGCACTCTTTCGTATCATTTAATGACTTTGAATGCCCAACAACTTGAGTGTGCTACCACCAAGTTTTTCTCAATAATTTTTGACTGGAATTATAGCTATTTCACGATTTGCCAAGGTCGATCATCAGATTCCTTTGTTCTAGTGGTACTGGTCCACTCTTTTGCATTTTAATTGAAAAACTTCTTGTGCCTTCATCGTGTATTGACCATGACCAGCCGCTTAGTAGCCAACGCACTTCGCATCACGCTACCGCGCCCACATGATCAGATCCAACCTAATTCAGGTTTTTCTGTTTATCAATTGCATTAAAACGACTAGCGCTTTTATAAGCCACACAAGTTTGTTGTTGTTTATTCGGGTTCTTTCTTACTAGTATTTTCTCCTTACTCGTTTATAAGCCAATATTTTTGTTGTTCATATAAGGAGGCATATGTTTTATGTGAAAGATTTTGACACTGGTCATCTTTTATTTGTATTATATTCAGTTTTGTATGATTACGTACTTGCTTTTAAAGCACTTTTTCGTATCATTTAATGACTTTGAGTGCCCAACAGCAACTTGAGTGTGCTACCACCAAGTTTTTTCTCAATTATTTTTGACTGGAATTATAGCTATTTCACGACTAGCCAAGGTCGATCATCAGATTCCTTTGCTCTAGTGGGGCTGGTCTACTTTTTTTAATTTTAATTGAAAAATTTCGTGTGCCTTCATCGTGTATTGAACCATGACCAGCCGCTTAGTAGCCAACGCACTTCGCATCACTCCACCGAGCCCACATGATCAGATCCAAACTAATGAAGGTTTTTCTGTTCATCAATGGCATTGAAACGACTAGCGCTTTTATTAGCCATACAAGTTTGTTGTTGTTTATTCGGGTTCTTTCTTATTTTCTCCTAACTCGTTTATAAGCCAATATTTTTGTTGTTAATATAAGGAGGGATATTTTTTATGTGAAAGATTTTGACACTGGTAATTTTTTATTTGTATTATATTCAGTTTTTATACGATTACATACTTGCTTTAAAGCACTTTTTCGTATCATTTAATGACTTTGAATGCCCAACAACAAGTTGAGTGTGCTACCACCCAGTTTTTTCTCAATAATTTTTGGCTGGAAGTATAGCTATTGCACGACTTGCCAAGGTCGATCATCAGATTCCTTTGCTCTAGTGGTGCTGGTCTCCTTTTTTTCATTTTAATTAAAAAACTTATTGTGCCTTCATCGTGTATTGAACCATGACCAGCCGCTTAGTAGCCAACGCACTTCGCATCACGCCACCGAGCCCTCATGATCAGGTGCAACCTAATGCAGGTTTTTCTGGTTATCCATGGCATTAAAACGACTAGCGATTTTATTAGCCACACAAGTTTGTTCTTGTTTATTCGGGTTCTTTCTTATTTTCTCCTTACTCGTTTATAAGCCAACATTTTTGTTGTTTATATAAGGAGGCAGATTTTTTATGTGAAAGATTTTGACACTGGTCATATTTTATTTGTATTATAGTCAGTTGTGTATGATTACATACTTGCTTTTAAAGCACTCTTTCGTATCATTTAATGACTTTGAATGCCCAACAACAACTTGAGTGTGCTACCACCAAGTTTTTTCTCAATAATTTTTGACTGGAATTATAGCTATTTCACGATTTGCCAAGGTCGATCATCAGATTTCTTTGTTCTAGTGGTACTGGTCTACTTTTTTGCATTTTAATTGAAAAACTTCTTGTGCCTTCATCGTGTATTGACAATGACCAGCCGCTTAGTAGCCAACGCACTTCGCATCACGCTACCGCGCCCACATGATCAGATCCAATCTAATGCAGGTTTTTCTGTTTATCAATTGCATTGAAACGACTAGCGCTTTTATAAGCCACACGAGTTTGTTGTTGTTTATTCGGGTTCTTTCTTACGAGTATTTTCTCCTTACTCGTTTATAAGCCAATATTTTTGTTGTTCATATAAGGAGGCATATTTTTTATGTGAAAGATTTTGACACTGGTCATCTTTTATTTGTATTATATTCAGTTTTGTATGATTACATACTTGCTTTTAAAGCACTTTTTCGTATCATTTAATGACTTTGAATGCCCAACAGCAACTTGAGTGTGCTACCACCAAGTTTTTTCTCAATTATTTTTGGCTGGAATTATAGCTATTTCACGACTAGCCAAGGTCGATCATCAGATTCCTTTGCTCTAGTGGGGCTGGTCTACTTTTTTCATTTTAATTGAAAAATTTCGTGTGCCTTCATCGTGTATTGAACCATGACCAGCCGCTTAGTAGCCAACGCACTTCGCATCACGCCACCGAGCCCACATGATCAGATCCAACCTAATGCAGGTTTTTCTGTTTATCAATTACATTGAAACGACTAGAGCTTTTATTAGCCACACAAATTTGTTGTTGTTTATTCGGGTTCTTTCTTATTTTCTCCTTACTCGTTTATAAGCCAACATTTTTGCTGTTCATATAAGGAGGCAGATTTTTTATGTGAAAGATTTTGACACTGGTCATTTCTTATTTGTATTATATTCAGTTTTGTATGATTACATACTTGCTTTTAAAGCACTTTTTCGTATCACGTAATGACTTTGAATGCCCAACAACAACTTGATTGTGCTACCACCAAGTTTTTTCTCAATTATTTTTGGCTGGAATTATAGCTATTTCACGACTTGCCAAGGTCGATCATCAGATTCCTTTGCTCTAGTGGTGCTGGTCTACTTTTTTTCATTTTAATTGAAAAACTTCTTGTGCCTTCATCGTGTATTGAATCATTACCAGCCGCTTAGTAGCCAACGCACTTCGCATCACGCCACCGAGCCCACATGACCAGATCCAACCTAATGCAGGTTTTTCTGTTTATCAATTGCATTGAAACGACTAGCGCTTTTATAAGCCACACAAGTTTGTTGTTGTTTATTCGGGTTCTTTCTTACGAGTATTTTCTCCTTACTCGTTTATAAGCCAATATTTTTGTTGTTCATATAAGGAGGCATATGTTTTATGTGAAAGATTTTGACACTGGTCATCTTTTATTTGTATTATATTCAATTTTGTATGATTACGTACTTGCTTTTAAAGCACTTTTTCGTATAATTTAATGACTTTGAGTGCCCAACAGCAACTTGAGTGTGCTACCACCAAGTTTTTTCTCAATTATTTTTGGCTGGAATTATAGCTATTTCACGACTAGCCAAGGTCGATCATCAGATTCCTTTGCTCTAGTGGGGCTGGTCTACTTTTTTTCATTTTAATTGAAAAATTTCGTGTGCCTTCATCGTGTATTAAACCATGACCAGCCGCTTAGTAGCCAAGGCACTTCGCATCAGGCCACCGAGCCCACATGATCAGATCCAACCTAATGCAGGTTTTTCTGTTTATCAATTACATTGAAACGACTAGAGCTTTTATTAGCCACACAAGTTTGTTGTTGTTTATTAGGGTTCTTTCTTGTTTTCTCCTTACTCGTTTATAAGCAAACATTTTTGCTGTTCATATAAGGAGGCAGATTTTTTATGTGAAAGATTTTGACACTGGTCATTTTTTATTTGTATTATATTCAGTTTTGTATGATTACATGCTTGCTTTTAAAGCACTTTTTCGTATCACTTAATGACTTTGAACGCCCAACAACAACTTGATTGTGCTACCACCAAGTTTTTTCTCAATTATTTTTGGCTGGAATTATAGCTATTTCACGACTTGCCAAGGTCGATCATCAGATTCCTTTGCTCTAGTGGTGCTGGTTTACTTTTTTTCATTTTAATTGAAAAACTTCTTGTGCCTTCATCGTGTATTGAATCATTACCAGCCGCTTAGTAGCCAACGCACTTCGCATCACGCCACCGAGCCCACATGATCAGATCCAACCTAATGCAGGTTTTTCTGTTTATCAATTGCATTGAAACGACTAGCGCTTTTATAAGCCACACAAGTTTGTTGTTGTTTATTCGGGTTCTTTCTTACGAGTATTTTCTCCTTACTCGTTTATAAGCCAATATTTTTGTTGTTCATATAAGGAGGCATATGTTTTATGTGAAAGATTTTGACACTGGTCATCTTTTATTTGTATTATATTCAATTTTTTATGATTGCGTACTTGCTTTTAAAGCACTTTTTCGTATAATTTAATGACTTTGAGTGCCCAACAGCAACTTGAGTGTGCTACCACCAAGTTTTTTCTCAATTATTTTTGGCTGGAATTATAGCTATTTCACGACTAGCGAAGGTCGATCATCAGATTCTTTTGCTCTAGTGGGGCTGGTCTACTTTTTTTCATTTTAATTAAAAAAATTCGTGTGCCTTCATCGTGTATTAAACCATGACCAGCCGCTTAGTAGCCAAGGCACTTTGCATCACGCCACCGAGCCCACATGATCAGATCCAACCTAATGCAGGTTTTTCTGTTTATCAATTACATTGAAACGACTAGAGCTTTTATTAGCCACACAAGTTTGTTGTTGTTTATTCGGGTTCTTTCTTATTTTCTCCTTACTCGTTTAAAAGCCAACATTTTTGCTGTTCATATAAGGAGGCAGATTTTTTATGTGAAAGATTTTGACACTGGTCATTTCTTATTTGTATTATATTCAGTTTTGTATGATTACATACTTGCTTTTCAAGCACTTTTTCGTATCACTTAATGACTTTGAATGCCCAACAACAACTTGATTGTGCTACCACCAAGTTTTTTCTCAATTATTTTTGGCTGGAATTATAGCTATTTCACGACTTGCCAAGGTCGATCATCAGATTCCTTTGCTCTAGTGGTGCTGGTCTACTTTTTTTCATTTTAATTGAAAAACTTCTTGTGCCTTTATCGTGTATTGAATCATTACCAGCCGCTTAGTAGCCAACGCACTTCGCATCACGCCACCGAGCCCACATGATCAGATCCAACCTAATGCAGGTTTTTCTGTTTATCAATTGCATTGAAGCGACTAGAGCTTTTATTAGCCGCACAGGTTTGTTCTTGTTTTTTCGGGTTCTTTCTTATTTTCTCCTTACTCGTTTATAAGCCAACATTTTTGTTGTTTATATAAGGAGGCAGATTTTGTATGTGAAAGATTTTGACACTGGTCATTTTTTATTTGTATTATAGTCAGTTGTTTAGATTACATACTTGCTTTTAAAGCACTCTTTCGTATCATTTAATGACTTTGAATGCCCAACAACTTGATTGTGCTACCACCAAGTTTTTCTCAATAATTTTTGACTGGAATTATAGCTATTTCACGATTTGCCAAGGTCGATCATCAGATTCCTTTGTTCTAGTGGTACTGGTCTACTTTTTTGCATTTTAATTGAAAAACTTCTTGTGCCTTTATCGTGTATTGAATCATTACCAGCCGCTTAGTAGCAAACGCACTTCGCATCACGCTACCGCGCCCACATGATCAGATCCAACCTAATTCAGGTTTTTCTGTTTATCAGTTGTATTGAAACGACTAGCGCTTTTATAAGCCACACAAGTTTGTTGTTGTTTATTCGGGTTCTTTCTTACGAGTATTTTCTCCTTACTCGTTTATAAGCCAATATTTTTGTTGTTCATATAAGGAGGCATATGTTTTATGTGAAAGATTTTGACACTGGTCATCTTTTATTTGTATTATATTCAATTTTGTATGATTACGTACTTGCTTTTAAAGCACTTTTTCGTATAATTTAATGGCTTTGAGTGCCCAACAGCAACTTGAGTGTGCTACCACCAAGTTTTTTCTCAATTATTTTTGGCTGGAATTATAGCTATTTCACGACTAGCCAAGGTCGATCATCAGATTCCTTTGCTCTAGTGGGGCTGGTCTACTTTTTTTCATTTTAATTGAAAAATTTCGTGTACCTTCATCGTGTATTAAACCATGACCAGCCGCTTAGTAGCCAAGGCACTTCGCATCAGGCCACCGAGCCCACATGATCAGATCCAAGCTAATGCAGGTTTTTCTGTTTATTAATTACATTGAAACGACGAGAGCTTTTATTAGCCACACAAGTTTGTTGTTGTTTATTAGGGTTCTTTCTTGTTTTCTCCTTACTCGTTTATAAGCCAATATTTTTGTTGTTCATATAAGGAGGCATATTTTTTATGTGAAAGATTTTGACACTGGTCATCTTTTATTTGTATTATATTCAGTTTTGTATGATTACATACTTGCTTTTAAAGCACTTTTTCGTATCATTTAATGACTTTGAATGCCGAACAGCAACTTGACTGTGCTACCACCAAGTTTTTTCTCAATTATTTTTGGCTGGAATTATAGCTATTTCACGACTAGCCAAGGTCGATCATCAGATTCTTTTGCTCTAGTGGGGCTGGTCTACTTTTTTTCATTTTAATTGAAAAAATTCGTGTGCCTTCATCGTGTATTAAACCATGACCAGCCGCTTAGTAGCCAAGGCACTTTGCATCACGCCACCGAGCCCACATGATCAGATCCAACCTAATGCAGGTTTTTCTGTTTATCAATTACATTGAAACGACTAGAGCTTTTATTAGCCACACAAGTTTGTTGTTGTTTATTCGGGTTCTTTCTTATTTTCTCCTTACTCGCTTATAAGCCAACATTTTTGCTGTTCATATAAGGAGGCAGATTTTTTATGTGAAAGATTTTGACACTGGTCATTTCTTATTTGTATTATATTCAGTTTTGTATGATTACATA
Source organism: Philhelius pedissequus (assembly GCA_910595825.1). Taxonomy (NCBI): domain Eukaryota; kingdom Metazoa; phylum Arthropoda; class Insecta; order Diptera; family Syrphidae; genus Philhelius; species Philhelius pedissequus. Next base: position 135,664,465 of record OU343160.1, read on the forward strand.
CTTGCTTTTCAAGCACTTTTTCGTATCACTTAATGACTTTGAATGCCCAACAACAACTTGATTGTGCTACCACCAAGTTTTTTCTCAATTATTTTTGGCTGGAATTATAGCTATTTCACGACTTGCCAAGGTCGATCATCAGATTCTTTGCTCTAGTGGTGCTGGTCTACTTTTTTTCATTTTAATTGAAAAACTTCTTGTGCCTTTATCGTGTATTGAATCATTACCAGCCGCTTAGTAGCCAACGCACTTCGCATCACGCCACCGAGCCCACATGATCAGATCCAACCTAATGCAGGTTTTTCTGTTTATCAATTGCATTGAAACGACTAGAGCTTTTATTAGCCGCACAGGTTTGTTCTTGTTTATTCGGGTTCTTTCTTATTTTCTCCTTACTCGTTTATAAGCCACATTTTTGTTGTTTATATAAGGAGGCAGATTTTTTATGTGAAAGATTTTGACACTGGTCATTTTTTATTTGTATTATAGTCAGTTGTTTAGATTACATACTTGCTTTTAAAGCACTCTTTCGTATCATTTAATGACTTTGAATGCCCAACAACTTGATTGTGCTACCACCAAGTTTTTCTCAATAATTTTTGACTGGAATTATAGCTATTTCACGATTTGCCAAGGTCGATCATCAGATTCCTTTGTTCTAGTGGTACTGGTCTACTTTTTTGCATTTTAATTGAAAAACTTCTTGTGCCTTCATCGTGTATTGACCATGACCAGCCGCTTAGTAGCCAACGCACTTCGCATCACGCTACCGCGCCCACATGATCAGATCCAACCTAATTCAGGTTTTTCTGTTTATCAGTTGTATTGAAACGACTAGCGCTTTTATAAGCCACACAAGTTTGTTGTTGTTTATTCGGGTTCTTTCTTACGAGTATTTTCTCCTTACTCGTTTATAAGCCAATATTTTTGTTGTTCATATAAGGAGGCATATGTTTTATGTGAAAGATTTTGACACTGGTCATCTTTTATTTGTATTATATTCAGTTTTGTATGATTACGTACTTGCTTTTAAAGCACTTTTTCGTATCATTTAATGACTTTGAGTGCCCAACAGAAACTTGAGTGTTCTACCACCAAGTTTTTTCTCAATTATTTTTGGCTGGAATTATAGCTATTTCACGACTAGCCAAGGTCGATCATCAGATTCCTTTGCTCTAGTGGGGCTGGTCTACTTTTTTTCATTTTAATTGAAAAATTTCGTGTGCCTTCATCGTGTATTGAACCATGACCAGCCGCTTAGTAGCCAACGCACTTCGCATCACTCCACCGAGCCCACATGATCAGATCCAACCTATTGCAGGTTTTTCTGTTCATCAATGGCATTGAAACGACTAGCGCTTTTATTAGCCATACAAGTTTGTTGTTGTTTATTCGGGTTCTTTCTTATTTTCTCCTTACTCGTTTATAAGCCAATATTTTTGTTGTTAATATAAGGAGGGATATTTTTTATGTGAAAGATTTTGACACTGGTAATTTTTTATTTGTATTATATTCAGTTTTTATACGATTACATGCTTGCTTTAAAGCACTTTTTCGTATCATTTAATGACTTTGAATGCCCAACAACAAGTTGAGTGTGCTACCACCCAGTTTTTTCTCAATAATTTTTGGCTGGAAGTATAGCTATTGCACGACTTGCCAAGGTCGATCATCAGATTCCTTTGCTCTAGTGGTGCTGGTCTACTTTTTTTCATTTTAGTTAAAAAACTTATTGTGCCTTCATCGTGTATTGAACCATGACCAGCCGCTTAGTAGCCAACGCACTTCGCATCACGCCACCGAGCCCTCATGATCAGATGCAACCTAATGCAGGTTTTTCTGGTTATCCATGGCATTAAAACGACTAGCGATTTTATTAGCCACACAAGTTTGTTCTTGTTTATTCGGGTTCTTTCTTATTTTCTCCTTACTCGTTTATAAGCCAACATTTTTGTTGTTTATATAAGGAGGCAGATTTTTTATGTGAAAAATTTTGACACTGGTAATTTTTTATTTGTATTATAGTCAGTTGTGTATGATTACATACTTGCTTTTAAAGCACTATTTCGTATCATTTAATGACTTTGAATGCCCAACAACAACTTGAGTGTGCTACCACCAAGTTTTTTCTCCATAATTTTTGACTGGAATTATAGCTATTTCACGATTTGCCAAGGTCGATCATCAGATTCCTTTGTTCTAGTGGTACTGGTCTACTTTTTTGCATTTTAATTGAAAAACTTCTTGTGCCTTCATCGTGTATTGACCATGACCAGCCGCTTAGTAGCCAACGCACTTCGCATCACGCTACCGCGCCCACATGATCAGATCCAATCTAATGCAGGTTTTTCTGTTTATCAATTGCATTGAAACGACTAGCGCTTTTATAAGCCACACGAGTTTGATGTTGTTTATTCGGGTTCTTTCTTACGAGTATTTTCTCCTTACTCGTTTATAAGCCAATATTTTTGTTGTTCATATAAGGAGGCATATTTTTTATGTGAAAGATTTTGACACTGGTCATCTTTTATTTGTATTATATTCAGTTTTGTATGATTACATACTTGCTTTTAAAGCACTTTTTCGTATCATTTAATGACTTTGAATGCCCAACAGCAACTTGAGTGTGCTACCACCAAGTTTTTTCTCAATTATTTTTGGCTGGAATTATAGCTATTTCACGACTACCCAAGGTCGATCATCAGATTCCTTTGCTCTAGTGGGGCTGGTCTACTTTTTTTCATTTTAATTGAAAAATTTCGTGTGCCTTCATCGTGTATTAAACCATGACCAGCCGCTTAGTAGCCAAGGCACTTCGCATCACGCCACCGAGCCCACATGATCAGATCCAACCTAATGCAGGTTTTTCTGTTTATCAATTACATTGAAACGACTAAAACTTTTATTAGCCACACAAGTTTGTTGTTGTTTATTCGGGTTCTTTCTTATTTTCTCCTTACTCGTTTATAAGCCAACATTTTTGCTGTTCATATAAGGAGGCAGATTTTTTATGTGAAAGATTTTGACACTGGTCATTTCTTATTTGTATTATATTCAGTTTTGTATGATTACATACTTGCTTTTAAAGCACTTTTTCGTATCACGTAATGACTTTGAATGCTCAACAACAACTTGATTGTGCTACCACCAAGTTTTTTCTCAATTATTTTTGGCTGGAATTATAGCTATTTCACGACTTGCCAAGGTCGATCATCAGATTCCTTTGCTCTAGTGGTGCTGGTCTACTTTTTTTCATTTTAATTGAAAAACTTTTTGTGCCTTTATCGTGTATTGAATCATTACCAGCCGCTTAGTAGCCAACGCACTTCGCATCACGCCACCGAGCCCACATGATCAGATCCAACCTAATGCAGGTTTTTCTGTTTATCAATTGCATTGAAACGACTAGCGCTTTTATTAGCCATACAAGTTTGTTCTTGTTTATTCGGGTTCTTTCTTATTTTCTCCTTACTCGTTTATAAGCCAATATTTTTGTTGTTAATATAAGGAGGGATATTTTTTATGTGAAAGATTTTGACACTGGTCATTTTTTATTTGTATTATAGTCAGTTGTGTATGATTACATACTTGCTTTTAAAGCACTCTTTCGTATCATTTAATGACTTTGAATGCCCAACAACAACTTGAGTGTGCTACCATCAAGTTTTTTCTCAATAATTTTTGACTGGAATTATAGCTATTTCACGATTTGCCAAGGTCGATCATCAGATTCCTTTGTTCTAGTGGTACTGGTCTACTTTTTTGCATTTTAATTGAAAAACTTCTTGTGCCTTCATCGTGTATTGACCATGACCAGCCGCTTAGTAGCCAACGCACTTCGCATCACGCTACCGCGCCCACATGATCAGATCCAATCTAATGCAGGTTTTTCTGTTTATCAATTGCATTGAAACGACTAGCGCTTTTATAAGCCACACGAGTTTGATGTTGTTTATTCGGGTTCTTTCTTACGAGTATTTTCTCCTTACTCGTTTATAAGCCAATATTTGTGTTGTTCATATAAGGAGGCATATTTTTTATGTGAAAGATTTTGACACTGGTCATCTTTTATTTGTATTATATTCAGTTTTGTATGATTACATACTTGCTTTTAAAGCACTTTTTTGTATCATTTAATGACTTTGAATGCCCAACAGCAACTTGAGTGTGCTACCACCAAGTTTTTTCTCAATTATTTTTGGCTGGAATTATAGCTATTTCACGACTACCCAAGGTCGATCATCAGATTCCTTTGCTCTAGTGGGGCTGGTCTACTTTTTTTCATTTTAATTGAAAAATTTCGTGTGCCTTCATCGTGTATTAAACCATGACCAGCCGCTTAGTAGCCAAGGCACTTCGCATCACGCCACCGAGCCCACATGATCAGATCCAACCTAATGCAGGTTTTTCTGTTTATCAATTACATTGAAACGACTAAAACTTTTATTAGCCACACAAGTTTGTTGTTGTTTATTCGGGTTCTTTCTTATTTTCTCCTTACTCGTTTATAAGCCAACATTTTTGCTGTTCATATAAGGAGGCAGATTTTTTATGTGAAAGATTTTGACACTGGTCATTTCTTATTTGTATTATATTCAGTTTTGTATGATTACATACTTGCTTTTAAAGCACTTTTTCGTATCACGTAATGACTTTGAATGATCAACAACAACTTGATTGTGCTACCACCAAGTTTTTTCTCAATTATTTTTGGCTGGAATTATAGCTATTTCACGACTTGCCAAGGTCGATCATCAGATTCCTTTGCTCTAGTGGTGCTGGTCTACTTTTTTTCATTTTAATTGAAAAACTTCTTGTGCCTTCATCGTGTATTGAATCATTACCAGCCGCTTAGTAGCCAACGCACTTCGCATCACGCCACCGAGCCCACATGATCAGATACAACCTAATGCAGGTTTTTCTGTTTATCAATTGCATTGAAACGACTAGAGCTTTTATTAGCCGCACAGGGTTGTTCTTGTTTATTCGGGTTCTTTCTTATTTTCTCCTTACTCGCTTATAAGCCAACATTTTTGTTGTTTATATAAGGAGGCAGATTTTTAATGTGAAAGATTTTGACACTGGTCATTTTTTATTTGTATTATAGTCAGTTGTGTATGATTACATACTTGCTTTTAAAGCACTCTTTCGTATCATTTAATGACTTTGAATGCCCAACAACAACTTGAGTGTGCTACCACCAAGTTTTTCTCAATAATTTTTGACTGGAATTATAGCTATTTCACGATTTGCCAAGGTCGATCATCAGATTCCTTTGTTCTAGTGGTACTGGTCTACTATTTTGCATTTTAATTGAAAAACTTCTTGTGCCTTCATCGTGTATTGACCATGACCAGCCGCTTAGTAGCCAACGCACTTCGCATCACGCTACCGCGCCCACATGATCAGATCCAACCTAATACAGGTTTTTCTGTTTATCAATTCATTGAAACGACTAGCGCTTTTATAAGCCACACAAGTTTGTTGTTGTTTATTCGGGTTCTTTCTTACGAGTATTTTCTCCTTACTCGTTTATAAGCCAATATTTTTGTTGTTCATATAAGGAGGCATATGTTTTATGTGAAAGATTTTGACACTGGTCATCTTTTATTTGTATTATATTCAATTTTGTATGATTACGTACTTGCTTTTAAAGCACTTTTTCGTATCATTTAATGACTTTGAGTGCCCAACAGCAACTTGAGTGTGCTACCACCAAGTTTTTTCTCAATTATTTTTGGCTGGAATTATAGCTATTTCACGACTAGCCAAGGTCGATCATCAGATTCCTTTGCTCTAGTGGGGCTGGTCTACTTTTTTTCATTTTAATTGAAAAATTTCGTGTGCCTTCATCGTGTATTAAACCATGACCAGCCGCTTAGTAGCCAAGGCACTTCGCATCAGGCCACCGAACCCACATGATCAGATCCAACCTAATGCAGGTTTTTCTGTTTATCAATTACATTGAAACGACTAGAGCTTTTATTAGCCACACAAGTTTGTTGTTGTTTATTCGGGTTCTTTCTTGTTTTCTCCTTACTTGTTTATAAGCAAACATTTTTGCTGTTCATATAAGGAGGCAGATTTTTTATGTGAAAGATTTTGACACTGGTCATTTTTTATTTGTATTATATTCAGTTTTGTATGATTACATGCTTGCTTTTAAAGGACTTTTTCGTATCACTTAATGACTTTGAACGCCCAACAACAACTTGATTGTGCTACCACCAAGTTTTTTCTCAATTATTTTTGGCTGGAATTATAGCTATTTCACGACTTGCCAAGGTCGATCATCAGATTCCTTTGCTCTAGTGGTGCTGGTTTACTTTTTTTCATTTTAATTGAAAAACTTCTTGTGCCTTCATCGTGTATTGAATCATTACCAGCCGCTTAGTAGCCAACGCACTTCGCATCACGCCACCGAGCCCACATGATCAGATCCAACCTAATGCAGGTTTTTCTGTTTATCAATTGCATTGAAACGACTAGAGCTTTTATTAGCCACACAAGTTTGTTGTTGTTTATCCGGGTACTTTCTTATTTTCTCCTTACTCGTTTATAAGCCAATATTTTTGTTGTTCATATAAGGAGGCAGATTTTTTATGTGAAAGATTTTGACACTGGTCATTTTTTATTTGTATTATATTCAGTTGTGTATGATTACATACTTGCTTTCAAAGCACTTTTTCGTATCATTTAATGACTTTGAATGCCCAACAACAACTTGAGTGTGCTACCACCAAGTTTTTTCTCAATTATTTTTGGCTGGAATTATAGCTATTTCACGACTTGCCAAGGTCGATCATCAGATTCCTTTCCTTTAGTGGTGCTGGTCTACTTTTTTTCATTTTAATTGAAAAACTTCTTGTACCTTCATCGTGTATTGAACCATGACCAGCCGCTTAGTAGCCAACGCACTTCGCATCACTTCACCGAGCCCACATGATCAGATCCAACCCAATGCAGGTTTTTCTGTTTATCAATTGCATTGAAACGACTAGAGCTTTTATTAGCCGCACAGGTTTGTTCTTGTTTATTCGGGTTCTTTCTTATTTTCTCCTTACTCGTTTATAAGCCAACATTTTTGTTGTTTATATAAGGAGGCAGATTTTTAATGTGAAAGATTTTGACACTGGTCATTTTTTATTTGTATTATAGTCAGTTGTGTATGATTACATACTTGCTTTTAAAGCACTCTTTCGTATCATTTAATGACTTTGAATGCCCAACAACAACTTGAGTGTGCTACCACCAAGTTTTTCTCAATAATTTTTGACTGGAATTATAGCTATTTCACGATTTGCCAAGGTCGATCATCAGATTCCTTTGTTTTAGTGGTACTGGTCTACTTTTTTGCATTTTAATTGAAAAACTTCTTGTGCCTTCATCGTGTATTGACCATGACCAGCCGCTTACTAGCCAACGCACTTCGCATCACGCTACCGCGCCCACATGATCAGATCCAACCTAATGCAGGTTTTTCTGTTTATCAATTGCATTGAAACAAACGACTAGCGCTTTTATAAGCCACACAAGTTTGTTGTTGTTTATTCGGGTTCTTTCTTACGAGTATTTTCTCCTTACTCGTTTATAAGCCAATATTTTTGTTGTTCATATAAGGAGGCATATGTTTTATGTGAAAGATTTTGACACTGGTCATCTTTTATTTGTATTATATTCAATTTTGTATGATTACGTACTTGCTTTTAAAGCACTTTTTCGTATCATTTAATGACTTTGAGTGCCCAACAGCAACTTGAGTGTGCTACCACCAAGTTTTTTCTCAATTATTTTTGCCTGGAATTATAGCTATTTCACGACTAGCCAAGGTCGATCATCAGATTCCTTTGCTCTAGTGGGGCTGGTCTACTTTTTTTCATTTTAATTGAAAAATTTCGTGTGCCTTCATCGAGTATTAAACCATGACCAGCCGCTTAGTAGCCAAGGCACTTCGCATCAGGCCACCGAGCCCACATGATCAGATCCAACCTAATGCAGGTATTTCTGTTTATCAATTACATTGAAACGACTAGAGCTTTTATTAGCCACACAAGTTTGTTGTTGTTTATTCGGGTTCTTTCTTGTTTTCTCCTTACTCGTTTATAAGCAAACATTTTTGCTGTTCATATAAGGAGGCAGATTTTTTATGTGAAAGATTTTGACACTGGTCATTTTTTATTTGTATTATATTCAGTTTTGTATGATTACATGCTTGCTTTTAAAGCACTTTTTCGTATCACTTAATGACTTTGAACGACCAACAACAACTTGATTGTGCTACCACCAAGTTTTTTCTCAATTATTTTTGGCTGGAATTATAGCTATTTCACGACTTGCCAAGGTCGATCATCAGATTCCTTTGCTCTAGTGGTGCTGGTTTACTTTTTTTCATTTTAATTGAAAAACTTCTTGTGCCTTCATCGTGTATTGAATCATTACCAGCCGCTTAGTAGCCAACGCACTTCGCATCACGCCACCGAGCCCACATGATCAGATCCAACCTAATGCAGGTTTTTCTGTTTATCAATTGCATTGAAACGACTAGAGCTTTTATTAGCCACACAAGTTTGTTGTTGTTTATCCGGTTACTTTCTTATTTTCCCTTACTCGTTTATAAGCCAATATTTTTGTTGTTCATATAAGGAGGCAGATTTTTTATGTGAAAGATTTTGACACTGGTCATTATTTATTTGTATTATATTCAGTTGTGTATGATTACATACTTGCTTTCAAAGCACTTTTTCGTATCATTTAATGACTTTGAATGCCCAACAACAACTTGATTGTGCTACCACCAAGTTTTTTCTCATTTATTTTTGGCTGGAATTATAGCTATTTCACGACTTGCCAAGGTCGATCATCAGATTCCTTTCCTTTAGTGGTGCTGGTCTACTTTTTTTCATTTTAATTGAAAAACTTCTTGTACCTTCATCGTGTATTGAATCATGACCAGCCGCTTAGTAGCCAACGCACTTCGCATCACTTCACCGAGCCCACATGATCAGATCCAACCTAATGCAGGTTTTTCTGTTCATCAATTGCATTGAAACGACTAGAGCTTTTATTAGCCACACAAGTTTGTTGTTGTTTATCCGGGTACTTTCTTATTTTCCCTTACTCGTTTATAAGCCAATATTTTTGTTGTTAATATAAGGAGGCAGATTTTTTATGTGAAAGATTTTGACACTGGTCATTTTTTATTTGTATTATATTCAGTTGTGTATGATTACATACTTGCTTTCAAAGCACTTTTTCGTATCATTTAATGACTTTGAATGCCCAACAACAACTTGAGTGTGCTACCACCAATTTTTTTCTCAATTATTTTTGGCTGGAATTATAGATATTTCACGACTTGCCAAGGTCGATCATCAGATTCCTTTCCTTTAGTGGGGCTGGTCTACTTTTTTTCATTTTAATTGAAAAATTTCGTGTGCCTTCATCGTGTATTGAACCATGACCAGCCGCTTAGTAGCCAACGCACTTCGCATCACGCCACCGAGCCCACATGATCAGATCCAACCTAATGCAGGTTTTTCTGTTTATCAATTACATTGAAACGACTAGAGCTTTTATTAGCCACACAAGGTTGTTGTTGTTTATTCGGGTTCTTTCTTATTTTCTCCTTACTCGTTTATAAGCCAACATTTTTGCTGTTCATATAAGGAGGCAGATTTTTTATGTGAAAGATTTTGACACTGGTCATTTTTTATTTGTATTATAGTCAGTTGTGTATGATTACATACTTGCTTTTAAAGCACTCTTTCGTATCATTTAATGACTTTGAATGCCCAACAACAACTTGAGCGTGCTACCACCAAGTTTTTTCTCAATTATTTTTGGCTGGAATTATAGCTTTTTCACGACTAGCCAAGGTCGATCATCAGATTCCTTTGCTCTAGTGGTGCTGGTCTACTTTTTTTCATGACCAGTCGCTTAGTAGCCAATGCACTTCGCATCACGCCACCGAGCCCACATGATCAGATCCAACCTAATGCAGGTTTTTCTGTTTACCAATTGCATTGAAACGACTAGCGCTTTTATTAGCCACACAAGTTTGTTGTTGCTTATTCGGGTTCTTTCTTATTTTCTCCTTACTCGTTTATAAGCCAATATTTTTGTTGTTCATATAAGGAGGCAGATTTTGTATGTGAAAGATTTTGACACTGGTCATTTTTTCTTTGTATTATAGTCAGTTGTGTATGATTACATACTTGCTTTTAAAGCACTCTTTCGTATCATTAAATGACTTTGAATGCCCAACAACAACTTGAGTGTGCTACCACCAAGTTTTTTCTCAATAAGTTTTGACTGGAATTATAGCTATTTCACGCCTAGCCAAGGTCGATCATCAGATTCCTTTGCTCTAGTGGGGCTGGTCTACCTTTTTTCATTTTAATTGAAAAATTTCGTGTGCCTTCATCGTGTATTGAACCATGACCAGCCGCTTAGTAGCCAACGCACTTCGCATCACGCCACCGAGCCCACATGATCAGATCCAACCTAATGCAGGTTTTTCTGTTTATCAATTACATTGAAACGACTAGAGCTTTTATTAGCCACACAAGTTTGTTGTTGTTTATTCGGGTTCTTTCTTATTTTCTCCTTACTCGTTTATAAGCCAACATTTTTGCTGTTCATATAAGGAGGCAGATTTTTATGTGAAAGATTTTGACACTGGTCATTTTTTATTTGTATTATATTCAGTTTTGTATGATTAGATACTTGCTTTTAAAGCACTTTTTCGTAACACTTAATGACTTTGAATGCCCAACAACAACCTGGTTGTGCTAACACCAAGTTTTTTCTCAATTATTTTTGGCTGGAATTATAGCTATTTCACGACTTGCCAAGGTCGATCATCAGATTCCTTTCCTTTAGTGGTGCTGGTCTACTTTTTTTCATTTTAATTGAAAAACTTCTTGTACCTTCATCGTGTATTGAGCCATGACCAGCCGCTTAGTAGCCAACGCACTTCGCATCACGCCACCGAGCCCACATGATCAGATGCAACCTAATGCAGGTTTTTCTGGCTATCCATGGCATTAAAACGACTAGCGATTTTATTAGCCACACAAGTTTGCTCTTGTTTATTCGGGTTCTTTCTTATTTTCTCCTTACTCGTTTATAAGCCAACATTTTTGTTGTTTATATAAGGAGGCAGATTTTTTATGTGGAAGATTTTGACACTGGTCATTTTTTATTTGTATTATAGTCAGTTGTGGATGATTACATACTTGCTTTTAAAGCACTCTTTCGTATCATTTAATGACTTTGAATGCCCAACAACAACTTGAGTGTGCTACCACCAAGTTTTTTCTCAATAATTTTTACTGGAATTATAGCTATTTCACGATTTGCCAAGGTTGATCATCAGATTCCTTTGTTCTAATGGTACTGGTCTACTTTTTTGCATTTTAATTGAAAAACTTCTTGTGCCTTCATCGTGTATTGACCATGACCAGCCGCTTAGTAGCCAACGCACTTCGCATCACGCTACCGCGCCCACATGATCAGATCCAACCTAATGCAGGTTTTTCTGTTTATCAATTGCATTGAAACGACTAGCCCTTTTATAAGTCACACAAGTTTGTTGTTGTTTATTCGGGTTCTTTCTTACGAGTATTTTCTCCTTACTCGTTTATAAGCCAATATTTTTGTTGTTCATATAAGCGGGCATATTTTTTATGTGAAAGATTTTGACACTGGTCATCTTTTATTTGTATTATATTCAGTTTTGTATGATTACATACTTGCTTTTAAAGCACTTTTTCGTATTATTTAATGACTTTGAATGCCCAACAGCAACTTGAGTGTGCTACCATCAATTTTTTTCTCAATTATTTTTGGCTGGAATTATAGCTATTTCACGACTAGCCAAGGTCGATCATCAGATTCCTTTGCTCTAGTGGGGCTGGTCTACTTTTTTTTGACACTGGTCATTTTTTATTTGTATTATAGTCAGTTGTGTATGATTACATACTTGCTTTTAAAGCACTCTTTCGTATCATTTAATGACTTTGAATGCCCAACAACAACTTGAGTGTGCTACCACTAAGTTTTTTCTCAATAATTTTTACTGGAATTATAGCTATTTCACGATTTGCCAAGGTTGATCATCAGATTCCTTTGTTCTAATGGTATTGGTCTACTTTTTTGCATTTTAATTGAAAAACTTCTTGTGCCTTCATCGTGTATTGACCATGACCAGCCGCTTAGTAGCCAAAGCACTTCGCATCACGCTACCGCGCCCACATGATCAGATCCAACCTAATGCAGGTTTTTCTGTTTATCAATTGCATTGAAACGACTAGCCCTTTTATAAGCCACACAAGTTTGTTGTTGTTTATTCGGGTTCTTTCTTACGAGTATTTTCTCCTTACTCGTTTATAAGCCAATATTTTTGTTGTTCATATAAGCGGGCATATTTTTTATGTGAAAGATTTTGACACTGGTCATCTTTTATTTGTATTATATTCAGTTTTGTATGATTACATACTTGCTTTTAAAGCACTTTTTCGTATCATTTAATGACTTTGAATGCCCAACAACAACTTGAGTGTGCTACCACCAAGTTTTTCTCAATAATTTTTGACTGGAATTATAGCTATTTCACGATTTGCCAAGGTCGATCATCAGATTCCTTTGTTCTAGTGGTACTGGTCTACTTTTTTGCATTTTAATTGAAAAACTTCTTGTGCCTTCATCGTGTATTGACCATGACCAGCCGCTTAGTAGCCAACGCACTTCGCATCACGCTACCGCGCCCACATGATCAGATCCAACCTAATGCAGGTTTTTCTGTTTATCAATTGCATTGAAACGACTAGCGCTTTTATAAGCCACACAAGTTTGTTGTTGTTTATTCGGGTTCTTTCTTACGAGTATTTTCTCCTTACTCGTTTATAAGCCAATATTTTTGTTGTTCATAGAAGGAGGCAGATTTTTTATGTGAAAGATTTTGACACTGGTCATTTTTTATTTGTATTATAGTCAGTTGTGTATGATTACATACTTGCTTTTAAAGCACTCTTTCGTATCATTTAATGACTTTGAATGCCCAACAACAACTTGAGTGTGCTACCACCAAGTTTTTTCTCAATTATTTTTGGCTGGAATTCTAGCTTTTTCACGACTAGCCAAGGTCGATCATCAGACACCTTTGCTCTAGTGGTGCTGGTCTACTTTTTTTCATGACCAGTCGCTTAGTAGCCAATGCACTTCGCATCACGCCACCGAGCCTACATGATCAGATCCAACCTAATGCAGGTTTTTCTGTTTACCAATTGCATTGAAACGACTAGCGCTTTTATTAGCCACACATGTTTGTTGTTGTTTATTCGGGTTCTTTCTTATTTTCTCCTTACTCGTTTATAAGCCAATATTTTTGTTGTTCATATAAGGAGGCAGATTTTGTATGTGAAAGATTTTGACACTGCTCATTTTTTCTTTGTATTATAGTCAGTTGTGTATGATTACATACTTGCTTTTAAGGCACTCTTTCGTATCATTAAATGACTTTGAATGCCCAACAACAACTTGAGTGTGCTACCACCAAGTTTTTTCTCAATAAGTTTTGACTGGAATTATAGCTATTTCACGCCTAGCCAAGGTCGGTCATCAGATTCCTTTGCTCTAGTGGGGCTTGTCTACTTTTTTTCATTTTAATTGAAAAATTTCGTGTGCCTTCATCGTGTATTGAACCATGACCACCCGCTTGGTAGCCAACGCACTTCGCATCACGCCACCGAGCCCACATGATCAGATCCAACCTAATGCAGGTTTTTCTGTTTATCAATTACATTGAAACGACTAGAACTTTTACTAGCCACACAAGTTTGTTGTTGTTTATTCGGGTTCTTTCTTATTTTTTCCTTACTCGTTTATAAGCCAACATTTTTGCTGTTCATATAAGGAGGCAGATTTTTTATGTGAAAGATTTTGACACTGGTCATTTTTCATTTGTATTATATTCAGTTTTGTATGATTACATACTTGCTTTTAAAGCACTTTTTCGTAACACTTAATGACTTTGAATGCCCAACAACAACTTGAGTGTGCTAACACCAAGTTTTTTCTCAATTATTTTTGGCTGGAATTATAGCTATTTCACGACTTGCCAAGGTCGATCATCAGATTCCTTTCCTTTAGTGGTGCTGGTCTACTTTTTTTCATTTTAATTGAAAAACTTCTCGTACCTTCATCGTGTATTGAACCATGACCAGCCGCTTAGTAGCCAACGCACTTCGCATCACTCCACCGAGCCCACATGATCAGATCCAACCTAATGCAGGTTTTTCTGTTCATCAATGGCATTGAAACGACTAGCGCTTTTATTAGCCATACAAGTTTGTTGTTGTTTATTCGGGTTCTTTCTTATTTTCTCCTTACTCGTTTATAAGCCAATATTTTTGTTGTTAATATAAGGAGGGATATTTTTTTGTGAAAGATTTTGACACTGGTCATTTTTTATTTGTATTATATTCAGTTTTGTACGATTACATACTTGCTTTAAAGCACTTTTTCGTATCATTTAATGACTTTGAATGCCCAACAACAAATTGAGTGTGATACCACCAAGTTTTTTCTCAATAATTTTTGGCTGGAATTATAGCTATTGCACGACTTGCCAAGGTCGATCATCAGATTCCTTTGCTCTAGTGGTGCTGGTCTACTTTTTTTCATTTTAATTAAAAAACTTCTTGTGCCTTCATCGTGTATTGAGCCATGACCAGCCGCTTAGTAGCCAACGCACTTCGCATCACGCCACCGAGCCCACATGATCAGATGCAACCTAATGCAGGTTTTTCTGGCTATCCATGGCATTAAAACGACTAGCGATTTTATTAGCCACACAAGTTTGTTCTTGTTTATTCGGGTTCTTTCTTATTTTCTCCTTACTCGTTTATAAGCCAACATTTTTGTTGTTTATATAAGGAGGCAGATTTTTTATTTGAAAGATTTTGACACTGGTCATTTTTTATTTGTATTATAGTCAGTTGTGTATGATTACATACTTGCTTTTAAAGCACTCTTTCGTATCATTTAATGACTTTGAATGCCCAACAATAACTTGAGTGTGCTACCACCAAGTTTTTTCTCAATAATTTTTACTGGAATTATAGCTATTTCACGATTTGCCAAGGTCGATCGTCAGATTCCTTTGTTCTAGTGGTACTGGTCTACTTTTTTGCATTTTAATTGAAAAACTTCTTGTGCCTTCATCGTGTATTGACCATGACCAGCCGCTTAGTAGCCAACGCACTTCGCATCACGCTACCGCGCCCACATGATCAGATCCAACCTAATGCAGGTTTTTCTGTTTATCAATTGCATTGAAACGACTAGCGCTTTTATAAGCCACACAAGTTTGTTGTTGTTTATTCGGGTTCTTTCTTACGAGTATTTTCTCCTTACTCGTTTATAAGCCAATATTTTTGTTGTTCATATAAGCGGGCATATTTTTTATGTGAGAGATTTTGACACTGGTCATCTTTTATTTGTATTATATTCAGTTTTGTATGATTACATACTTGCTTTTAAAGCACTTTTTCGTATTATTTAATGACTTTGAATGCCCAACAGCAACTTGAGTGTGCTACCACCAATTTTTTTCTCAATTATTTTTGGCTGGAATTATAGCTATTTCACGACTAGCCAAGGTCGATCATCAGATTCCTTTGCTCTAGTGGGGCTGGTCTACTTTTTTTTGACACTGGTCATTTTTTATTTGTATTATAGTCAGTTGTGTATGATTACATACTTGCTTTTAAAGCACTCTTTCGTATCATTTAATGACTTTGAATGCCCAACAACAACTTGAGTGTGCTACCACCAAGTTTTTCTTAATAATTTTTGACTGGAATTATAGCTATTTCACGATTTGCCAAGGTCGATCATCAGATTCCTTTGTTCTAGTGGTACTGGTCTACTTTTTTGCATTTTAATTGAAAAACTTCTTGTGCCTTCATCGTGTATTGACCATGACCAGCCGCTTAGTAGCCAACGCACTTCGCATCACGCTACCGCGCCCACATGATCAGATCCAACCTAATGCAGGTTTTTCTGTTTATCAATTGCATTGAAACGACTAGCGCTTTTATAAGCCACACAAGTTTGTTGTTGTTTATTCGGGTTCTTTCTTACGAGTATTTTCTCCTTACTCGTTTATAAGCCAACATTTTTGCTGTTCATATAAGGAGGCAGATGTTTTATGTGAAAGATTTTGACACTGGTCATCTTTTATTTGTATTATATTCAGTTTTGTATGATTAAGTACTTGCTTTTAAAGCACTTTTTCGTATCATTTAATGACTTTGAGTGCCCAACAGCAACTTGAGTGTGCTACCACCAAGTTTTTTCTCAATTATTTTTGGCTGGAATTATAGCTATTTCACGATTTGCCAAGGTCGATCATCAGATTCCTTTGCTCTAGTGGGGCTGGTCTACTTTTTTTCATTTTAATTGAAAAATTTCGTGTGCCTTCATCGTGTATTGAACCATGACCAGCCGCTTAGTAGCCAACGCACTTCGCATCACTCCACCGAGCCCACATGATCAGATCCAACCTAATGCAGGTTTTTCTGTTCATCAATGGCATTGAAACGACTAGCGCTTTTATTAGCCATACAAGTTTGTTGTTGTTTATTCGGGTTCTTTCTTATTTTCTCCTTACTCGTTTATAAGCCAATATTTTTGTTGTTAATATAAGGAGGGATATTTTTTATGTGAAAGATTTTGACACTGGTAATTTTTTATTTGTATTATATTCAGTTTTTATACGATTACATACTTGCTTTAAAGCACTTTTTCGTATCATTTAATGACTTTGAATGCCCAACAACAAGTTGAGTGTGCTACCACCCAGTTTTTTCTCAATAATTTTTGGCTGGAAGTATAGCTATTGCACGACTTGCCAAGGTCGATCATCAGATTCCTTTGCTCTAGTGGTGCTGGTCTACTTTTTTTCATTTTAATTAAAAAACTTACTGTGCCTTCATCGTGTATTGAACCATGACCAGCCGCTTAGTAGCCAACGCACTTCGCATCACGCCACCGAGCCCTCATGATCAGATGCATTCTAATGCAGGTTTTTCTGGTTATCCATGGCATTAAAACGACTAGCGATTTTATTAGCCACACAAGTTTGTTCTTGTTTATTCGGGTTCTTTCTTATTTTCTCCTTACTCGTTTATAAGCCAACATTTTTGTTGTTTATATAAGGAGGCAGATTTTTTATGTGAAAGATTTTGACACTGGTCATTTTTTATTTGTATTATAGTCAGTTGTGTATGATTACATACTTGCTTTTAAGGCACTCTTTCGTATCATTTAATGACTTTGAATGCCCAACAACAACTTGAGTGTGCTACCACCAAGTTTTTTCTCAATAATTTTTGACTGGAATTATAGCTATTTCACGATTTGCCAAGGTCGATCCTCAGATTCCTTTGTTCTAGTGGTACTGGTCTACTTTTTTGCATTTTAATTGAAAAACTTCTTGTGCCTTCATCGTGTATTGACCATGACCAGCCGCTTAGTAGCCAGCGCACTTCGCATCACGCTACCGCGCCCACATGATCAGATCCAATCTAATGCAGGTTTTTCTGTTTATCAATTGCATTGAAACGACTAGCGCTTTTATAAGCCACACGAGTTTGTTGTTGTTTATTCGGGTTCTTTCTTACGAGTATTTTCTCCTTACTCGTTTATAAGCCAATATTTTTGTTGTTCATATAAGGAGACATATTTTTTATGTGAAAGATTTTGACACTGGTCATCTTTTATTTGTATTATATTCAGTTTTGTATGATTACATACTTGCTTTAAAAGCACTTCTTCGTATCATTTAATGACTTTGAATGCCCAACAGCAACTTGAGTGTGCTACCACCAAGTTTTTTCTCAATTATTTTTGGCTGGAATTATAGCTATTTCACGACTAGCCAAGGTCGATCATCAGATTCCTTTGCTCTAGTGGGGCTGGTCTACTTTTTTTCATTTTAATTGAAAAATTTCGTGTGCCTTCATCGTGTATTAAACCATGACCAGCCGCTTAGTAGCCAAGGCACTTCGCATCACGCCAGCGAGCCCACATGATCAGATCCAACCTAATGCAGGTTTTTCTGTTTATCAATTACATTGAAACGACTAGAGCTTTTATTAGCCACACAAGTTTGTTGTTGTTTATTCGGGTTCTTTCTTATTTTCTCCTTACTCGTTTATAAGCCAATATTTTTGTTGTTCATATAAGGAGGCAGATTTTTTATGTGAAAGATTTTGACACTGGTCATTTTTTATTTGTAATATAGTCAGTTGTGTATGATTACATACTTGCTTTTAAAGCACTCTTTCGTATCATTTAATGACTTTGAATGCCCAACAACAACTTGAGTGTGCTACCACCAAGTTTTTTCTCAATAAGTTTTGACTGGAATTATAGCTATTTCACGATTTGCCAGGGTCGATCATCTGATTCCTTTGCTCTAGTGGTACTGGTCTACTTTTTTTTCATTTTAATTGAAAAACTTCTTGTGCCTTCATCGTGTATTGAACCATGACCAGCCGCTTAGTAGCCAACGCACTTCGCATCACGCCACCGAACCCACATGATCAGATCCAACCTAATGCAGGTTTTTCTGTTTATCAATTGCATTGAAACGACTAGCGCATTTATTAGCCACACAAGTTAATGACTTTGAATGCCCCACAATAACTTGAGTGTGCTACCACCAAGCTATTTCACGACTTGCCACGGTCGATCATCAGATTCCCTTGCTCTAGTGGTACTGGTCTATTTTTCTTTCATAGCCAACGCACTTCGCATCACACCACCGAGCCCACGTGATCAGATCGAACCTAATGCAGGTTTTTCTGTTTATCAATTGCATTGAAACGACTAGAGCATTTATTAGCCACACAAGTTTGTTGTTGTTTATTCGGGTTCTTTCTTATTTTCTCCTTACTCGTTTATAAGCCAACATTTTTGTTGTTCCTATAAGGAGGCAGATTTTTTATGTGAAAGATTTTGACACTTTTCATTTTTTATTTGTATTATATTCAGTTGTGTATGATTACATACTTGCTTTTAAAGCACTTTTTCGTATCATTTAATGACTGTTTGTTCAAAGATAAACTGTGTAATTAAACTGGGTGAGTTTTTATATTATTCAAAAGTTAATGGCTGTCGAAAAAAAAGGAAGATGAAACGCACTCTTTGTTATCCAAGAAAACAGTAAGTATTTTATTGCCCTTCATATAACTTTGGGCTTATTTTTCAAAGTTAACAAATACCAGCAATACAAACAAATGGTATAATGTTGACATCTCGTTGGGACAGCGATGGACGTGTCTAGTACTTCACGTCAGTGACAGTATCCAACATTCTCCCCCCCCCCCAGTGCACGAAGTAAACGGTTTGAATTGTGCCTTTATATCCATTAATTGTTCGATATCGAAATGCCTCTTCCATTTTCATATAAATCACATGAAAAGAAAAATTGATTAATAAAACGAATAATAAATGGTTTTATCACCAATTAATTCTAAAAAACTCATCTACATTTTCAAAATACAACTCCACGTCAAATGTGACGGCAGCTTTAAATTTATGGAGTTCGATACTCTACCAATGCAACCGAAACGTCATCGTCCATCATTGCATTCGGCTATCTTCAATTCAATTTGTGTTAATCGCGTAATTTTGATTTTTTTTGTTTTGTAATTCGTGTTGTGATTTTAATGAGTGAAATAATTATTGTTGAATTAAATTAAACGTTTTTCAATAGATTAATGCGATGTTTAGTCTTTTATTGTGTATTCGTAGTAGTTTATATCGCGATGTTTCATTTATTTTGGTGTATTGGTGCAGTGTATTTATTTTCAAACTTATTAATTTAGTTATTAAATGTGTAGTATTTTATTAGAATGTGTGTTGTTATTTTTAATTAGTTATTAAATGTGTAGTATTTTATTCCTTCTATTTCAATTTATATTACTTTGATTAAATGTTTAATTTAGGTATACATTTCGTATTATATTGTGATCGCCGGTAGCTTTGTTATTGTTGACCTTGGTCAATCACACTTAATTACATACATATTGCCTTTACATTTCCATTCAACGTATTTGTTTCTTTTTGTTTTCCACAGGTGCTTACAATTTCGATGTGCTGATGTTGCTCCTAATTTGATGCCATGTGTAAGGTAATGTGTTATTTTTTTTTCTTAGTTAATCGTTCCCTTTTTTGAGTTTTCATTTGTTGTTATTGTAATGCTGTTTGACGAATTTGCACAAACAGATTACATGGTTCCCACCCTGGGTTATTTATTTTATGTGAGTAATTTTATATATTTTGTTGAAAATTATTTTTTTTTTTTAACTTTAATTTTTCAATTCATTTGGCAAAAAAAAACTTTTGTTTTGTTATTGGAGTAGGTTTTTTATGAATGAGTGTGTTTATTTATGAATGGATGTATTTTGAATTCGGACTGTGAATGTGTATGTTTGTGTGGGTGTGGGTGTATGTGTGGGTGTGTGAGTATGTGTATGGGTTCGAAATCATTATTTGAATGCAATGTTTGGTTGCATTTTTAATTTTATTAATTTGAATGATCCTTGTTGTAATTATTTGTATTGTGATTGAGATTGAATGTAAGTGTGTTGAGTTTTAAGAATGAATGATTAGGTTTTGGGTTTTGAGTGTTTTTTAAAGGTGGTTTTCTTTGAATATTTTAATTAAGGAACATTGTTCAGATTGTTTCCTTTTCTTGCTAAGCGTTGTTAGATGGTAGTGGACATATTTTTGTGATTGGCCTTTTAAATTCTGTACTTGGTGTTCGTACTTTTACTACACGTGTAAGTCCACTTCTCCGGGATAAGTTTCAACTATCCTTGCCATGGACCATTTTGACGGTGGAAGTCTTTCATCTCGAAGTATGACTAGATCTCCGATTTTGGGTTGATCTTCGATTTTAAGCCACTTAGGTCGATTTTGAAGCTTCGTAAAATATTCTCGACTCCATTCCTTCCAAAATGTCTGAAGTGATGCTTGTAGACATTTCCATCTGTCTAGGTATCCAATTCTTTCTGATGTCTGGTCTGCTTCTGGAACTGTTTGCGTTGATGTACCGATAAAGAAGTGAGCTGGTGTTAAAGCACTAAAATCTTCCAAGCTATCTGTCACTGGACATAGAGGTCTCGAGGTGAGGCAAGCTTCTGTTTGCGCTAGAAGCGTACTGAGTTCCTCAAACGTCAGGGCTTGGTTTCGGGCAACGCGTCGCCAATGGAACTTGACCGATTTCACTTCTGCTTCCCATAGACCTCCGAAGTGTGGAGAAGCGGGAGGAATGAAATTCCAATGGGTACCCAGTTTGCTCAATGTATCAGCAATCTCGATGTAGTTGAGTTTAGCAGCATCTAGCATTTTTTGAAGTTCCACCGCAGCTCCCTTGAAATTGGTTCCGCAATCACTATATATATTTGTACATATACCTCTGCGAGAAGTGAATCGACGGAATGCGGCAATAAAAGCTTGTGTTGTAAGATCGGTTACAGCTTCCAGATGAATTGCTTTTGTTGAAAGGCAAATAAAAATTGCGCAATAGCCTTTAAATCTTTTTGAACCTCGTCCTTTCCAGGCCTTAACTTCAATGGGTCCGGCGTAGTCGACACCAGTATGTGTAAAAGGTCGAGAAATATTGACTCTTGGTGCTGGGAGGCTTCCCATCAGTTGTTGTAAGGATTTTGGCTTGTTTTTAAAACATATTATGCATCTACTCAGGTATTTCTTGACCGTTCTCTTAAGGTTGAATATCCAAAATCTATTTCTTATATAAGCAGCTACTTGATGAATACCGCCATGCAAAGTTTTCTCATGGGCGTCTTCAATTATAAGTCTCGAGAAATGATGCTCTGGTCTTAATGCAATCGGGTGTTTTTGATCATATGTTAGTGTCGCATTTTGGAGTCTCCCTCCGATTCTAAGTATTCCCCAACCATCAATGAAAAGATTAAGTGTTTTGTTGAGTTTACTTCTCTTAGTTTTGTGAAGTTCATTTATGGTGTCGTAAAACATAAGTTTTTGCACACTTTTGATAACTGTTCTCATAGCCATATCGAGTTCTACGGGTGTCAGAACTGATTTTCTTCTACAAGATTCCTCCCGTCTAACCTTAAAGAGAAATCTGTTAACAAACGCTATAATTCGAAGAGCTTTAGTGAGTTTGGATTGTTTACAGACGATATCTAAAATGTCGTCAGTACCTTCGATGGCGACATTAATTTTTATTTCTCGTTTTTCTTCATTAGTTTCATATTGGGTGGGTTGTTGTGGAGTTGAAAAATCCCATCTCTCTTGAAGAAACGGTGGTCCCCTCCACCATAAAGCGTTGTTTATTAATTTGGATGGCATTACTCCTCTAGAAGCTAGATCTGCTGCGTTAAGCTCCGTTGGAATATGCTTCCAGCTGCTCACATTCGTGAGTCGTTGAATTTCAGTGACTCTGTTGGCGATAAAAGTTTTCCATTTCGACGGCAACGCACTTATCCAGCAAAGAGTGATCGTTGAATCCGTCCAAGCAAACCCTCTTACATTCTGAAACGGGAGAACATTTTGGGTGTATCTGAGAAGCTTTGCCAGAAGAACAGCCCCACACAGCTCTAACTTGGGCAATGATACTGTGCTTACCGGAGCAACTTTAGTCTTTGATATCAACAGATGAGTGTGTATGCGGTTTTCACAATCTAAAAATCGAATGTAAACCACTGCTCCATATGCCTTGGTAGAAGCGTCACTAAAACCATGCAATTCAACGTGTTTAACATCTTTTTGGGTGTTTATCCAGCGTGAAATACGGAAGGATTCGAGATTAGTTAATTCGTTTCTAAAAGAACACCATTCTTGATGAAGTTCGGCTGGAATGGTTTCATCCCATGAAAGTCCACTCAACCATAATTGCTGCATGATGATCTTCGCCTTGATAACACAGGGCGAAATCCATCCGAGTGGATCGAAAATGCGTGCGATAGTTGAGAGTATTGAGCGCTTTGTAACGTAATCTTCAACGGGGATTCTTTGAAATGAAAACGAATCGGTAGAAGGATACCAACTTATCCCAAGAGTCTTCGTTTGATCCAAAGTTCCAAAGGTGAGTGATAATTTGGTTTCTTGCTCTTCTTGTGGAATGGATTTGAGAAATTCTTCCTCATTGCTCATCCATTTCCGAAGATGAAAACCAGCAGACGATAATAATTTTGAAATCTGCTTATACTTTTCTTTGGCTTCTTCCAGCGTATCTGCACCTGAAACCAGATCGTCGATGTACATCTCTTCACGAACCATTTTTGCTGCTAATGGATGTGTGGTCTCTTCATCGGATGCCAACTTCTGAAGTGTTCGGTTTGCCAAATATGGTGCTGGGGCAGTACCAAACATTAAGACGTTAATTTTATATAATTTAACGGGTGTGGATGGATCCTCAAGCCAATAAATAAGTTGGTAGTAGGCATCTTCTTTGTGGATCTTAATTTGCCTATACATCTTTTCGATGTCTGCTGTGAAGGTAATTTTGTAAGTTCTCCACTTTAAGATAATCGATATAATATCAGTTTGAGTTATAGGACAAGTCATCAGGTGATCGTTGAGTGAACTTCCGTCCGAAGTTTTGAAGGCGGCGTTAAAAACCACTCGAAGTTTGGTGGTTGTACTTGACTCCTTGATGACGGCGTGGTGTGGAACTACATAGTGATACGGTGAGATTATTCTGGTGTCATTATGAATGTCTATTTCTTCCATTTGTCCGAGTTCAAGGTACTCTGCTATACATTTGTTGTATTCTCTATGCAAATCAGGATCGTTAAGCAACTTTTGCTCTTGTTTTAAAAACATGTTGAGTGCGTTATGCTGTGTTGATCTTAATTCTGGTCTATGATTTCTTTTAAAAGGCAGAGCTACTTCAAACCGCCCTCCCGCCAACCTTTTGATGCTGTGTAGAAAATGATTTTCACACGCTACGTCTTCTTCAACGTCGGCTTTAGCATACGGGGATTCTTCAATTTCCCAGAATTTCCTTATTTCTGTGTCAACATCATTGAGTGTCAACTGTGTGTATACTTGTATTGAGCAAGTTCTTCCAACAGGAGCTTTACCCATAATTATCCAGCCGAATTCAGTTTTTTGTGCTATTGGCGCAACGAGTTCATTACTTTTGATGACGTCTAGTAAGACCATTTCGCAGTATACATCACTGCCTAATAAAAGATCAATTCGAGCTGGTACATGGAATGAAGGATCGGCAAGTTTTAAACCGTGAATGTGTTTCAGCTTATCTGGTATAATTTCTTGGCTTGGTAAAAGTCCTGTTAGGGTTTTGAAAATGAAGCCTTTTGTCACTGTTACAAAATCGGAACAGTTTGAGTGCAAGCTTAATTCAACATAGTTCTGACACGAACCTGTCCTTTTTTGTCCTAAGACGGAAATGTCGAAGGAAGTTGAGTGCTTTTTCAAACCCAATAGTTGAGCAGCTGATTCTGTTATGAAACTTGCTTGAGATCCAGGGTCAATTAATGCTCTTAGCTTAAAGAAAGTTCCATGAGCTGATTTCACTTTAACAATTGCTGTTGCGAGTAAAATTTGGGTGTTTCTAATTTCATTTAGATGACAGCAATTAGAAGATGTTGAAGGTTGCATATCATACGGTTTAAAGGCTGGAGCGTTTCGGTTGATTTCTGTGGTAACGTGATGAGTTTGAGTGCGATTTAGATTGGTTGAATTTGATTGATTGAATGCGTTAATTTGCTGAGCGTGGGTGAGTAAGTTTGACTGTGTTTGAGTGCAATTGAAATGGTGTGCGTTACTTGAATTATTATTGTTTGTGTTGTGTGGCATTTGACTGTTATGAGCTATTGTTTGGTTGAATGGATTTTGTTGGGATGGGCTGTATTGCGAAAGTTGGCGATTTAAATTATTGGTGTTTCCAAGATGAAGAAGCGAATTGTGATTTCGATTGCAAAAATGACATCTTTTACTGCTTGGGCAGTTATTTGTTTGATGACTGTAAGCCAAACAGTTGAAACAATTGCCCTGTTGTTTGACAATTCGTTGTCGTGTGTTTGCATCCATTTTCAAAAATTTAGCGCAAGTTCTTAACGAATGCACACCTTTGTAGCATACTTTGCATGAAAAATTCTGTCTTTCATCGGTGTTGACATGAAACACACTATTTTGCTTCTTGTTAGATGAAGGTTGTCTATCAGTTTGTTGATTCACCATTTCTAGCGATCGGAACTTTGTTTCTAAAAAATCAGAATATTCCTTATACGAAGGGATATCTTTCTTAGTTCCAAGCTGTGTTTCCCATTTGGATTGCAGAGAAATCGGTAGCTTTTTTAAAAGCAAAAAAATTACTATTGCATCCCAGTGTTGTACAGGTAGCTCGAGATTCTTTAGTGCATGCAAGATTTTTGTAGCATTGTCTAATAATTCACGAATTCCTTTAGCAGTTTCTTCTCGAACGACCGGCAGTTCGTAAAATAATTTCAATTCGTTATTGACCAGGATTCTTTTAAAATCGTAGCGAGACTTTAACAACTCCCAGGCTTGGTCGTAGCTCGCATCGTCTACACTTATATGTTCAAGCAAGACGCCAGCACCTTCCTTGCAGCTCGATTTCAAATAATGTAATTTTTCAATTTTGGTCAATGTGGCATTATTATGCACCAGAGAAACATATTGGTCATGGAATAATCTCCAATTTTGATATTCACCAGTAAATGTGGGTGGGTGAATTTTTGGCAGACGTACGTCATGCTGTTTTTGATTGGAAGATTCATTGGTTGAGTTGATTGATGTTTTTTTTTTTTCAGAATCTGCCTTAAACTTATCAACTTCGTCTAACAACATTGATCGGTAAATCGTGTAGTTTTCATTGGCTTCGCTGTAACAATCTTCGGCCGTTTTAAGTGCTTCCGGCTTTAAATCGTCGTCGCTAACAGCTTCATAATAGCGATCTTCAAGCTTTTTCCAATTGTTCTCGAGAGTTTCCAGACGTGTATTTATGTAGTTTTTTGTTCTACGACTTGGAGAAACTGTTTTCTTAAAATTCTCAAAATCTTTTGAGATTTGGGTTGAAATGGTTTTTACTAATTTCGCAGCAGCACTCATTTCGATTTTGTGTTATATGTATAATATAATATGTGTTTATAATATATAATATATAATATATAATATATATAATAAAATTGTACTCACTGTGAAATTATTGTTTTATATTTGCAGATGAACTGACTGACTGACTGAGTTACAATAGATTGCAAACAATTGGTGATGGGTGGCGGTTAGCGATGTGTGGCGATGCGGCTGGCGGCTGGGTGTTGTATCCACTGATGAATTTGTTTATTAATTTATCAATTATGTATATATTATAAATTATTAACCAAAAAATGTTTGTATATTTTATGTTAAATGAATTTTAATTTGTAATTTAACTCAATCAAATGTATTTAAACCGACGATTTAAAATAAAATTGACGAACGACAAAATGTCGGCACAATGTCTTTAATTTTTTGAATTTAGGTACAATTCAAATTAAATTGTTTATTGGCACTTTAATTGTCTTGGCACTTAGTTCGCTTAATTGCTCGAAGGACCAAAATGTTTGTTCAAAGATAAACTGTGTAATTAAACTGGGTGAGTTTTTATATTATTCAAAAGGTAATGGCTGTCGAAAAAAAAGGAAGATGAAACGCACTCTTTGTTATCCAAGAAAACAGTAAGTATTTTATTGCCCTTCATATAACTTTGGGCTTATTTTTCAAAGTTAACAAATACCAGCAATACAAACAAATGGTATAATGTTGACATCTCGTTGGGACAGCGATGGACGTGTCTAGTACTTCACGTCAGTGACAGTATCCAACAATGACTTTGAATGCCCAACAACAACTTGAGTGTGCTACCACCAAGTTTTTTCTCAATAATTTTTGGCTGGAATTATAGCTATTGCACGACTTGCCAAGGTCGATCATCACATTCCTTTGCTCTAGTGGTGCTGGTCTACTTTTTTTCATTTTAATTAAAAAACTTCTTGTGCCTCCATCGTGTATTGAACCATGACCAGCCGCTTAGTAGCCAACGCACTTCGCATCACGCCACCGAGCCCACATGATCAGATGCAACCTAATGCAGGTTTTTCTGGTTATCCATGGCATTAAAACGACTAGCAATTTTATTAGCCACACAAGTTTGTTCTTGTTTATGCGGGTTCTTTCTTATTTTCTCCTTACTCGTTTATAAGCCAACATTTTTGTTGTTTATATAAGGAGGCAGATTTTTTATGTGAAAGATTTTGACACTGGTCATTTTTTTATTTGTATTATAGTCAGTTGTGTATAATTGCATACTTGCTTTTAAAGCACTCTTTCGTATCATTTAATGACTTTGAATGCCCAACAACAACTTGAGTGTGCTACCACCAAGTTTTTTCTCAATAATTTTTGACTGGAATTATAGCTATTTCACGATTTGCCAAGGTCGATCATCAGATTCCTTTGTTCTAGTGGTACTGGTCTACTTTTTTTCATTTTAATTGAAAAACTTCTTGTGCCTTCATCGTGTATTGACCATGACCAGCCGCTTAGTAGCCAACGCACTTCGCATCACGCTACCGCGCCCACATGATCAGATCCAACCTAATGCAGGTTTTTGTGTTTATCAATTGCATTGAAACGACTAGCGCTTTTATAAGCCACACAAGTTTGTTGTTGTTTATTCGGGTTCTTTCTTACGAGTATTTTCTCCTTACTCGTTTATAAGCCAATATTTTTGTTGTTCATATAAGGAGGCATATTTTGTATGTGAAAGATTTTGACACTGGTCATCTTTTATTTGTATTATATTCAGTTTTGTATGATTACATACTTGCTTTTAAAGCACTTTTCGTATCATTTAATGACTTTGAATGCCCAACAACAACTTGAGTGTGCTACCACCAAGTTTTTTCTCTATTATTTTTGGCTGGAATTATAGCTATTTCACGCCAAGCCAAGGTCGATCATCAGATTCCTTTGCTCTAGTGGGGCTGGTCTACTTTTTTTCATTTTAATTGAAAAATTTCGTGTGCCTTCATCGTGTATTGAACCATGACCAGCCGCTTAGTAGCCAACGCACTTCTCATCACGCCACCGAGCCCACATGATCAGATCCAACCTAATGCAGGTTTTTCTGTTTATCAATTACATTGAAACGACTAGAGCTTTTATTAGCCACACAAGTTTGTTGTTGTTTATTCGGGTTCTTTCTTATTTTATCCTTACTCGTTTATAAGCCAACATTTTTGCTGTTCATATAAGGAGGCAGATTTTTTATGTGAAAGATTTTGACACTGGTCATTTTTTATTTGTATTATATTCAGTTTTGTATGATTACATACTTGCTTTTAAAGCACTTTTTCGTAACACTTAATGACTTTGAATGCCCAACAACAACTTGAGTGTGCTAACACCAAGTTTTTTCTCAATTATTTTTGGCTGGAATTATAGCTATTTCACGACTTGCCAAGGTCGATCATCAGATTCCTTTCCTTTAGTGGTGCTGGTCTACTTTTTTTCATTTTAATTGAAAAACTTCTTGTACCTTCATCGTGTATTGAACCATGACCAGCCGCTTAGTAGCCAACGCACTTCGCATCACTCCACCGATCCCACATGATCAGATCCAACCTAATGCAGGTTTTTCTGTTCATCAATGGCATTGAAACGACTAGCGCTTTTATTAGCCATACAAGTTTGTTGTTGTTTATTCGGGTTCTTTCTTATTTTCTCCTTACTCGTTTATAAGCCAATATTTTTGTTGTTAATATAAGGAGGGATATTTTTTATGTGAAAGATTTTGACACTGGTCATTTTTTATTTGTATTATATTCAGTTTTGTACGATTACATACTTGCTTTAAAGCACTTTTTCGTATCATTTAATGACTTTGAATGCCCAACAACAAATTGAGTGTGCTACCACCAAGTTTTTTCTCAATAATTTTTGGCTGGAATTATAGCTATTGCACGACTTGCCAAGGTCGATCATCAGATTCCTTTGCTCTAGTGGTGCTGGTCTACTTTTTTCATTTTAATTAAAAAACTTCTTGTGTCTTCATCGTGTATTGAGCCATGACCAGCCGCTTAGTAGCCAACGCACTTCGCATCACGCCACCGAGCCCACATGATCAGATGCAACCTAATGCAGGTTTTCTGGCTATCCATGGCATTAAAACGACTAGCGATTTTATTAGCCACACAAGTTTGTTCTTGTTTATTCGGGTTCTTTCTTATTTTCTCCTTACTCGTTTATAAGCCAACATTTTTGTTGTTTATATAAGGAGGCAGATTTTTTATGTGAAAGATTTTGACACTGGTCATTTTTTATTTGTATTATAGTCAGTTGTGTATGATTACATACTTGCTTTTAAAGCACTCTTTCGTATCATTTAATGACTTTGAGTGCCCAACAACAACTTGAGTGTGCTACCACCAAGTTTTTTCTCAATAATTTTTACTGGAATTATAGCTATTTCACGATTTGCCAAGGTCGATCATCAGATCCCTTTGTTCTAGTGGTACTGGTCTCCTTTTTTGCATTTTAATTGAAAAACTTCTTGTGCCTTCATCGTGTATTGACCATGACCAGCCGCTTAGTAGCCAACGCACTTCGCATCACGCTACCGCGCCCACATGATCAGATCCAACCTAATGCAGGCTTTTCTGTTTATGAATTGCATTGAAACGACTAGCGCTTTTATAAGCCACACAAGTTTGTTGTTGTTTATTCGGGTTCTTTCTTACGAGTATTTTCTCCTTACTCGTTTATAAGCCAATATTTTTGTTGTTCATATAAGTAGGCATATTTTTTATGTGAAAGATTTTGACACTGGTCATCTTTTATTTGTATTATATTCAGTTTTGTATGATTACATACTTGCTTTTAAAGCACTTTTTCGTATTATTTAATGACTTTGAATGCCCAACAGCAACTTGAGTGTGCTACCACCAATTTTTTTCTCAATTATTTTTGGCTGGAATTATAGCTATTTCACGACTAGCCAAGGTCGATCATCAGATTCCTTTGCTCTAGTGGGGCTGGTCTACTTTTTTTCATTTTAATTGAAAAATTTCGTGTGCCTTCATCGTGTATTAAACCATGACCAGCCGCTTAGTAGCCAAGGCACTTCGTATCACGCCACCAAGCCCACATGATCAGATCCAACCTAATGCAGGTTTTTCTGTTTA
Source organism: Philhelius pedissequus (assembly GCA_910595825.1). NCBI lineage: Eukaryota > Metazoa > Arthropoda > Insecta > Diptera > Syrphidae > Philhelius > Philhelius pedissequus. Next base: position 135,694,740 of record OU343160.1, read on the forward strand.
TCATTTACATTGAAACGACTAGAGCTTTTATTAGCCACACAAGTTTGTTGTTGTTTATTCGGGTTCTTTCTTATTTTCTCCTTACTCGGTTGTAAGCCAACATTTTTGCTGTTCATATAAGGAGGCAGATTTTTTATGTGAAAGATTTTGACACTGGTCATTTTTTATTTGTATTATATTCAGTTTTGTATGATTACATACTTGCTTTTAAAGCACTTTTTCGTATCACTTAATGACTTTGAATGCCCAACAACAACTTGATTGTGCTACCACCAAGTTTTTCCTCAATTATTTTTGGCTGGAATTATAGCTATTTCACGACATGCCAAGGTCGATCATCAGATTCCTTTGCTCTAGTGGTGCTGGTCTACTTTTTTTCATTTTAATTGAAAAACTTCTTGTGCCTTCATCGTGTATTGAACCATTACCAGCCGCTTAGTAGCCAACGCACTTCGCATCACGCCACCGAGCCCACATGATCAGATCCAACCTAATGCAGGTTTTTCTGTTTATCAATTGCATTGAAACGACTAGAGCTTTTATTAGCCACACAAGTTTTTTGTTGTTTATCCGGTGTAAGGGATTAAATTAAAAAACTCGGATACTCAAAATGCGTGTGCACTGCTCGAAGTTTATTGCCAGAAGAAAGATAAATTACAAAAAAGATAGGAAGTCGGCCATGTCACTTGTCAAAAACATATTTACAAGAAAAACGACATCTAGGCCCTGAAGACAATAACGAGTGCTATGTTACAATCGCTAGTACGTTATAGTGATGGGACATATAAGAAGTAATCTTAAACATCCTGCCCGGTCGAACCGTCTCGTTCGAAATTGTTGGCCTCCAATAGAACGCATAGTTTCTGCACTGCACGGGTGCACAGGCCGGTAAAAGTTTTAAGAGTCACATTTCTAGCCAACCCATCACTGCCCGGATGGATCTCAACGACACGACCTAACCGCCAATGGGTCGGGGGAAGGTTCTCTTGACGAACAATTACAATATCACCCAATTGGATATTGGGCATTCGCTTCCGCCACTTACTTCTTCTCTGTAATGTCACCAGGTATTCCTCGCTCCATCTTTGCCAAAAGTGTTGATGAACTTGACGCAACCACTGCCAGCGTTGGATACGACTCGACGGGAAATCATTGACGTTGGGTTCAGGCACCGCAATCAGTGGGGCTCCGATGAGAAAATCCCCTGGAGTTAGAGCTAGCCTTTCATCTGGATCATCGTAAATAGGGGTAATCGGACGAGAGTTCAGGCACGCTTCAATACGGACGGCCAGCGTCTGAAGTTGATTGTACCAAAGCGTTTGTGTGCCAACCAGGCGTAACAGGTGATGTTTGGCAGACTTGACTGCTGCCTCCCATAATCCACCCTGATGAGGTGCGCGCGCTGGGCGTGATAAAGTGCCATTTGGTTCCGTTAGAAGCCAGTGATTTTTTATTACTTTCGCTGTGCCAAGCCTCTAAATCCTCTTGGAGTAGACGGTTAGCGCCCACGAACGCCGTGCCGTTGTCGCTATACAAATGTGAGCATGGTCCTCGTCGGCACACGAATCTAGTAAAGGCGTCCAAAAAAGCCTGCGCTGAAAGATCTTCGACGACTTCGATGTGCACAGCTTTAGTGCTCATGCAAACAAATATGGCGAGATAAGTTTTCACCGTCGAACGGGAACGCTTGTTGCCAACCCGTAGGATGAAGGGTCCACAATAATCGACCCCTGACGACCAAAATGGCCGTGCAGCGCTGACTCTATGTTTCGGTAACGAGGCCATTTGTTGAACCAATGTTTCTCGACGATGGCGTCTGCAGGTAACGCACCGGTGGATAAAGCTGCGAACGGCCTGTCTTCTATTTAAAATCCAAAAGCGCTGGCGGAGTAATCGCAGCATTAGCTGAGTGCCACCGTGCATAGTACAATCATGAGCATCGTTCAACAGTAACCACACTAATGCTCCATTCCGTGGGAGGATAGCTGGGAAGCGCTGATCGTGTGAGACAGATGCGTGACGGATCCGTCCGCCCACGCGCAAAACACCGTCTGAATTCAGAAAAGGATTTAAAGGAAGCAATCGACTGGTAGTTGCTAACGTAGAACCTCTCCGAATGTCTCGAACTTCATCACCAAATGCTTGTCCTTGTTCCAATATCACAAGGGCTGATAAAGCTGCATCCAGTTTTTCAGGCTCGACAATAGTCCCCCGACGAAGGTCTTTGTTGGTTGGATACCACCGCATTATGTAAGCCACAGTATGCAGCAGGCGCTGCAGGGAGCTGAACCGCTCTGTAAGGTTAATAACCTGGCCATCACTTCGTCTTGTAGTAAGCTGGAATGGAACCACTCCAATCGCCGACACCACAGATACGTTTACCTCATCATGAACGTTAGCTAGTTCGTCCAAAGTGAGTTGAGAATTAACCCCTAGCGGCAACGCGCCACTTGTAAGCCATCTGGGCCTCGCCACCATAGCCAATGTTGTAAAAGCTCCGGTCCTTCAATGCCTCGGCTTGCGCAATCTGCCGGATTTTGTGCCGACCGCACATGAAACCATCGATTTGTTGCCGTAAGATCCAAGATTTGTTTGACTCTGTTTGACACATACGGTTTCAAAGTGGCAAGAGGTTTGTTCAGCCAACAAAGTACGATTCTGGAGTCCGACCACAAATAGTAGGGAGTCCCCACGAGACTCAAAGCAGTACGAGTGCTATTAAAGAGTACTGCCAGCAAGTGCGCTGCGTAGAGCTCTAGACGTGGAATTGTAGAACCTTTCAATGGGGCCACTTTCGTCCGAGCGGTAACCAGGGAAATATGCACTAGTCCATTGATATCTTCTGTTCGGCTGTAGATGACAGCAGCATAGGCGCGCAAACTTGCATCACAAAAACCATGAAGAGTGGTTGTTACCTCTCGTTGCATACCCAACCACCTGGGTACTCGAACTTGATCCAGTGTGTAAAGACCACTGCGGAAACTCCGCCAAATGTCCGCCAAGTGTGGAGGTAAAGGACCATCCCAAGTCAGGCCAGCAGCCCAGAGTGTTTGGAGGAAAATCTTGCCGGTTATTACCACCGGAGCCAAGAGCCCTGTTGGATCAAACAGTTGTGCTACCTCGCTGAGTACCCTTCGCTTGGTAAAAGTCTTGTCCCTGAGCTCAAGCTTGACTTTGAAGAATAGCTCGTCGGACACAGGGTTCCAACTAAGTCCAAGCACTGTTGCAGTTGGTGAGTCTATGTTCAGCTCTGAGGAAGAATAACTATTACCATTAACCTGATTAATTACCTGAGCGCAATTTGAATTGCACTTGCGCAAATGGAAGCCACCCTTCGAGAGAATGGTGGACACATTGTTCGCTAGCTGTACTGATTCAGGAATGTTGCAGCAGCTCACCAGTAGGTCATCTACGTAAAATGAAGAGAGAATAGTCTCTCGGGCATCACGTCCTTGATCCAGGTCAGGCAAACTGTCGTGATTATCTTGAGCGCACTGGTGAAGCGTGCGTACAGCGTTGAACGGGCTGCATGCCATACCATATGTGACAGTAGTCAGCCGAAAAACTTCCAATTTCTCGGTATGAGAATCACGCCACAGAATGCGCTGGAAATCTCTATGTTCCGGCGCCACCAATATCTGCCGAAACATTTTCTCAACATCAGCAGTTAATGCCACTGAATACCGCCGAAATCGAAGGAGGATATTCACCAAAGAGTCCTGGATCGTAGGACCTGTCATCAGGGTATCGTTCAAAGATACACCATTGCTGCTACGAGCCGATGCATTAAAAACGACACGGAACTTGCCTTGCACAGCATGGTGTGGGATGTAATAACATTTCGCGTGATCGCCAGGTTGATCGACACGTTCCATATGATTAAGGGCGCGATACTCGCCCATGAAGTTAACGTACTTGTCGCGTAGCTCTGTGTTGCCAGCAAGGCGCCGTTCTAAGGCATGAAACTGTCGTAAGGCATGAGTGTACGAATCGCCTAGCTCTGGAGCACCGTTGCGGAAAGGAATGTGTACGACATATCGACCAGCTGTGTTACGGAAATGTGTTGCACAGAAAAATTGCTCACACTCATCCGGCTCGTTGCCGCGCTGTGGCACTTCTTCCAAATTCCAAAAATTGCGTACCAGATCTTCCAAGCGCAGATCGTCCTCATCCAATTGACCGCAGAATGCAGACGGTGGTTGCACTGAGCTGGATGTTGTCGTTACGGGACCATACACAACCCAGCCCAGCCTGGTACGCTGAGCACATGGCTCATCAGGAGTTCCTCTCATGATATCACCTTCCACAATCTGTCCCCATACATCAGCTCCTACCAAAACATCGATGCATGCAGGTGTCGTAAACTGAGGGTCAGCGAGCTGAAGACCAGAAAGATGTTTCCAGCTTTCCCGATGAAGGCGTACCGCTGGTAGTTTAGATGTTATCGAAGGAAGTACTAACGCATTGATTTCCAGTGAATAGTTTGACAACATCGACTTGAGCGTAAGAAATACACTGCCATTTGTGCGCGCGTGAGAGATAGCGCCAATTCCTTCCACAGCCACATCATACTTCGATCTATGAAGATGCAATTGATTAGTTAAATGTTCGGTGATAAAGCTTACCTGGGATCCAGGGTCGCAGAGAATTCGAGCTATGCGCTGCTCCAAGGTTCCCATTGCCAGGACTCGCGCTGTTGCTAGCAACACATCACGCGGTAGTAGTCACGCTGATTGATTCGTATTTGCTGCGGCTGCTGCAGTGATTGCCGCTGAAGGCGCTGAGGGTTCTGGTGTTGACCATGTGGTTTCGCGGCAAAACATCGTGTGGTGTTTCCTTCCACAATGTCGGCATCCAGGTGAGGAACAACGTTGTGATGTATGGCCACTAATCAGACAGTTGAAACAAAGGCCAGAATTCTTCAACTCTGCGAAGCGTTGTTCGGGAGATTTACCTAACAGCTTTTGACAGCGGCTGATTCTATGCGGTCCCTGACAGTATGGACACCTTCCTCCATTGGCTGTAACGAGGTGTGACTTCAGTACCATAGGGGCACGGACTTGACGAGTGATCGAACTATCCTTCCGATGAGGTGGTCGACCAAGCTCGGTAGCCAAACTCTGTGCTCGTTTTTCCAGAAAGACGAGTAAATCCGCTAGACTAGGAATCTCGGAAGAAGAACACACCATACACCACTCGCGTTGTGTAACAGGAGGAAGTTTATAAACGACTATTGGTACTACCATCGCATCCCATTGTTCCACCGGGAGCTTCATGACGCGGAGGGCTCGCAGCGATTCCTGAACGGTGTCTACTATACGCAGGAGTTCTTCTGACGTCTCTTCATGTGCCGGCTTGAGCTGTAGGAGACGAGACACATGATTTTCCGCCAACAACTTAGGATTATCAAAGCGTTTTGTCAATGCTAGCAACACTTCACTATAACCACCAGTGTACATTCCTCCAATCAATGGAACCTTGGCGGGATCAATTGCTTGTCTCAGCTTCGCAAGTTTATAAGCCTCTGGGAGCTCAGCTTTGTGAACCAATGTCTCGAAGGAGTCTCGGAACGCCAACCAATTGTGAAAAGTTCCGTCGAAAGACGGAATTTTCACGGGATCTAGTCGCATATCCATGTTATGCGCCAGTGAAACGCTCTGTACCCGTGATGAACCAGCATTTGGGCTACCGACATGCGCTTCCCAATCTCTCGCCGCTGCGTATTCGATGTCTAATTGTTTCAATCTGCGATTCAGGATCACACACGTCGAATTGTAGGACGTGTCTACATGTTCCCACAGGTTATCATGAGCTTCCATTTCCTTTTCCATTGCTGTGCTAACCAGAGCTTGATGATTTTCTACAAACCTCTCATAATGCGCCGTAATTGACCTAACCTCTTGCTCCAACTGAGCATAATCCGCACCGCTAAGGTCTGCGCCAGCCACCCGTTCCTGAGCGCGCCGAATTGCATTGGCAGCCGATGTGCGTAAATTAAGGGGTGCAGCCATCTCTAACACCACGAATTCCAACAAAATTATAGAAATACCCAAAAAATATCGCGAGAAATAATTAATTAAACGCAAGTGCATACGTCCTCACAGGAGGCACCAAAAAATGTAAGGGATTAAATTAAAAAACTCGGATACTCAAAATGCGTGTGCACTGCTCGAAGTTTATTGCCAGAAGAAAGATAAATTACAAAAAAGATAGGAAGTCGGCCATGTCACATGTCAAAAACATATTTACAAGAAAAACGACATCTAGGCCCTGAAGACAATAACGAGTGCTATGTTACAATCGCTAGTACGTTATAGTGATGGGACATATAAGAAGTAATCTTAAACATCCGGGTACTTTCTTATTTTCTCCTTACTCGTTTATAAGCCAATATTTTTGTTGTTCATATAAGGAGGCAGATTTTTTATGTGAAAGATTTTGACACTGGTCATTTTTTATTTGTATTATATTCAGTTGTGTATGATTACATACTTGCTTTCAAAGCACTTTTTCGTATCATTTAATGACTTTGAATGCCCAACAACAACTTGAGTGTGCTACCACCAAGTTTTTTCTCAATTATTTTTGGCTGGAATTATAGCTTTTTCACGACTAGCCAAGGTCGATCATCAGATTCCTTTGCTCTAGTGGTGCTGGTCTACTTTTTTTTCATTTTAATTGAAAAATTTCATGTGCCTTCATCGTGTATTGAACCATGACCAGCCGCTTAGTAGCCAACGCACTTCGCATCACGCCACCGAGCCCACATGATCAGATCCCACCTAATGCAGGTTTTTCTGTTTACCAATTGCATTGAAACGACTAGCGCTTTTATTAGCCACTCAAGTTTGTTGTTGTTTATTCGGGTTCTTTCTTATTTTCTCCTTACTCGTTTATAAGCCAATATTTTTGTTGTTCATATAAGGAGGCAGATTTTGTATGTGAAAGATTTTGACACTGGTCATTTTTTTCTTTGTATTATATTCATAGTATTATATAGTCAGTTGTGTATGATTACATACTTGCTTTTAAAGCACTTTTTCGTATCATTAAATTACTTTGAATGCCCAACAACAACTTGAGTGTGCTGCCACCAAGTTTTTTCTCAATAAGTTTTGACTGGAATTATAGCTATTTCACGATTTGCCAAGGTCGATCATCTGATTCCTTTGCTCTAGTGGTACTGGTCTACTTTTTTTCATTTTAATTGAAAAACTTCTTGTGCCTTCATCGTGAATTGAACCATGACCAGCCGCTTAGTAGCCAACGCACTTCGCATCACACCACCGAGCCCACATGATCAGACCCAATCTAATGCAGGTTTTTCTGTTTATCAATTGCATTGAAACGACTAGCGCATTTATTAGCCACACAAGTTTGTTGTTGTTTATTCGGGTTCTTTCTTATTTTCTCCTTACTCGTTTATAAGCCAACATTTTTGTTGTTCATATAAGGAGAGATATTTTTTATGAGAAAGATTTTGACACTGGACATCTTTTATTTGTATTATATTCAGTTTTGTATGATTACATATTTGCTTTTAAAGCACTTTTTCGTATCATTTGATGACTTTGAATGCCCAACAACAACTTGAGTGTGCTACCACCAAGTTTTTTCTCAATAATTTTTGACTGGAATTATAGCTATTTCACGATTTGCCAAGGTCGATCATCAGATTCCTTTGTTCTAGTGGTACTAGTCCACTTTTTTGCATTTTAATTGAAAAACTTCTTGTGCCTTCATCGTGTATTGACCATGACCAGCCGCTTAGTAGCCAACGCACTTCGCATCACGCTACCGCGCCCACATGATCAGATCCAACCTAATGCAGGTTTTTCTGTTTATCAATTGCATTGAAACGACTAGCGCTTTTATAAGCCACACAAGTTTGTTGTTGTTTATTCGGGTTCTTTCTTACGAGTATTTTCTCCTTACTCGTTTATAAGCCAATATTTTTGTTGTTCATATAAGTAGGCATATTTTTTATGTGAAAGATTTTGACACTGGTCATCTTTTATTTGTATTATATTCAGTTTTGTATGATTACATACTTGCTTTTAAAGCACTTTTTCGTATTATTTAATGACTTTGAATGCCCAACAGCAACTTGAGTGTGTTACCACCAATTTTTTTCTCAATTATTTTTGGCTGGAATTATAGCTATTTCACGACTAGCCAAGGTCGATCATCAGATTCCTTTGCTCTAGTGGGGCTGGTCTACTTTTTTTCATTTTAATTGAAAAATTTCGTGTGCCTTCATCGTGTATTAAACCATGACCAGCCGCTTAGTAGCCAAGGCACTTCGCATCACGCCACCAAGCCCACATGATCAGATCCAACCTAATGCAGGTTTTTCTGTTTATCATTTACATTGAAACGACTAGAGCTTTTATTAGCCACACAAGTTTGTTGTTGTTTATTCGGGTTCTTTCTTATTTTCTCCTTACTCGTTTATAAGCCAACATTTTTGCTGTTCGTATAAGGAGGCAGATTTTTTATGTGAAAGATTTTGACACTGGTCATTTTTTATTTGTATTATATTCAGTTTTGTATGATTACATACTTGCTTTTAAAGCACTTTTTCGTATCACTTAATGACTTTGAATGCCCAACAACAACTTGATTGTGCTACCACCAAGTTTTTTCTCAATTATTTTTGGCTGAAATTATAGCTATTTCACGACATGCCAAGGTCGATCATCAGATTCCTTTGCTCTAGTGGTGCTGGTCTACTTTTTTTCATTTTAATTGAAAAACTTCTTGTGCCTTCATCGTGTATTGAATCATTACCAGCCGCTTAGTAGCCAACGCACTTCGCATCACGCCACCGAGCCCACATGATCAGATCCAACCTAATGCAGGTTTTTCTGTTTATCAATTGCATTGAAACGACTAGAGCTTTTATTAGCCACACAAGTTTTTTGTTGTTTATACGGGTACTTTCTTATTTTCTCCTTACTCGTTTATAAGCCAATATTTTTGTTGTTCATATAAGGAGGCAGATTTTTTATGTGAAAGATTTTGACACTGGTCATTTTTTATTTGTATTATATTCAGTTGTGTATGATTACATACTTGCTTTCAAAGCACTTTTTCGTATCATTTAATGACTTTGAATGCCCAACAACAACTTGAGTGTGCTACCACCAAGTTTTTTCTCAATTATTTTTGGCTGGAATTATAGCTTTTTCACGACTAGCCAAGGTCGATCATCAGATTCCTTTGCTCTAGTGGTGCTGGTCTACTTTTTTTTCATTTTAATTGAAAAATTTCATGTGCCTTCATCGTGTATTGAACCATGACCAGCCGCTTAGTAGCCAACGCACTTCGCATCACGCCACCGAGCCCACATGATCAGATCCAACCTAATGCAGGTTTTTCTGTTTACCAATTGCATTGAAACGACTAGCGCTTTTATTAGCCACTCAAGTTTGTTGTTGTTTATTCGGGTTCTTTCTTATTTTCTCCTTACTCGTTTATAAGCCAATATTTTTGTTGTTCATATAAGGAGGCAGATTTTGTATGTGAAAGATTTTGACACTGGTCATTTTTTCTTTGTATTATAGTCAGTTGTGTAGGATTACATACTTGCTTTTAAAGCACTTTTTCGTATCATTAAATTACTTTGAATGCCCAACAGCAACTTGAGTGTGCTGCCACCAAGTTTTTTCTCAATAAGTTTTGACTGGAATTATAGCTATTTCACGATTTGCCAAGGTCGATCATCTGATTCCTTTGCTCTAGTGGTACTGGTCTACTTTTTTTCATTTTAATTAAAAAACTTCTTGTGCCTTCATCGTGAATTGAACCATGACCAGCCGCTTAGTAGCCAACGCACTTCGCATCACACCACCGAGCCCACATGATCAGACCCAATCTAATGCAGGTTTTTCTGTTTATCAATTGCATTGAAACGACTAGCGCATTTATTAGCCACACAAGTTTGTTGTTGTTTATTCGGGTTCTTTCTTATTTTCTCCTTACTCGTTTATAAGCCAACATTTTTGTTGTTCATATAAGGAGAGATATTTTTTATGAGAAAGATTTTGACACTGGACATCTTTTATTTGTATTATATTCAGTTTTGTATGATTACATATTTGCTTTTAAAGCACTTTTTCGTATCATTTAATGACTTTGAATGCCCAACAACAACTTGAGTGTGCTACCACCAAGTTTTTTCTCAATAATTTTTGACTTGAATTATAGCTATTTCACGATTTGCCAAGGTCGATCATCAGATTCCTTTGTTCTAGTGGTACTGGTCCACTTTTTTGCATTTTAATTGAAAAACTTCTTGTGCCTTCATCGTGTATTGACCATAACCAGCCGCTTAGTAGCCAACGCACTTCGCATCACGCTACCGCGCCCACATGATCAGATCCAACCTAATGCAGGTTTTTCTGTTTATCAATTGCATTGAAACGACTAGCGCTTTTATAAGCCACACAAGTTTGTTGTTGTTTATTCGGGTTCTTTCTTATTTTCTCCTTACTCGTTTATAATCCAACATTTTTGCTGTTCATATAAGGAGGCAGATTTTTTATGTGAAAGATTTTGACACTGGTAATTTTTTATTTGTATTATATTCAGTTTTGTATGATTACATACTTGCTTTTAAAGCACTTTTTCGAATCACTTAATGACTTTGAATGCCCAACAACAACTTGATTGTGCTACCACCAAGTTTCTTCTCAATTATTTTTGGCTGGAATTATAGCTATTTCACGACTTGCCAAGGTCGATCATCAGATTCCTTTGCTCTAGTGGTACTGTTCTACTTTTTTTCATTTTAATTGAAAAATTTCATGTGCCTTCATCGTGTATTGAACCATGACCAGCCGGTTTGTAGCCAACGCACTTCGCATCACGCCACCGAGCCCACATGATCAGATCCAACCTAATGCAGGTTTTTCTGTTTACCAATTGCATTGAAACGACTAGAGCATTTATTATCCACACAAGTTTGTTGTTGTTTATTCGGGTTCTTTCTTATTTTGTCCTTACTCGTTTATAAGCCAACATTTTTGTTGTTCATATAAGGAGAGATATTTTTTATGTGAAAGATTTTGACACTGGCCATCTTTTATTTGTATTATATTCAGTTTTGTATGATTACATATTTGCTTTTAAAGCACTTTTTCGTATCATTTAATGACTTTGAATGCCCGACAACAACTTGAGTGTGCTACCACCAAGTTTTTTCTCAATTATTTTTGGCTGGAATTATAGCTATTTCACGACTTGCCACGGTCGATCATCAGATTCCTTTGCTCTAGTGGTACTGGTCTACTTTTTTTTTCATAGCCAACGCACTTCGCATCACGCCACCGAGCCCACATGATCAGATCCAACCTAATGCAGGTTTTTCTGTTTATCAATTGCATTGAAACGACTAGAGCTTTTATTAGCCACACAAGTTTTTTGTTGTTTATCCGGGTACTTTCTTATATTCTCCTTACTCGTTTATAAGCCAATATTTTTGTTGTTCATATAAGGAGGCAGATTTTTTATGTGAAAGATTTTGACACTGGTCATTTTTTATTTGTATTATATTCAGTTGTGTATGATTACATACTTCCTTTCAAAGCACTTTTTCGTATCATTTAATGACTTTGAATGCCCAACAACAACTTGAGTGTGCTACCACCAAGTTTTTTCTCAATTATTTTTGGCTGGAATTATAGCTTTTTCACGACTAGCCAAGGTCGATCATCAGATTCCTTTGCTCTAGTGGTTCTGGTCTACTTTTTTTTTCATTTTAATTGAAAAATTTCATGTGCCTTCATCGTGTATTGAACCATGACCAGCCGCTTAGTAGCCAACGCACTTCGCATCACGCCACCGAGCCCACATGATCAGATCCAACCTAATGCAGGTTTTTCTGTTTACCAATTGCATTGAAACGACTAGCGCTTTTATTAGCCACTCAAGTTTGTTGTTGTTTATTCGGGTTCTTTCTTATTTTCTCCTTACTCGTTTATAAGCCAATATTTTTGTTGTTTATATAAGGAGGCAGATTCTGTATGTGAAAGATTTTGACACTGGTCATTTTTTCTTTGTATTATAGTCAGTTTTGTATGATTACATATTTGCTTTTAAAGCACTTTTTCGTATCATTTAATGACTTTGAATGCCCAACAACAACTTGAGTGTGCTACCACCAAGTTTTTTCTCAATAATTTTTGACTGGAATTATAGCTATTTCACGATTTGCCAAGGTCGATCATCAGATTCCTTTGTTCTAGTGGTACTGGTCCACTTTTTTGCATTTTAATTGAAAAACTTCTTGTGCCTTCATCGTGTATTGACCATGACCAGCCGCTTAGTAGCCAACGCACTTCGCATCACGCTACCGCGCCCACATGATCAGATCCAACCTAATGCAGGTTTTTCTGTTTACCAATTGCATTGAAACGACTAGAGCATTTATTATCCACACAAGTTTGTTGTTGTTTATTCGGGTTCTTTCTTATTTTGTCCTTACTCGTTTATAAGCCAACATTTTTGTTGTTCATATAAGGAGAGATATTTTTTATGTGAAAGATTTTGACACTGGCCATCTTTTATTTGTATTATATTCAGTTTTGTATGATTACATATTTGCTTTTAAAGCACTTTTTCGTATCATTTAATGACTTTGAATGCCCGACAACAACTTGAGTGTGCTACCACCAAGTTTTTTCTCAATTATTTTTGGCTGGAATTATAGCTATTTCACGACTTGCCACGGTCGATCATCAGATTCCTTTGCTCTAGTGGTACTGGTCTACTTTTTTTTTCATAGCCAACGCACTTCGCATCACGCCACCGAGCCCACATGATCAGATCCAACCTAATGCAGGTTTTTCTGTTTATCAATTGCATTGAAACGACTAGCGCTTTTATAAGCCACACAAGTTTGTTGTTGTTTATTCGGGTTCTTTCTTATTTTCTCCTTACTCGTTTATAATCCAACATTTTTGCTGTTCATATAAGGAGGCAGATTTTTTATGTGAAAGATTTTGACACTGGTAATTTTTTATTTGTATTATATTCAGTTTTGTATGATTACATACTTGCTTTTAAAGCACTTTTTCGAATCACTTAATGACTTTGAATGCCCAACAACAACTTGATTGTGCTACCACCAAGTTTTTTCTCAATTATTTTTGGCTGGAATTATAGCTATTTCACGACTTGCCAGGGTCGATCATCAGATTCCTTTGCTCTAGTGGTGCTGTTCTACTTTTTTTCATTTTAATTGAAAAATTTCATGTGCCTTCATCGTGTATTGAACCATGACCAGCCGGTTTGTAGCCAACGCACTTCGCATCACGCCACCGAGCCCACATGATCAGATCCAACCTAATGCAGGTTTTTCTGTTTACCAATTGCATTGAAACGACTAGAGCATTTATTATCCACACAAGTTTGTTGTTGTTTATTCGGGTTCTTTCTTATTTTCTCCTTACTCGTTTATAAGCCAACATTTTTGTTGTTCATATAAGGAGAGATATTTTGTATGTGAAAGATTTTGACACTGGCCATCTTTTATTTGTATTATATTCAGTTTTGTATGATTACATATTTGCTTTTAAAGCACTTTTTCGTATCATTTAATGACTTTGAATGCCCGACAACAACTTGAGTGTGCTACCACCAAGTTTTTTCTCAATTATTTTTGGCTGGAATTATAGCTATTTCACGACTTGCCACGGTCGATCATCAGATTCCTTTGCTCTAGTGGTACTGGTCTATTTTTTTTCATAGCCAACGCACTTCGCATCACGCCACCGAGCCCACATGATCAGATCCAACCTAATGCAGGTTTTTCTGTTTACCAATTGCATTGAAACGACTAGAGCATTTATTATCCACACAAGTTTGTTGTTGTTTATTCGGGTTCTTTCTTATTTTCTCCTTACTCGTTTATAAGCCAACATTTTTGTTGTTCATATAAGGAGAGATATTTTGTATGTGAAAGATTTTGACACTTTTCATTTTTTATTTGTATTATATTCAGTTGTGTATGATTACATACTTGCTTTTAAAGCACTTTTTCGTATCATTTAATGACTTTGAATGCCCAAAAACAACTTGAGTGTGAATTATAGCTATTTCACGACTTGCCAAGGCCGATCATCAGATTCCTTTGATCTAGTGGTGCTGGTCTACTTTTTTTCTTTTTATTTGAAAAATTTCTTGTGCCTTCATCGTGTATTGAACCATGACCAGCCGCTTAGTAGCCAACGCACTTCGCATCACGGCACCGATCCCACATGATCAGATCCAGCCTAATGCAGGTTTTTCTGTTTATCAGTTGCGTTGAAACGACTAGCGCTTTTATTAGCCACACAAGATTGTTGTTGTTTATTCGGGTTCTTTCTTATTTTCTCCTTACTCGTTTATAAGCCAACATTTTTGTTGTTCATATAAATAGGGATATTTTTTATGTGAAAGATTTTGACACTGGTCATCTTTTATTTGTATTATATTCAGTTTTGTATGATTACATACTTGCTTTTAAAGCACTTTTTCGTATCATTTAATGACTTTGAATGCCCAACAACAACTTGAGTGTGCTACCACCAAGTATTGGCTCAATTATTTTTCTGTTTACCAATTGCATTGAAACGACTAGCGCTTTTATTAGCCACACAAGTTTGTTGTTGTTTATTCGGGCTCTTTCTTATTTTCTCCTTACTCGTTTATAAGCCAAAATTTTTGTTGTTCATATAAGTAGGGAGATGCAGGTTTTTCTGTTTATCAATTCCATTGAAACGACTAGCGCTTTTATTAGACACACAAGTTTGTTGTTCTTTATTCGGGTTCTGTCTTATTTTCTCCTTACTCGTTTATGAGCCAACATTTTTGTTGTTCATATAAGGAGGGATATTTTTTATGTGAAATATTTTGACACTGGTCATCTTTTATTTGTATTATATCCAGTTTTGTATGATTACATACTTGCTTTTAATGCACTTTTTCGTATTATTTAATGACTTTTAATGCCCAACAACAACTTGAGTGTGCTACCACCAAGTATTGGCTCAATTATTTTTCTGTTTACCAATTGCATTGCAACGACTAGCGCTTTTATTAGCCACACAAGTTTGTTGTTGTTTATTCGGGCTCTTTCTTATTTTCTCCTAACTCGTTTATAAGCCAAAATTTTTGTTGTTCATATAAGTAGGGAGATTTTTTATGTGAAAGATTTTGACACTGGTCATTTTATATTTTTATTATATTCAGTTTTTTATGATTACATACTTGCTTTTAAAGCAGTTTTTCGTAGCCTTTAATGACTTTGAATGCCCAACAACAACTTGAGTGTGCTACCACCAAGTTTTTTCCCAATAATTTTTGGCTAGAATTATAGCTATTTCACGACTTGCCAAGGTCGATCATCAGATTCCCTTGCTCTAGTGGTGCTGGTCTACTTTTTTTCATTTTAATTGAAAAAACTTCTTGTGCCTTCATCGTGTATTGAACCATGACCAGCCGCTTAGTAGCCAACGCACTTCGCATCACGCCACCGATCCCACATGATCAGATCCAACCTAATGCAGGTTTTTCTGTTTACCAATTGCATTGAAACGACTAGCGCTTTTATTAGCCACTCAAGTTTGTTGTTGTTTATTCGGGTTCTTTCTTATTTTCTCCTTACTCGTTTATAAGCCAATATTTTTGTTGTTCATATAAGGAGGCAGATTTTGTATGTGAAAGATTTTGACACTGGTCATTTTTTCTTTGTATTATAGTCAGTTTTGTATGATTACATATTTGCTTTTAAAGCACTTTTTCGTATCATTTAATGACTTTGAATGCCCAACAACAACTTGAGTGTGCTACCACCAAGTTTTTTCTCAATAATTTTTGACTGGAATTATAGCTATTTCACGATTTGCCAAGGTCGATCATCAGATTCCTTTGTTCTAGTGGTACTGGTCCACTTTTTTGCATTTTAATTGAAAAACTTCTTGTGCCTTCATCGTGTATTGACCATGACCAGCCGCTTAGTAGCCAACGCACTTCGCATCACGCTACCGCGCCCACATGATCAGATCCAACCTAATGCAGGTTTTTCTGTTTATCAATTGCATTGAAACGACTAGCGCTTTTATAAGCCACACAAGTTTGTTGTTGTTTATTCGGGTTCTTTCTTATTTTCTCCTTACTCGTTTATAATCCAACATTTTTGCTGTTCATATAAGGAGGCAGATTTTTTATGTGAAAGATTTTGACACTGGTAATTTTTTATTTGTATTATATTCAGTTTTGTATGATTACATACTTGCTTTTAAAGCACTTTTTCGAATCACTTAATGACTTTGAATGCCCAACAACAACTTGATTGTGCTACCACCAAGTTTTTTATCAATTATTTTTGGCTGGAATTATAGCTATTTCACGACTTGCCAAGGTCGATCATCAGATTCCTTTGCTCTAGTGGTGCTGTTCTACTTTTTTCA
This sequence comes from Philhelius pedissequus, assembly GCA_910595825.1. Lineage (NCBI taxonomy): Eukaryota > Metazoa > Arthropoda > Insecta > Diptera > Syrphidae > Philhelius > Philhelius pedissequus. The sequence goes on from OU343160.1 coordinate 135,711,194, forward strand.
TTTTAATTGAAAAATTTCATGTGCCTTCATCGTGTATTGAACCATGACCAGCCGGTTTGTAGCCAACGCACTTCGCATCACGCCACCGAGCCCACATGATCAGATCCAACCTAATGCAGGTTTTTCTGTTTACCAATTGCATTGAAACGACTAGAGCATTTATTATCCACACAAGTTTGTTGTTGTTTATTCGGGTTCTTTCTTATTTTCTCCTTACTCGTTTATAAGCCAACATTTTTGTTGTTCATATAAGGAGAGATATTTTTTATGTGAAAGATTTTGACACTGGCCATCTTTTATTTGTATTATATTCAGTTTTGTATGATTACATATTTGCTTTTAAAGCACTTTTTCGTATCATTTAATGACTTTGAATGCCCGACAACAACTTGAGTGTGCTACCACCAAGTTTTTTCTCAATTATTTTTGGCTGGAATTATAGCTATTTCACGACTTGCCACGGTCGATCATCAGATTCCTTTGCTCTAGTGGTACTGGTCTATTTTTTTTCATAGCCAACGCACTTCGCATCACGCCACCGAGCCCACATGATCGGATCTAACCTAATGCAGGTTTTTCTGTTTATCAATTGCATTGAAACGACTAGAGCATTTATTAGCCACACAAGTTTGTTGTTGTTTATTCGGGTTCTTTCTTATTTTCTCCTTACTCGTTTATAAGCCAACATTTTTGTTGTTCATATAAGGAGGCAGATTTTTTATGTGAAAGATTTTGACACTTTTCATTTTTTATTTGTATTATATTCAGTTGTGTATGATTACATACTTGCTTTTAAAGCACTTTTTCGTATCATTTAATGACTTTGAATGCCCAAAAACAACTTGAGTGTGAATTATAGCTATTTCACGACTTGCCAAGGTCGATCATCAGATTCCTTTGATCTAGTGGTGCTGGTCTACTTTTTTTCTTTTTATTTGAAAAATTTCTTGTGCCTTCATCGTGTATTGAACCATGACCAGCCGCTTAGTAGCCAACGCACTTCGCATCACGGCACCGATCCCACATGATCAGATCCAGCCTAATGCAGGTTTTTCTGTTTATCAGTTGCGTTGAAACGACTAGCGCTTTTATTAGCCACACAAGATTGTTGTTGTTTATTCGGGTTCTTTCTTATTTTCTCCTTACTCGTTTATAAGCCAACATTTTTGTTGTTCATATAAGTAGGGATATTTTTTATGTGAAAGATTTTGACACTGGTCATCTTTTATTTGTATTATATTCAGTTTTGTATGATTACATACTTGCTTTTAAAGCACTTTTTCGTATCATTTAATGACTTTGAATGCCCAACAACAACTTGAGTGTGCTACCACCAAGTATTGGCTCAATTATTTTTCTGTTTACCAATTGCATTGAAACGACTAGCGCTTTTATTAGCCACACAAGTTTGTTGTTGTTTATTCGGGCTCTTTCTTATTTTCTCCTTACTCGTTTATAAGCCAAAATTTTTGTTGTTTATATAAGTAGGGAGATGCAGGTTTTTCTGTTTATCAATTCCATTGAAACGACTAGCGCTTTTATTAGACACACAAGTTTGTTGTTCTTTATTCGGGTTCTGTCTTATTTTCTCCTTACTCGTTTATGAGCCAACATTTTTGTTGTTCATATAAGGAGGGATATTTTTTATGTGAAATATTTTGACACTGGTCATCTTTTATTTGTATTATATCCAGTTTTGTATGATTACATACTTGCTTTTAATGCACTTTTTCGTATTATTTAATGACTTTTAATGCCCAACAACAACTTGAGTGTGCTACCACCAAGTATTGGCTCAATTATTTTTCTGTTTACCAATTGCATTGCAACGACTAGCGCTTTTATTAGCCACACAAGTTTGTTGTTGTTTATTCGGGCTCTTTCTTATTTTCTCCTAACTCGTTTATAAGCCAAAATTTTTGTTGTTCATATAAGTAGGGAGATTTTTTATGTGAAAGATTTTGACACTGGTCATTTTATATTTTTATTATATTCAGTTTTTTATGATTACATACTTGCTTTTAAAGCAGTTTTTCGTAGCCTTTAATGACTTTGAATGCCCAACAACAACTTGAGTGTGCTACCACCAAGTTTGTTCCCAATAATTTTTGGCTAGAATTATAGCTATTTCACGACTTGCCAAGGTCGATCATCAGATTCCCTTGCTCTAGTGGTGCTGGTCTACTTTTTTCATTTTAATTGAAAAAACTTCTTGTGCCTTCATCGTGTATTGAACCATGACCAGCCGCTTAGTAGCCAACGCACTTCGCATCACGCCACCGATCCCACATGATCAGATCCAACCTAATGCAGGTTTTTCTGTTTATCAATTGCATTGAAACGACTAGCGCTTTTATTAGACACACAAGTTTGTTGTTCTTTATTCGGGTTCTGTCTTATTTTCTCCTTACTCGTTTATAAGCCAAAATGTTTGTTGTTCATATAAGGAGGGATATTTTGTATGTGAAATATTTTGACACTGGTCATCTTTTATTTGTATTATATCCAGTTTTGTATGATTACATACTTGCTTTTAATGCACTTTTTCGTATTATTTAATGACTTTTAATGCCCAACAACAACTTGAGTGTGCTACCACCAAGTTTTTTCTCAATTATTTTTGGCTGGAATTATAGCAATTTCACGACTTGCCAATTTCGATCATCAGATTCCTTTGCTCTAGTGGTACTGGTCTACTTTTTTTCATTTTAATTGAAAAACTTCTTGTGCCTTCATCGTGTATTCAACCATGACCAGCCGCTTAGTAGCCAACGCACTTCGCATCACGCCACCGAGCCCACATGATCAGATCCAACCTAATGCAGGTTTTTCTGTTTATCCATTGCATTGAAACGACTAGCGCTTTTATTAGCCACACAAGTTTGTTGTTGTTTATTCTGGTTCTTTCTTATTTTCTCCTTACTCGTTTATAAGCCAATATTTTTGTTATTCATATAAGGAGGCAGATTGTTTATGTGAAAGATTTTGACACTGGTCATTTTTTATTTGTATTATAGTCAGTTGTGTATGATTACATACTTGCTTTTAAAGCACTTTTTCGTATCATTTAATGACTTTGAATGCCCAACAACAATTTGAGTGTGCTACCACCAAGTTTTTTCTCAATTATTTTTGGCTGGAATTATAGCTATTTCACGACTTGCCACGGTCGATCATCAGATTCCTTTGCTCTTGTGGTACTGGTCTATTTTTTTTTCATAGCCAACGCACTTCGCATCACGCCACCGAGCCCATATGATCGGATCGAACCTAATGCAGGTTTTTCTGTTTATCAATTGCATTGAAACGACTAGCGCTTTTATTAGCCATACAAGTTTGTTGTTGTTTATTCGGGTTCTTTCTTATTTTCTCCTTACTCGTTTATAAGCCAATATTTTTATTGTTCATATAAGGAGGGAGATTTCTTATGTGAAAGATTTTGACACTGGTGATTTTTTATTTGTATTATATTCAGTTTTGTATGATTACATACTTGCTTTTAAAGCACTTTTTCGTATCATTTAATGACTTTGAATGCCCAACAACAACTTGAGTGTGAATTATAGCTATTTCACGACTTGCCAAGGTCGATCATCAGATTCCTTTGCTCTAGTGGTGCTGGTCTACTTTTTTTCATTTTAATTGAAAAACTTCTTGTGCTTTCATCGTGTATTCAACCATGACCAGCCGCTTAGTAGCCAACGCACTTCGTATCACGCCACCGAGCCCACATGATCAGATCCAACCTAATGCAGGTTTTTCTGTTTATCCATTGCATTGGAACGACTAGCGCTTTTATTAGCCACACAAGTTTGTTGTTGTTTATTCTGGTTCTTTCTTATTTTCTCCTTACTCGTTTATAAGCCAATATTTTTGTTGTTCATATAAGGAGGCAGATTGTTTATGTGAAAGATTTTGTCACTGGTCATTTTTTATTTGTATTATAGTCAGTTGTGTATGATTACATACTTGCTTTTAAAGCACTCTTTCGTATCATTTAATCACTTTGAATGCCCAACAACAACTTGAGTGTGCTACCACCAAGTATTTTCTCCATAATTTTTGGCTAGAATTATAGCTATTTCACGACTTGCCAAGGTCGATCATCAGATTCCCTTGCTCTAGTGGTGCTGGTGTACTTTTTTTATTTTAATTGAAAAAACTTCTTGTGCCTTCATCGTGTATTGAACCATGACCAGCCGCTTAGTAGCAAACGCACTTCGCATCACGCCACCGATCCCACATGATCAGATCCAACATAATGCAGGTTTTTCTGTTTATCAATTGCATTGAAACAACTAGCGCTTTAGACACACAAGTTTGTTGTTCTTTATTCGGGTTCTGTCTTATTTTCTCCTTACTCGTTTATAAGCCAAAATTTTTGTTGTTCATATAAGGAGGGATATTTTTTATGTGAAATATTTTGACACTGGTCATCTTTTATTTGTATTATATCCAGTTTTGTATGATTACATACTTGCTTTTAATGCACTTTTTCGTATTATTTAATGACTTTTAATGCCCAACAACAACTTGAGTGTGCTACCACCAAGTTTTTTCTCAATTATTTTTGGCTGGAATTATAGCAATTTCACGACTTGCCAAGGTCGATCATCAGATTCCTTTGCTCTAGTGGTACTGGTCTACTTTTTTTCATTTTAATTGAAAAACTTCTTGTGCCTTCATCGTGCATTCAACCATGACCAGCCGCTTAGTAGCCAACGCACTTCGCATCACGCCACCGATCCCACATGATCAGATCCAACCTAATGCAGGTTTTTCTGTTTATCCATTGCATTGAAACGACTAGCGCTTTTATTAGCCACACAAGTTTGTTGTTGTTTATTCTGGTTCTTTCTTATTTTCTCCTTACTCGTTTATAAGCCAATATTTTTGTTATTCATATAAGAAGGCAGATTGTTTATGTGAAAGATTTTGACACTGGTCATTTTTTATTTGTATTATAGTCAGTTGTGTATGATTACATACTTGCTTTTAAAGCACTTTTTCGTATCATTTAATGACTTTGAATGCCCAACAACAATTTGAGTGTGCTACCACCAAGTTTTTTCTCAATTATTTTTGGCTGGAATTATAGCTATTTCACGACTTGCCACGGTCGATCATCAGATTCCTTTGCTCTAGTGGTACTGGTCTATTCTTTTTTTCATAGCCAACGCACTTCGCATCACGCCACCGAGCCCACATGATCAGATCCAACCTAATGCAGGTTTTTCTGTTTATCCATTGCATTGAAACGACTAGCGCTTTTATTAGCCACACAAGTTTATTGTTGTTTATTCTGGTTCTTTCTTATTTTCTCCTTACTCGTTTATAAGCCAATATTTTTGTAGTTCATATAAGGAGGCAGATTGCTTATGTGAAAGATTTTGTCACTGGTCATTTTTTATTTGTATTATAGTCAGTTGTGTATGATTACATACTTGCTTTTAAAGCACTCTTTCGTATCATTTAATCACTTTGAATGCCCAACAACAACTTGAGTGTGCTACCACCAAGTTTTTTCTCAATTATTTTTTGCTGGAATTATAGCTTTTTCACGACTAGCCAAGGTCGATCATCAGATTCCTTTGCTCTAGTGGTGCTGGTCTACTTTTTTCATTTTAATTGAAAAATTTCATGTGCCTTCATCGTGTATTGAACCATGACCAGCCGCTTAGTAGCCAACGCACTTCGCATCACTCCACCGAGCCCACATGATCAGATCCAACCTAATGCAGGATTTTCTGTTCATCAATTGCATTGAAACGACTAGCGCTTTTATTAGCCACACAAGTGTGTTGTTGTTTATTCGGGTCCTTTCTTATTTTCTCCTTACTCGTTTATAAGCCAAAAGTTTTGTTGTTCATATAAGGAGGGATATTTTTTATGTGAAATATTTTGACACTTGCTTTTAAGGACTTTTTCGTATCATTTAATGCCTTTGAATGCCCAACATCAACTTGAGTGTGCTACCACCAAGTTTTTTCTCAATTATTTTTGGCTGGAATTATAGCTATTTCACGACTTGCCAAGGTCGATCATCAGATTCCTTTGCTCAAGTGGTGCTGGTCTACTTTTTTTCATTTTAATTGAAAAACTTCTTGTGCCTTCATAGTGTATTGAACCATGACCAGCCGCTTAGTAGCCAAAGCACTTCGCATCACGCCACCGAGCCCACATGATCAGATCCAGCCTAATGCAGGTTTTTCTGTTTATCAGTTGCGTTGAAACGACTAGCGCTTTTATTAGCCACACAAGATTGTTGTTGTTTATTCGGGTTCTTTCTTATTTTCTCCTTACTCGTTTATAAGCCAACATTTTTGTTGTTCATATAAGGAGGGATATTTTTTATGTGAAAGATTTTGACACTGGTCATCTTTTATTTGTATTATATATCATTTAATGACTTTGAATGCCCAACAACAACTTGAGTGTGCTACCACCAAGTATTGGCTCAATTATTTTTCTGTTTACCAATTGCATTGAAACGACTAGCGCTTTTATTAGCCACACAAGTTTGTTGTTGTTTATTCGGGCTCTTTCTTATTTTCTCCTTACTCGTTTATAAGCCAAAATTTTTGTTGTTTATATAAGTAGGGAGATTTTTTATGTGAAAGATTTTGACACTGGTCATTTTATATTTGTATTATATTCAGTTTTTTATGATTACATACTTGCTTTTAAAGCAGTTTTTCGTAGCCTTTAATGACTTTGAATGCCCAACAACAACTTGAGTGTGCTACCACCAAGTTTTTTCTCCATAATTTTTGGCTAGAATTATAGCTATTTCACGACTTGCCAAGGTCGATCATCAGATTCCCTTGCTCTAGTGGTGCTGATCTACTTTTTTCATTTTAATTGAAAAAACTTCTTGTGCCTTCATCGTGTATTGAACCATGACCAGCCGCTTAGTAGCCAACGCACTTCGCATCACGCCACCGATCCCACATGATCAGATCCAACATAATGCAGGTTTTTCTGTTTATCAATTGCATTGAAACGACTAGCGCTTTTATTAGACACACAAGTTTGTTGTTCTTTATTCGGGTTCTGTCTTATTTTCTCCTTACTCGTTTATAAGCCAAAATTTTTGTTGTTCATATAAGGAGGGATATTTTTTATGTGAAATATTTTGACACTGGTCATCTTTTATTTGTATTATATATCATTTAATGACTTTGAATGCCCAACAACAACTTGAGTGTGCTACCACCAAGTATTGGCTCAATTATTTTTCTGTTTACCAATTGCATTGAAACGACTAGCGCTTTTATTAGCCACACAAGTTTGTTGTTGTTTATTCGGGCTCTTTCTTATTTTCTCCTTACTCGTTTATAAGCCAAAATTTTTGTTGTTTATATAAGTAGGGAGATTTTTTATGTGAAAGATTTTGACACTGGTCATTTTATATTTGTATTATATTCAGTTTTTTATGATTACATACTTGCTTTTAAAGCAGTTTTTCGTAGCCTTTAATGACTTTGAATGCCCAACAACAACTTGAGTGTGCTACCACCAAGTTTTTTCTCCATAATTTTTGGCTAGAATTATAGCTATTTCACGACTTGCCAAGGTCGATCATCAGATTCCCTTGCTCTAGTGGTGCTGATCTACTTTTTTCATTTTAATTGAAAAAACTTCTTGTGCCTTCATCGTGTATTGAACCATGACCAGCCGCTTAGTAGCCAACGCACTTCGCATCACACCACCGATCCCACATGATCAGATCCAACATAATGCAGGTTTTTCTGTTTATCAATTGCATTGAAACGACTAGCGCTTTTATTAGACACACAAGTTTGTTGTTCTTTATTCGGGTTCTGTCTTATTTTCTCCTTACTCGTTTATAAGCCAAAATTTTTGTTGTTCATATAAGGAGGGATATTTTTTATGTGAAATATTTTGACACTGGTCATCTTTTATTTGTATTATATCCAGTTTTGTATGATTACATACTTGCTTTTAATGCACTTTTTCGTATTATTTAATGACTTTTAATGCCCAACAACAACTTGAGTGTGCTACCACCAAGTTTTTTTTCAATTATTTTTGGCTGAAATTATAGCAATTTCACGACTTGCCAAGGTCGATCATCAGATTCCTTTGCTCTAGTGGTACTGGTCTATTCTTTTTTTCATAGCCAACGCACTTCGCATCACGCCACCGAGCCCATATGATCGGATCGAACCTAATGCAGGTTTTTCTGTTTATCAATTGCATTGAAACGAGTAGCGCTTTTATTAGCCATACAAGTTTGTTGTTGTTTATTCGGGTTCTTTCTTATTTTCTCCTTACTCGTTTATAAGCCAATATTTTTGTTGTTCATATAAGGAGGGAGATTTTTTATGTGAAAGATTTTGACACTGGTGATTTTTTATTTGTATTATATTCAGTTTTGTATGATTACATACTTGCTTTTAAAGCACTTTTTCGTATCATTTAATGACTTTGAATGCCCAACAACAACTTGAGTGTGAATTATAGGTATTTCACGACTTGCCAAGGTCGATCATCAGATTCCTTTGCTCTAGTGGTGCTGGTCTACTTTTTTTCATTTTAATTGAAAAACTTCTTGTGCTTTCATCGTGTATTCAACCATGACCAGCCGCTTAGTAGCCAACGCACTTCGCATCACGCCACCGAGCCCACATGATTAGATCCAACCTAATGCAGGTTTTCCTGTTTATCCATTGCATTGAAACGACTAGTGCTTTTATTAGCCACACAAGTTTGTTGTTGTTTATTCTGGTTCTTTCTTATTTTCTCCTTACTCGTTTATAAGCCAATATTTTTGTTGTTCATATAAGGAGGCAGATTGTTTATGTGAAAGATTTTGTCACTGGTCATTTTTTATTTGTATTATAGTCAGTTGTGTATGATTACATACTTGCTTTTAAAGCACTCTTTCGTATCATTTAATGACTTTGAATGCCCAACAACAACTTGAGTGTGCTACCACCAAGTTTTTTCTCAATTATTTTTTGCTGGAATTATAGCTTTTTCACGACTAGCCAAGGTCGGTCATCAGATTCCTTTGCTCTAGTGGTGCTGGTCTACTTTTTTTCATTTTAATTGAAAAATTTCATGTGCCTTCATCGTGTATTGAACCATGACCAGCCGCTTAGTAGCCAACGCACTTCGCATCACTCCACCGAGCCCACATGATCAGATCCAACCCAATGCAGGTTTTTCTGTTTACCAATTGCAGTGAAACGACTAGCGCATTTATAAGCTACACAAGTTTGTTGTTGTTTATTCGGGTTCTTTCTTATTTTCTCCTTACTCGTTTATAAACCAATATTTTTGTTGTTCATATAAGGGGAGATATTTTTTATGTGAAAGATTTTCACACTGGGCATCTTTTATTTGTATTATATTCAGTTTTGTATGATTACATATTTGCTTTTAAAGCACTTTTTCGTATCATTTAATGACTTTGAATGCCCAACAACAACTTGAGTGTGCCACCACCAAGTTTTTTCTCAATTATTTTTGGCTGGAATTATAGCTATTTCACGACTTACCACGGTCGATCATCAGATTCCTTTGCTCTAGTGGTACTGGTCTATTTTTTTTCATAGCCAACGCACTTCGCATCACGCCACCGAGCCCACATGATCAGATCGAACCTAATGCAGGTTTTTCTGTTTATCAGTTGCGTTGAAACGACTAGCGCTTTTATTAGCCACACAAGATTGTTGTTGTTTATTCGGGTTCTTTCTTATTTTCTCCTTACTCGTTTATAAGCCAACATTTTTGTTGTTCATATAAGGAGGGATATTTTTTATGTGAAAGATTTTGACACTGGTCATCTTTTATTTGTATTATATATCATTTAATGACTTTGAATGCCCAACAACAACTTGAGTGTGCTACCACCAAGTATTGGCTCAATTATTTTTCTGTTTACCAATTGCATTGAAACGACTAGCGCTTTTATTAGCCACACAAGTTTGTTGTTGTTTATTCGGGCTCTTTCTTATTTTCTCCTTACTCGTTTATAAGCCAAAATTTTTGTTGTTTATATAAGTAGGGAGATTTTTTATGTGAAAGATTTTGACACTGGTCATTTTATATTTGTATTATATTCAGTTTTTTATGATTACATACTTGCTTTTAAAGCAGTTTTTCGTAGCCTTTAATGACTTTGAATGCCCAACAACAACTTGAGTGTGCTACCACCAAGTTTTTTCTCCATAATTTTTGGCTAGAATTATAGCTATTTCACGACTTGCCAAGGTCGATCATCAGATTCCCTTGCTCTAGTGGTGCTGATCTACTTTTTTCATTTTAATTGAAAAAACTTCTTGTGCCTTCATCGTGTATTGAACCATGACCAGCCGCTTAGTAGCCAACGCACTTCGCATCACGCCACCGATCCCACATGATCAGATCCAACATAATGCAGGTTTTTCTGTTTATCAATTGCATTGAAACGACTAGCGCTTTTATTAGACACACAAGTTTGTTGTTCTTTATTCGGGTTCTGTCTTATTTTCTCCTTACTCGTTTATAAGCCAAAATTTTTGTTGTTCATATAACGAGGGATATTTTTTATGTGAAATATTTTGACACTGGTCATCTTTTATTTGTATTATATCCAGTTTTGTATGATTACATACTTGCTTTTAATGCACTTTTTCGTATTATTTAATGACTTTTAATGCCCAACAACAACTTGAGTGTGCTACCACCAAGTTTTTTCTCAATTATTTTTGGCTGGAATTATAGCAATTTCACGACTTGCCAAGGTCGATCATCAGATTCCTTTGCTCTAGTGGTACTGGTCTATTCTTTTTTTCATAGCCAACGCACTTCGCATCACGCCACCGAGCCCATATGATCGGATCGAACCTAATGCAGGTTTTTCTGTTTATCAATTGCATTGAAACGAGTAGCGCTTTTATTAGCCATACAAGTTTGTTGTTGTTTATTCGGGTTCTTTCTTATTTTCTCCTTACTCGTTTATAAGCCAATATTTTTGTTGTTCATATAAGGAGGGAGATTTTTTATGTGAAAGATTTTGACACTGGTGATTTTTTATTTGTATTATATTCAGTTTTGTATGATTACATACTTGCTTTTAAAGCACTTTTTCGTATCATTTAATGACTTTGAATGCCCACCAACAACTTGAGTGTGAATTATAGGTATTTCACGACTTGCCAAGGTCGATCATCAGATTCCTTTGCTCTAGTGGTGCTGGTCTACTTTTTTTCATTTTAATTGAAAAACTTCTTGTGCTTTCATCGTGTATTCAACCATGACCAGCCGCTTAGTAGCCAACGCACTTCGCATCACGCCACCGAGCCCACATGATTAGATCCAACCTAATGCAGGTTTTCCTGTTTATCAATTGCATTGAAACGACTAGCGCTTTTATTAACCACACAAGTTTGTTGTTGTTTTTTCTGGTTCTTTCTTATTTTCTCCTTACTCGTTTATAAGCCAACATTTTTGTTGTTCATATAAGGAGGGAGATTTCTTATGTGAAAGATTTTGACACTGGTAATTTTTTATTTGTATTATATTCAGTTTTGTATGGTTACATACTTGCTTTTAAAGCACTTTTTCGTATCATTTAATGACTTTGAATGCCCAACAACAACTTGAGTGTGCTACCACCAAGTTTTTTCTCAATTATTTTTGGCTGGAATTATAGATATTTCACGACTTGCCAAGGTCGATCATCAGATTCCTTTGCTTTAGTGGTACTGGTCTACTTTTTTTCATTTTAATTGAAAAACTTCTTGTGCCTTCATAGTGTATTGAACCATGACCAGCCGCTTAGTAGCCAACGCACTTCGCCTCACGCCACCGAGCCCACATGATCAGATCCAGCCTAATGCAGGTTTTTCTGTTTATCAGTTGCATTGAAACGACTAGCGCTTTTATTTGCCACACAAGTTTGTTGTTGTTTATTCGGTTTCTTTGTTATTTTCTCCTTACTCGTTTATAAGCGAACATTTTTATTGTTCATATAAGGAGGGATATTTTTTATGTGAAAGATTTTGACACTGGTAATTTTTTATTTGTATTATATTCAGTTTTGTATGATTACATACTTGCTTTTAAAGCACTTTTTCGTATCATTTAATGACTTTGAATGCCCAACAACAACTTGAGTTTGCTACCACCAAGTTTTTTCTCAATTATTTTTCTGTTTACCAATTGAATTGAAACGACTAGCGCTTTTATTAGCCACACAAGTTTGTTGTTGTTTATTCGGGTTCTTTTTTATTTTCTCCTTACTCGTTTATAAGCCAACATGTTTGTTGTTCATATAAGGAGGGAGATTTTTTATGTGAAAGATTTTGACACTGGTGATTTCTTATTTGTATTATATTCAGTTTTGTATGATTACATACTTGCTTTTAAAGCACTTTTTCGTATCATTTAATGACTTTGAATGCCCAACAACAACTTGAGTGTGAATTATAGCTATTTCACGACTTGCCAAGGTCGATCATCAGATTCCTTTGCTCTAGTGGTGCTGGTCTACTTTTTTTCATTTTAATTGAAAAATTTCTTGTGCTTTCATCGTGTATTCAACCATGACCAGCCGCTTAGTAGCCAACGCACTTCGCATCACGCCACCGAGCCCACATGATCAGATCAAACCTAATGCAGGTTTTTCTGTTTATCTATTGCATTGAAACGACTAGCGCTTTTATTAGCCACACAAGTTTGTTGTTGTTTATTCTGGTTCTTTCTTATTTTCTCCTTACTCGTTTATAAGCCAATATTTTTGTTGTTCATATAAGGAGGCAGATTGTTTATGTGAAAGATTTTGTCACTGGTCATTTTTTGTTTGTATTATAGTCAGTTGTGTATGATTACATACTTGCTTTTAAAGCACTCTTTCGTATCATTTAATGACTTTGAATGCCCAACAACAACTTGAGTGTGCTACCACCAAGTTTTTTCTCAATTATTTTTTGCTGGAATTATAGCTTTTTCACGACTAGCCAAGGTCGATCATCAGATTCCTTTGCTCTAGTGGTGCTAGTCTACTTTTTTTCATTTCAATTGAAAAATTTCATGTGCCTTCATCGTGTATTGAACCATGACCAGCCGCTTAGTAGCCAACGCACTTCGCATCACTCCACCGAGCCCACATGATCAGATCCAACCCAATGCAGGTTTTTCTGTTTACCAATTGCAGTGAAACGACTAGCGCTTTTATAAGCCACACAAGTTTGTTGTTGTTTATTCGGGTTCTTTCTTATTTTCTCCTTACTCGTTTATAAACCAATATTTTTGTTGTTCATATAAGGGGAGATATTTTTTATGTGAAAGATTTTCACACTGGGCATCTTTTATTTGTATTATATTCAGTTTTGTATGATTACATATTTGCTTTTAAAGCACTTTTTCGTATCATTTAATGACTTTGAATGCCCAACAACAACTTGAGTGTGCCACCACCAAGTTTTTTCTCAATTATTTTTGGCTGGAATTATAGCTATTTCACGACTTGCCACGGTCGATCATCAGATTCCTTTGCTCTTGTGGTACTGGTCTATTTTTTTTCATAGCCAACGCACTTCGCATCACGCCACCGAGCCCACATGATCAGATCGAAACTAATGCAGGTTTTTCTGTTTATCAATTGCATTGAAACGACTAGAGCTTTTATTAGCCACACAAGTTTGTTATTGTTTATTCGGGTTCTTTCTTATTTTCTCCTTACTCGTTTATAAGCCAACATTTTTGTTCTTCATATAAGGAGGCAGATTTTGTATGTGAAAGATTTTGACAATGGTCATTTTTTATTTGTATTATATTCAGTTGTGTATGATTACATACTTGCTTTTAAGGGACTTTTTCGTATCATTTAATGACTTTGAATGCCCAACAACAACTTGAGTGTGCTAACACCAAGTTTATTCTCAATTATTTTTGGCTGGAATTATAGCTATTTCACGACTTGCCAAGGTCGATCATCAAATTCCTTTGCTCTAGTGGTGCTGGTCTACTTTTTTTCATTTTAGTTGAAAAACTTCTTGTGCCTTCATCGTGTATTGAAACTTGACCAGCCGCTTAGTAGCCAACGCACTTCGCATCACGCCACCGAGCCTACATGATCAGATCCAACCTATTGAAGGTTTTTCTGTTCATCAATTGCATTGAAACGACTAGCGCTTTTATTAACCACACAAGTTTGTTGTTGTTTTTTCTGGTTCTTTCTTATTTTCTCCTTACTCGTTTATAAGCCAACATTTTTGTTGTTCATATAAGGAGGGAGATTTTTTATGTGAAAGATTTTGACACTGGTAATTTTTTATTTGTATTATATTCAGTTTTGTATGATTACATACTTGCTTTTAAAGCACTTTTTCGTATCATTTAATGACTTTGAATGCCCAACAGCAACTTGAGTGTGCTACCACCAAGTTTTTTCTCAATTATTTTTGGCTGGAATTATAGATATTTCACGACTTGCCAAGGTCGATCGTCAGATTCCTTTGCTTTAGTGGTGCTGGTCTACTTTTTTCATTTTAATTGAAAAACTTCTTGTGCCTTCATAGTGTATTGAACCATGACCAGCCGCTTAGTAGCCAACGCACTTCGCATCACGCCACCGAGCCCACATGATCAGATCCAGCCTAATGCAGTTTTTTCTGTTTATCAGTTGCATTGAAACGACTAGCGCTTTTATTAGCCACATAAGTTTGTTGTTGTTTATTCGGGTTCTTTCTTATTTTCTCCTTACTCGTTTATAAGCGAACATTTTTATTGTTCATATAAGGAGGGATATTTTTTATGTGAAAGATTTTGACACTGGTAATCTTTTATTTATATTATATTCAGTTTTGTATGATTACATACTTGCTTTTAAAGTACTTTTTCGTATCATTTAATGACTTTAAATGCCCAACAACAACTTGAGTTTGCTACCACCAAGTTTTTTCTCAATTATTTTTCTGTTTACCAATTGCATTGAAACGACTAGCGCTTTTATTAGCCACACAAGTTTTTTGTTGTTTATTCGGGCTCTTTCTTATTTTCTTCTTACTCGTTTATAAGCCAACATTTTTATTGTTCATATAAATAGGGAAATTTTTTATGTGAAAGATTTTGACACTGGTCATTTTTTATTTTTATTATATTCAGTTTTGTATGATTAGATACTTGCTTTTAAAGCACTTTTTCGTACCATTTAATGACTTTGAATGCCCAACAGCAACTTGAGTGTGCTACCAATAAGTTTTTTTCAATAATTTTTGGCTAGAATTATAGCTATTTCACGACTTGCCAAGGTCGATCATCAGATTCCTT
The DNA here is from genome assembly GCA_910595825.1 of Philhelius pedissequus. NCBI lineage: Eukaryota > Metazoa > Arthropoda > Insecta > Diptera > Syrphidae > Philhelius > Philhelius pedissequus. The sequence goes on from OU343160.1 coordinate 135,726,479, forward strand.
TGCTCTAGTGGTGCTGGTCTACTTTTTTCATTTTAATTGAAAAAACTTCTTGTGCCTTCATCGTGTATTGAACCATGACCAGCCGATTTCTAGCCAACGCACTTCGCATCACGCCGGCGGTCCAACATGATCAGATCCAACCTAATGCAGGTATTTCTGTTTATCAATTGCATTGAAACGACTAGCGCTTTTATTAGCCACACAAGTTTGTTGTTGTTTATTCGGGTTCTTTTTTATTTTCTCCTTACTCGTTTATAAGCCAACATGATTGTTGTTCATAGAAGGAGGGAGATTTTTTATGTGAAAGATTTTGACACTGGTGATTTTTTTTTTGTATTATATTCAGTTTTGTATGATTACATACTTGCTTTTAAAGCACGTTTTCGTATCATTTAATGACTTTGAATGCCCAACAACAACTTGAGTGTGAATTATAGCTATTTCACGACTTGCCAAGGTCGATCATCAGATTCCTTTGCTCTAGTGGTGCTGGTCTACTTTTTTTCATTTTAATTGAAAAACATCTTGTGCTTTCATCGTGTATTCAACCATGACCACCCGCTTAGTAGCCAACGCACTTCGCATCACGCCACCGAGCCCACATGATCAGATCCAACCTAATGCAGGTTTTTCTGTTTATCCATTGCATTGAAACGACTAGCGCTTTTATTAGCCACACAAGTTTGTTGTTGTTTATTCTGGTTCTTTCTTATTTTCTCCTTACTCGTTTATAAGCCAATATTTTTGTTGTTCATATAAGGAGGCAGATTGTTTATGTGAAAGATTTTGTCACTGGTCATTTTTTGTTTGTATTATAGTCAGTTGTGTATGATTACATACTTGCTTTTAAAGCACTCTTTCGTATCATTTAATGACTTTGAATGCCCAACAACAACTTGAGTGTGCTACCACCAAGTTTTTTCTCAATTATTTTTTGCTGGAATTATAGCTTTTTCACGACTAGCCAAGGTCGATCATCAGATTCCTTTGCTCTAGTGGTGCTGGTCTACTTTTTTTCATTTTAATTGAAAAATTTCATGTGCCTTCATCGTGTATTGAACCATGACCAGCCGCTTAGTAGCCAACGCACTTCGCATCACTCCACCGAGCCCACATGATCAGATCCAACCCAATGCAGGTTTTTCTGTTTACCAATTGCAGTGAAACGACTAGCGCTTTTATAAGCCACACAAGTTTGTTGTTGTTTATTCGGGTTCTTTCTTATTTTCTCCTTACTCGTTTATAAACCAATATTTTTGTTGTTCATATAAGGGGAGATATTTTTTATGTGAAAGATTTTCACACTGGGCATCTTTTATTTGTATTATATTCAGTTTTGTATGATTACATATTTGCTTTTAAAGCACTTTTTCGTATTATTTTTGGCTGGAATTATAGCTATTTCACGACGTGCCACGGTCGATCATCAGATTCCTTTGCTCTAGTGGTACTGGTCTATTTTTTTTTCATAGCCAACGCACTTCGCATCACGCCACCGAGCCCACATGATCAGATCGAACCTAATGCAGGTTTTTCTGTTTATCAATTGCATTGAAACGACTAGAGTTTTACTAGCCACACAAGTTTGTTATTGTTTATTCGGGTTCTTTCTTATTTTCTCCTTACTCGTTTATAAGCCAACATTTTTGTTCTTCATATAAGGAGGCAGATTTTTTATGTGAAAGATTTTGACAATGGTCATTTTTTATTTGTATTATATTCAGTTGTGTATGATTACATACTTGCTTTTAAGGGACTTTTTCGTATCATTTAATGACTTTGAATGCCCAACAACAACTTGAGTGTGCTAACACCAAGTTTATTCTCAATTATTTTTGGCTGGAATTATAGCTATTTCACGACTTGCCAAGGTCGATCATCAAATTCCTATGCTCTAGTGGTGCTGGTCTACTTTTTTTCATTTTAGTTGAAAAACTTCTTGTGCCTTCATCGTGTATTGAAACTTGACCAGCCGCTTAGTAGCCAACGCACTTCGCATCACGCCACCGAGCCTACATGATCAGATCCAACCTATTGAAGGTTTTTCTGTTCATCAATTGCATTGAAACGTCTAGCGCTCTTATTAACCACACAAGTTTGTTGTTGTTTTTTTCTGGTTCTTTCTTTTTTTCTCCTTACTCGTTTATAAGCCAACATTTTTGTTGTTCATATAAGGAGGGAGATTTTTTATGTGAAAGATTTTGACACTGGTAATTTTTTATTTGTATTATATTCAGTTTTGTATGATTACATACTTGCTTTTAAAGTACTTTTTCGTATCATTTAATTACTTTAAATGCCCAACAACAACTTGAGTTTGCTACCACCAAGTTTTTTCTCAATTATTTTTTTAGTTTAGTTTAGTTTAGTTTAGTTTATTTCATCAAACAGAGTACAACTCTTACAGACTACTATAAATAGTTAATAAGATAATTAATATGTATATATATTTATGTACAAAAATAAAATAAGTAATAATATCAGTGTAACAATAGGTAAATCTTAATTACAAAACAGATTGCGATAACAAAGCAGACATTAAATTTTTTTTTGAAGACATCTCTTGAATTAGAAAAAATATCTATAACCTCTACAACAGAATTCGTTTCTCTTATGCAACGTGCAAACGGTTCGTTTCTACTATAATTTCTTCTATGAAAAGTCTCTCGCAGATGAAAATTGGAGCGGAGAGTCCTTGACGGAAAGTAAAAAAGTATCCGTTCTAACAAAAAAGAGCATTTGATACGATTGCTTATTAACTCTTTAACAAACATTATTGAAAAAAATTTCCTCCTTATTTCAAGCGTTTGAATGTCTATAAGCAGGCATCTAGATGGATAAGATGGTACTTCCATATTCCAATTTAATTTGTAGAAAGCATACCTAGTGAAACTTTTTTGTATTCTTTCGATTCTAGAAGAATGAGTGATATAATAGGGGTTCCAAACTATGCTGCAATATTCCAATACCGATCTAACAAGTGCAATATATAATGATTTCAGGGTGTAGGGGTCAGAAAAATCCTTAGAGTTTCTTCTGATAAATCCTAGCATCCCATTAGCTTTGCTCACTATATAATCGATGTGCTTAGTAAACGAAAGCTTTTCATCCAATATAACTCCCAAATCTTTTTTTGCGGTAACCCTATCTAAACTCGTATTATTGATAGTATAATCAAATATGATAGGTGTTGTTTTTCTATGGCATGTAAAGCTCTGACATTTGGCAACATTCAGGAACAATTTGTTTGATTCACACCATTCTGCCAGTTTATGAATATCCTGTTGGAGATAAAGGCAATCCGTAGGAGATTTTATGAGCCAGCCGGAAAATCTTGACGTCATCGGCATACATAAGGTACTTTGAATACTTAAAATTAACGGGGATGTCATTTATAAAAAGGATAAATAACAAGGGCCCAATATGACTTCCTTGGGGAACACCTGAAGTTACATTAATACCTTTAGATTTAATCTTTCCCAATTTTACAAACTGAACCCGATTTTTTAAATAGGAAGAAATCCATTTTATTAAACTAGAATGAAATCCGAGTTGTGAAAGTATTAAAATTAATATGCTATGATTAACTCTATCAAAAGCTTTTGCGAAATCCGTAAAGATAATGTCAGTCTGAAAACCTTTTTCAAATCCGCAAAGTACAGAATCGCATAGCAGTGAAAGGTTTGTAGCAGTGGATCTTCCAGATACAAAACCATGTTGGTGTTCAGATATTATGTCCTTAACAAAAAAATTTAATTTTTGACAAACAAGCATTTCGAAAATTTTTGGGATCACTGATAATTTGCAGATAGGCCTATAATTTATCACATTTTGCTTAGAACCAGACTTAAAAATTGGAGTTATATAAGAGATCTTCCAACAGTCTAAAAACTGACCGCTTTTTAACGACTGATTGAAAATCAAGCTAAGTGGTAACGCCAAAGAGCCAGCGCAGTTTTTTAGTACAACAGGGGCTATGTTATCTGGCCCAGCACTTTTATTCACATCAAGAGTAGCCAGTGCATCAAAGACATCTGAAACCGTTAAGTCTACACTTCCAACATCAACGACATAAGATGGCGAAAAATCAGAAAGTTCACAAGAAGCAGAGGCCAAATAAACAGATTTAAAATAATCGGCAAAGAAATCGCATATGACGTTCATATCACTAGATACGCAATCGGAATACTTATACAGTTTGGAATCCCTATAGACTTTCTTTTGAGATTAATAAATTTCCAAAAGTGTTTAGAATCATTTCTAATTTTTGACTCAGCAGTGAGAATAAAATTATTAAATAGGAAATTGTTGAGACAGTCATATTCAAGGTGGCACTGAATGTATTTCTGCTTAAGGGCTAAATTATCTTTAGTTGCCTTATAAGCTTTATACGCTTTGTTTTTCCTATTTTTAAGATTTGATAATCTTCTGTTAAACCATGGTGGGTTTGAATTTGGTTTGGCTATTTTTTTTAGGAATATTCCTCTCAAAACTTTCATGTAGATACGTTGCAAATTTTTCAAACGCATGATGAAGGCTTAAATTAATCAGGGTATCTTCCCAGGGAATTGATGATATAAAGTTATTAATTCCAACAAAGTTTGCACGTTTATAATCAAAATACAATTCTGGTACATTAATTGTATCTTTCATATAGGTTAAAAATCTACACTCAACAGAAAGGCATACATGGTGGATTGAGTTTTTAATAGCAGGAAAATCAGTCTTTTCGATATAAACTTCGAGCTCTTTATCCACAAGAATTAAGTCTAATATACGATTTAGATTATTATGAAAGTTATTAACTTGAATTAAGTTAAATTGACTATAAAAATCTATGACTGACGCTTCTATTTCAGTGTGAACATTGAATGGCACTAAATATTGATCATCCAAATCTGGTTCCCAGCTTATATCACCAAGATTGAAATCTCCTAAAACAATTACATGATCATTTGTACTTAAGTTATTAAGAACTGATTGACAGTTAAACATATGCAAATTGTACAATTCTAAAGAACTTCCTGGTCGAATATAACTTACGCTAACAAATAAGTTTAAACTTCTATTAAAATTTATTTTTACTATCAGCTGATCAACATCGAAATCTGATGGATTGTTATCGGGAATTAGTTCAACTTGACTGCTAATTAAATTATTTTTAACTGCAATAATAACACCTCCTCCTCTGTCAAAACCAGTTGTAAACGAACATCTATCTTTTCGAAATACTACATATTGATTACAATTAAATAATTCTGAAGTAAAATGATTCTCACTTAACCAAGTTTCAGTAAGTACAATTATATGATAATCTTGAGATGCAAAGTATACATACAGTTTACTCAATTTAGTTCGAATTCCACCTACATGTTGGCAATATATAGATAGATTATTAGAATTGAAAACATTTGCAGGTCTTGCAGCAGGAAAAAGAACAGAAGATTCGGGAATATCAGGTACAGCATTCACTATAGTTTCATCGATAGTTAAGTGGGTAACAGCAGTAGCAGGAACAGAATTGAAAGCAGCAATTTCATCAACAGAATTAGCAAATAGAACAGCAGGAACAGCAACAAAATTTTCAGGTATATGGCAGACGTCGTCGGCGGTGCCATGAGCAACAATAGCTGCAATATCTTCTACAGCTTCATCAACATCTACAACAACAGCAACACCATCATCAGCTTCATCATCATCAACAACAACAGCAACATGATCATCATCAGCAACTTCATAAGCATAATTATTTGCAATAAGCTATAAGTCATTATTTCTTGGTTTGAGGTCAAATCGACGAATTTTAACTCCATCTGGCCAAAAATCAGAACTAAAAATAGTGTTAACTAGATTTGGTGGACAACCAACTTTGAAATTTATAAATTTCAATTCCGACTCGAATTCTTTTCTTTGTTTTGTCAACAATTTGTAGCATTGGAAAAACGATGGACTTAATTTGGTATTTGCGGCCATATATGCGGTTATTGAGTCTGGTGCTGTGCTAGATTCAAAACATTTTTTTTTCGTTGTCGTGCATTTCTTCCACATCAGCGTCAGCATTTTTTATATCCACATCATTATTTGTATTTTTGTTTACATCGTCTTTTTCCTCCACTGATACAGGTAGAATAAGAGCATTGTTGTTATTGGTAGGAAATTCATCTTCAGCAGAAGCACCAGTGTCTGATTTCACATTGACAGCACAACCTACGATGACATCATCAGCGGTGAAGGGGATGTTATTATTACAAACGCTATCAACAGTCCCCATAGTTGGAGTGGTGGAAAGAACGGCGAGAGAAAAGTTATTGCTTTTCTTGTGAGCATCATCTATGGGAAGAGATGAGTCAAAGGAAGCAACAACATCAGATGAGTGAGAATGCATTGGCAATGATAACGATAGTTCACCCGATGTGCTTTCAGAGCGCACCGTAGATTTTGCATTATTGGTAGCTTTTACTTCGCTTGAGTGGGAAGAGTGGGAAGAGGAGGGAGACAAATTACTGTGCTTCAGAGACAGGCGATTCAAAGCAGGAGATGCGATTTTCAAATTTTGTTTGCCTTTCTGTGAACTTGTTTTTGGTTCAATGGACTTTTGGACTCTTTGACTTTTTGTTTTGTCTCTCACACCTCTACTCACATTTAAGTTTACTTTATTTTGATTTTGTGTAGGCAAATTATTTTTTTTTTCTTGTCAGAGTTCAACAATTCAAAATGTTTAAGTTCACTTATTGAATCTTGGAGAAGAGCGAAATGTTTATCTATTTTATTTATGCAATCAATCAAAGCAAAGTTCTTACAATTGTCGCAATTATAGACAATGTTATCACTAGAAGTTAACAAATTGAGTTCGTTGTCATTCAACAAAGTACACTTAAAGTGGTAATTGGCCTGGCAAATGCCACAAGACACAGTATCATCTACGGTCAAATCAATAAGACACTTTTGGCACTTTACACTCATTGTTAAGCGATAAGACTATGCATGCGAAGGCAATGAAGAACAAAACTGCACTGTTTCTGTTTACCAATTGCATTGAAACGACTAGCGCTTTTATTAGCCACACAAGTTTGTTGTTGTTTATTCGGGCTCTTTCTTATTTTCTTCTTACTCGTTTATAAGCCAACATTTTTGTTGTTCATATAAATAGGGAAATTTTTTATGTGAAAGATTTTGACACTGGTCATTTTTTATTTTTATTATATTCAGTTTTGTATGATTACATACTTGCTTTTAAAGCACTTTTTTGTACCATTTAATGACTTTGAATGCCCAACAGCAACTTGAGTGTGCTACCACCAAGTTTTTTCTCAATAATTTTTGGCTGGAATTATAGCTATTTCACGACTTGCCAAGGTCGATCATCAGATTCCTTTGCTCTAGTGGTGCTGGTCTACTTTTTTCATTTTAATTGAAAAAACTTCTTGTGCCTTCATCGTGTATTGAACCATGACCAGCCGCTTTCTAGCCAACGCACTTCGCATCACGCCGGCGGTCCAACATGATCAGATCCAACCTAATGCAGGTATTTCTGTTTATCAATTGCATTGAAACGACTAGCGCTTTTATTAGCCACACAAGTTTGTTGTTGTTTATTCGGGTTCTTTTTTATTTTCTCCTTACTCGTTTACAAGCCAACATGTTTTTTGTTCATATAAGGAGGGATATTTTTTATGTGAAATATTTTGACACTGGTCATCTTTTATTTGTATTATATTCAGTTTTGTATGATTACATACTTGCTTTTAAATCACTTTTTCGTATCATTTAATGACTTTGAATGCCCAACAACAACTTGAGTGTGCTACCACCAAGTTTTTTCTCAATTATTTTTGGCTGGAATTATAGCTATTTCACGACTTGCCAAGGTCGATCATCAGATTCCTTTGCTTTAGTGGTGCTGGTCTACTTTTTTTCATTTTAGTTGAAAAATTTCTTGCGCATTCATCGTGTATTGAACCATAACCAGCCGCTTAGTAGCCAACGCACTTCGCATCACGCCACCGAGCCCACATGATCAGATCCAACCTACTGCAGGTTTTTCTGTGCATCAATTGCATTGAAACGACTAGCGCTTTTATTAGCCACACAAGTTTGTTGTTGTTTATTCTGGTTCTTTCTTATTTTCTCCTTACTTGTTTATAAGCCAACATTTTTGTTGTTCATATAAGGAGGCATATTTTTTATGTAAAATATTTTGAAATTGGTCATCTTTTATTTGTATTATATTCAGTTTTGTATGATTATATACTTGCTTTTAAAGCACTTTTTCGTATTATTTAATGACTTTGAATGCCCAACAACAACTTGAGTGCGCTACCACGAAGTTTTTTCTCAATTAGTTTTGGCTGGAATTATAGCTATTTCACGACTTACCAATGTCGATCATCATATTCCTTTGCTCTAGTGGTGCTGGTTTACTTTTCTTCATTTTAATTGAAAAATTTCTTGTGCCTTCATCGTGTATTGAACCATGACCAGCCGCTTAGTAGCCAACGCACTTCGCATCACGCCAACGAGCCCACATGATCAGATCTAACCTAACGCAGGTTTTTCTGTTTACCAATTGCATTGAAACGACTAGCGCTTCTATTAGCCACACAAGTTTGTTGTTGTTTATTCGGGTTCTTTCTTATTTTCTCCTTACTCGTTTATAAGCCAACATTTTTACAGTTCATATAAGGAGGGATATTTTTTATGTGAAAGATTTTGACACTGGTAATCTTTTATTTATATTATATTCAGTTTTGTATGATTACATACTTGCTTTTAAAGTCATTTTTCGTATCATTTAATGACTTTAAATGCCCAACAACAACTTGAGTTTTCTACCACCAAGTTTTTTCTCAATTATTTTTCTGTTTACAAATTGCATTGAAACGACTAGCGCTTTTATTAGCCACACAAGTTTGTTGTTGTTTATTCGGGCTCTTTCTTATTTTCTTTTTACTCGTTTATAAGCCAACATTTTTGTTGTTCATATAAATAGGGAAATTGTTTATGTGAAAGATTTTGACACTGGTAATTTTTTATTTTTATTATATTCAGTTTTGTATGATTACATACTTGCTTTTAAAGCATTTTTTCGTATCATTTAATGACTTTGAATGCCCAACAACAACTTGAGTGTGCAACCACCAAGTTTTTCCTCCATTATTTGGCTGGAATTATAGCTATTTCACGACTTGCCAAGGTCGATTATCAGATTCCTTTGCTCTATTGGTGCTGGTCTACTTTTTTTCATTTTAGTTGAAAAACTTCTTGTGCATTCATCGTGTATTGAACCATAACCAGCCGCTTAGTAGCCAACGCACTTCGCATCACGCCACCGAGCCCACATGATCAGATCCAACCTACTGCAGGTTTTTCTGTTCATCAATTGCATTGAAACGACTAGCGCTTTTATTAGCCACACAAGTTTGTTGTTGTTTATTCTGGTTCTTTCTTATTTTCTCCTTACTTGTTTATAAGAAAACATTTTTGTTGTTCATATAAGGAGGGAGATTTTGTATGTGAAAGATTTTGACACTGGTCATTTTTATTTCTATTATATTCAGTTTTGTATGATTACATACTTGCTTTTAAAGCACTTTTTCGTATCATTTAATGAATTTGAATGCCCAACAACAACTTGAGTGTGCTACCACCAAGTTTTTTCTCAATAATTTTTGGCTGGAATTATAACTATTTCACGACTTGCCAAGGTCGATCATCAGATTCCTTTGCTCTAGTGGTGCTGGTCTACTTTTTTCATTTTAATTGAAAAAACTTCTTGTGACTTCATCGTGTATTGAACCATGACTAGCCGCTTAGTAGCCAACGCACTTCGCATCACGCCACCGATCCCACATGATCAGATCCAACATAATGCAGGTTTTTCTGTTTATCAATTGCATTGAAACGACTAGCGCTTTTATTAGCCACACAATTTTGTTGTTGTTTATTCGGGTTCTTTCTTATTTTCTCCTTACTCGTTTATAAGCCAACTTTTTTGTTGTTCATATAAGGAGGCATATTTTTTATGTAAAATATTTTGACACTGGTCATCTTTTATTTGTAGTATATTCAGTTTTGTATGATTACCTACTTGCTTTTAAAGCACTTTTTCGTATCATTTAATGACTTTGAATGCCCAACAACAACTTGAGTGTGCTACCACCAAGTTTTTTCTCAATTAGTTTTGGCTGGAATTATAGCTATTTCACGACTTGCCAATGTCGATCATCATATTCCTTTGCTCTAGTGGTGCTGGTTTACTTTTCTTCATTTTAATTGAAAAATTTCTTGTGCCTTCATCGTGTATTGAACCATGACCAGCCGCATAGTAGCCAACGCACTTCGTATCACGCCACCGATTCCACATGATCAGATCCAACCTAATGCAGGTTTTTCTGTTTATCAATTGCATTGAAACGACTAGCGCTTCTATTAGCCACACAAGTTTGTTGTTGTTTATTCGGGTTCTTTCTTATTTTCTCCTTACTCGTTTATAAGCCAACATTTTTATTGTTCATATAAGGAGGGATATTTTTTATGTGAAAGATTTTGACACTGGTAATCTTTTATTTATATTATATTCAGTTTTGTATGATTACATACTTGCTTTTAAAGTACTTTTTCGTATCATTTAATTACTTTAAATGCCCAACAACAACTTGAGTTTGCTACCACCAAGTTTTTTCTCAATTATTTTTCTGTTTACAAATTGCATTGAAACGACTAGCGCTTTTATTAGCCACACAAGTTTGTTGTTGTTTATTCGGGCTCTTTCTTATTTTCTTTTTACTCGTTTATAAGCCAACATTTTTGTTGTTCATATAAATAGGGAAATTGCTTATGTGAAAGATTTTGACACTGGTCATTTTTTATTTTTATTATATTCAGTTTTGTATGATTACATACTTGCTTTTAAAGCAGTTTTTCGTATCATTTAATGACTTTGAATGCCCAACAACAACTTGAGTGTGCAACCACCAAGTTTTTCCTCCATTATTTGGCTGGAATTATAGCTATTTCACGACTTGCCAAGGTCGATCATCAGATTCCTTTGCTCTATTGCTGCTGGTCTACTTTTTTTCATTTTAGTTGAAAAACTTCTTGTGCATTCATCGTGTGTTGAACCATAACCAGCCGCTTAGTAGCCAACGCACTTCGCATCACGCCACCGAGCCCACATGATCAGATCCAACCTACTGCAGGTTTTTCTGTTCATCAATTGCATTGAAACGACTAGCGCTTTTATTAGCCACACAAGTTTGTTGTTGTTTATTCTGGTTCTTTCTTATTTTCTCCTTACTTGTTTATAAGAAAACATTTTTGTTGTTCATATAAGGAGGGAGATTTTGTATGTGAAAGATTTTGACACTGGTCATTTTTATTTCTATTATATTCAGTTTTGTATGATTACATACTTGCTTTTAAAGCACTTTTTCGTATCATTTAATGAATTTGAATGCCCAACAACAACTTGAGTGTGCTACCACCAAGTTTTTTCTCAATAATTTTTGGCTGGAATTTTAACTATTTCACGACTTGCCAAGGTCGATCATCAGATTCCTTTGCTCTAGTGGTGCTGGTCTACTTTTTTCATTTTAATTGAAAAAACTTCTTGTGACTTCATCGTGTATTGAACCATGACTAGCCGCTTAGTAGCCAACGCACTTCGCATCACGCCACCGATCCCACATGATCAGATCCAACCTAATGCAGGTTTTTCTGTTTATCAATTGCATTGAAACGACTAGCGCTTTTATTAGCCACACAATTTTGTTGTTGTTTATTCGGGTTCTTTCTTATTTTCTCCTTACTCGTTTATAAGCCAACTTTTTCGTTGTTCATATAAGGAGGCATATTTTTTATTTAAAATATTTTGACACTGGTCATCTTTTATTTGTAGTATTTTCAGTTTTGTATGATTACATACTTGCTTTTAAAGCACTTTTTCGTATCATTTAATGACTTTGAATGCCCAACAACAACTTGAGTGTGCTACCACCAAGTTTTTTCTCAATTAGTTTTGGCTGGAATTATAGCTATTTCACGACTTGCCAATGTCGATCATCATATTCCTTTGCTCTAGTGGTGCTGGTTTACTTTTCTTCATTTTAATTGAAAAATTTCTTGTGCTCATCGTGTATTGAACCATGACCAGCCGCATAGTAGCCAACGCACTTCGCATCACGCCACCGATCCCACATGATCAGATCCAACCTAATGCAGGTTTTTCTGTTTATCAATTGCATTGAAACGACTAGCGCTTTTATTAGCCACACAATTTTGTTGTTGTTTATTCGGGTTCTTTCTTATTTTCTCCTTACTCGTTTATAAGCGAACATTTTTGTTGTTCATATAAGGAATCATATTTTTTATGTAAAATATTTTGAAATTGGTCATCTTTTATTTGTATTATATTCAGTTTTGTATGATTACATACTTACTTTTAAAGCACTTTTTCGTATTATTTAATGACTTTGAATGCCCAACAACAACTTGAGTGCGCTACCACCAAGTTTTTTCTCAATTAGTTTTGGCTGGAATTATAGCTATTTCACGACTTGCCAATGTCGATCATCATATTTCTTTGCTCTACTGGTGCTGGTTTACTTTTCATCATTTTAATTGAAAAATTTCCTGTGCCTTCATCGTGTATTGAACCATGACCAGCCGCTTAGTAGCCAACGCACTTCGCATCACGCCACCGAGCCCACATGATCAGATCTAACCTAATGCAGGTTTTTCTGTTTACCAATTGCATTGAAACGACTAGCGCTTCTATTAGCCACACAAGTTTGTTGTTGTTTATTCGGGTTCTTTCTTATTTTCTCCTTACTCGTTTATAAGCCAACATTTTTGTTGTTCATATAAGGAGGGATATTTTTTTGTGAAAGATTTTGACACTGGTTATTTTTTATTTGTATTATATTCAGTTTTGTATGATTACATACTTGCTTTTAAAGAACTTTTTCGTATCATTTAATGACTTTGAATGCCCAACAACAACTTGAGTGTGCTACCACCTTTATTTTTGGCTGGAATTATAGATTTTTCACTACTTGCCAAGGTGGATCATCAGATTCCTTTGCTCTAGTGGTGCTGGTCTACTTTTTGTCATTTTAATTGAAAAACTTCTTGTGCTTTCATCGTGTATTGAACCATGACCAGCCGCTTAGTAGCCAACGCACTTCGCATCACCCCACCGATCCCACATGATCAGATCCAAACTAATGCAGGGTTTTCTGTTTATCAATTACATTGAAACGACTAGCGCTTTTATCAGCCACACAAGTTTGATGTTGTTTATTCGGGTTCTTTCTTATTTTCTCCTTACTCGTTTATAAGCCAACATTTTTGTTGTTCATATAAGGAGGGAGATTTTTTATGTGAAAGATTTTGACACTGGTAATTTTTTATTTGTATTATATTCAGTTTTGTATGATTACATACTTGCTTTTAAAGCACTTTTTCGTATCATTTAATGACTTTGAATGCCCAACAACTGCTTGAGTGTGCTACCACCAAGTTTTTTCTCAATTATTTTTGGCTGGAATTATAGCTATTTCACGACTTGCCAAAGTCGATCATCAGATTCCTTTGCTCTAGTGGTGCTGGTCTACTTTTTTTTCATTTTAATTGAAAAACTTCTTGTGCCTTAATCGTATATTGAACCATGACCAGCCACTTAGTAGCCAACGTACTTCGCATCACGCCACCGAGCCCACATGATCAGATCCAACCTGATGCAGGTTTTTCTGTTCATCAATTGCATTGAAACGACTAGCGCTTTTATTAGCCACACAAGTTTGTTGTTGTTTATTCTGGTTCTTTCTTATTTTCTCCTTACTTGTTTATAAGCCAACATTTTTGTTGTTCATATAAGGAGGGAGATTTTTTATGTGAAAAATTTTGACACTAGTAATTTCTTATTTCTATTATATTCAGTCTTGCATGATTACATACTTGCTTTAAAAGCACTTTTTCGTATCATTTAATGACTTGGAATGCCCAACAACATCTTGAGTGTGCTACCACCAAGTTTTTTCTCAATTATTTTTGGCTGGAATTATAGCTATTTCACGACTTGCCAAGGTCGATCATCAGATTCCTTTGCTCTAGTGGTGCTGGTCTACTTTTTTTCATTTTAGTTGAAAAACTTCTTGTGCATTCATCGTGTATTGAACCATAACCAGCCGCTTAGTAGCCAACGCACTTCGCATCACGCCACCGATCCCACATGATCAGATCCAACCTAATGCAGGTTTTTCTGTTTATCAATTGCATTGAAACGACTAGCGCTTTTATTAGCCACACAATTTTGTTGTTGTTCATTCGGGTTCTTTCTTATTTTCTCCTTACTCGTTTATAAGCCAACATTTTTTTGTCCATATAAGGAGGCATATGTTTTATGTAAAATATTTTGACACTTGTCATCTTTTATTTGTATTATATTCAGTTTTGTATGATTACATACTTGCTTTTAAAGCACTTTTTCGTATTATTTAATGACTTTGAATGCCCAACAACAACTTGAGTGCGCTACCACCAAGTTTTTTCTCAATTAGTTTTGGCTGGAAGTATAGCTATTTCACGACTTACCAATGTCGATCATCATATTCCTTTGCTCTAGTGGTGCTGGTTTACTTTTCTTCATTTTAATTGAAAAATTTCTTGTGCCTTCATCGTATATTGAACCATGACCAGCCACTTAGTAGCCAACGTACTTCGCATCACGCCACCGAGCCCACATGATCAGATCCAACCTGATGCAGGTTTTTCTGTTCATCAATTGCATTGAAACGACTAGCGCTTTTATTAGCCACACAAGTTTGTTGTTGTTTATTCGGGTTCTTTCTTATTTTCTCCTTACTCACTTATAAGCCAACATTTTTGTTGTTCATATAAGGAGGCATATTTTTTATGTAAAATATTTTGAAATTGGTCATCTTTTATTTGTATTATATTCAGTTTTGTATGATTACATACTTACTTTTAAAGCACTTTTTCGTATTATTTAATGACTTTGAATGCCCAACAACAACTTGAGTGCGCTACCACCAAGTTTTTTCTCAATTAGTTTTGGCTGGAATTATAGCTATTTCACGACTTGCCAATGTCGATCATCATATTTCTTTGCTCTACTGGTGCTGGTTTACTTTTCATCATTTTAATTGAAAAATTTCCTGTGCCTTCATCGTGTATTGAACCATGACCAGCCGCTTAGTAGCCAACGCACTTCGCATCACGCCACCGAGCCCACATGATCAGATCTAACCTAATGCAGGTTTTTCTGTTTACCAATTGCATTGAAACGACTAGCGCTTCTATTAGCCACACAAGTTTGTTGTTGTTTATTCGGGTTCTTTCTTATTTTCTCCTTACTCGTTTATAAGCCAACATTTTTGTTGTTCATATAAGGAGGGAGATTTTTTTGTGAAAGATTTTGACACTGGTTATTTTTTATTTGTATTATATTCAGTTTTGTATGATTACATACTTGCTTTTAAAGAACTTTTTCGTATCATTTAATGACTTTGAATGCCCAACAACAACTTGAGTGTGCTACCACCTTTATTTTTGGCTGGAATTATAGATTTTTCACTACTTGCCAAGGTGGATCATCAGATTCCTTTGCTCTAGTGGTGCTGGTCTACTTTTTTTTCATTTTAATTGAAAAACTTCTTGTGCCTTAATCGTATATTGAACCATGACCAGCCACTTAGTAGCCAACGTACTTCGCATCACGCCACCGAGCCCACATGATCAGATCCAACCTGATGCAGGTTTTTCTGTTCATCAATTGCATTGAAACGACTAGCGCTTTTATTAGCCACACAAGTTTGTTGTTGTTTATTCTGGTTCTTTCTTATTTTCTCCTTACTTGTTTATAAGCCAACATTTTTGTTGTTCATATAAGGAGGGAGATTTTTTATGTGAAAAATTTTGACACTAGTAATTTCTTATTTCTATTATATTCAGTCTTGCATGATTACATACTTGCTTTAAAAGCACTTTTTCGTATCATTTAATGACTTGGAATGCCCAACAACATCTTGAGTGTGCTACCACCAAGTTTTTTCTCAATTATTTTTGGCTGGAATTATAGCTATTTCACGACTTGCCAAGGTCGATCATCAGATTCCTTTGCTCTAGTGGTGCTGGTCTACTTTTTTTCATTTTAGTTGAAAAACTTCTTGTGCATTCATCGTGTATTGAACCATAACCAGCCGCTTAGTAGCCAACGCACTTCGCATCACGCCACCGATCCCACATGATCAGATCCAACCTAATGCAGGTTTTTCTGTTTATCAATTGCATTGAAACGACTAGCGCTTTTATTAGCCACACAATTTTGTTGTTGTTCATTCGGGTTCTTTCTTATTTTCTCCTTACTCGTTTATAAGCCAACATTTTTTTGTCCATATAAGGAGGCATATGTTTTATGTAAAATATTTTGACACTTGTCATCTTTTATTTGTATTATATTCAGTTTTGTATGATTACATACTTGCTTTTAAAGCACTTTTTCGTATTATTTAATGACTTTGAATGCCCAACAACAACTTGAGTGCGCTACCACCAAGTTTTTTCTCAATTAGTTTTGGCTGGAAGTATAGCTATTTCACGACTTACCAATGTCGATCATCATATTCCTTTGCTCTAGTGGTGCTGGTTTACTTTTCTTCATTTTAATTGAAAAATTTCTTGTGCCTTCATCGTATATTGAACCATGACCAGCCACTTAGTAGCCAACGTACTTCGCATCACGCCACCGAGCCCACATGATCAGATCCAACCTGATGCAGGTTTTTCTGTTCATCAATTGCATTGAAACGACTAGCGCTTTTATTAGCCACACAAGTTTGTTGTTGTTTATTCGGGTTCTTTCTTATTTTCCCCTTACTCACTTATAAGCCAACATTTTTGTTGTTCATATAAGGAGGCATATTTTTTATGTAAAATATTTTGAAATTGGTCATCTTTTATTTGTATTATATTCAGTTTTGTATGATTACATACTTACTTTTAAAGCACTTTTTCGTATTATTTAATGACTTTGAATGCCCAACAACAACTTGAGTGCGCTACCACCAAGTTTTTTCTCAATTAGTTTTGGCTGGAATTATAGCTATTTCACGACTTGCCAATGTCGATCATCATATTTCTTTGCTCTACTGGTGCTGGTTTACTTTTCATCATTTTAATTGAAAAATTTCCTGTGCCTTCATCGTGTATTGAACCATGACCAGCCGCTTAGTAGCCAACGCACTTCGCATCACGCCACCGAGCCCACATGATCAGATCTAACCTAATGCAGGTTTTTCTGTTTACCAATTGCATTGAAACGACTAGCGCTTCTATTAGCCACACAAGTTTGTTGTTGTTTATTCGGGTTCTTTCTTATTTTCTCCTTACTCGTTTATAAGCCAACATTTTTGTTGTTCATATAAGGAGGGAGATTTTTTTGTGAAAGATTTTGACACTGGTTATTTTTTATTTGTATTATAATCAGTTTTGTATGATTACATACTTGCTTTTAAAGAACTTTTTCGTATCATTTAATGACTTTGAATGCCCAACAACAACTTGAGTGTGCTACCACCTTTATTTTTGGCTGGAATTATAGATTTTTCACTACTTGCCAAGGTGGATCATCAGATTCCTTTGCTCTAGTGGTGCTGGTCTACTTTTTGTCATTTTAATTGAAAAACTTCTTGTGCTTTCATCGTGCATTGAACCATGACCAGCCGCTTAGTAGCCAACGCACTTCGCATCACCCCACCGATCCCACATGATCAGATCCAAACTAATGCAGGGTTTTCTGTTTATCAATTACATTGAAACGACTAGCGCTTTTATCAGCCACACAAGTTTGATGTTGTTTATTCGGGTTCTTTCTTATTTTCTCCTTACTCGTTTATAAGCCAACATTTTTGTTGTTCATATAAGGAGGGAGATTTTTTATGTGAAAGATTTTGACACTGGTAATTTTTTATTTGTATTATATTCAGTTTTGTATGATTACATACTTGCTTTTAAAGCACTTTTTCGTATCATTTAATGACTTTGAATGCCCAACAACTGCTTGAGTTTGCTACCACCAAGTTTTTTCTCAATTATTTTTGGCTGGAATTATAGCTATTTCACGACTTGCCAAGGTCGATCATCAGATTCCTTTGCTCTAGTGGTGCTGGTCTACTTTTTTTTCATTTTAATTGAAAAACTTCTTGTGCCTTAATCGTATATTGAACCATGACCAGCCACTTAGTAGCCAACGTACTTTGCATCACGCCACCGAGCCCACATGATCAGATCCAACCTGATGCAGGTTTTTCTGTTCATCAATTGCATTGAAACGACTAGCGCTTTTATTAGCCACACAAGTTTGTTGTTGTTTATTCGGGTTCTTTCTTATTTTCTCCTTACTTGTTTATAAGCCAACATTTTTGTTGTTCATATAAGGAGGGAGAATTTTTATGTGAAAAATTTTGACACTGGTAATTTCTTATTTCTATTATATTCAGTCTTGCATGATTACATACTTGCTTTAAAAGCACTTTTTCGTATCATTTAATGACTTGGAATGCCCAACAACATCTTGAGTGTGCTACCACCAAGTTTTTTCTCAATTATTTTTGGCTGGAATTATAGCTATTTCACGACTTGCCAAGGTCGATCATCAGATTCCTTTGCTCTAGTGGTGCTGGTCTACTTTTTTTCATTTTAGTTGAAAAACTTCTTGTGCATTCATCGTGTATTGAACCATAACCAGCCGCTTAGTAGCCAACGCACTTCGCATCACGCCACCGATCCCACATGATCAGATCCAACCTAATGCAGGTTTTTCTGTTTATCAATTGCATTGAAACGACTAGCGCTTTTATTAGCCACACAATTTTGTTGTTGTTCATTCGGGTTCATTCTTATTTTCTCCTTACTCGTTTATAAGCCAACATTTTTTTGTCCATATAAGGAGGCATATGTTTTATGTAAAATATTTTGACACTTGTCATCTTTTATTTGTATTATATTCAGTTTTGTATGATTACATACTTGCTTTTAAAGCACTTTTTCGTATTATTTAATGACTTTGAATGCCCAACAACAACTTGAGTGCGCTACCACCAAGTTTTTTCTCAATTAGTTTTGGCTGGAAGTATAGCTATTTCACGACTTACCAATGTCGATCATCATATTCCTTTGCTCTAGTGGTGCTGGTTTACTTTTCTTCATTTTAATTGAAAAATTTCTTGTGCCTTCATCGTATATTGAACCATGACCAGCCACTTAGTAGCCAACGTACTTCGCATCACGCCACCGAGCCCACATGATCAGATCCAACCTGATGCAGGTTTTTCTGTTCATCAATTGCATTGAAACGACTAGCGCTTTTATTAGCCACACAAGTTTGTTGTTGTTTATTCGGGTTCTTTCTTATTTTCTCCTTACTCATTTATAAGCCAACATTTTTATTGTTCATATAAGGAGGGATATTTTTTATGTGAAAGATTTTGACACTGGTAATCTTTTATTTATATTATATTCAGTTTTGTATGATTACATACTTGTTTTAAAGTACTTTTTCGTATCATTTAATGACTTTAAATGCCCAACAACAACTTGAGTTTGCTACCACCAAGTTTTTTCTCAATTATTTTTCTGTTTACCAATTGCATTGAAACGACTAGCGCTTTTATTAGCCACACAAGTTTGTTGTTGTTTATTCGGGCTCTTTCTTATTTTCTTCTTACTCGTTTATAAGCCAACATTTTTGTTGTTCATATAAATAGGGAAATTTTTTATGTGAAAGATTTTGACACTGGTCATTTTTTATTTTTATTATATTCAGTTTTGTATGATTACATACTTGCTTTTAAAGCACTTTTTCGTATCATTTAATGACTTTGAATGCCCAACAACAACTTGAGTGTGCTACCACCAAGTTTTTCCTCAATTATTTGGCTGGAATTATAGCTATTTCACGACTTGCCAAGGTCGATCATCAGATTCCTTTGCTCTATTGGTGCTGGTCTACTTTTTTTCATTTTAGTTGAAAAACTGCTTGTGCATTCATCGTGTATTGAACCATAACCAGCCGCTTAGTAGCCAACGCACTTCGCAACACGCCACCGAGCCCACATGATCAGATCCAACCTACTGCAGGTTCTTCTGTTCATCAATTGCATTGAAACGACTAGCGCTTTTATTAGCCACACAAGTTTGTTGTTGTTTATTCTGGTTCTTTCTTATTTTCTCCTTACTTGCTTATAAGCCAACATTTTGGTTGCTCATATAAGGAGGGAGATTTTTTATGTGAAAGATTTTGACACTGGTAATCTTTTATTTCTATTATATTCAGTTTTGTATGATTACATACTTGCTTTTAAAGCACTTTTTCGTATCATTTAATGACTTTGAATCCCCAACAACAACTTGAGTGTGCTACCACCAAGTTTTTTCTCAATAATTTTTGGCTGGAATTATAGCTATTTCACGACTTGCCAAGGTCGATCATCAGATTCCTTTGCTCTAGTGGTGCTGGTCTACTTTATTCATTTTAATTGAAAAAAACTTCTTGTGACTTCATCGTGTATTGAACCATGACCAGCCGCTTAGTAGCCAACGCACTTCGCATCACGCCACCGATCACACATGATCAGATCCAACCTAATGCAAGTTTTTCTGTTTATCAATTGCATTGAAACGACTAGCGCTTTTATTAGCCACACAATTTTGTTGTTGTTCATTCGGGTTCTTTCTCATTTTCTCCTTACTCGTTTATAAGCCAACATTTTTGTTGTTCATATAAGGAGGCATATTTTTTATGTAAAATATTTTGACACTGGTCATCTTTTATTTGTATTATATTCAGTTTTGTATGATTACATACTTGCTTTTAAAGCACTTTTTCGTATCATTTAATGACTTTGAATGCCCAACAACAACTTGAGTGCGCTACCACCAAGTTTTTTCTCAATTAGTTATGGCTGGAATTATAGCTATTTCACGACTTACCAATGTCGATCATCATATTCCTTTCCTCTAGTGGTGCTGGTTTACTTTTCTTCATTTTAATTGAAAAATTTCTTGTGCCTTCATCGTGTATTGAACCATGACCAGCCGCTTAGTAGCCAACGCACTTCGCATCACGCCAACGAGCCCACATGATCAGATTTAACCTAATGCAGGTTTTTCTGTTTACCAATTGCATTGAAACGACTAGCGCTTCTATTAGCCACACAAGTTTTTTGTTGTTTATTCGGGTCCTTTCTTATTTTCTCCTTACTCGTTTATAAGCCAACATTTTTGTTGTTCATATAAGGAGGGAGATTTTTTATGTGAAAGATTTTGACACTGGTTATTTTTTATTTGTATTATATTCAGTTTTGTATGATTACATACTTGCTTTTAAAGAACTTTTTCGTATCATTTAATGACTTTGAATGCCCAACAACAACTTGAGTGTGCTACCACCTTTATTTTTGGCTGGAATTATAGATTTTTCACGACTTGCCAAGGTGGATCATCAGATTCCTTTGCTCTAGTGGTGCTGGTCTACTTTTTGTCATTTTAATTGAAAAACTTCTTGTGCTTTCATCGTGTATTGAACCATGACCAGCCGCTTAGTAGCCAACGCACTTCGCATCACCCCACCGATCCCACATGATCAGATCCAAACTAATGCAGGGTTTTCTGTTTATCAATTACAT
Source organism: Philhelius pedissequus (assembly GCA_910595825.1). Classification (NCBI taxonomy): domain Eukaryota; kingdom Metazoa; phylum Arthropoda; class Insecta; order Diptera; family Syrphidae; genus Philhelius; species Philhelius pedissequus. The sequence goes on from OU343160.1 coordinate 135,748,183, forward strand.
TGAAACGACTAGCGCTTTTATCAGCCACACAAGTTTGATGTTGTTTATTCGGGTTCTTTCTTATTTTCTCCTTACTCGTTTATAAGCCAACATTTTTGTTGTTCATATAAGGAGGGAGATTTTTTATGTGAAAGATTTTGACACTGGTAATTTTTTATTTGTATTATATTCAGTTTTGTATGATTACATACTTGCTTTTAAAGCACTTTTTCGTATCATTTAATGACTTTGAATGCCCAACAACTGCTTGAGTGTGCTACCACCAAGTTTTTTCTCAATTATTTTTGGCTGGAATTATAGCTATTTCACGACTTGCCAAGGTCGATCATCAGATTCCTTTGCTCTTGTGGTGCTGGTCTACTTTTTTTTCATTTTAATTGAAAAACTTCTTGTGCCTTAATCGTATATTGAACCATGACCAGCCACTTAGTAGCCAACGTACTTCGCATCACGCCACCGAGCCCACATGATCAGATCCAACCTGATGCAGGTTTTTCTGTTCATCAATTGCACTGAAACGACTAGCGCTTTTATTAGCCACACAAGTTTGTTGTTGTTTATTCTGGTTCTTTCTTATTTTCTCCTTACTTGTTTATAAGCCAACATTTTTGTTGTTCATATAAGGAGGGAGATTTTTTATGTGAAAAATTTTGACACTGGTAATTTCTTATTTCTATTATATTCAGTTTTGCATGATTACATACTTGCTTTAAAAGCACTTTTTCGTATCATTTAATGACTTGAAATGCCCAACAACATCTTGAGTGTGCTACCACCAAGTTTTTTCTCAATTATTTTTGGCTGGAATTATAGCTATTTCAGGACTTGCCAAGGTCGATCATCAGATTCCTTTGCTCTAGTGGTGCTGGTCTACTTTTTTCATTTTAGTTGAAAAACTTCTTGTGCATTCATCGTGTATTGAACCATAACCAGCCGCTTAGTAGCCAACGCACTTCGCATCACGCCACCGATCCCGGATGATCAGATCCAACCTAATGCAGGTTTTTCTGTTTATCAATTGCATTGAAACGACTAGCGCTTTTATTAGCCACACAATTTTGTTGTTTTTCATTCGGGTTCTTTCTTATTTTCTCCTTACTCGCTTATAAGCCAACATTTTTTGTTCATATAAGGATGCATATTTTTTATGTAAAATATTTTGACACTGGTCTTCTTTTATTTGTATTATATTCAGTTTTGTATGATTACATGCTTGCTTTTAAAGCACTTTTTCGTATTATTTAATGACTTTGAATGCCCAACAACAACTTGAGTGCGCTACCACCAAGTTTTTTTTCAATTAGTTTTGGCTGGAATTATAGCTATTTCACGACTTACCAATGTCGATCATCATATTCCTTTGCTCTAGTGGTGCTGGTTTACTTTTCTTCATTTTAATTGAAAAATTTCTTGTGCCTTCATCGTGTATTCAACCATGACCAGCCGCTTAGTAGGCAACGCACTTCGCATCACGCCAACGAGTCCACATGATCAGATCTAACCTAATGCAGGTTTTTCTGTTTACCAATTGCATTGAAACGACTAGCGCTTCTATTAGCCACACAAGTTTGTTGTTGTTTATTCGGGTTCTTTCTTATTTTCTCCATACTCATTAATAAGCCAACATTTTTATTGTTCATATAAGGAGGGATATTTTTTATGTGAAAGATTTTGACACTGGTAATCTTTTATTTAAATTATATTCAGTTTTGTATGATTACATACTTGCTTTTAAAGTACTTTTTCGTATCATTTAATGACTTTAAATGCCCAACAACAACTTGAGATTGCTACCACCAAGTTTTTTCTCAATTATTTTTCTGTTTACCAATTGCATTGAAAGGACTAGCGCTTTTTTTAGCCACACAAGTTTGTTGTTGTTTATTCGGGCTCTTTCTTATTTTCTTCTTACTCGTTTATAAGCCAACATTTTTGTTGTTCATATAAATAGGGAAATTTTTTATGTGAAATATTTTGACACTGGTCATTTTTTATTTTTATTATATTCAGTTTTGTATGATTACATACTTGCTTTTAAAGCACTTTTTCGTATCATTTAATGACTTTGAATGCCCAACAACAACTTGAGTGTGCTACCACCAAGTTTTTCCTCAATTATTTGGCTGGAATTATAGCTATTTCACGACTTGCCAGGGTCGATCATCAGATTCCTTTGCTCTATTGGTGCTGGTCTACTTTTTTTCATTTTAGTTGAAAAACTTCTTGTGCATTCATCGTGTATTGAACCATAACCAGCCGCTTAGTAGCCAACGCACTTCGCATCACGCCACCGAGCCCACATGATCAGATCCAACCTACTGCAGGTTTTTCTGTTCATCAATTGCATTGAAACGACTAGCGCTTTTATTAGCCACACAAGTTTGTTGTTGTTTATTCTGGTTTTTTTTTTTTTTTTTTTTATAACTTTGCACCCGCTCAAGGGATTATGAATACCCTTTATATGTTTTTTTGTTAACACAGCGTGGGCATCCGGTGGAAGAAGAGAAAGAATGATACGAAAGATGTGTGGCGCGATGTTCTGAGACTAGAGTTGGTTGATGTCTCAGATTTATCTCCAGGGATGGCGGCTGAGCTAATGCGGAGAGAATTACCGTGTCTTATTTATTTATGTCCCGTATAATTCGCATTATTTTATTTATTTCGTTGTCATATTTTATGGGCATGCTAGTTTACTCAATCACATGTTGTTAGTGTTATGCCTAAACAGCATGTAATGACCAAAGCAGCAACTTATTTTATGACAATTTTTAGAATTGGTTTTTAATGGAATATACGAAGACATAGACAACGGCAAGAATCGAACCTGCAACCTCGAGGTTGACAGGCGAGCACACACCTATCGCGCCACGGCCACCCGTTCTTTCTTTCTTATTTTCTCCTTACTTGTTTATAAGCCAACATTTTGGTTGTTCATATAAGGAGGGAGATTTTTTATGTGAAAGATTTTGACACTGGTAATCTTTTATTTCTATTATATTCAGTTTTGTATGATTACATACTTGCTTTTAAAGCACTTTTTCGTATCATTTAATGACTTTGAATCCCCAACAACAACTTGAGTGTGCTACCACCAAGTTTTTTCTCAATAATTTTTGGCTGGAATTATAGCTATTTCACGACTTGCCAAGGTCGATCATCAGATTCCTTTGTTCTAGTGGTGCTGGTCTACTTTATTCATTTTAATTGAAAAGAACTTCTTGTGACTTCATCGTGTATTGAACCATGACCAGCCGCTTAGTAGCCAACGCACTTCGCATTACGCCACCGATCACACATGATCAGATCCAACCTAATGCAGGTTTTTCTGTTTATCAATTGCATTGAAACGACTAGCGCTTTTATTAGCCACACAATTTTGTTGTTGTTCATTCGGGTTCTTTCTTATTTTCTCATTACTCGTTTATAAGCCAACATTTTTGTTGTTCATATAAGGAGGCATATTTTTTATGTAAAATATTTTGACACTGGTCATCTTTTATTTGTATTATATTCAGTTTTGTATGATTACATACTTGCTTTTAAAGCACTTTTTCGTATCATTTAATGACTTTGAATGCCCAACAACAACTTGAGTGCGCTACCACCAAGTTTTTTCTCAATTAGTTTTGGCTGGAATTATAGCTATTTCACGACTTACCAATGTCGATCATCATATTCCTTTCCTCTAGTGGTGCTGGTTTACTTTTCTTCATTTTAATGGAAAAATTTCTTGTGCCTTCATCGTGTATTGAACCATGACCAGCCGCTTAGTAGCCAACGCACTTCGCATCACGCCAACGAGCCCACATGATCAGATTTAACCTAATGCAGGTTTTTCTGTTTACCAATTGCATTGAAACGACTAGCGCTTCTATTAGCCACACAAGTTTGTTGTTGTTTATTTGGGTTCTTTCTTATTTTCTCCTTACTCGTTTATAAGCCAACATTTTTGTTGTTCATATAAGGAGGGAGATTTTTTATGTGAAAGATTTTGACACTGGTTATTTTTTATTTGTATTATATTCAGTTTTGTATGATTACATACTTGCTTTTAAAGAACTTTTTCGTATCATTTAATGACTTTGAATGCCCAACAACAACTTGAGTGTGCTACCACCTTTATTTTTGGCTGGAATTATAGATTTTTCACGACTTGCCAAGGTGGATCATCAGATTCCTTTGCTCTAGTGGTGCTGGTCTACTTTTTGTCATTTTAATTGAAAAACTTCTTGTGCCTTCATCGTGTATTGAACCATGACCAGCCGCTTAGTAGCCAACGCACTTCGCATCACCCCACCGAGCCCACATGATCAGATCCAAACTAATGCAGGGTTTTCTGTTTATCAATTGCATTGAAACGACTAGCGCTTTTATCAGCCACACAAGTTTGATGTTGTTTATTCGGGTTCTTTCTTATTTTCTCCTTACTGGTTTATAAGCCAACATTTTTGTTGTTCATATAAGGAGGGAGATTTTTTATGTGAAAGATTTTGACACTGGTAATTTTTTATTTGTATTATATTCAGTTTTGTATGATTACGTACTTGCTTTTAAAGCACTTTTTCGTATCATTTAATGATTTTGAATGCCCAACAACAGCTTGAGTGTGCTACCACCAAGTTTTTTCTCAACTATTTTTGGCTGGAATTATAGCTATTTCACGACTTGCCAAGGTCGATCATCAGATTCCTTTGCTCTAGTGGTGCTGGTCTACTTTTTTTCATTTTAATTGAAAAACTTCTTGTGCCTTCATCGTGTATTGAACCATGACCAGCCGCTTAGTAGTCAACGCACTTCGCATCGCGCCACCGAGCCCACATGATCAGATCCAACCTGATGCAGGTTTTTCTGTTCATCAATTGCATTGAAACGATTAGCGCTTTTATTAGCCACACAAGTTTGTTGTTGTTTATTCTGGTTCTTTATTATTTTCTCCTTACTTGTTTATAAGCCAACATTTTTGTTGTTCATATAAGGAGGGAGATTTTTTATGTGAAAAATTTTGACACTGGTAATTTTTTATTTCTATTATATTCAGTTTTGCGTGACTACATACTTGCTTTAAAAGCACTTTTTCGTATCATTTAATGACTTTAAATGCCCAACAGCAACTTGAGTGTGCTACCACCAAGATTTTTCTCAATTATTTTTGGCTGGAATTATAGATATTTCACGACTTGCCAAGGTCGATCATCAGATTCCTTTGCTCTAGTGGTGCTGGTCTACTTTTTTTTCATTTTAATTGAAAAACTTCTTGTGCCTTAATCGTATATTGAACCATGACCAGCCACTTAGTAGCCAACGCACTTCGCATCACGCCACCGAGCCCACATGATCAGATCCAACCTGATGCAGGTTTTTCTGTTCATCAATTGCATTGAAACGACTAGCGCTTTTATTAGAAACACAAGTTTGTTGTTGTTTATTCTGGTTCTTTCTTATTTTCTATTTACTTGTTTATAAGCCAACATTTTTGCTGTTCATATAAGGAGGGAGATTTTTTATGTGAAAAATTTTGACACTGGTAATTTCTTATTTCTATTATATTCAGTCTTGCATGATAACATACTTGCTTTAAAAGAACTTTTTCGTATCATTTAATGACTTGGCATGCCCAACAACATCTTGACTGTGCTACCACCAAGTTTTTTCTCAATTATTTTTGGCTGGAATTATAGCTATTTCACGACTTGCCAAGGTCGATCATCAGATTCCTTTGTTCTAGTGGTACTGGTTTACTTTTTTCATTTTAATTGAAAAATTTCTGTGCCTTCATCGTGTTTTGAACCATGACCAGCCGCTTAGTAGCCAACGCACTTCGCATCACCCCACCGAGCCCACATGATCAGATCCAAACTAATGCAGGGTTTTCTGTTTATCAATTGCATTGAAACGACTAGCGCTTTTATCAGCCACACAAGTTTGATGTTGTTTATTGGGGTTCTTTCTTATTTTCTCCTTACTGGTTTATAAGCCAACATTTTTGTTGTTCATATAAGGAGGGAGATTTTTTATGTGAAAGATTTTGACACTGGTAATTTTTTATTTGTATTATATTCAGTTTTGTATGATTACATACTTGCTTTTAAAGCACGTTTTCGTATCATTTAATGACTTTGAATGTACAATAACAGCTTGAGTGTGCTACCAACAAGTTTTTTCTCAACTATTTTTGACTGGAATTATAGCTATTTCACGACTTGCCAAGGTCGATCATCAGATTCCTTTGCTCTAGTGGTGCTGGTCTACTTTTTTTCATTTTAATTGAAAAACTTCTTGTGCCTTCATCGTGTATTGAACCATGACCAGCCGCTTAGTGGTCAACGCACTTCGCATCGCGCCACCGAGCCCACATGATCAGATCCAACCTGATGCAGGTTTTTCTGTTCATCAATTGCATTGAAACGATTAGCGCTTTTATTAGCCACACAAGTTTGTTGTTGTTTATTCTGGTTCATTCTTATTTTCTCCTTACTTGTTTATAAGCCAACATTTTTGTTGTTCATATAATGAGGGAGATTTTTTATGTGAAATATTTTGACACTGGTCATTTTTTATTTCTATTATATTCAGATTTGCATGATTACATACTTGCTTTAAAAGCACTTTTTCGTATTATTTAATGACTTTGAATGCTCAACCACAACTTGAGTGCGCTACCACCAAGTTTTTTCTCAATTAATTTTGGCTGGAATTATAGCTATTTCACGACTTACCAATGTCGATCATCATATTCCTTTGCTCTAGTGGTGCTGGTTTACTTTTCTTCAATTTAATTGAAAAATTTCTTGTTCCTTCATCGTGTATTGAACCATGACCAGCCGCTTAGTAGCCAACGCACTTCGCATCACGCCAACGAGCCCACATGATCAGATCTAACCTAATGCAGGTTTTTCTGTTTACCAATTGCATTGAAACGGCTAGCGCTTCTATTAGCCACACAAGTTTGTTGTTGTTTATTCGGGTTCTTTCTTATTTTCTCCTTACTCGTTTATAAGTCAACATTTTTGTTGTTCATATAAGGAGGGAGATTTTTTATGTGAAAGATTTTGACACTGGTTATTTTTTATTTGTATTATATTCAGTTTTGTATGATTACATACTTGCTTTTAAAGAACTCTTTCGTATCATGTAATGACTTTGAATGCCCAACAAAATCTTGAGTGTGCTACCACCAAGTTTTTTCTCAATAATTTTTGGCTGGAATTATAGCTATTTCACGACTTACCAATGTCGATCATCAGATTCCTTTGCTCTAGTGGTGCTGGTCTACTTTTTTTCATTTTAATTAAAAAACTTCTTGTGCCTTCATCGTGTATTGAGCCATGACCAGCCGCGTAATAGCCAACGCACTTCGCATCACGCCACCGAGCCCACATGATCAGATGCAACCAAATGCAGGTTTTTCTGGTTATCCATGGCATTAAAACGACTAGCGATTTTATTAGCCACACAAGTTTGTTCTTGTTTATTCGGGTTCTTTCTTATTTTCTCCTTACTCGTTTATAAGCAAACATTTTTGTTGTTTATATAAGGAGGCAGATTTTTTATGTGAAAGAATTTGACACTGGTCATTTTTTATTTGTATTATAGTCAGTTGTGTATGATTACATACTTGCTTTTAAAGCACTCTTTCGTATCATTTAATGACTTTGAATGCCCAACAACAACTTGAGTGTGCTACCACCAAGTTTTTTCTCAATAATTTTTGACTGGAATTATAGCTATTTCACGATTTGCCAAGGTCGATCATCAGATTCCTTTGTTCTAGTGGTACTGGTCTACTTTTTTGCATTTTAATTGAAAAACTTCTTGTGCCTTCATCGTGTATTGACCATGACCAGCCGCTTAGTAGCCAACGCACTTCGCATCACGCTACCGCGCCCACATGATCACATCCAACCTAATGCAGGTTTTTCTGTTTATCAATTGCATTGTAACGACTAGCGCTTTTATAAACCACACAAGTTTGTTGTTGTTTATTCGGGTTCTTTCTTACGAGTATTTTCTCCTTAGTCGTTTATAAGCCAATATTTTTGTTGTTCATATAAGCAGGCATATTTTTTATGTGAAAGATTTTGACACTGGTCATTTTTTATTTGTGTTATATTCAGATTTGTATGATTACATACTTGCTTTTAAAGCACTTTTTCGTATCACTTAATGACTTTGAATGCCCAACAACGACTTGATTGTGGTACCACCAAGTTTTTTCTCAATTATTTTTGGCTGGAATTATAGCTATTTCTCGACTTGCCAAGGTCGATCATCAGATTCCTCTGCCCTAGTGGTGCTGGTCTACTTTTTTTCATTTTAATTGAAAAACTTCTTGTGCCTTCATCGTGTATTGAATCATTACTAGCCGCTTAGTAGCCAACGCACTTCGCATCACGCCAACGAGCCCACATGATCAGGTCCAACCTAATGCAGGTTTTTCTGTTTACCAATTGCATTGAAACGACTAGCGCTTTTATAAGCCACACAAGTTTGTTGTTGTTTATTCGGGTTCTTTCTTATTTTCTCCTTACTCGTTTATAAGCCAACATTTTTGCTGTTCATATAAGGAGGCAGATTTTTTATGTGAAAGATTTTGACACTGGTCATTTCTTATTTGTATTATATTCAGATTTGTATGATTACATACTTGCTTTTAAAGCACTTTTTCGTATCACTTAATGACTTTGAATGCCCAACAACAACTTGATTGTGCTACCACCAAGTTTTTTCTAAATTATTTTTGGCTGGAATTATAGCTATTTCACGACTTGCCAAGGTCGATCATCAGATTCCTCTGCCCTAGTGGTGCTGGTCTACTTTTTTTTATTTTAATTAAAAAACTTCTTGTGCCTTCATCGTGTATTGAGCCATGACCAGCCGCGTAATAGCCAACGCACTTCGCTTCACGCCACCGAGCCCACATGATCAGATGCAACCAAATGCAGGTTTTTCTGGTTATCCATGGCATTAAAACGACTAGCGATTTTATTAGCCACACAAGTTTGTTCTTGTTTATTCGGGTTCTTTCTTATTTTCTCCTTACTCGTTTATAAGCAAACATTTTTGTTGTTTATATAAGGAGGCAGATTTTTTATGTGAAAGATTTTGACACTGGTCATTTTTTATTTGTATTATAGTCAGTTGTGTATGATTACATACTTGCTTTTAAAGCACTCTTTCGTATCATTTAATGACTTTGAATGCCCAACAACAACTTGAGTGTGCTACCACCAAGTTTTTTCTCAATAATTTTTGACTGGAATTATAGCTATTTCACAATTTGCCAAGGTCGATCATCAGATTCCTTTGTTCTAGTGGTACTGGTCTACTTTTTTGCATTTTAATTGAAAAACTTCTTGTGCCTTCATCGTGTATTGACCATGACCAGCCGCTTAGTAGCCAACGCACTTCGCATCACGGTACCGCGCCCACATGATCACATCCAACCTAATGCAGGTTTTTCTGTTTATCAATTGCATTGAAACGACTAGCGCTTTTATAAGCCACACAAGTTTGTTGTTGTTTATTCGGGTTCTTTCTTACGAGTATTTTCTCCTTAGTCGTTTATAAGCCAACATTTTTGTTGTTCATATAAGCAGGCATATTTTTTATGTGAAAGATTTTGACACTGGTCATTTTTTATTTGTATTATATTCAGATTTGTATGATTACATACTTGCTTTTAAAGCACTTTTTCGTATCACTTAATGACTTTGAATGCCCAACAACAACTTGATTGTGCTACCACCAAGTTTTTTCCCAATTATTTTTGGCTGGAATTATAGCTATTTCACGATTTGCCAAGGTCGATCATCAGATTCCTCTGCCCTAGTATTGCTGGTCTACTTTTTTTTATTTTAATTGAAAAACTTCTTGTGCCTTCATCGTGTATTGAATCATTACCAGCCGCTTAGTAGCCAACGCACTTCGCATCACGCCACCGAGCCCACATGATCAGATCCAACCTAATGCAGGTTTTTCTGTTTATCAATTGCATTGAAACGACTAGCGCTTTTATAAGCCATACAAGTTTGTTGTTCTTTATTCGGGTTCTTTCTTATTTTCTCCTTACTCGTTTATAAGCCAACATTTTTGCTGTTCATATAAGGAGGCAGATTTTTTATGTGAAAGATTTTGACACTGGTCATTTTTTATTTGTATTATATTCAGTTTTGTATGATTACATACTTGCTTTTAAAGCACTTTTTCGTATCACTTAATGACTTTGAATGCCCAACAACAACTTGATTGTGCTACCACCAAGTTTTTTCTCAATTAGTTTTGGCTGGAATTATAGCTATTTCACGACTTGCCAAGGTAGATCATCACGTTCCTTTGCTCTAGTGGTGCTGGTCTACTTTTTTTCATATTAATTGAAAAACTTCTTGTGCCTTCATCGTGTATTAAATCATTACCAGCCGCTTAGTAGCCAATGCACTTCGCATCACGCCACCGAGCCCACATGATCAGATCCAACCTAATGCAGGTTTTTCTGTTTACCAATTGCATTGAAACGACTAGCGCTTTTATTAGCCACACAAGTTTGTTGTTGTTTATTCGGGTTCTTTCTTATTTTCTCCTTACTCGTTTATAAGCCAATATTTTTGTTGTTCATATAAGGAGGCAGATTTTTTATGTGAAAGATTTTGACACTGGTCATTTTTTATTTGTATTATAGTCAGTTGTGTATGATTACATACTTGCTTTTGAAGCACTCTTTCGTATCATTTAATGACTTCGAATGCCCAACAACAACTTGACTGTGCTACCACCAAGTTTTTTCTCAATAATTTTTGGCTGGAATTATAGCTTTTTCACGACTAGCCAAGGTCGATCATCAGATTCCTTTGCTCTAGTGGTACTGGTTTACTTTTTTTCATTTTAATTGAAAAACTTCTTGTGCCTTCATCGTGAATTGAACCATGACCAGCCGCTTAGTAGCCAACGCACTTCGCATCACACCACCGAGCCCACATGATCAGATCCAACCTAATGCAGGTTTTTCTGTTTATCAATTGCATTGAAACGACTAGCGCATTTATTAGCCACACAACTTTGTTGTTGTTTATTCGGGTTCTTTCTTATTTTCTGCTTACTCGTTTATAAGCCAACATTTTTGTTGTTCATATAAGGAGAGATATTTTTTATGTAAAAGATTTTGACACTGGCCATCTTTTATTTGTATTATATTCAGTTTTGTATGATTACATATTTGCTTTTAAAGCACTTTTTCGTATCATTTAATGACTTTGAATGCCCAACAACAACTTGAGTGTACTACCACCAAGTTTTTTCTCAATTATTTTTGGCTGGAATTATAGCTATTTCACGACTTTCCACGTTCGATCATCAGATTCCTTTACTCTAGTGGTACTGGTCTATTTTTTTTTCATAGCCAACGCACTTCGCATCACGCCACCGAGCCCACATGATCAGATCGAACCTAATGCAGGTTTTTCTGTTCATCAATTCCATTGAAACGACTAGCGCTTTCATTAGCCAGACAAGTTTGTTGTTGTTTATTCTGGTTCTTTCTTATTTTCTCTTTACTCGTTTATAAGCCAACATTTTTGCTGTTCATATAAGGAGTGCGATTTTTTATGTAAAAGATTTTGACACTGGTCATTTTTTATTTGTATTATATTCAGTTTTGTATGATTACATACTTGCTTTTAAAGCACTTTTTCGTATCATTTAATGACTTTGAATGCCCAACAACAACTTGAGTGTGCTACCACCAAGTTTTTTCTCAATTATTTTTGGCTGGAATTATAGCTATTTCACGACTTGCCAAAATCGATCATCAGATTCCTTTGCTCTAGTGGTGCTGGTCTACTTTTTTTCATTTTATTTGAAAACCTACTTGTGCCTTCATCGTGTATTGAAACTTGACCAGCCGCTTAGTAGCTAACGCACTTCACATCACGCCACCGAGCCCACATGATCAGATCCAACCTATTGAAGGTTTTTCTGTTCATCAATTCCATTGAAACGACTAGCGCTTTTATTAGCCAGACAAGTTTGTTGTTGTTTATTCTGGTTCTTTCTTATTTTCTCTTTACTCGTTTATAAGCCTACACTTTTGCTGTTCATATAAGGAGGGCGATTTTTTATGTAAAAGATTTTGACACTGGTCATTTTTTATTTGTATTATATTCAGTTTTGTATGATTACATACTTGCTTTTAAAGCACTTTTTCGTATCATTTAATGACTTTGAATGCCCAACAACAACTTGAGTGTGCTACCACCAAGTTTTTTCTCAATTATTTTTGGCTGGAATTATAACTTTTTCACGACTAGCCAAGGTCGATCATCAGATTCCTTTGCTCTAGTGGTGCTGGTCTACTTTTTTTCATTTTAATTGAAAAATTTCATGTGCCTTAATCGTGAATTGAACCATGACCAGCCGCTTAGTAGCCAACGCACTTCGCATCACACAACCGAGCCCACATAATCAGATACAACCTAATGCAGGTTTTTCTGTTTATCAATTGCATTGAAACGACTAGCGCATTTATTAGCCACACAAGTTTGTTGTTGTTTATTCGGGTTCTTTCTTATTTTCTCCTTACTCGTTTATAAGCCAGCATTTTTGGTGTTCATATAAGGAGAGATATTTTTTATGTGAAAGATTTTGACACTGGCCATCTTTTATTTGTATTATATTCAGTTTTGTATGATTACATATTTGCTTTTAAAGCACTTTTTCGTATCATTTAATGACTTTGAATGCCCAACAACAACTTGAGTGTGCTACCACCAAGTTTTTTCTCAATTATTTTTGGCTGGAATTATAGCTTTTTCACGACTAGCCAAGGTCGATCATCAGATTCCTTTGCTCTAGTGGTGCTGGTCTACTTTTTTTCATTTTAATTGAAAAATTTCATGTGCCTTCATCGTGAATTGAACCATGACCAGCCGCTTAGTAGCCAACGCACTTCGCATCACACCACCGAGCCCACATAATCAGATCCAACCTAATGCAGGTTTTTCTGTTTATCAATTGCATTGAAACGACTAGCGCATTTATTAGCCACACAAGTTTGTTGTTGTTTATTCGGGTTCTTTCTTATTTTCTCCTTACTCGTTTATAAGCCAGCATTTTTCTTGTTCATGTAAGGAGAGATATTTTTTATGTGAAAGATTTTGACACTGGCCATCTTTTATTTGTATTATATTCAGTTTTGTATGATTACATATTTGCTTTTAAAGCACTTTTTCGTATCATTTAATGACTTTGAATGCCCAACAACAACTTGAGTGTGCTACCACCAAGTTTTTTCTCAATTATTTTTGGCTGGAATTATAGCTATTTCACGACTTGCCAAAATCGATCATCAGATTCCTTTGCTCTAGTGGTGCTGGTCTACTTTTTTTCATTTTAGTTGAAAACCTTCTTGTGCCTTCATCGTGTATTGAAACTTGACCAGCCGCTTAGTAGCCAACGCACTTCGCATCACGCCACCGAGCCCACATGATTAGATCCAACCTATTGAAGGTTTTTCTGTTCATCAATTGCATTGAAACTACTAGCGCTTTTATTAGCCACACAAGTTTGTTGTTGTTTATTCTGGTTCTTTCTTATTTTCTCTATACTCGTTTATAAGCCAACATTTTTGCTGTTCATATAAGGAGGGCGATTTTTTATGTGAAAGATTTTGACACTGGTCATTTTTTATTTGTATTATATTTAGTTTTGAATGATTACATACTTGCTTTTAAAGCACTTTTTCGTATCATTTAATGACTTTGAATGCCCTACAACAACTTGAGTGTGAATTATAGCTATTTCACGACTTTCCAAGGTCGATCATCAGATTCCTTTGCTCTAGTGATGCTGGTCTACTTTTTTTCATTTTAATTGAAAAACTTCTTGCGCCTTCATCGTGTATTGAACCATGACCAGCCGCTTAGTAGCCAAAGCACTTCGCATCACGCCACCGAGCCCACATGATCAGATCCAGCCTAATGCAGGTTTTTCTGTTTATCAGTGGCGTTGAAATGACTAGCGCTTTTATTAGCCACACAAGTTTGTTGTTGTTTATCCGGGTTCTTTCTTATTTTCTCCTTACTCGTTTATAAGCCAACATTTTTGTTGTTCATATAGGGAGGTATATTTTTTATGTGAAAGATTTTGACACTGGTCATTTTTTATTTGTATTATATTCAGTTTTGTATGATTACATACTTGCTTTTAAAGCACTTTTTCGTATCATTTAATGACTTTGAATGCATAACAACAACTTGAGTGTGCTACCACCAAGTTTTTTCTCAATTATTTTTGGCTGGAATTATAGCTTTTTCACGACTAGCCAAGGTCGATCATCAAATTCCTTTGCTCTAGTGGTGCTGGTCTACTTTTTTTCATTTTAATTGAAAAATTTCATGTGCCTTCATCGTGAATTGAACCATGACCAGCCGCTTAGTAGCCAACGCACTTCGCATGACACCACCGAGCCCACATAATCAGATCCAACCTAATGCAGGTTTTTCTGTTTATCAATTGCATTGAAACGACTAGCGCATTTATTAGCCACACAAGTTTGTTGTTGTTTATTCGGGTTCTTTCTTATTTTCTCCTTATTCGTTTATAAGCCAGCATTTTTGTTGTTCATGTAAGGAGAGATATTTTTTATGTGAAAGATTTTGACACTGGCCATCTTTTATTTGTATTATATTCAGTTTTGTATGATTACATATTTGCTTTTAAAGCACTTTTTTGTATCATTTAATGACTTTGAATGCCCAACAACAAATTGAGTGTGCTACCACCCAGTTTTCTCTCAATTATTTTTGGCTGGAATTATAGCTATTTCACGATTTGCCAAAATCGATCATCAGATTCCTTTGCTCTAGTGGTGCTGGTCTACTTTTTTTCATTTTAATTGAAAAATTTCATGTGCCTTCATCGTGAATTGAACCATGACCAGCCGCTTAGTAGCCAACGCACTTCGCATCACACCACCGAGCCCACATAATCAGATACAACCTAATGCAGGTTTTTCTGTTTATCAATTGCATTGAACCGACTAGCGCATTTATTAGCCACACAAGTTTGTTGTTGTTTATTCGGGTTCTTTCTTATTTTCTCCTTACTCGTTTATAAGCCAGCATTTTTGTTGTTCATATAAGGAGAGATATTTTTTATGTGAAAGATTTTGACACTGGCCATCTTTTCTTTGTATTATATTCAGTTTTGTATGATTACATATTTGCTTTTAAAGCACTTTTTCGTATCATTTAATGACTTTGAATGCCCAACAACAACTTGAGTGTGCTACCACCAAGTTTTTTCTCAATTATTTTTGGCTGGAATTATAGCTATTTCACGACTTGCCACGGTCGATCATCAGATTCCTTTGCTCTAGTGGTACTGGTCTATTTTTTTTTCATAGCCAACGCACTTCGTATCACGCCACCGAGCCCACATGATCTGATCGAACCAAATGCAGGTTTTTCTGTTTATCAATTGCATTGAAACGACTAGAGCATTTATTAGCCACACAAGTTTGTTGTTGTTTATTGGGGTTCTTTCTTATTTTCTCCTTACTCGTTTATAAGCCAACATTTTTGTTGTTCATATAAGGAGGCAGATTTTTTATGTGAAAGATTTTGACACTTTTCATTTTTTATTTGTATTATATTCAGTTGTGTATGATTACATACTTGCTTTTAAAGCACTTTTTCGTATCATTTAATGACTTTGAATGCCCAACAACAACTTCAGTGTGCTACCACCAAGTTTTTTCTCAATTATTTTTGGCTGGAATTATAGCTATTTCACGACTTGCCAAAATCGATCATCAGATTCCTTTGCTCTAGTGGTGCTGGCCTACTTTTTTTCATTTTAGTTGAAAACCTTCTTGTGCCTTCATCGTGTATTGAAACTTGACCAGCCGCTTAGTAGCCAACGCACTTCGCATCACGCCACCGAGCCCACATGATCAGATCCAACCTATTGAAAGTTTTTCTGTTCATCAATTGCATTGAAACTACTAGCGCTTTTATTAGCCACACAAGTTTGTTGTTGTTAATTCTGGTTCTTTCTTATTTTCTCTTTACTCGTTTATAAGCCAACATTTTTGCTGTTCATATAAGGAGGGCGATTTTTTATGTGAAAATTTTTGACACTGGTAATTTTTTATTTGTATTATATTTAGTTTTGTATGATTACATACTTGCTTTTAAAGCACTTTTTCGTATCATTTAATGACTTTGAATGCCCCACAACAACTTGAGTGTGAATTATAGCTATTTCACGACTTGCCAAGGTCGATCATCAGATTCCTTTGCTCTAGTGATGCTGGTCTACTTTTTTTCATTTTAATTGAAAAACTTCTTGCGCCTTCATCGTGTATTGAACCATGACCAGCCGCTTAGTAGCCAACGCACTTCGCATCACGGCACAGAGCCCACATGATCAGATCCAACCTAATGGAGGATTTTCTGTTTATCAATTGCATTGAAACGACTAGCGCTTTTATTAACCACACAAGTGTGTTGTTGTTTATTCGGGTCCTTTTTTATTTTCTCCTTACTCGTTTATAAGCCAAAATTTTTGTTGTTCATATAAGGAGGGATATTTTTTTATGAGAAAGATTTTGACACTGGTCATTTTTTATTTTTATTATATCCAGTTTTGTACGATTACATACTTGCTTTTAAAGGACTTTTTCGTATCATTTAATGACTTTGAATGCCCAACATCAACTTGAGTGTGCTACCACCAAGTTTTTCTCAATTATTTTTGGCTGGAATTAGAGCTATTTCACGACTTGCCAAGGTCGATCATCAGATTCCTTTGCTCAAGTGGTGCTGGTCTACTTTTTTTCATTTTAATTGAAAAACTTCTTGTGCTTTCATAGTGTATTGAACCATGACCAGCCGCTTAGTAGCCAAAGCACTTCGCATCACGCCACCGAGCCCACATGATCAGATCCAGCCTAATGCAGGTTTTTCTGTTTATCAGTGGCGTTGAAACGACTAGCGCTTTTATTAGCCACACAAGTTTCTTGTTGTTTATTCGGGTTCTTTCTTATTTTCTCCTTACTCGTTTATAAGCCAACATTTTTGTTGTTCATATAGGGAGGTATATTTTTTATGTGAAAGATTTTGACACTGGTCATTTTTTATTTGTATTATATTCAGTTTTGTATGATTACATACTTGCTTTTAAAGCACTTTTTCGTATCATTTAATGACTTTGAATGCCCAACAACAACTTGAGTGTGCTACCACCAAGTTTTTTCTCAATTATTTTTGGCTGGATTTATAGCTATTTCACGACTTGCCAAAATCGATCATCAGATTCCTTTGCTCTAGTGGTGCTGGTCTACTTTTTTTCATTTTAGTTGAAAACCTTCTTGTGCCTTCATCATGTATTGAAACTTGACCAGCCGCTTAGTAGCCAACGCACTTCGCATCACGCCACCGAGCCCACATGATCAGATCCAACCTATTGAAGGTTTTTCTGTTCATCAATTGCATTGAAGCTACTAGCGCTTTTATTAGCCACACAAGTTTGTTGTTGTTTATTCTGGTTCTTTCTTATTTTCTCTTTACTCGTTTATAAGTCAACATTTTTGCTGTTCATATAAGGAGGGCGATTTTTTATGTGAAAGATTTTGGCACTGGTCATTTTTTATTTGTATTATATTTAGTTTTGTATGATTACATACTTGCTTTTAAAGCACTTTTTCGTATCATTTAATGACTTTGAATGCCCCACAACAACTTGAGTGTGAATTATAGCTATTTCACGACTTGCCAAGGTCGATCATCAGATTCCTTTGCTCTAGTGGTGCTGGTCTACTTTTTTTCATTTTAATTGAAAAACTTCTTGTGCCTTCATCGTGTATTGAACCATGACCAGCCGCTTAGTAGCCAACGCACTTCGCATCACGGCACCGAGCCCACATGATCAGATCCAACCTAATGGAGGATTTTCTGTTTATCAATTAAAACGACTAGCGCTTTTATTAGCCACACAAGTGTGTTGTTGTTTATTCGGGTCCTTTCTTATTTTCTCCTTACTCGTTTATAAGCCAAAATTTTTGTTGTTCATATAAGGAGGGATATTTTTTATGTGAAAGATTTTGACACTGGTCATTTTTTATTTTTATTATATATAGTTTTGTACGATTACATACTTGCCTTTAAAGGACTTTTTCGTATCATTTAATGACTTTGAATGCCCAACATCAACTTGAGTGTGCTACCACCAAGTTTTTTCTCAATTATTTTTGGCTGGAATTATAGCTATTTCATTGCTCTAGGGGTACTGGTCTGGTATTTCACGACTTGCCAAGGTCGATCATCAGATTCCTTTGCTCTAGTGGTGCTGGTCTACTTGTTTTCATTTTAGTTGAAAAACTTCTTGTGCCTTCATCGTGTATTGAAACTTGACCAGCCGCTTAGTAGCCAACGCACTTCGCATCACGCCACCGAGCCCGCATGATCAGATCCAACCTATTGAAGGTTTTTCTGTTCATCAATTGCATTGAAACGACTAGCGCTTTTATTAACCACACAAGTTTGTTGTTGTTTATTCTGGTTCTTTCTTATTTTCTCCTTACTCGTTTATAAGCCAACATTTTTGTTGTTCATATAAGGAGGGAGATTTTTTATGTGAAAGATTTTGACACTGGTGATTTTTGATTTGTATTATATTCAGTTTTGTATGATTACATACTTGCTTTTACAGCACTTTTTCGTATCATTTAATGACTTTGAATGCCCAACAACAACTTGAGTGTGAATTATAGCTATTTCACGACTTGCCAAGGTCGATCATCAGATTCCTTTGCTCTAGTGGTGCTGGTCTACTTTTTTTCATTTTAATTGAAAAACTTCTTGTGCCTTCATCGTGTATTCAACCATGACCAGCCGCTTAGTAGCCAACGCACTTCGCATCACGCCACCGAGCCCACATGATCAGATCCAACCTAATGCAGGTTTTTCTGTTTATCCATTGCATTGAAACGACTAGCGCTTTTATTAGCCACACAAGTTTGTTGTTGTTTATTCTGGTTCTTTCTTATTTTCTCCTTACTCGTTTATAAGCCAATATTTTTGTTGTTCATATAAGGAGGCAGATTGTTTATGTGAAAGATTTAGTCACTGGTCATTTTTTATTTGTATTATAGTCAGTTGTGTATGATTACATACTTGCTTTTAAAGCATTCTTTCGTATCATTTAATGACTTTGAATGCCCAACAACAACTTGAGTGTGCTACAACCAAGTTTTTTCTCAATTATTTTTTGCTGGAATTATAGCTTTTTCACGACTAGCCAAGGTCGATCATCAGATTCCTTTGCTCTAGTGGTGCTGGTCTACTTTTTTTCATTTTAATTGAAAAATTTCATGTGCCTTCATCGTGTATTGAACCAGGACCAGCCGCTTAGTAGCCAACGCACTTCGCATCACTCCACCGAGCCCACATGATCAGATCCAACCCAATGCAGGTTTTTCTGTTTACCAATTGCAGTGAAACGACTAGCGCTTTTATTAGCCACACAAGTTTGTTGTTGTTTATTCGGGTTCTTTCTTATTTTCTCCTTACTCGTTTATAAGCCAATATTTTTGTTGTTCATATAAGGGGAGATATTTTTTATGTGAAAGATTTTCACACTGGGCATCTTTTATTTGTATTATATTCAGTTTTGTATGATTACATATTTGCTTTTAAAGCACTTTTTCGTATCATTTAATGACTTTGAATGCCCAACAACAACTTGAGTGTGCTACCACCAAGTTTTTTCTCAATTATTTTTGGCTGGAATTATAGCTATTTCACGACTTGCCACGGTCGATCATCAGATTCCTTTGCTCTAGTGGTACTGGTCTATTTTTTTTTCATAGCCAACGCACTTCGCATCACGCCACCGAGCCCACATGATCAGATCGAAACTAATGCAGGTTTTTCTCTTTATCAATTGCATTGAAACGACTAGAGCTTTTATTAGCCACACAAGTTTGTTATTGTTTATTCGGGTTCTTTCTTATTTTCTCCTTACTCGTTTATAAGCCAACATTTTTGTTGTTCATATAAGGAGGCAGATTGTTTATGTGAAAGATTTTGTCACTGGTCATTTTTTATTTGTATCATAGTCAGTTGTGTATGATTACATACTTGCTTTTAAAGCATTCTTTCGTATCATTTAATGACTTTGAATGCCCAACAACAACTTGAGTGTGCTACCACCAAGTTTTTTCTCAATTATTTTTTGCTGGAATTATAGCTGTTTCACGACTAGCCAAGGTCAATCATCAGATTCCTTTGCTCTAGTGGTGCTGGTCTACTTTTTTTCATTTTAATTGAAAAATTTCATGTGCCTTCATCGTGTATTGAACCAGTACCAGCCGCTTAGTAGCCAACGCACTTCGCATCACTCCACCGAGCCCACATGATCAGATCCAACCCAATGCAGGTTTTTCTGTTTACCAATTGCAGTGAAACGACTAGCGCTTTTATTAGCCACACAAGTTTGTTGTTGTTTATTCGGGTCCTTTTTTATTTTCTCCTTACTCGTTTATAAGCCAAAATTTTTGTTGTTCATATATGGAGGGATATTTTTTATGTGAAAGATTTTGACACTGGTCATTTTTTATTTTTATTATATCCAGTTTTGTACGATTACATACTTGCTTTTAAAGGACTTTTTCGTATCATTTAATGACTTTGAATGCCCAACATCAACTTGAGTGTGCTACCACCAAGTTTTTTCTCAATTATTTTTGGCTGGAATTATAGCTATTTCACGACTTGCCAAGGTCGATCATCAGATTCCTTTGCTCAAGTGGTGCTGGTCTACGTTTTTTCATTTTAATTAAAAAACTTCTTGTGCTTTCATAGTGTATTGAACCATGACCAGCCGCTTAGTAGCCAAAGCACTTCGCATCACGCCACCGAGCCCACATGATCAGATCCAGCCTAATGCAGGTTTTTCTGTTTATCAGTGGCGTTGAAATGACTAGCGCTTTTATTAGCCACACAGGTTTGTTGTTGTTTATTCGGGTTCTTTCTTATTTTCTCCTTACTCGTTTATAAGCCAACATTTTTGTTGTTCATATAGGGAGGTATATTTTTTATGTGAAAGATTTTGACACTGGTCATTTTTTATTTGTATTATATTCAGTTTTGTATGATTACATACTTGCTTTTAAAGCACTTTTTCGTATCATTTAATGACTTTGAATGCCCAACAACAACTTGAGTGTGCTACCACCAAGTTTTTTCTCAATTATTTTTAGCTGGAATTATAGCTTTTTCACGACTAGCCAAGGTCGATCATCAAATTCCTTTGCTCTAGTGGTGCTGGTCTACTTTTTTTCATTTTAATTGAAAAATTTCATGTGCCTTCATCGTGAATTGAACCATGACCAGCCGCTTAGTAGCCAACGCACTTCGCATGACACCACCGAGCCCACATAATCAGATCCAACCTAATGCAGGTTTTTCTGTTTATCAATTGCATTGAAACGACTAGCGCATTTATTAGCCACACAAGTTTGTTGTTGTTTATTCGGGTTCTTTCTTATTTTCTCCTTATTCGTTTATAAGCCAGCATTTTTGTTGTTCATGTAAGGAGAGATATTTTTTATGTGAAAGATTTTGACACTGGCCATCTTTTATTTGTATTATATTCAGTTTTGTATGATTACATATTTGCTTTTAAAGCACATTCTTGTATCATTTAATGACTTTGAATGCCCAACAACAAATTGAGTGTGCTACCACCCAGTTTTCTCTCAATTATTTTTGGCTGGAATTATAGCTATTTCACGACTTGCCAAAATCGATCATCAGATTCCTTTGCTCTAGTGGTGCTGGTCTACTTTTTTTCATTTTAATTGAAAAATTTCATGTGCCTTCATCGTGAATTGAACCATGACCAGCCGCTTAGTAGCCAACGCACTTCGCATCACACCACCGAGCCCACATAATCAGATACAACCTAATGCAGGTTTTTCTGTTTATCAATTGCATTGAAACGACTAGCGCATTTATTAGCCACACAAGTTTGTTGTTGTTTATTCGGGTTCTTTCTTATTTTCTCCTTACTCGTTTATAAGCCAGCATTTTTGTTGTTCATATAAGGAGAGATATTTTTTATGTGAAAGATTTTGACACTGGCCATCTTTTATTTGTATTATATTCAGTTTTGTATGATTACATATTTGCTTTTAAAGCACTTTTTCGTATCATTTAATGACTTTGAATGCCCAACAACAACTTGAGTGTGCTACCACCAAGTTTTTTCTCAATTATTTTTGGCTGGAATTATAGCTTTTTCACGACTAGCCAAGGTCGATCATCAGATTCCTTTGCTCTAGTGGTGCTGGTCTACTTTTTTTCATTTTAATTGAAAAATTTCATGTGCCTTCATCGTGAATTGAACTATGACCAGCCGCTTAGTAGCGAACGCACTTCGCATCACACCACCGAGCCCACATAATCAGATCCTACCTAATGCAGGTTTTTCTGTTTATCAATTGCATTGAAACGACTAGCGCATTTATTAGCCACACAAGTTTGTTGTTGTTTATTCGGGTTCTTTATTATTTTCTCCTTACTCGTTTATAAGCCAGCATTTTTCTTGTTCATGTAAGGAGGCAGATTTTTTATGTGAAAGATTTTGACACTTTTCATTTTTTATTTGTATTATATTCAGTTGTGTATGATTACATACTTGCTTTTAAAGCACTTTTTCGTATCATGTAATGACTTTGAATGCCCAACAACAACTTGAGTGTGCTACCACCAAGTTTTTTCTCAATTTTTTTTGGCTGGAATTATAGCTATTTCACGACTTGCCAAAATCGATCATCAGATTCCTTTGCTCTAGTGGTGCTGGTCTACTTTTTTTCATTTTAGTTGAAAACCTTCTTGTGCCTTCATCGTGTATTGAAACTTGACCAGCCGCTTAGTAGCCAACGCACTTCGCATCACGCCACCGAGCCCACATGATCAGATCCAACCTATTGAAGGTTTTTCTGTTCATCAATTGCATTGAAACTACTAGCGCTTTTATTAGCCACACAAGTTTGTTGTTGTTTATTCTGGTTCTTTCTTATTTTCTCTTTACTCGTTTATAAGCCAACATTTTTGCTGTTCATATAAGGAGGGCGATTTTTTATGTGAAAGTTTTTGACACTGGTCATTTTTTATTTGTATTATATTTAGTTTTGTATGATTACATACTTGCTTTTAAAGCACTTTTTCGTATCATTTAATGACTTTGAATGCCCCACAACAACTTGAGTGTGAATTATAGCTATTTCACGACTTGCCAAGGTCGATCATCAGATTCCTTTGCTCTAGTGGTGCTGGTCTACTTTTTTTCATTTTAATTGAAAAATTTCATGTGCCTTCATCGTGTATTGAACCAGTACCAGCCGCTTAGTAGCCAACGCACTTCGCATCACTCCACCGAGCCCACATGATCAGATCCAACCCAATGCAGGTTTTTCTGTTTACCAATTGCAGTGAAACGACTAGCGCTTTTATTAGCCACACAAGTTTGTTGTTGTTTATTCGGGTCCTTTTTTATTTTCTCCTTACTCGTTTATAAGCCAAAATTTTTGTTGTTCATATATGGAGGGATATTTTTTATGTGAAAGATTTTGACACTGGTCATTTTTTATTTTTATTATATCCAGTTTTGTACGATTACATACTTGCTTTTAAAGGACTTTTTCGTATCATTTAATGACTTTGAATGCCCAACATCAACTTGAGTGTGCTACCACCAAGTTTTTTCTCAATTATTTTTGGCTGGAATTATAGCTATTTCACGACTTGCCAAGGTCGATCATCAGATTCCTTTGCTCAAGTGGTGCTGGTCTACGTTTTTTCATTTTAATTAAAAAACTTCTTGTGCTTTCATAGTGTATTGAACCATGACCAGCCGCTTAGTAGCCAAAGCACTTCGCATCACGCCACCGAGCCCACATGATCAGATCCAGCCTAATGCAGGTTTTTCTGTTTATCAGTGGCGTTGAAATGACTAGCGCTTTTATTAGCCACACAGGTTTGTTGTTGTTTATTCGGGTTCTTTCTTATTTTCTCCTTACTCGTTTATAAGCCAACATTTTTGTTGTTCATATAGGGAGGTATATTTTTTATGTGAAAGATTTTGACACTGGTCATTTTTTATTTGTATTATATTCAGTTTTGTATGATTACATACTTGCTTTTAAAGCACTTTTTCGTATCATTTAATGACTTTGAATGCCCAACAACAACTTGAGTGTGCTACCACCAAGTTTTTTCTCAATTATTTTTAGCTGGAATTATAGCTTTTTCACGACTAGCCAAGGTCGATCATCAAATTCCTTTGCTCTAGTGGTGCTGGTCTACTTTTTTTCATTTTAATTGAAAAATTTCATGTGCCTTCATCGTGAATTGAACCATGACCAGCCGCTTAGTAGCCAACGCACTTCGCATGACACCACCGAGCCCACATAATCAGATCCAACCTAATGCAGGTTTTTCTGTTTATCAATTGCATTGAAACGACTAGCGCATTTATTAGCCACACAAGTTTGTTGTTGTTTATTCGGGTTCTTTCTTATTTTCTCCTTATTCGTTTATAAGCCAGCATTTTTGTTGTTCATGTAAGGAGAGATATTTTTTATGTGAAAGATTTTGACACTGGCCATCTTTTATTTGTATTATATTCAGTTTTGTATGATTACATATTTGCTTTTAAAGCACATTCTTGTATCATTTAATGACTTTGAATGCCCAACAACAAATTGAGTGTGCTACCACCCAGTTTTCTCTCAATTATTTTTGGCTGGAATTATAGCTATTTCACGACTTGCCAAAATCGATCATCAGATTCCTTTGCTCTAGTGGTGCTGGTCTACTTTTTTTCATTTTAATTGAAAAATTTCATGTGCCTTCATCGTGAATTGAACCATGACCAGCCGCTTAGTAGCCAACGCACTTCGCATCACACCACCGAGCCCACATAATCAGATACAACCTAATGCAGGTTTTTCTGTTTATCAATTGCATTGAAACGACTAGCGCATTTATTAGCCACACAAGTTTGTTGTTGTTTATTCGGGTTCTTTCTTATTTTCTCCTTACTCGTTTATAAGCCAGCATTTTTGTTGTTCATATAAGGAGAGATATTTTTTATGTGAAAGATTTTGACACTGGCCATCTTTTATTTGTATTATATTCAGTTTTGTATGATTACATATTTGCTTTTAAAGCACTTTTTCGTATCATTTAATGACTTTGAATGCCCAACAACAACTTGAGTGTGCTACCACCAAGTTTTTTCTCAATTATTTTTGGCTGGAATTATAGCTTTTTCACGACTAGCCAAGGTCGATCATCAGATTCCTTTGCTCTAGTGGTGCTGGTCTACTTTTTTTCATTTTAATTGAAAAATTTCATGTGCCTTCATCGTGAATTGAACTATGACCAGCCGCTTAGTAGCGAACGCACTTCGCATCACACCACCGAGCCCACATAATCAGATCCTACCTAATGCAGGTTTTTCTGTTTATCAATTGCATTGAAACGACTAGCGCATTTATTAGCCACACAAGTTTGTTGTTGTTTATTCGGGTTCTTTATTATTTTCTCCTTACTCGTTTATAAGCCAGCATTTTTCTTGTTCATGTAAGGAGGCAGATTTTTTATGTGAAAGATTTTGACACTTTTCATTTTTTATTTGTGTTATATTCAGTTGTGTATGATTACATACTTGCTTTTAAAGCACTTTTTCGTATCATGTAATGACTTTGAATGCCCAACAACAACTTGAGTGTGCTACCACCAAGTTTTTTCTCAATTTTTTTTGGCTGGAATTATAGCTATTTCACGACTTGCCAAAATCGATCATCAGATTCCTTTGCTCTAGTGGTGCTGGTCTACTTTTTTTCATTTTAGTTGAAAACCTTCTTGTGCCTTCATCGTGTATTGAAACTTGACCAGCCGCTTAGTAGCCAACGCACTTCGCATCACGCCACCGAGCCCACATGATCAGATCCAACCTATTGAAGGTTTTTCTGTTCATCAATTGCATTGAAACTACTAGCGCTTTTATTAGCCACACAAGTTTGTTGTTGTTTATTCTGGTTCTTTCTTATTTTCTCTTTACTCGTTTATAAGCCAACATTTTTGCTGTTCATATAAGGAGGGCGATTTTTTATGTGAAAGTTTTTGACACTGGTCATTTTTTATTTGTATTATATTTAGTTTTGTATGATTACATACTTGCTTTTAAAGCACTTTTTCGTATCATTTAATGACTTTGAATGCCCCACAACAACTTGAGTGTGAATTATAGCTATTTCACGACTTGCCAAGGTCGATCATCAGATTCCTTTGCTCTAGTGATGCTGGTCTACTTTTTTTCATTTTAATTGAAAAACTTCTTGCGCCTTCATCGTGTATTGAACCATGACCAGCCGCTTAGTAGCCAACGCACTTCGCATCACGGCACAGAGCCCACATGATCAGATCCAACCTAATGGAGGATTTTCTGTTTATCAATTGCATTGAAACGACTAGCGCTTTTATTAGCTACACAAGTGTGTTGTTGTTTATTCGGGTCCTTTTTTATTTTCTCCTTACTCGTTTATAAGCCAAAATTTTTGTTGTTCATATAAGGAGGGATATTTTTTATGAGAAAGATTTTGACACTGGTCATTTTTTATTTTTATTATATCCAGTTTTGTACGATTACATACTTGCTTTTAAAGGACTTTTTCGTATCATTTAATGACTTTGAATGCCCAACATCAACTTGAGTGTGCTACCACCAAGTTTTTTCTCAATTATTTTTGGCTGGAATTATAGCTATTTCACGACTTGCCAAGGTCGATCATCAGCTTCCTTTGCTCAAGTGGTGCTGGTCTACTTTTTTTCATTTTAATTGAAAAACTTCTTGTGCTTTCATAGTGTATTGAACCATGACCAGCCGCTTAGTAGCCAAAGCACTTCGCATCACGCCACCGAGCCCACATGATCAGATCCAGCCTAATGCAGGTTTTTCTGTTTATCAGTGGCGTTGAAACGACTAGCGCTTTTATTAGCCACACAAGTTTGTTGTTGTTTATTCGGGTTGTTTCTTATTTTCTCCTTACTCGTTTATAAGCCAACATTTTTGTTGTTCATATAGGGAGGTATATTTTTTATGTGAAAGATTTTGACACTGGTCATTTTTTATTTGTATTATATTCAGTTTTGTATGATTACATACTTGCTTTTAAAGCACTTTTTCGTATCATTTAATGACTTTGAATGCCCAACAACAACTTGAGTGTGCTACCACCAAGTTTTGTCTCAATTATTTTTGGCTGGAATTATAGCTTTTTCACGACTAGCCAAGGTCGATCATCAAATTCCTTTGCTCTAGTGGTGCTGGTCTACTTTTTTTCATTTTAATTGAAAAATTTCATGTGCCTTCATCGTGAATTGAACCATGACCAGCCGCTTAGTAGCCAACGCACTTCGCATCACACCACCGAGCCCACATAATCAGATCCTACCTAATGCAGGTTTTTCTGTTTATCAATTGCATTGAAACGACTAGCGCATTTATTAGCCACACAAGTTTGTTGTTGTTTATTCGGGTTCTTTATTATTTTCTCCTTACTCGTTTATAAGCCAGCATTTTTCTTGTTCATGTAAGGAGGCAGATTTTTTATGTGAAAGATTTTGACACTTTTCATTTTTTATTTGTATTATATTCAGTTGTGTATGATTACATACTTGCTTTTAAAGCACTTTTTCGTATCATGTAATGACTTTGAATGCCCAACAACAACTTGAGTGTGCTACCACCAAGTTTTTTCTCAATTTTTTTTGGCTGGAATTATAGCTATTTCACGACTTGCCAAAATCGATCATCAGATTCCTTTGCTCTAGTGGTGCTGGTCTACTTTTTTTCATTTTAGTTGAAAACCTTCTTGTGCCTTCATCGTGTATTGAAACTTGACCAGCCGCTTAGTAGCCAACGCACTTCGCATCACGCCACCGAGCCCACATGATCAGATCCAACCTATTGAAGGTTTTTCTGTTCATCAATTGCATTGAAACTACTAGCGCTTTTATTAGCCACACAAGTTTGTTGTTGTTTATTCTGGTTCTTTCTTATTTTCTCTTTACTCGTTTATAAGCCAACATTTTTGCTGTTCATATAAGGAGGGCGATTTTTTATGTGAAAGTTTTTGACACTGGTCATTTTTTATTTGTATTATATTTAGTTTTGTATGATTACATACTTGCTTTTAAAGCACTTTTTCGTATCATTTAATGACTTTGAATGCCCCACAACAACTTGAGTGTGAATTATAGCTATTTCACGACTTGCCAAGGTCGATCATCAGATTCCTTTGCTCTAGTGATGCTGGTCTACTTTTTTTCATTTTAATTGAAAAACTTCTTGCGCCTTCATCGTGTATTGAACCATGACCAGCCGCTTAGTAGCCAACGCACTTCGCATCACGGCACAGAGCCCACATGATCAGATCCAACCTAATGGAGGATTTTCTGTTTATCAATTGCATTGAAACGACTAGCGCTTTTATTAGCCACACAAGTGTGTTGTTGTTTATTCGGGTCCTTTTTTATTTTCTCCTTACTCGTTTATAAGCCAAAATTTTTGTTGTTCATATAAGGAGGGATATTTTTTATGAGAAAGATTTTGACACTGGTCATTTTTTATTTTTATTATATCCAGTTTTGTACGATTACATACTTGCTTTTAAAGGACTTTTTCGTATCATTTAATGACTTTGAATGCCCAACATCAACTTGAGTGTGCTACCACCAAGTTTTTTCTCAATTATTTTTGGCTGGAATTATAGCTATTTCACGACTTGCCAAGGTCGATCATCAGCTTCCTTTGCTCAAGTGGTGCTGGTCTACTTTTTTTCATTTTAATTGAAAAACTTCTTGTGCTTTCATAGTGTATTGAACCATGACCAGCCGCTTAGTAGCCAAAGCACTTCGCATCACGCCACCGAGCCCACATGATCAGATCCAGCCTAATGCAGGTTTTTCTGTTTATCAGTGGCGTTGAAACGACTAGCGCTTTTATTAGCCACACAAGTTTGTTGTTGTTTATTCGGGTTGTTTCTTATTTTCTCCTTACTCGTTTATAAGCCAACATTTTTGTTGTTCATATAGGGAGGTATATTTTTTATGTGAAAGATTTTGACACTGGTCATTTTTTTATTTGTATTATATTCAGTTTTGTATGATTACATACTTGCTTTTAAAGCACTTTTTCGTATCATTTAATGACTTTGAATGCCCAACAACAACTTGAGTGTGCTACCACCAAGTTTTGTCTCAATTATTTTTGGCTGGAATTATAGCTTTTTCACGACTAGCCAAGGTCGATCATCAAATTCCTTTGCTCTAGTGGTGCTGGTCTACTTTTTTTCATTTTAATTGAAAAATTTCATGTGCCTTCATCGTGAATTGAACCATGACCAGCCGCTTAGTAGCCAACGCACTTCGCATCACACCACCGAGCCCACATAATCAGATCCAACCTAATGCAGGTTTTTCTGTTTATCAATTGCATTGAAACGACTAGCGCATTTATTAGCCACACAAGTTTGTTGTTGTTTATTCGGGTTCTTTCTTATTTTCTCCTTATTCGTTTATAAGCCAGCATTTTTGTTGTTCATGTAAGGAGAGATATTTTTTATGTGAAAGATTTTGACACGGGCCATCTTTTATTTGTATTATATTCATTTTTGTATGATTACATATTTGCTTTTAAAGCACTTTTTTGTATCATTTAATGACTTTGAATGCCCAACAACAAATTGAGTGTGATACCACCAAGTTTTCTCTCAATTATTTTTGGCTGGAATTATAGCTATTTCACGACTTGCCAAAATCGATCATCAGATTCCTTTGCTCTAGTGGTGCTGGTCTACTTTTTTTCATTTTAGTTGAAAACCTTCTTGTGCCTTCATCGTGTATTGAAACTTGACCAGCCGCTTAGTAGCCAACGCACTTCGCATCACGCCACCGAGCCCACATGATCAGATCCAACCTATTGAAGGTTTTTCTGTTCATCAATTGCATTGAAACTACTAGCGCTTTTATTAGCCACACAAGTTTGTTGTTGTTTATTCTGGTTCTTTCTTATTTCCTCTTTACTCGTTTATGAGCCAACATTTTTGCTGTTCATATAAGGAGGGCGATTTTTTATGTGAAAGATTTTGACACTGGTCATTTTTTATTTGTATTATATTTAGTTTTGTATGATTACATACTTGCTTTTAAAGCACTTTTTCGTATCATTTA
The DNA here is from genome assembly GCA_910595825.1 of Philhelius pedissequus. Classification (NCBI taxonomy): domain Eukaryota; kingdom Metazoa; phylum Arthropoda; class Insecta; order Diptera; family Syrphidae; genus Philhelius; species Philhelius pedissequus. The sequence continues at coordinate 135,778,479 of OU343160.1, forward strand.
ATGACTTTGAATGCCCCACAACAACTTGAGTGTGAATTATAGCTATTTCACGACTTGCCAAGGCCGATCATCAGATTCCTTTGCTCTAGTGGTGCTGGTCTACTTTTTTTCATTTTAATTGAAAAACTTCTTGTGCCTTTATCGTGTATTGAACCATGACCAGCCGCTTAGTAACCATCGCACTTCGCATCACGGCACCGAGCCCACATGATCAGATCCAACCTAATGGAGGATTTTCTGTTTATCAATTGCATTGAAACGACTAGCGCTTTTATTAGCCACACAAGTTTGTTGTTGTTTATTCGGGTTCTTTCTTATTTTCTCCTTATTCGTTTATAAGCCAGCATTTTTGTTGTTCATGTAAGGAGAGATATTTTTTATGTGAAAGATTTTGACACTGGCCATCTTTTATTTGTATTATATTCAGTTTTGTATGATTACATATTTGCTTTTAAAGCACTTTTTCGTATCATTTAATGACTTTGAATGCCCAACAACAAATTGAGTGTGCTACCACCAAGTTTTTTCTCAATTATTTTTGGCTGGAATTATAGCTATTTCACGACTTGCCAAAATCGATCATCAGATTCCTTTGCTCTAGTGGTGCTTGTCTACTTTTTTTCATTTTAGTTGAAAACCTTCTTGTGCCTTCATCGTGTATTGAAACTTGACCAGCCGCTTCGTAGCCAACGCACTTCGCATCACGCCACCGAGCTCACATGATCAGATCCAACCTATTGAAGGTTTTTCTGTTCATCAATTGCATTGAAGCTACTAGCGCTTTTATTAGCCACACAAGTTTTTTGTTGTTTATTCTGGTTCTTTCTTATTTTCTCTTTACTCGTTTATAAGTCAACATTTGTGCTGTTCATATAAGGAGGGCGATTTTTTATGTGAAAGATTTTGGCACTGGTCATTTTTTATTTGTATTATATTTAGTTTTGTATGATTACATACTTGCTTTTAAAGCACTTTTTCGTATCATTTAATGACTTTGAATGCCCCACAACAACTTGAGTGTGAATTATAGCTATTTCACGACTTGCCAAGGTCGATCATCAGATTCCTTTGCTCTAGTGGTGCTGGTCTACTTTTTTTCATTTTAATTGAAAAACTTCTTGTGCCTTCATCGTGTATTGAACCATGACCAGCCGCTTAGTAGCCAACGCACTTCGCATCACGGCACCGAGCCCACATGATCAGATCCAACCTAATGGAGGATTTTCTGTTTATCAATTGAAACGACTAGCGCTTTTATTAGCCACACAAGTGTGTTGTTGTTTATTCGGGTCCTTTCTTATTTTCTCCTTACTCGTTTATAAGCCAAAATTTTTGTTGTTCATATAAGGAGGGATATTTTTTATGTGAAAGATTTTGACACTGGTCATTTTTTATTTTTATTATATCCAGTTTTGTACGATTACATACTTGCCTTTAAAGGACTTTTTCGTATCATTTAATGACTTTGAATGCCCAACATCAACTTGAGTGTGCTACCACCAAGTTTTTTCTCAATTATTTTTGGCTGGAATTATAGCTATTTCATTGCTCTAGGAGTACTGGTCTGGTATTTCACGACTTGCCAAGGTCGATCATCAGATTCCTTTGCTCTAGTGGTGCTGTTCTACTTGTTTTCATTTTAGTTGAAAAACTTCTTGTGCCTTCATCGTGTATTGAAACTTGACCAGCCGCTTAGTAGCCAACTCACTTCGCATCACGCCACCGAGCCCGCATGATCAGATCCAACCTATTGAAGGTTTTTCTGTTCATCAATTGCATTGAAACGACTAGCGCTTTTATTAACCACACAAGTTTGTTGTTGTTTATTCTGGTTCTTTCTTATTTTCTCCTTACTCGTTTATAAGCCAACATTTTTGTTGTTCATATAAGGAGGGAGATTTTTTATGTGAAAGATTTTGACACTGGTGATTTTTGATTTGTATTATATTCAGTTTTGTATGATTACATACTTGCTTTTAAAGCCCTTTTTCGTATCATTTAATGACTTTGAATGCCCAACAACAACTTGAGTGTGAATTATAGCTATTTCACGACTTGCCAAGGTCGATCATCAGATTCCTTTGCTCTAGTGGTGCTGGTCTACTTTTTTTCATTTTAATTGAAAAACTTCTTGTGCCTTCATCGTGTATTGAACCATGACTGGCCGCTTAGTAGCCAACGCACTTCGCATCACGGCACCGAGCCCACATGATCAGATCCAACCTAATGCAGGATTTTCTGTTTATCAATTGCATTGAAACGACTAGCGCTTTTATTAGCCACACAAGTTTGTTGTTGTTTATTCGGGTTCTTTCTATTTTCTCCTTACTCGTTTATAAGCCAAAATTTTTGTTGTTCATATAAGGAGGGATATTTTTTATGTGAAAGATTTTGACACTGGTAATTTTTTTATTTTTATTATATTCAGTTTTGTATGATTACATACTTGCTTTTAAAGGACTTTTTCGTATCATTTAATGACTTTGAATGCCCAACAACAACTTGAGTGTGCTACCACCAAGTTTTTTCTCAATTATTTTTGGCTGGAATTATAGCAATTTCATCAGATTCCTTTGCTCTAGTGGTGCTGGTCTACTTTTTTTCATTTTAATTGAAAAACTTCTTGTGCCTTCATGGTGTATTCAACCATGACCAGCCGCTTAGTAGCCAACGCACTTCGCATCACGCCACCGAGCCCACATGATCAGATCCAACCTAATGCAGGTTTTTCTGTTTATCCATTGCATTGAAACGACTAGCGCTTTTATTAGCCACACAAGTTTGTTGTTGTTTATTCTGGTTCTTTCTTATTTTCTCCTTACTCGTTTATAAGCCAATATTTTTGTTGTTCATATAAGGAGGCAGATTGTTTATGTGAAAGATTTTGTCACTGGTCATTTTTTATTTGTATTATAGTCAGTTGTGTATGATTACATACTTGCTTTTAAAGCATTCTTTCGTATCATTTAATGACTTTGAATGCCAACAACAACTTGAGTGTGCTACCACCAAGTTTTTTCTCAATTATTTTTTGCTGGAATTATAGCTTTTTCACGACTAGCCAAGGTAAATCATCAGATTCCTTTGCTCTAGTGGTGCTGGTCTACTTTTTTTCATTTTAATTGAAAAATTTCATGTGCCTTCATCGTGTATTGAACCAGGACCAGCCGCTTAGTAGCCAACGCACTTCGCATCACTCCACCGAGCCCACATGATCAGATCAAACCCAATGCAGGTTTTTCTGTTTACCAATTGCAGTGAAACGACTAGCGCTTTTATTAGCCACACAAGTTTGTTGTTGTTTATTCGGGTTCTTTCTTATTTTCTCCTTACTCGTTTATAAGCCAATATTTTTGTTGTTCATATAAGGGGAGATATTTTTTATGTGAAAGATTTTCACACTGGGCATCTTTTATTTGTATTATATTCAGTTTTGTATGATTACATATTTGCTTTTAAAGCACTTTTTCGTATCATTTAATGACTTTGAATGCCCAACAACAACTTGTGTGTGCTACCACCAAGTTTTTTCTCAATTATTTTTGGCTGGAATTATAGCTATTTCACGACTTGCCACGGTCGATCATCAGATTCCTTTGCTCTAGTGGTACTGGTCTATTTTTTTTTCATAGCCAACGCACTTCGCATCACGCCACCGAGCCCACATGATCAGATCGAAACTAATGCAGGTTTTTCTCTTTATCAATTGCATTGAAACGACTAGAGCTTTTATTAGCCACACAAGTTTGTTATTGTTTATTCGGGTTCTTTCTTATTTTCTCCTTACTCGTTTATAAGCCAACATTTTTGTTGTCCATATAAGGAGGCATATTTTTTATGTGAAAGATTTTGACACTGGTAATTTTTTATTTGTATTATATTCAGTTGTGTATGATTACATATTTGCTTTTAAAGCACTTTTTCGTATCAGTTAATGACTTTGAATGTCCAAAAACAACTTGAGTGTGCTACCACCAAGTTTTTTCTCAATAATTTTTGACTGGAATTATAGATATTTCACGATTTGCCAAGGTCGATCATCAGATTCCTTTGTTCTAGTGGTACTGGTCTACTTTTTTGCATTTTAATTGAAAAACTTCTTGTGCCTCCATCGTGTATTGACCATGACCAGCCGCTTAGTAGCCAACGCACTTCGCATCACGCTACCGCGCCCACATGATCAGATCCAACCTATTGAAGGTTTTTCTGTTCATCAATTGCATTGAAACGACTAGCGCTTTTATTAACCACACAAGTTTGTTGTTGTTTATTCTGGTTCTTTCTTATTTTCTCCTTACTCGTTTATAAGCCAACATTTTTGTTGTTCATATAAGGAGGGAGATTTTTTATGTGAAAGATTTTGACACTGGTGATTTTTGATTTGTATTATATTCAGCTTTGTATGATTACATACTTGCTTTTAAAGCACTTTTTCGTATCATTTAATGACTTTGAATGCCCAACAACAACTTGAGTGTGAACTATAGCTATTATATTTCACGACTTGCCAAGGTCGATAATCAGATTCCTTTGCTCTAGTGGTGCTGGTCTACTTTTTTTCATTTTAATTGAAAAACTTCTTGTGCCTTCATCGTGTATTGAACCATGACTAGCCGCTTAGTAGCCAACGCACTTCGCATCACGGCACCGAGCCCACATGATCAGATCCAACCTAATGCAGGATTTTCTGTTTATCAATTGCATTGAAACGACTAGCGCTTTTATTAGCCACACAAGTTTGTTGTTGTTTATTTGGGTTCTTTCTATTTTCTCCTTACTCGTTTATAAGCCAAAATTTTTGTTGTTCATATAAGGAGGGATATTTTTTATGTGAAAGATTTTGACACTGGTAATTTTTTATTTTTATTATATTCAGTTTTGTATGATTACATACTTGCTTTTAAAGGACTTTTTCGTATCATTTAATGACTTTGAATGCCCAACAACAACTTGAGTGTGCTACCACCAAGTTTTGTCTCAATTATTTTTGGCTGGAATTATAGCAATTTCATCAGATTCCTTTGCTCTAGTGGTCCTGGTCTACTTTTTTTCATTTTAATTGAAAAACTTCTTGTGCCTTCATCGTGTATTCAACCATGACCAGCCGCTTAGTAGCCAACGCACTTCGCATCACGCCACCGAGCCCACATGATCAGATCCAACCTAATGCAGGTTTTTCTGTTTATCCATTGCATTGAAACGACTAGCGCTTTTATTAGCCACACAAGTTTGTTGTTGTTTATTCTGGTTCTTTCTTATTTTCTACTTACTCGTTTATAGGCCAATATTTTTGTTGTTCATATAAGGAGACAGATTGTTTATGTGAAAGATTTTGTCACTGGTCCTTTTTTATTTGTATTATAGTCAGTTGTGTCTGATTACATACTGGCTTTTAAAGCATTCTTTCGTATCATTTAATGACTTTGAATGCCCAACAACAACTTGAGTGTGCTACCACCAAGTTTTTTCTCAATTATTTTTTGCTGGAATTATAGCTTTTTCACGACTAGCCAAGGTCGATCATCAGATTCCTTTGCTCTATTGGCGCTGGTCTACTTTTTTTCATTTTAATTGAAAAATTTCATGTGCCTTCATCGTGTATTGAACCATGCCCAGCCGCTTAGTAGCCAACGCACTTCGCATCACGGCACCGAGCCCACATGATCAGATCCAACCTAATGCAGGATTTTCTGTTTATCAATTGCATTGAAACGACTAGTGCTTTTATTAGCCACACAAGTTTGTTGTTGTTTATTCGGGTTCTTTCTATTTTCTCCTTACTCGTTTATAAGCCAAAATTTTTGTTGTTCATATAAGGAGGCAGATTTTTTATGTGAAAGATTTTGACACTGATCATTTTTTATTTTTATTATATTCAGTTTTGTATGATTACATACTTGCTTTTAAAGCAATTTTTCGTATCATTTAATGACTTTGAATGCCCAACAACAACTTGAGTGTGCTACCACCAAGTTTTTTCTCAATAATTTTTGGCTGGAATTATAGATATTTCACGACTTGCCAAGGTCGATCATCAGATTCCTTTGCTTTAGTGGTGCTGGTCTCCTTTTTTTCATTTTAATTGAAAAACTTCTTGTGCCTTCATAGTGTATTGAACCATGACCAGCCGCTTAGTAGCCAACGCACTTCGCATCACGCCACCGAGCCCACATGATCAGACCCAGCCTAATGCAGGTTTTTCTGTCTATCAGTTGCATTGAAACGACTAGCCCTTTTATTAGCCACACAAGTTTGTTGTTGTTTATTCGGGTTCTTTCTTATTTTCTCCTTGCTCGTTTATAAGCGAACATTCTTATTGTTCATATAAGGAGGGATATTTTTTATGTGTAAGATTTTGACACTGGTAATCTTTTATTTATATTTTATTCAGTTTTGTATGATTACATACTTGCTTTTAAAGTACTTTTTCGTATCATTGAATGACCTTAAATGCCCAACAACAACTTGAGTTTGCTACCACCAAGTTTTTTCTCAATTATTTTTCTGTTTACCAATTGCATTGAAACGACTAGGGCTTTTATTAGCCACACAAGTTTGTTGTTGTTTATTCGGGCTCTTTCTTATTTTCTTCTTACTCGTTTATAAGCCAACATTTTTTGTTCATATAAATAGGGAAATTTTTTATGTGAAAGATTTTGACACTGGTCATTTTTTATTTTTATTATATTCAGTTTTGTATGATTACATACTTGCTTTTAAAGCACTTTTTCGTATCATTTAATGACTTTGAATGTCCAACAACAACTTGAGTGTGAATTATAGCTATTTCACGACTTGCCAAGGTCGATAATCAGATTCCTTTGCGCTAGTGGTGCTGGTCTACTTTTTTCATTTTAATTGAAAAAACTTCTTGTGCCTTCATCGTGTATTGAACCATGACTAGCCGCTTAGTAGCCAACGCACTTCGCATCACGGCACCGAGCCCACATGATCAGATCCAACCTAATGCAGGATTTTCTGTTTATCAATTGCATTGAAACGACTAGCGCTTTTATTAGCCACACAAGTTTGTTGTTGTTTATTCGGGTTCTTTCTATTTTCTCCTTACTCGTTTATAAGCCAAAATTTTTGTTGTTCATATAAGGAGGCAGATTTTTTATGTGAAAGATTTTGACACTGATCATTTTTTATTTTTATTATATTCAGTTTTGTATGATTACATACTTGCTTTTAAAGCAATTTTTCGTATCATTTAATGACTTTGAATGCCCAACAACAACTTGAGTGTGCTACCACCAAGTTTTTTCTCAATAATTTTTGGCTGGAATTATAGATATTTCACGACTTGCCAAGGTCGATCATCAGATTCCTTTGCTTTAGTGGTGCTGGTCTCCTTTTTTTCATTTTAATTGAAAAACTTCTTGTGCCTTCATAGTGTATTGAACCATGACCAGCCGCTTAGTAGCCAACGCACTTCGCATCACGCCACCGAGCCCACATGATCAGACCCAGCCTAATGCAGGTTTTTCTGTCTATCAGTTGCATTGAAACGACTAGCCCTTTTATTAGCCACACAAGTTTGTTGTTGTTTATTCGGGTTCTTTCTTATTTTCTCCTTGCTCGTTTATAAGCGAACATTCTTATTGTTCATATAAGGAGGGATATTTTTTATGTGTAAGATTTTGACACTGGTAATCTTTTATTTATATTTTATTCAGTTTTGTATGATTACATACTTGCTTTTAAAGTACTTTTTCGTATCATTGAATGACCTTAAATGCCCAACAACAACTTGAGTTTGCTACCACCAAGTTTTTTCTCAATTATTTTTCTGTTTACCAATTGCATTGAAACGACTAGGGCTTTTATTAGCCACACAAGTTTGTTGTTGTTTATTCGGGCTCTTTCTTATTTTCTTCTTACTCGTTTATAAGCCAACATTTTTTGTTCATATAAATAGGGAAATTTTTTATGTGAAAGATTTTGACACTGGTCATTTTTTATTTTTATTATATTCAGTTTTGTATGATTACATACTTGCTTTTAAAGCACTTTTTCGTATCATTTAATGACTTTGAATGTCCAACAACAACTTGAGTGTGAATTATAGCTATTTCACGACTTGCCAAGGTCGATAATCAGATTCCTTTGCGCTAGTGGTGCTGGTCTACTTTTTTCATTTTAATTGAAAAAAACTTCTTGTGCCTTCATCGTGTATTCAACCATGACCTGCCGCTTAGTAGCCAACGCACTTCGCATCACGCCACCGAGCCCACATGATCAGATCCAACCTAATGCAGGTTTTTCTGTTTATCCATTGCATTGAAACGACTAGCGCTTTTATTAGCCACACAAGTTTGTTGATGTTTATTCTGGTTCTTTCTTATTTTCTCCTTACTCGTTTATAAGCCAATATTTTTGTTGTTCATATAAGGAGGCAGATTGTTTATGTGAAAGATTTTGTCACTGGTCATTTTTTATTTGTATTATAGTCAGTTGTGTATGATTACATACTTGCTTTTAAAGCATTCTTTCGTATCATTTAATGACTTTGAATGCCCAACAACAACTTGAGTGTGCTACCACCAAGTTTTTTCTCAGTTATTTTTTGCTGGAATTATAGCTTTTTCACGACTAGCCAAGGTCGATCATCAGATTCCTTTGCTCTAGTGGTGCTGGTCTACTTTTTTTCATTTTAATTGAAAAATTTCATGTTCCTTCATCGTGTATTGAACCAGGACCAGCCGCTTAGTAGCCAACGCACTTCGCATCACTCCACCGAGTCCACATGATCAGATCCAACCCAATGCAGGTTTTTCTGTTTACCAATTGCAGTGAAACGACTAGCGCTTTTATTAGCCACACAAGTTTGTTGTTGTTTATTCGGGTTCTTTCTTATTTTCTCCTTATTCGTTTATAAGCCAATATTTTTGTTGTTCATATAAGGGGAGATATTTTTTATGTGAAAGATTTTCACACTGGGCATCTTTTATTTGTATTATATTCAGTTTTGTATGATTACATATTTGCTTTTAAAGCACTTTTTCGTATCATTTAATGACTTTGAATGCCCAACAACAACTTGAGTGTGCTACCACCAAGTTTTTTCTCAATTATTTTTGGCTGGAATTATAGCTATTTCACGACTTGCCACGGTCGATCATCAGATTCCTTTGCTCTAGTGGTACTGGTCTATTTTTTTTTTCATAGCCAACGCACTTCGCATCACGCCACCGAGCCCACATGATCAGATCGAAACTAATGCAGGTTTATCTCTTTATCAATTGCATTGAAACGACTAGAGCTTTTATTAGCCACACAAGTTTGTTATTGTTTATTCGGGTTCTTTCTTATTTTCTCCTTACTCGTTTATAAGCCAACATTTTTGTTGTCCATATAAGGAGGCAGATTTTTTATGTGAAAGATTTTGACACTGGTAATTTTTTATTTGTATTATATTCAGTTGTGTATGATTACATATTTGCTTTTAAAGCACTTTTTCGTATGAGTTAATGACTTTGAATGCCCAAAAACAACTTGAGTGTGCTACCACCAAGTTTTTTCTCAATAATTTTTGACTGGAATTATAGATATTTCACGATTTGCCAAGGTCGATCATCAGATTCCTTTGTTCTAGTGGTACTGGTCTACTTTTTTGCATTTTAATTGAAAAACTTCTTGTGCCTTCATCGTGTATTGACCATGACCAGCCGCTTAGTAGCCAACGCACTTCGCATCACGCTACCGCGCCCACATGATCAGATCCAACCTAATGCAGGTTTTTCTGTTTATCAATTGCATTGAAACGACTAGCGCTTTTATAAGCCACACAAGTTTGTTGTTGTTTATTCGGGTTCTTTCTTATTTTCTCCTTACTCGTTTATAAGCCAACATTTTTGCTGTTCATATAAGGAGGCAGATTTTTTATGTGAAAGATTTTGACACTGGTCATTTTTTATTTGTATTATATTCAGTTTTGTATGATTACATACTTGCTTTTAAAGTACTTTTTCGTATCACTTAATGACTTTGAATGCCCAACAACAACTTGATTGTGCTACCACCAAGTTTTTTCTCAATTATTTTTGGCTGGAATTATAGCTATTTCACGACTTGCCAAGGTCGATCATCAGATTCCTCTGCCCTAGTGGTGCTGGTCTACTTTTTTTCATTTTAATTGAAAAACTTCTTGTGCCTTCATCGTGTATTGAATCATTACCAGCCGCTTAGTAGCCAACGCACTTCGCATCACGCCACCGAGCCCACATGATCAGATCCAACCTAATGCAGGTTTTTCTGTTTACCAATTGCATTGAAACGACTAGCGCTTTTATAAGCCACACAAGTTTGTTGTTGTTTATTCGGGTTCTTTCTTATTTTCTCCTTACTCGTTTATAAGCCAACATTTTTGCTGTTCATATAAGGAGGCAGATTTTTTATGTGAAAGATTTTGACACTGGTCATTTTTTATTTGTATTATATTCAGTTTTATATGATTACATACTTGCTTTTAAAGGACTTTTTCGTATCACTTAATGACTTTGAATGCCCAACAACAACTTGAGTGTGCTACCACCAAGTTTTTTCTCAATTATTTTTGGCTGGAATTATAGCTATTTCACGACTTGCCAAGGTCGATCATCAGATTCCTTTGGTCTAGTGGTGCTGGTCTACTTTTTTTCATTTTAATTGAAAAACTTCTTGTGCCTTCATCGTGTTTTGAACCATGACCAGCCGCTTAGTAGCCAACGCACTTCGAATCACGGCACCGAGCCCACATGATCAGATCCAACCTAATGGAGGATTTTCTGTTTATCAATTGCATTGAAACGACTAGCGCTTTTATTAGCCACACAAGTTTGTTGTTGTTTATTCGGGCTCTTTCTTATTTTCTTCTTACTCGTTTATAAGCCAACAGTTTTTGTTCATATAAATAGGGAAATTTTTTATGTGAAAGATTTTGATACTGGTCATTTTCTATTTTTATTATATTCAGTTTTGTATGATTACATACTTGCTTTTAAAGCACTTTTTCGTACCATTTAATGACTTTGAATGCCCAACAGCAACTTGAGTGTGCTACCACCAAGTTTTTTCTCGTTTTTTACTCGTTTATAAGCCAACATTTTTGTTGTTCCTATAAGGAGGGATATTTCTTATGTGAAATATTTTGACACTGGTCATCTTTTATTTGTATTATATTCAGTTTTATATGATTACATACTTGCTTTTAAAGCACTTTTTTCGTATCATTTAATGACTTTGAATGCCCAACAACAACTTGAGTGTGCTACCACCAAGTTTTTTCTCAATTATTTTTGGCTGGAATTATAGCTATTTCACGACTTGCCAAGGTCGATCATCAGATTCCTTTGCTCTAGTGGTGCTGGTCTACTTTTTTTCATTTTAGTTGAAAAACTTCTTGTGCATTCATCGTGTATTGGACCATAACCAGCCGCTTAGTAGCCAGCGCACTTCGCATCACGCCACCGAGCCCACATGATCAGATCCAACCTACTGCAGGTTTTTCTGTTCATCAATTGCATTGAAACGGCTAGCGCTTTTATTAGCCACACAAATTTGTTGTTGTTTATTCTGGTTCTTTCTTATTTTCTCCTTACTTGTTTATAAGCCAACATTTTTGTTGTTCATATAAGGAGGGAGATTTTGTATGTGAAAGATTTTGACACTGGTCATTTTTATTTCTATTATATTCAGTTTTGTATGATTACACACTTGATTTTAAAGCACTTTTTCGTATCATTTAATGACTTTGAATGCCCAACAACAACTTGAGTGTGCTACCACCAAGTTTTTTCTCAATAATTTTTGGCTGGAATTATAGCTATTTCACGACTTGCGAAAGTCGATCATCAGATTCCTTTGCTCTAGTGGTGCTGGTCTACTTTTTTTCATTTTAATTGAAAAAACTTCTTGTGACTTCATCGTGTATTGAAACATGACTAGCCGCTTAGTAGCCAACGCACTTCGCATCACGCCACCGATCCCACATGATCAGATCCAACCTAATGCAGGTTTTTCTGTTTATCAATTGCATTGAAACGACTAGCGCTTTTATTAGCCACACAATTTTGTTGTTGTTCATTCGGGTTCTTTCTTATTTTCTCCTTACTCGTTTATAAGCCAACATTTTTGTTGTTCATATAAGGAGGCATATTTTTTATGTAAAATATTTTGACACTGGTCATCTTTTATTTGTATTATATTCAGTTTTGTATGATTACATACTTGCTTTTAAAGCACTTTTTCGTATCATTTAATGACTTTGAATGCCCAACAACAACTTGAGTGTGCTACCACCAAGTCTTTTCTCAATTAGTTTTGGCTGGAATTATAGCTATTTCACGACTTGCCAATGTCGATCATCATATTCCTTTGCTCTAGTGGTGCTGGTTTACTTTTCTTCATTTTAATTGAAAAATTTCTTGTGCCTTCATCGTGTATTGAACCATGACCAGCCGCTTAGAAGCCAACGCACTTCGCATCACGCCACCGATCCCACATGATCAGATCTAACCTAATGCAGGTTTTTCTGTTTACCAATTGCATTGAAACGACTAGCGCTTCTATTAGCCACACAAGTTTGTTGTTGTTTATTCTGGTTCTTTCTTATTTTCTCCTTACTCGTTTATAAGCCAAAATTTTTGTTGTTCATATAAGGAGGCAGATTTTTTATGTGAAAGATTTTGACACTGATCATTTTTTATTTTTATTATATTCAGTTTTGTATGATTACATACTTGCTTTTAAAGCAATTTTTCGTATCATTTAATGACTTTGAATGCCCAACAACAACTTGAGTGTGCTACCACCAAGTTTTTTCTCAATAATTTTTGGCTGGAATTATAGATATTTCACGACTTGCCAAGGTCGATCATCAGATTCCTTTGCTTTAGTGGTGCTGGTCTACTTTTTTTCATTTTAATTGAAAAACTTCTTGTGCCTTCATAGTGTATTGAACCATGACCAGCCGCTTAGTAGCCAACGCACTTCGCAGCACGCCACCGAGCCCACATGATCAGACCCAGCCTAATGCAGGTTTTTCTGTTTATCAGTTGCATTGAAACGACTAGCGCTTTTATTAGCCACACAAGTTTGTTGTTGTTTATTCGGGTTCTTTCTTATTTTCTCCTTGCTCGTTTATAAGCGAACATTTTTATTGTTCATATAAGGGGGGATATTTTTTATGTGTAAGATTTTGACACTGGTAATCTTTTATTTATATTATATTCAGTTTTGTATGATTACATACTTGCTTTTAAAGTACTTTTTCGTATCATTGAATGACTTTAAATGCCCAACAACAACTTGAGTTTGTTACCACCAAGTTTTTTCTCAATTATTTTTCTGTTTACCAATTGCATTGAAACGACTAGCGCTTTTATTAGCCACACAAGTTTGTTGTTGTTTATTCGGGCTCTTTCTTATTTTCTTCTTACTCGTTTATAAGCCAACATGTTTTGTTCATATAAATAGGGAAATTTTTTATGTGAAAGATTTTGACACTGGTCATTTTTTATTTTTATTATATTCAGTTTTGTATGATTACATACTTGCTTTTAAGGCACTTTTTCGTATCATTTAGTGACTTTGAATGCCCAACAACAACTTGAGTGTGAATTATAGCTATTTCACGACTTGCCAAGGTCGATAATCAGATTCCTTTGCTCTAGTGGTGCTGGTCTACTTTTTTCATTTTAATTGAAAAAACTTCTTGTGCCTTCATCGTGTATTGAACCATGACTAGCCGCTTAGTAGCCAACGCACTTCGCATCACGGCACCGAGCCCACATGATCAGATCCAACCTAATGCAGGATTTTCTGTTTATCAATTGCATTGAAACGACTAGCGCTTTTATTAGCCACACAAGTTTGTTGTTGTTTATTCGGGTTCTTTCTATTTTCTCCTTACTCGTTTATAAGCCAAAATTTTTGTTGTTCATATAAGGAGGGATATTTTTTATGTGAAAGATTTTGACACTGGTAATTTTTTTATTTTTATTATATTCAGTTTTGTATGATTACATACTTGCTTTTAAAGGACTTTTTCGTATCATTTAATGACTTTGAATGCCCAACAACAACTTGAGTGTGCTACCACCAAGTTTTTTCTCAATTATTTTTGGCTGGAATTATAGCAATTTCATCAGATTCCTTTGCTCTAGTGGTGCTGGTCTACTTTTTTTCATTTTAATTAAAAAACTTCTTGTGCCTTCATCGTGTATTCAACCATGACCAGCCGCTTAGTAGCCAACGCACTTCGCATCACGCCACCGAGCCCACATGATCAGATCCAACCCAATGCAGGTTTTTCTGTTTATCCATTGCATTGAAACGACTAGCGCTTTTATTAGCCACACAAGTTTGTTGTTGTTTATTCTGGTTCTTTCTTATTTTCTCCTTACTCGTTTATAAGCCAATATTTTTGTTGTTCATATAAGGAGGCAGATTGTTTATGTGAAAGATTTTGTCACTGGTCATTTTTTATTTGTATTATAGTCAGTTGTGTATGATTACATACTTGCTTTTAAAGCATTCTTTCGTATCATTTAATGACTTTGAATGCCCAACAACAACTTGAGTGTGCTACCACCAAGTTTTTTCTCAATTATTTTTTGCTGGAATTATAGCTTTTTCACGACTAGCCAAGGTCGATCATCAGATTCCTTTGCTCTAGTGGTGCTGGTCTACTTTTTTTCATTTTAATTGAAAAATTTCATGTGCCTTCATCGTGTATTGAACCAGGACCAGCCGCTTAGTAGTCAACGCACTTCGCATCACTCCACCGAGCCCACATGATCAGATCCAACCCAATGCAGGTTTTTCTGTTTACCAATTGCAGTGAAACGACTAGCGCTTTTATTAGCCACACAAGTTTGTTGTTGTTTATTCGGGTTCTTTCTTATTTTCTCCTTACTCGTTTATAAGCCAATATTTTTGTTGTTCATATAAGGGGAGATATTTTTTATGTGAAAGATTTTCACACTGGGCATCTTTTATTTGTATTATATTCAGTTTTGTATGATTACATATTTGCTTTTAAAGCACTTTTTCGTATCATTTAATGACTTTGAATGCCCAACAACAACTTGAGTGTGCTACCACCAAGTTTTTTCTCAATTATTTTTGGCTGGAATTATAGCTATTTCACGACTTGCCACGGTCGATCATCAGATTCCTTTGCTCTAGTGGTACTGGTCTATTTTTTTTTTCATAGCCAACGCACTTCGCATCACGCCACCGAGCCCACATGATCAGATCGAAACTAATGCAGGTTTATCTCTTTATCAATTGCATTGAAACGACTAGAGCTTTTATTAGCCACACAAGTTTGTTATTGTTTATTCGGGTTCTTTCTTATTTTCTCCTTACTCGTTTATAAGCCAACATTTTTGTTGTCCATATAAGGAGGCAGATTTTTTATGTGAAAGATTTTGACACTGGTAATTTTTTATTTGTATTATATTCAGTTGTGTATGATTACATATTTGCTTTTAAAGCACTTTTTCGTATCAGTTAATGACTTTGAATGCCCAAAAACAACTTGAGTGTGCTACCACCAAGTTTTTTCTCAATAATTTTTGACTGGAATTATAAATATTTCACGATTTGCCAAGGTCGATCATCAGATTCCTTTGTTCTAGTGGTACTGGTCTACTTTTTTGCATTTTAATTGAAAAACTTCTTGTGCGTCATCGTGTATTGACCATGACCAGCCGCTTAGTAGCCAACGCACTTCGCATCACGCTACCGCGCCCACATGATCAGATCCAACCTAATGCAGGTTTTTCTGTTTATCAATTGCATTGAAACGACTAGCGCTTTTATAAGCCACACAAGTTTGTTGTTGTTTATTCGGGTTCTTTCTTATTTTCTCCTTACTCGTTTATAAGCCAACATTTTTGTTGTCCATATAAGGAGGCAGATTTTTTATGTGAAAGATTTTGACACTGGTCATTTTTTATTTGTATTATATTCAGTTTTGTATGATTACATACTTGCTTTTAAAGCACTTTTTCGTATCACTTAATGACTTTGAATGCCCAACAACAACTTGATTGTGCTACCACCAAGTTTCTTCTCAATTATTTTTGGCTGGAATTATAGCTATTTCACGACTTGCCAAGGTCGATCATCAGATTCCTCTGCCCTAGTGGTGCTGGTCTACTTTTTTTCATTTTAATTGAAAAACTTCTTGTGCCTTCATCGTGTATTGAATCATTACCAGCCGCTTAGTAGCCAACGCACTTCGCATCACGCCACCGAGCCCACATGATCAGATCCAACCTAATGCAGGTTTTTCTGTTTACCAATTGCATTGAAACGACTAGCGCTTTTATAAGCCACACAAGTTTGTTGTTGTTTATTCGGGTTCTTTCTTATTTTCTCCTTACTCGTTTATAAGCCAACATTTTTGCTGTTCATATAAGGAGGCAGATTTTTTATGTGAAAGATTTTGACACTGGTCATTTTTTATTTGTATTATATTCAGTTTTGTATGATTACATACTTGCTTTTAAAGCACTTTTTCGTATCACTTAATGACTTTGAATGCCCAACAACAACTTGAGTGTGCTACCACCAAGTTTTTTCTCAATTATGTTTTGCTGGAATTATAGCTATTTCACGACATGCCAAAATCGATCATCAGATTCCTTTGCTCTAGTGGTGCTGGTGTACTTTTTTTCATTTTAGTTGAAAACCTTCTTGTGCCTTCATCGTGTATTGAAACTTGACCAGCCGCTTAGTAGCCAACGCACTTCGCATCACGCCACCGAGAGCACATGATCAGATCCAACCTATTGAAGGTTTTTCTGTTCATCAATTGCATTGAAGCTACTAGCGCTTTTATTAGCCACACAAGTTTGTTGTTGTTTATTCTGGTTCTTTCTTATTTTCTCTTTACTCGTTTATAAGTCAACATTTTTGCTGTTCATATAAGGAGGGCGATTTTTTATGTGAAAGATTTTGACACTGGTCATTTTTTATTTGTATTATATTTAGTTTTGTATGATTACATACTTGCTTTTAAAGCACTTTTTCGTATCATTTAATGACTTTGAATGCCCCACAACAACTTGAGTGTGAACTATAGCTATTTCACGACTTGCCAAGGTCGATCATCAGATTCCTTTGCTCTAGTGGTGCTGGTCTACTTTTGTTCATTTTAATTGAAAAACTTCTTGTGCCTTCATCGTGTATTGAACCATGACCAGCCGCTTAGTAGCCAACGCACTTCGAATCACGGCACCGAGCCCACATGATCAGATCCAACCTAATGGAGGATTTTCTGTTTATCAATTGCATTGAAACGACTAGCGCTTTTATAAGCCACACAAGTTTGTTGTTGTTTATTGGGGCTCTTTCTTATTTTCTTCTTACTCGTTTATAAGGCAACATTTTTTGTTCATATAAATAGGGAAATTTTTTATGTGAAAGATTTTGACACTGGTCATTTTTTATTTTTATTATATTCAGTTTTGTATGATTACATACTTGCTTTTAAAGCACTTTTTCGTACCATTTAATGACTTTGAATGCCCAACAGCAACTTGAGTGTGCTACCACCAAGTTTTTTCTCAATAATTTTTGGCTAGAATTATAGCTATTTCACGACTTGCCAAGGTCGATCAACAGATTCCTTTGCTCTTGTGGTGCTGGTCTACTTTTTTTCATTTTAGTTGAAAAACTTCTTGTGCATTCATCGTGTATTGGACCATAACCAGTCGCTTAGTAGCCAGCGCACTTCGCATCACGCCACCGAGCCCACATGATCAGATCCAACCTACTGCAGGTTTTTCTGTTCATCAATTGCATTGAAACGGCTAGCGCTTTTATTAGCCACACAAATTTGTTGTTGTTTATTCTGGTTCTTTCTTATTTTCTCCTTACTTGTTTATAAGCCAACATTTTTGTTGTTCATATAAGGAGGGAGATTTTGTATGTGAAAGATTTTGACACTGGTCATTTTTATTTCTATTATATTCAGTTTTGTATGATTACATACTTGCTTTTAAAGCACTTTTTCGTATCATTTAATGACTTTGAATGCCCAACAACAACTTGAGTGTGCTACCACCAAGTTTTTTCTCAATAATTTTTGGCTGGAATTATAGCTATTTCACGACTTGCCAAAGTCGATCATCAGATTCCTTTGCTCTAGTGGTGCTGGTCTACTTTTTTCATTTTAATTGAAAAAACTTCTTGTGACTTCATCGTGTATTGAAACATGACCAGCCGCTTAGTAGCCAACGTACTTCGTATCACGCCACCGATCCCACATGATCAGATCCAACCTAATGCAGGTTTTTCTGTTTATCAATTGCATTGAAACGACTAGCGCTTTTATTAGCCACACAATTTTGTTGTTGTTCATTCGGGTTCTTTCTTATTTTCTCCTTACTCGTTTATAAGCCAACATTTTTGTTGTTCATATAAGGAGGCATATTTTTTATGTAAAATATTTTGACACTGGTCCTCTTTTATTTGTATTATATTCAGTTTTGTATGATTACATACTTGCTTTTAAAGCACTTTTTCGTATCATTTAATGACTTTGAATGCCCAACAACAACTTGAGTGTGCTACCACCAAGTCTTTTCTCAATTAGTTTTGGCTGGAATTATAGCTATTTCACGACTTTCCAATGTCGATCATCATATTCCTTTGCTCTAGTGGTGCTGGTTTACTTTTCTTCATTTTAATTGAAAAATTTCTTGTGCCTTCATCGTGTATTGAACCATGACCAGCCGCTTAGTAGCCAACGCACTTCGCATCACGCCACCGATCCCACATGATTAGATCTAACCTAATGCAGGTTCTTCTGTTTACCAATTGCATTGAAACGACTAGCGCTTCTATTAGCCACACAAGTTTGTTGTTGTTTATTCGGGTTCTTTCTTATTTTCACCTTACTCGTTTATAAGTCAACATTTTTATTGTTCATATAAGGAGGGATATTTTTTATGTGAAAGATTTTGACACTGGTAATCTTTTATTTATATTATATTCAGTTTTGTATGATTACATACTTGCTTTTAAAGTACTTTTTCGTATCATTTAATGACTTTAAATGCCCAACAACAACGTGAGTTTGCTACCACCAAGTTTTTTCTCAATTATTTTTCTGTTTACCAATTGCATTGAACCGACTAGCGCTTTTATTAGCCACACAATTTTGTTGTTGTTTATTCGGGATCTTTCTTATTTTCTCCTTACTCGTTTATAAGTCAACATTTTTATTGTTCATATAAGGAGGGATATTTTTTATGTGAAAGATTTTGACACTGGTAATCTTTTATTTATATTATATTCAGTTTTGTATGATTACATACTTGCTTTTAAAGTACTTTTTCGTATCATTTAATGACTTTGAATGCCCAACAACAACTTGAGTGTGGAATTTTATTTTTGGCTGGAATTATAGATTTTTCACGACTTTCCAATGTCGATGATCATATTCCTTTGCTCTAGTGGTGCTGGTTTACTTTTCTTCATTTTAATTGAAAAATTTCTTGTGCCTTCATTGTGTATTGATCCATGACCAGCTGCTTAGTAGCCAACGCACTTCGCATCACGCCAACGAGCCCACATGATAAGATCTAACCTAATGCAGGTTTTTCTGTTTACCAATTGCATTGAACCGACTAGCGCTTTTATTAGCCACACCAGTTTGTTGTTGTTTATTCGGGCTCTTTCTTATTTTCTTCTTACTCGCTTATAAGCCAACATTTTTGTTGTTCCTATAAATAGGGAAATTTTTTATGTGAAAGATTTTGACACTGGTCATTTTTATTTCTATTATATTCAGTTTTGTATGATTACATACTTGCTTTTAAAGCACTTTTGCGTATCATTTAATGACTTTGAATGCCCAACAACAACTTGATTGTGCTACCACCAAGTTTTTTTTCAATAATTTTTGGCTGGAATTATAGCTATTTCACGACTTGCCAATGTCGATCATCATATTCCTTTGCTCTAGTGGTGCTGGTCTACTTTTTTCATTTTAATTGAAAAAACTTCTTGTGACTTCATCGTGTATTGAAACATGACCAGCCGCTTAGTAGCCAACGTACTTCGCATCACGCCACCGATCCCACATGATCAGATCCAACCTAATGCAGGTTTTTCTGTTTATCAATTGCATTGAAACGACTAGCGCTTTTATTAGCCACACAATTTTGTTGTTGTTCATTCGGGTTCTTTCTTATTTTCTCCTTACTCGTTTATAAGCCAACATTTTTGTTGTTCATATAAGGAGGCATATTTTTTATGTAAAATATTTTGACACTGGTCCTCTTTTATTTGTATTATATTCAGTTTTGTATGATTACATACTTGCTTTTAAAGCACTTTTTCGTATCATTTAATGACTTTGAATGCCCAACAACAACTTGAGTGTGCTACCACCAAGTCTTTTCTCAATTAGTTTTGGCTGGAATTATAGCTATTTCACGACTTTCCAATGTCGATCATCATATTCCTTTGCTCTAGTGGTGCTGGTTTACTTTTCTTCATTTTAATTGAAAAATTTCTTGTGCCTTCATCGTGTATTGAACCATGACCAGCCGCTTAGTAGCCAACGCACTTCGCATCACGCCACCGATCCCACATGATCAGATCTAACCTAATGCAGGTTTTTCTGTTTACCAATTGCATTGAAACGACTAGCGCTTCTATTAGCCACACAAGTTTGTTGTTGTTTATTCGGGTTCTTTCTTATTTTCACCTTACTCGTTTATAAGTCAACATTTTTATTGTTCATATAAGGAGGGATATTTTTTATGTGAAAGATTTTGACACTGGTAATCTTTTATTTATATTATATTCAGTTTTGTATGATTACATACTTGCTTTTAAAGTACTTTTTCGTATCATTTAATGACTTTAAATGCCCAACAACAACCTGAGTTTGCTACCACCAAGTTTTTTCTCAATTATTTTTCTGTTTACCAATTGCATTCAACCGACTAGCGCTTTTATTAGCCACACCAGTTTGTTGTTGTTTATTCGGGCTCTTTCTTATTTTCTTCTTACTCGCTTATAAGCCAACATTTTTGTTGTTCCTATAAATAGGGAAATTTTTTATGTGAAAGATTTTGACACTGGTCATTTTTATTTCTATTATATTCAGTTTTGTATGATTACATACTTGCTTTTAAAGCACTTTTGCGTATCATTTAATGACTTTGAATGCCCAACAACAACTTGATTGTGCTACCACCAAGTTTTTTTTCAATAATTTTTGGCTGGAATTATAGCTATTTCACGACTTGCCAATGTCGATCATCATATTCCTTTGCTCTAGTGGTGCTGGTTTACTTTTCTTCATTTTAATTGAAAAATTTCTTGTGCCTTCATCGTGTATTGAACTATGACCAGCCGCTTAGTAGCCAACGCACTTCGCATCACGCCACCGATCCCACATGATCAGATCCAACCTAATGCAGGTTTTTCTGTTTATCAATTGCATTGAAACGACTAGCGTTTTTATTAGCCACACAATTTTGTTGTTGTTTATTCGGGATCTTTCTTATTTTCTCCTTACTCTTTTATAAGCCAACATTTTTGTTGTTCATATAAGGAGGCATATTTTTTATGTAAAATATTTTGAAATTGGTCATCTTTTATTTCTATTATATTCAGTTTTGTATGATTACATACTTGCTTTTAAAGCACATTTTCGTATTATTTAATGACTTTGAATGCCCAACAACAACTTGAGTGCGCTACCACCAAGTTTTTTCTCAATTAGTTTTGGCTGGAATTATAGCTATTTCACGACTTACCAATGTCGATGATCATATTCCTTTGCTCTAGTGGTGCTGGTTTACTTTTCTTCATTTTAATTGAAAAATTTCTTGTGCCTTCATTGTGTATTGATCCATGACCAGCTGCTTAGTAGCCAACGCACTTCGCATCACGCCAACGAGCCCACATGATAAGATCTAACCTAATGCAGGTTTTTCTGTTTACCAATTGCATTGAAACGACTAGCGCTTCTATTAGCCACACAAGTTTGTTGTTGTTTATTCGGGTTCTTTCTTATTTTCTCCTTACTCGTTTATAAGCCAACATTTTTGTTGCTCATATAAGGAGGGAGATTTTTTATGTGAAAGATTTTGACACTGGTTATTTTTTATTTGTATTATATTCAGTTTTGTATGATTACATACTTGCTTTTAAAGAACTTTTTCGTATCATTTAATGACTTTGAATGCCCAACAACAACTTGAGTGTGGAATTTTATTTTTGGCTGGAATTATAGATTTTTCACGACTTGCCAATGTGGATCACCAGATTCCTTTGCTCTAGTGGTGCTGGTCTACTTTTTGTCATTTTAATTGAAAAACTTCTTGTGCCTTCATCGTGTATTGAACCATGACCAGCCGCTTAGTAGCCAACGCACTTCGCATCACCCCACCGAGCCCACATGATCAGATCCAAACTAATGCAGGGTTTTCTGTTTATCAATTGCATTGAAACGACTAGCGCTTTTATCAGCCACACAAGTTTGATGTTGTTTATTCGGGTTCTTTCTTATTTTCTCCTTACTCGTTTATAAGCCAACATTTTTGTTGTTCATATAAGGAGGGAGATTTTTTATGTGAAAGATTTTGACACTGGTAATTTTTTATTTGTATTATATTCAGTTTTGTATGATTACATACTTGCTTTTAAAGCACTTTTTCGTATCATTTAATGACTTTGAATGCCCAACAACAGCTTGAGTGTGCTACCACCAAGTTTTTTCTCAACTATTTTTGGCTGGAATTATAGCTATTTCACGACTTGCCAAGGTCGATCATCAGATTCCTTTGCTCTAGTGGTGCTGGTCTACTTTTTTTTCATTATAATTGAAAAACTGCTTGTGCCTTAATCGTATATTGAACCATGACCAGCCACTTAGTAGCCAACGCACTTCGCATCACGCCACCGAGCCCACATGATCAGATCCAACCTGATGCAGGTTTTTCTGTTCATCAATTGCATTGAAACGACTAGCGCTTTTATTAGCCACACAAGTTTGTTGTTGTTTATTCTGGTTCTTTCTTATTTTCTCCTTACTTGTTTAGAAGCCAACATTTTTGTTGTTCATATAAGGAGGGAGATTTTTTATGTGAAAAATTTTGACACTGGTAATTTCTTATTTCTATTATATTCAGTCTTGCATGATTACATACTTGCTTTAAAAGCACTTTTTCGTATCATTTAATGACTTGGAATGCCCAACAACATCTTGAGTGTGCTACCACCAAGTTTTTTCTCAATTATTTTTGGCTTGAATTATAGCTATTTCACGACTTGCCAAGGTCGATCATCAGATTCCTTTGCTCTAGTGGTACTGGTTTACTTTTTTTCATTTTAATTGAAAAATTTCTGTGCCTTCATCGTGTTTTGAACCATGACCAGCCGATTAGTAGCCAACGCACTTCGCATCACGCCACCGAGCCCACATGATCAGATCCAACCTAATGCAGGTTTTTCTGTTTATCCATTGCATTGAAACGACTAGCGCTTTTATTAGCCACACAAGTTTGTTCTTGTTTATTCTGGTTCTTTCTTATTTTCTCCTTACTTATTTATAAGCCAACATTTTTGTTGTTCATATAAGGAGGGAGATTTTTTATGTGAAAAATTTTGACACTGGTCATTTTTTATTTCTATTATATTCAGTTTTGCATAATTAAATACTTGCTTTTAAAGCTCTTTTTCGTATTATTTAATGACTTTGAAGGCCCAACAACAACTTGAGTGCGCTACCACCAAGTTTTTTCTCAATTAGTTTTGGCTGGAATTATAGCTATTGCACGACTTACCAATGTCGATCATCATGTTCCTTTGCTCTAGTGGTGCTGGTTTACTTTTCTTCATTTTAATTGAAAAATTTCTTGTGCCTTCATCGTGTATTGAACCATGACCAGCCGCTTAGTAGCCAACGCACTTCGCATCACGCCAACGAGCCCACATGATCAGATCTAACCTAATGCAGGTTTTTCTGTTTACCAATTGCATTGAAACGACTAGCGCTTCTATTAGCCACACAAGTTTGTTGTTGTTTATTCGGGGCCTTTCTTATTTTTTCCTTACTTGCTTATAAGCCAACATTTCTGTTGTTTATATAAGGAGGGAGATTTTTTATGTGAAAAATTTTGACACTGGTCATTTTTTATTTCTATTATATTCAGTTTTGCATAATTACATACTTGCTTTTAAAGCACTTTTTCGTATTATTTAATGACTTTGAATGCCCAACAACAACTTGAGTGCGCTACCACCAAGTTTTTTCTCAATTAGTTTTGGCTGGAATTATAGCTATTTCACGACTTGCCAAGGTCGATCATCAGATTCCTTTGCTCTAGTGGTGCTTGTCTACTTTTTTTCATTTTAGTTGAAAAACTTCTGGTGCCTTCATCGTGTATTGAACCATAACCAGCCGCTTAGTAGCCAACGCACTTCGCATCACGCCACCGAGCCCACATGATCAGATCCAACCTAATGCAGGTTTTTCTGTTTATCCATTGCATTGAAACGACTAGCGCTTTTATTAGCCACACAAGTTTGTTGTTGTTTATTCTGGTTCTTTCTTATTTTCTCCTTACTCGTTTATAAGCCAATATTTTTGTTGTTCATATAATAGTATATAAGTAATATATAAGGAGGCAGATTTTTTATGTGAAAGATTTTGACCCTGGTCATTTTTTATTTGTATTATAGTCAGTTGTGTATGATTACATACTTGCTTTTAAAGCACTCTTTTGTATCATTTAATGACTTTGAATACCCTACAACAACTTGAGTGCGCTACCACCAAGTTTTTTCTCAATTATTTTTGGCTGGAATTATAGCTTTTCCACGACTAGCCAATGTCGATCATCAGATTCCTTTGCTCTAGTGGTGCTGGTCTACTTTTTTTCATTTTAATTGAAAAATTTCATGTGCCTTCATCGTGTATTGAACCATGACCAGCCGCTTAGTAGCCAACGCACTTCGCATCACGCCACCGAGCCCACATGATCAGATCCAACCTAATGCAGGATTTTCTGTTTATCAATTGCATTGAAACGACTAGCGCTTTTATTAGCCACACAAGTTTGTTGTTGTTTATTCGGGTTCTTTCTTATTTTCTCCTTACTCGTTTATAAGCCAACATTTTTGTTGTTCATATAAGGAGGGAGATTTTTTATGTGAAAGATTTTGACACTGGTCATTTTTATTTCTATTATATTCTTCAGTTTTGTATGATTACATACTTGCTTTTAAAGCATTTTTTCGTATAATTTAATGACTTTGAATACCCAACAACAACTTGAGTGTGCTACCACCAAGTTTTTTCTCAATAATTTTTGGCTGGAATTATAGCTATTTCACGACTTGCCAATGTCGATCATCAGATTCCTTTGCTCTAGTGGTGCTGGTCTACTTTTTTCATTTTAATTGAAAAAACTTCTTGTGACTTCATCGTGTATTGAACCATGACCAGCCGCTTAGTAGCCAACGCACTTCGCATCACGCCACCGATCCCACATGATCAGATCCAACCTAATGCAGGTTTTTCTGTTTATCAATTGCATTCAAACGACTAGTGCTTTTATTAGCCACACAAGATTTTTGTTGTTTATTCGGGGCCTTTCTTATTTTTTCCTTACTTGCTTATAAGCCAACATTTCTGTTGTTTATATAAGGAGGCAGATTTTTTATGTGAAAGATTTTGACACTGGTCATTTTTTATTTGTATTATATTCAGTTGTGTTTGATTACACACTTGCTTTTAAAGCACTTTTTCGTATCATTTAATGACTTTGAATGCCCAACAACAACTTGAGTGTGCTACCACCAAGTGTTTTCTCAATTATTTTCGGCTGGAATTATAGCTATTTCACGACTTGCCAAGGTCGATCATCAGATTCCTTTGCTCTAGTGGTGCTTGTCTACTTTTTTTCATTTTAGTTGAAAAACTTCTGGTGCCTTCATCGTGTATTGAACCATAACCAGCCGCTTAGTAGCCAACGCACTTCGCATTAAGCCACCGAGCCCACATGATCAGATCCCACCTAATGCAGGTTTTTCTGTTCATCAATTGCATTGAAACGACTAGCGCTTTTATTAGCCACACAAGTTTGTTGTTGTTTATTCTGGTTCTTTCTTATTTTCTCCTTACTTGTTTATAAGCCAACATTTTTGTTGTTCATATAAGGAGGGAGATTTTTTATGTGAAAGATTTTGACACTGGTCATTTTTATTTCTATTATATTCAGTTTTGTATGATTACATACTTGCTTTTAAAGCACTTTTTCGTATGATTTAATGACTTTGAATGCCCAACAACAACTTGAGTGTGCTACCACCAAGTTTTTTCTCAATAATTTTTGGCTGGAATCATAGCTATTTCACGACTTGCCAAGGTCGATCATCAGATTCCTTTGCTCTAGTGGTGCTGGTCTACTTTTTTCATTTTAATTGAAAAAACTTCTTATGACTTCATCGTGTATTGAACCATGACCAGCCGCTTAGTAGCCAACGCTCTTCGCATCACGCCACCGATCCCACATGATCAGATCCAACCTAATGCAGGTTTTTCTGTTTATCAATTGCATTGAAACGACTAGCGCTTTTATTAGCCACACAATTTTTTTGTTGTTTATTCGGGTTCTTTCTTATTTTCTCCTTACTCGTTTATAAGCCAACACTCTTGTTGTTCATATAAGGAGGCATATTTTTTATGTGAAATATTTTCACACTGGTCATCTTTTATTTGTATTATATTCAGTTTTGTATGCTTACATACTTGCTTTTAAAGCACTTTTTCGTATCATTTAATGACTTTGAATGCCCAACAACAACTTGAGTGTGCTACCACTAAGTTTTTTCTCAATTATTTTTAGCTGGAATTATAGCTATTTCACGACTTGCCAAGGTGGATCATCAGATTCCTTTGCTCTAGTGGTGCTGGTCTACTTTTTTTTCATTTTAATTGAAAAATTTCTTGTGCCTTCATCGTGTATTGAACTATGACCAGCCGCTTAGTAGCCAACGCACTTCGCATCACCCCACGGAGCCCACATGATCAGATCCAACCTAATGCAGGGTTTTCTGTTTATCAATTGCATTGAAACGACTAGCGCTTTTATCAGCCACACAAGTTTGTTGTTGTTTATTCAGGTTCTTTCTTATTTTCTCCTTACTCGTTTATAAGCCAACATTTTTGTTGTTCATATAAGGAGGGATATTTTTTATGTGAAAGATTTTGACACTGGTCATTTTTTATTTGTATTATATTCCGTTTTGTATGATTACATACTTGCTTTTAAAGCACTTTTTCGTATCATTTAACGACTTTGAATGCCCAACAACAGCTTGAGTGTGCTACCACCAAGTTTTTTCTCAACTATTTTTGGCTGGAATTATAGCTATTTAACGACTTGCCAAGGTCGATCATCAGATTCCTTCGCTCTAGTGGTGCTGGCCTACTTTTGTTCATTTTAATTGAAAAACTTCTTGCGCCTTCATCGTATATTAAATCATGACCAGCCACTTAGTAGCCAACGCACTTCGCACCACGCCACCGAGCCCACATGATCAGATCCAACTTAATGCAGGGTTTTCTGTTTACAAATTGCATTGAAACGACTAGACCTTTTATTAGCCACACAAGTTTGTTGTTGTTTATTCGGGTTCTTTCTTTTTTTTTGTCCTTACTCGGTTATAAGCCAACATTTTTGTTGTTCATATAAGGAGGCAGATTTTTTATCTGAAAGATTTTGACACTGGTAATTTTTTATTTGTATTATATTCAGTTGTGTATGATTACATACTTGCTATTAAAGCACTTTTTCGTATCATTTAATGACTTTGAATGCCCAACAACAACATGAGTGTGCTACCACCAAGTTTTTTCTCAATTATTTTTGGCAGGAATTATAGCTATTACACGACTTGCCAAGGTCGATCATCAGATTCCTTTGCTCTAGTGGTACTGGTTTACTTTTTTTCATTTTAATTGGAAAATTTCTTGTGCCTTCATCGTATTTTGAACCATGACAAGCCGCTTAGTACCCAACGCACTTCGCATCACGCCACCGAGCCCACATGATCAGATCCAACCTAATGCAGGTTTTTCTGTTTACCAATTGCATTGAAACGACTAGCGCTTCTATTAGCCACACAAGTTTGTTGTTGTTTATTCGGGTTCTTTCTTATTTTCTCCTTACTCGTTTATAAGCCAACATTTTTGTTGTTCATATAAGGAGGGAGATTTTTTATGTGAAAAATTTTGACACTGGTCATTTTTTATTTGTATTATATTCAGTTTTGTATGATTACATACTTGCTTTTAAAGCACTTTTTCGTATCATTGAATGACTTTGAATGATCAACAACAACTTGAGTGTGCTACCACCAAGTTTTTTCTCAACTATTTTTGGCTGGAATTATAGCTATTTCACGACTTGCCAAAGTCGATCATCAGATTCCTTTGCTCTAGTGGTGCTGGTCTACTTTTTTTCATTTTAATTGAAAAACTTCTTGTGCCTTCATCGTGTATTGAATCATGACCAGCCGTGTAGTAGCCAACGCACTTCGCATCACGCCCCCGAGCCCTTATGATCAGATCCAACCTAATGCAGGTTTTTCTGTTTACCAATAGCATTGAAACGACTCGCGCTTTTATCATCCACACAAGTTTGTTCTTGTTTATTCGGGTTCTTTCTTATTTTATCCATACTCGTTTATAAGCCAACATTTTTGTAGTTCATATAAGGAGGGAGATTTTGTATGTGAAAGATTTTGACACTGGTCATTTTTTATTTGTATTATATTCAGTTTTGTATGATTACATACTTGCTTTTAAAGCACTTTTTCGTATCATTTAATGACTTTGAATGACCAACAACAACTTGAGTGTGCTACCACCAAGTTTTTTCTCAACTATTTTTGGCTGGAATTATAGCTATTTCACGACTTGCCAAGGTCGATCATCAGATTTCTTTGGTCTAGTGGTGCTGTTAAGCAACATAAAAAAAAAGTCAACATTTACTCACTTTATTATTATCAATTAATAATTTGTGAGTATGTAGCCTACATATATGTAATATTGACTAACTTTATTATTATGAATTAATACCGTTTAAGCATTAAGTAGGTAGAATATTAATTATAAAAGAGGCATTTGGCCCAACAATAAATATCATTTTAATTACAATGTGTTTGTACTTATTTCGATCAGCTCATTATTGCAAGATCAGGTTTCAAGTGCCTGCATTTTGTATTCATCAAAATCTTATAGCTTGTACTATAAGATCAACCAAAACACCATTCTTATTATTTGTACAATAAGACAGCATCATAATCATCACTCTTATAGTTTGCACTATATGACCCACTACATTCAGTGTTATTGTTTGTACATTAAGACTCACCATTTGGTGACCCCGATCTTTAAATCGTCAACCTAAGGACCTTATCAGTGAAACTATATTCATCTGCTGGAATCGAAAATTGAAGAAAAGCCACGATGGATAACGCGATAGCCAAACAACTTCATGCCGGAAAAGACATCCAAACTATCATCCGGAACTTCAACAAGGGTTCGCCTTCGCGAAAAATGACGAAGGAATATTTTGCTTCACGTCTAATCCGAATCGAAGCAATTTGGAAAGATTTTAAGACCAGAGACGAAGAAATTCGGTCTTCGAATTCAAAAATCGATGACAAATATTTCGCTTCCAGTTATTTCAATAGAAGATGATACACAACCAAGACCTACCGCTAGTACAAAAAATGTGGTATCTAAAGACAAATGTGTCTGGTGATGCAGAACGCCTGCTAAGACATTTGTAATTTACAGAGGAGAACCATACAATCGCATGGAACACCCTTCAAGATCGTTTCAGCAACAAAAGGGCCCAGACATTGTCCCTTATCCAAAAGATTCTGCGTTTACCGCAGCAAAACTCCGAAATAAGGGTCATAAGAGAATTTCATAATACAATTCATGAATGTTTAGCAGCCTTGAAGGCTCTCAGTATTGATACAGACTCATGGGCTCCTCTACTCATCCACCTATTAACGAAGAAACTAGATCGACAAAGTCATCTACTCTATGAGCAATGCGTCAAAAACCCTCGAGAACTTCCAACAATGGAAGAATTTTTCAAGTTTTTAAAGAACCGTTTTGAGGCCCTAGAAGCTGTTGGGGGAAAAGAGAGAACCAAGTTGGTATCCAACATTGCTACCCCAATACTGACAACTGCGAGGTATGATGCAATAAGTGCCGTCCAATATTTTACTGTGAAAAGTTCCTGAAGATGTCAGCTGCTGAAAGACTGAAGTGGACTCAAAAACGACATCTATGCGTGAACTGCTTCAAGGCTAATCACACCACAAAAACATGTTTGGCACGTAGCTGCACTAAATGCCCAGGCAAGCACAATACCTTATTGCATTTAGAAAGAACCATTTCTTCAAACCCAGACCAAAAGAAACCAATTCAAACTACAACCATCGTAGCAGGTTCTACATCCACCAAACCAGTGGCATCAGAACGGGGATATTCATCACCACCAGGATAAAAAAGTTAATGCGAATTATAAGGGACATCGATAAATAAGACACGGAAATTTCTCCGCATTAGTTCAGCCGCCATCCCTGGAGATAAAATCTGACACAACAACCACCTACAATCACCGAATATCACGCCACACATCTTTCCTATCATTCTTTCTCTTCCTTAAACTCACCCTCACGCCCGCGCTGTGTTGAAACATTTAAAGGGTATTCATAATCGCTTGAGCGCGTGTAGATTATAAAAAAACAAAAAAAAAAAAAAACCACTCACTGTAGCCACCATCCAACAAATAAACAACAAACAAGGCTTTGTTCAGTTGAGGGCCAAGAGGTCAGTCATGACTTCAGCGATTCAATCAACTGCACAATCAAAACCCTAGGTCTAATCTGGCAGCCGAAATCGGACCAGTTAAGTGGAAGAGCAAAGAAACCCGATGCCAGCTCAATCACTTAACGTTCAGTCAGCTCAGATCTAGCACGTATTTTCGATCCACTAGGACTCTTTGGTCCGATAGTAGTCAAGGCCAAAATCTTCATGCAACAGCTGTGGCACCTAAAACTTTCATGGGATGACAATCTACCACAACATCTAAGAGAAGAGTGGCTAGTCTTCAGAAACAGCATATCGACGCTCAATCAGGCAAGGGTTCCCAGGCATATCTTCAACCAAAATAATCCTACGTCCATACAAATTCACATATTTGTGGATGCATCAGAACAAGCTTATGGGGCAGCTGTGTATCTTCGGTCGACTTATAAAGATCGAACAATTATCGTCAGACTACTTTGGGCCAAATCACGAATTGCTCCGGTTAAACGACAAACCCTTCCTAGACTTGAATTATGCGCTGCAGTGCTCGGAGCCGAACTCACAACAAGAGTCAGAGAAAACTTACGACTTCAAAACACACCAACATTTTTCTGGGCAGATTCACAGATCGTCCTATCATGGATCAATTCTACTTCATGTTCATTCCATTCGTTCGTGGCTAATCGAGTTGCGAAAATCCAATAATGTTCATTGGCAGCTCAGTGGTGTCACGTCCCATCCAAGGAAAATCCAGCAGACCTTTTATCACGGGGAATATCGGCAGCTAGTTTCATGTTATGCAGCATGTGGTTTTATGGACCGTTCTTCCTGCATGGGATTGAGTCAACATGGCACCAACCATTCATAAGAGAGCCTGAAATACCCTCCGATCTAGAGAGAAAAAGAAAACACACGCAGTAGCACTACAACAAAATTCTTCAAGCGAAATGATCCATCAGATAGAACATCGAAATTCCTTCAAGTTTCTGCAACATTCGATGGGCTACATCCTACGGTTCACCAATAGAGCCAGGAAAATAGACACAGGGTTAGTAGAACACACTACATTTTCGCCGACGGAACTCAATGAAGCTCTCATGGCAATCGTGAAACAAATACAATCACCTGAGTTCAGAAATGAAATCCAAGATCTTAAGAGTCACAGCGGATTAAGCAGATACAGTGCATTGATTACCTTGACACCCTTTTTAGACAAAAAGAGAATCTTACCCCATACTGATGCCATATAATGAACCCTTCACAAAATTGCTATTCAAGGTGAAACATGACGAGCATAACCACTGTGGACCACAAACATAATTATCAATTTTAAGGCAGCAATTTTAGCCAATTAAGGGAAATGTCATGGCTCGACGCACAGTTCACAACTGCATCAGATGTACCAAAACCAGCCCACAATTGATGACTCAAGTAATGGAAAATCTTCCAGCTGATCGCGTCACAAGAAACAGACCTTTCTTAAACTCTGGTGTGGACTTTTGTGGCCCCTGTGGGTACACTACTAAATTAGAGGAAAGAAGCCGCACAAGGTTTACCTAGCAGTTTTTTGTTGTCTTGCAACTAAGTCAGTTCATTTAGAAATATTGACTGACTTAACAACAGAAGCATTCATTGGAGCACTACGAAGATTTATTAGTCGCCGTGTACGAATTCAAACCCTTTACTGTGACAATGCAACCAACTTCGTGGGAGTAAAGAATCAACTTCATGAACTAACCAGTGTACTACACACCACTGAAGCAAAAGAAGCCATAACCAAGGCAAGCAGCATCAAGGTGAGGACAACGTTGTTCGAGTAGTCAACGTCAAAACCAAATCTGGAATACTCAAACGACCAATTCATCGATTAGCCCCACTGTTCAACGACGATGACAACACTAAAGAACCACAAGATACATCCTCACCACCCGAACCATTGAGGATTGAAACCGTAGAAACACCAACAAAACGAAGAAGGATGCAATATATTCCATTAGTCACCACCGTTATACTGTGTCTGCTTCTGCTACCAATTATGTGTACATCACCAAGAAACATCAAGATTTAGCAACAATCCTGGAATATATTTCGAAAATCTTGGGTCTACAAACTTAGTTGCAAATGAATGGAAAATAATTGTTTACTACGACCTCGCACCCATTCCGTCAGAGTTGGAAGCATTCAGCAATGGAACAACAGCTCTTCAGCATCTATGTAACCAACTACAGTTAAGAACAACATGCTGTGCGTTAGTAAAACACTTCACAAATATGAAGAACACTCTACAATCAGACACCAACCAAATTTCTAGACGTCGAACTTCACGTGCGGCAATCAACATAGTCGGCAATTTAGCACATTCACTGTTTGGAATACTTGATTCCGACTACGCTGAAGAAATGTCCAAAACCATCAATCAAGTGAACACCAATGAAGAACATCTATTAACAATGCTAAAAAATCTGACTTCCATAATAGATTCCACCATCAACATAATGAAACAAGATCAACTGGAAGGAAGGGAACGCATCGCCAGAATTGGAGAAACTACTGATCAACTTAGAATCTATCAAATCTTTACATCCTTTACAATGCAATTAATGATCAGGGTTTCAAACTTGCAACGAATTGAGGACGCTATTCGCGACACGTTTACGGAAGTACACTATGGAACCATCAGCCCCCTTCTGCTATCAACAGCTCAATTGAGAGCAGAAATTATCAACATCAAATACAATTTACCCCAATCCCAAAAATTATCATTTGAGTAAGAAGACTTGCTTCATTTCTATAAGGTCTCAACAACAAAAGGACATGCAACTGGAAATCGCCTATTATTTGTCATCCAAATTCCACTAGTTGAACAAGAATCCTTCAATCTATTTCACCTTATACCCTTTCCTTCAATTGTCAATAATACACTTCTGATCATCAATCCGGCAATAGAAATTCTAGCCATAAATCATCACAAAGACCAATACTTTGCAGTGACAGCATCTGAACTCAAAGAGTGTGACAAGGGAAATGACATGCAATATTTCTGCACCAACAGAAAGGCAAAATACCACACTGTTTCACAGGCATACAATTGCGAATTTAATCTATTCAACAACAATACTGTACCTTCATGCAATGTACTAAAGCCAAGCAATGACCTGATCTGGACCCAGCTGAACAGCAGAAATCACTGGATATTCGGAACCCTTCACAACATTCAACTAATTGCTGTATGTAAAACCAAACCTCTTCAAATTGAACTCACTGGATCCGGCCTTCTATCAATCGAAGATAATTGTGTCCTGAGAAATAATCGTTTTCCCATCCAAGGAAGTCAGACGTCAATCAACACTCGACAATCATCTTACATCAGCTTTGGAAATATCTCTTCAATTACCAAACCTAATGATGTTCCCGCAGCACTAGAATTACTTCCAACATTCAACAAATCTCATTTAGAATCTTTGAACCATCTCCAGACTCAACTCGCTGCCATTCAACATGAAGATCTCGCCAATTTAAACAACAAAGTTTTCCTCAACAGCATTCATCACCACTCCGTCAGCTATTTGGCTCTCCTTCTTTCAATTTGCGTTGGAATTGAAATTATTTACAAACTTCGGAAGAGAGTGACGTCAGTTCCAAATTCCACTTCAGTTCCGCAAACTCGAACACAATACAACGTTAATGTAATATGAGAACACAGCTGAATGCAATCCCATTCAACGCGAGGAAGTATGTTAAGCAACACAAAAAAATAGTCAACATTGTTGACCTACATCGTAGCAAAAGCAACGACGCCGATGACGACGAAAACCTACATTAGCACCAAACCACCAAAAAGTGCAACGATCGAAAAATGTGGTATTCAGCCTACATTTATGTATGTCGACTCACTTTATTGTTATCAATTAATAATTTGTAAGCATTAAGTATGTAGCCTATATTTATGTAATATTGACTCATTTTATTATTATGAATTAATACCGTGAAAGCATTAAGTAGGTAGCATATTAAGTATAAAAGAAGTATTTGGCCCAACAGTAAATATCATTTTAATTACAATCGTGTTTATACTTATTTCGCTTAGCTCATTATTGCAAGATCAGGTTTCAAGTGCCTGCATTTTGTATTCATCAAAATCTATCTAAATCTTATAGTTTGTTTTTGCTCTCAGTATTGATACAGACTCATGGGCTCCTCTACTCATCCACCTATTAACGAAGAAACTAGATCGACAAAGTCATCTACTCTATGAGCAATGCGTCAAAAACCCTCGAGAACTTCCAACAATAGATGAATTTTCAAGTTCTTAAAGAACCGTTTTGAGGTGCTAGAAGCTGTTGGGGGAAAAGAGAGAACCAAGGCGGTATCCAACATTGCTACCCCCAACACTGAGAACTGCAAGGTATGTGGCAATAAGAGCCGTCCAATCTTTTATTGTGAAAAGTTCCTGAAGATGTAAGCTGCTGAAAGACTGAAGTAGACTC
Source organism: Philhelius pedissequus (assembly GCA_910595825.1). Classification (NCBI taxonomy): domain Eukaryota; kingdom Metazoa; phylum Arthropoda; class Insecta; order Diptera; family Syrphidae; genus Philhelius; species Philhelius pedissequus. Next base: position 135,813,825 of record OU343160.1, read on the forward strand.
GAAAACGACATTTATGCGTGAACTGCATCAAGGCTAATCATACCACAAAAACAGGTTAAGCACGCAGGTGCACTAAATGTCCAGGCAAGCACAATACCTTATTGCATTTAGAAAGAACCATTTCTTCAAACCCAGACCAAAAGAAACCAATTCAAACTACAACCATCGTAGCAGGTTCTACATCCACCAAACCAGTGGCATCAGAACGGGGATATTCATCACCACCAGGATAAAAAAATTAATGCGAATTATAAGGGACATCGATAAATAAGACACGGAAATTTCTCCGCATTAGTTCAGCCGCCATCCCTGGAGATAAAATCTGACACAACAACCACCTACAATCACCGAATATCACGCCACACATCTTTCCTATCATTCTTTCTCTTCCTTAAACTCACCCTCACGCCCGCGCTGTGTTGAAACATTTAAAGGGTATTCATAATCGCTTGAGCGCGTGTAGATTATAAAAAAAAACAAAAAAAAAAAACCACTCACTGTAGCCACCATCCAACAAATAAACAACAAACAAGGCTTTGTTCAGTTGAGGGCCAAGAGGTCAGTCATGACTTCAGCGATTCAATCAACTGCACAATCAAAACCCTAGGTCTAATCTGGCAGCCGAAATCGGACCAGTTAAGTGGAAGAGCAAAGATACCCGATGCCAGCTCAATCACTTAACGTTCAGTCAGCTCAGATCTAGCACGCATTTTCGATCCACTAGGGCTCTTTGGTCCGGTAGTAGTCAAGGCCAAAATCTTCATGCAACAGCTGTGGCACCTAAAACTTTCATGGGATGACGATCTACCACAACATCTAAGAGAAGAGTGGCTAGTCTTCAGAAACAGCATATCAACACTCAATCAGGGAAGAGTTCCCAGGCATATCTTTAACCAAAATAATCCTACGTCCATACAAATTCACACATTTGTGGATGCATCAGAACAAGCTTATGGGGCAGCTGTGTATCTTCGGTCAACTTATAAAGATCGAGCAATAATCATCAGACTACTTTGTGCCAAATCACGAATTGCTTCGGTTAAACGACAAACCCTTCCTAGACTTGAATTATGCGCTGCAGTGCTCGGAGCCGAACTCACAACAAGTGTCAGAGAAGACTTACGACTTCAAAACACACCAACATTTTTCTGGACAGATTCACCAATCGTCCTATTATCGATCAATTCTACTTCATCATCATTCCATTCGTTCGTGGCTAATCGAGTTGCGAAAATCCAAGAATGTTCATTGGCAGCTCAGTGGTGTCACGTCCCATCCAAGGAAAATCCAGCAGACCTTCTATCACGGGGAATATCGGCAGCTAGCTTCATGGCATGCAGCATGTGGTTTTATGGACCGTTCTTCCTGCATGGGATTGAGTCAACATGGCACCAACCATTCATAAAAGAGCTTGAAATACCCTCCAACCTAGATAGAAAAAGAAAACACACAGTGGCAGTAGCACTACAACAAAATTCTTCAAGCAAAGTGATCCACGAGATAGAACATCGAAATTCCTTCAAGTTTCTGCAACACTCGATGTGATACATCCTACGGTTCACCAATAGAGCCAGGAAAATAGACACAGGGTCAGTAGAACACACTACATTATCGCCGACGGAACTCAATGAAGCTCTCATGGCAATCGTGAAACAAATACAATCATCTGAATTCAGAAATGAAATCCAAGATCTTAAGAGTCACATCGGATTATGCAGATCTAGTGCATTGATTACCTTGGCACCCTTTTTAGACGAAAGTGGAATCTTACGAGTTGGAGGCAGACTAGAGGCCGCTCCAATCTCCTTCGATGCCAGACACCCCATACTGATGCCATATAATGCACTCATCACAAAATTGCTATTCAAGATGAAACATGACGAGCATGACCACTGTGGGCCACAAACATTACTATCAATTTTAAGGCAGCAATTTTGGCCAATTATGGGAAAGGTCATAGCTCGACACACAGTTCACAACTGCATCAGATGTACCAAAACCAGACCACAATTGATGAATCAAGTAATGGGAAATCTTCCAGCTGATCGCCTCGCAACAAACAGACCTTTCCTAAACTCTGGTGTGGACTTTTGTGGCCCCCTGTGGATACACTGCAAAATTAGAGGAAAGAAGCCGCACAAGGTTTACCTAGCAGTTTTTTGTTGTTTTGCAACTAAGGCAGTTCGTTTAGAAATAGTGACAACAGAAGCATTCATTGGACCTCTGAGAAGATTTATTAGTCGCCGTGGACGAATTCAAACCCTTTACTGTGACAATGCAACCAACTTGTGTGAGGAAAGAATCAACTTCCTGAACTAAACAGTGTACTACACACCCCTGAAGCAAAAGAAATCATAACCAAGGTAAGCAGCAACAAGGGAATAACATTCAAATTCATCCCACCGGTGGCTTATGGGAAGCTGCTGTCAAATCAGCTAAGCATCTTTTAGTCAAAACAATCTCCACGTCGTCACTTACATATGAAGAACTGGGAACCAAAGTCACTGAAGTCGAAGCCATCCTCAATTCTAGACCACTCACTACTCTCTCATACAATCCAAATGACCTACTTCAGAAAAAAATTAATCTTCGAAACCGATGGAATTCCATCTGCCACTTGAAACATGCATTCTGGCGACGATGGTCAAATGAATACTTAAGTCAACTACAACAAAGAAACAAATGGAATCAGCATAAATAAAACGTCAGAGTTGGCGACGTAGTTATAATTAAGGAAGACAACACGCCCACACTTCAATGGCCGTTGCGAAGAATTGTTCAGGTCTTTAAGGGTGACGACAACGTTGTTCGAGTAGACAACGTCAGAACCAAATCGGGAATACTCAAACGACCAATTCATCGATTCGCCTCACTGTTCCAGGACGATGACAAAACTAAGGAACCACATGATACATCCTCACCACCCGAACCATTGAGGAATCAAACGGTAGAAACACCAACAAAACGAAGAAGGATACCATATGTTCTATTAGTCACCACTGTTATACTGTCATTGCTTCTGCTACCAATTATGTGTGCATCACCAATAAAAATATCAAGATTTAGCAACAACCCAGGAATATTTTTCGAAAAAATGGATCTACAAACTTAGTGCAAATGAATGGAAAATAATTGTCTACTACGACCTCGCACCCATTCGGTCAGAGTTGGAAGCATTCAACAATGGAACAATAGCTCTTCAGCATCTATGCAACCAACTGCAGTTAAGAACAACATGCAGTGCGTTAGTAACACACTTCAAAAATATGAAGAACAGTCTACAATCAGACACCAACCTAATTTCATAGTCGCCAATTTAGCACATTCACTGTTTGGACTACCTTATTCCGACTACGCTGAAGAAATGTCTAAAAACCATCAATCAAGTGAACACCAATGAAGCACATCTATTACCAATGCTTAAAAATCAGACTTCCATAATAGATTCCATCATCAACATAATGAAACAAGATCAACTCGAAGGAAGGGAGCGCATGAGTATACTTCAGAAGCAAGTTACACACATCATCGCGAGAATTGGCGAAACTACTGATCAACTTATAATCTACCAAATCTTTACATCATTAACAATCCAATTAATGATCATGGCTCCAAACTTGCAACGAATTGAGAACGCTATTTGCGACAAGTTTACGGAAGTATACTATGGAACCATCAGCCCTCTTCTTCTATCACCAGCTCAATTGAGAGCAGAAATTATCAACATCAAAAACAATTTACCTCAATCCCAAAAATTACAATTTGTTCAAGACGACTTGCTTCATTTCTATAAGACCTCAACAACAAAAGGACATGCAACTGGAAATCACCTGTTATTTGTCATCCAAATTCCACTAGTTGAACAAGAATCCTTCCATCTTTTTCACCTTATACCCTTTCCTTCAATTGTCAATAATACACTTCTGATCATCAATCCGGCAATTGAAATTCTAGCCATAAATCATCACAGAGACCAATACTTTGCAATTAGAGCATCTGAGCTCAAAGAGTGTGACAATGGAAATGACATGCAATATATCTGCGCCACCAGAAAGGCAAAATACCATACTGGTTCACAGGCATACAATTGCGAATTTAATCTATTTAACAACAATACTGTGCCATCATGCAATGTACTAAAACCAAGCAGTGACCTGATCTGGACCCAGCTGAACAACCAAAATCACTGGATATTCGGAACCCTTCATAACATTCAACTAGCTGCTGTATGTAAAACCAAACCACTTCAACCTGAACTCACTGGATCCGGCCTTTTTTCAATCGAAGATAATTGTGTCCTTAGAAATTATCCTTTTACCATCCAGGGAAGTCAGACGACAATCAGCACTCTACAATCATCTTAAATCAAGCTTAAAGCTTTGGAAATATCTCTTCAATCGCCAAACACAATGATGTTCCCGCAGCACTAGAATTACTTCGAACATTCAACAAAACTCATTTAGAATCTCCAGTCTCAACTCGCTGCCATACAATACGAAGATCTCGCCAATTTAAACAACAGAGTTTTCCTCAACAGCATTCATCACCACTCCGTCAGCTATTTGGCTCTCCTTCTTTCAATTTGCGTTGGAATTGCAGTTCCAAATTCCACTCCAGTTCCGCAAACTTGAACACAATACAATGTTAATGTAATATGAGAACACAGTTGGATGCAATCCCATTCAGTGCGGGGAAGTATGTTAAGTACAACAAAAACAGTGAACATTGCTGACCTACATCATAAGCAATTAAGCAACGACGACGATGACGACGAAAACCTACACTAACCACCAAAAAGTGCAACGATCGAACAATGTGGTGATCAGCCTACATTTATGTATATCGACTCACTTTATAATTATCAATTCATACTTTGTAAACATTAAGTATGTAGCCTACATTTATGTAATATTGACTCACCTTATTATTATGAATTAATACCGTGTAAGCATTAAGTAGGTAGCATATTAAGTATAAAAGAGGTGTTTGACCCAACAATAAATATCACCTTAATAACAATCGTGTTTGTACTTATTTCGATCAGCTCATTATTGCAAGATCAGGCTTCAAATGGCTGCATTTTGTATTCATCAAAAGCTTATAGTGTGTACTATAAGATCAACCAAAACACCATTCTTATTATTTGTTCAATAAGACACAACATCTTTATAATCATCACTCTAATAGTTTGTACTATAAGACCCACTACATTCATTCTTATTGTTTATGCATTAAGACTCAACAACACCATCGACTAACATAAAACCACTACTAGTCCAACAAAGTAAATTATCTTCGTTATTGTCGAAGGAATCGATAATCGTTTTCAAGTCTGGGTCGGCCAATTGTTCGTCTCTGATTTCTTTTGATCTTCATCTTGGCATGTTTACTTCAATCGAGCAAATAATACAGTATATGTTCTTTCTCAAGACAGGGAGGACGGGAAAGAGTATCAGCGACAGCGTTATTTCTTACTTTTAGGTCATCAACCAATGCTGTTGGTCGGTTAGTATTTTGACATCAGAACATTCAATGTATCCACGGAACTTTTCAACAGCCAATGCTTTTGGTTCAGTTGTGGAGTAGTTTCGTCCCGCAGGTAAAAGTAAACGGCTTTCATATTCAACAGGGTGTTCCATCTTCTTTTCCCGCTGGAGTAAAACAGCACCGATAGCATTGCTGCTGGCATCGGTTTTCAATACGAATGGAACTCCTTTAACTTGTTGTAAAATTGGATGTTAAGATTTTATTAAGTTTATCAAAAGCGTTTTGCTCTTCAATTTCCAAATTACTTTTTTTGTCAGATTAGACAGTGGTTTTGAAATATCCGCAAAGTTAGGTAAAACTCTACTCTACCAGGAACAGGTTTGCAGGAATGGCAATACTTGTTTGGGGTGGAGCTAGTAATAGAATGGCATCTGTCGTGGCGGGATCAACATTGAAGCCATTTGGTGTCAGAACATGACCCAAATAATTAATTTCTGAGCAACAAAATTTGCATTTATTATGGTTAAGACGGAAACCAAATTGTATTAATCGTTTAAAAACTTTCTGTAGGTCCTTCAGATGTACTGAAAAGCTTTTAGAGCAGATAATAATATCATCGAGGTAGTGTAGTATTAGAATTTGTGGTAGACCATTTCTGAACTTGCCGGTTAAGCGTTGGAAAGTTGCAGGTGCATTTCGCAGTCGAAAGGACATTCACTTAAAGACGTAGAAACCAAATGACGTTACGAAAGCAGTTTTATTTGTCTTCTTCTACTTCCTTTATCTGCCAGTATCCAGATCGCGGATCTAATGTTGACATATATGGGGTGCTTTTCGCTGCACGAAGCAGGTCATCCATTCGTGGCGCTGGGATTGTAACAGCGTTAAGTTTTCGTTAGTCCACGCGGATTTGAATGCTACATTACTCTTTGGAACCATAACTTTTCTTCGATTATACCTTTTCTTAAAATATCATCAATTTCGGCTTTCAGTTGGATTTCTGGTGCATTTGAAATCGGTTTTTGTAATCCGGTATTTATTTTGTGGAGTTGTTACTTCTCAAAATAAATCATTCTGTTCCTTGAGCATGCTTTCAAGATCTTGTTTTCCTGGTCCACTTATCGCGCAAGCTTCTTCTAGATGTAGTTTGATGTAAACCAGTTATCCACACATGAGTCTACCCTTTTTTGTTCGCTGAATAGATCGTTACATTTCTCTGGTGTTCTCAACTGTTGGAGAATATGAATCTGAAAAATATAGCTTCAATTGCGAGAGGGGCGTAGTCATTGTCTCTTCTTCATTTTTGGCATTACCAATAGGACTTAGGATCTCCTGACTTTCTGTCCATGTCAGATAAGCTGAAACTTCTTCCAACTTATCATCTTTTCCGGGGTTTTGTGGTATTTTGGTTTTTGATCCGACTGAGATGCTTTAAAGTGGCTCTGAGCGGTTGCTACTATTTGTTTTGTTGCGTTACATTTTGTAAGTTTAAAATTAAAAGTTGTTGAAGGATCATCAATAAAATGGAATGCTCTTTGAGCGAATGTTCAGAACTAATCCGCATTGCTCATCCGCATGCGATAAAACGGATTTTCCTTAATCTTTTTCCAATAATGATCTCCACCACCATAGAATGAACAATTTGTTTTATTGGAACTCCGTTAGCCAAAGTTATTTCTGCATTCACCTTTTGAAAAGAACATCCTCTTTCCAATCTTTGCGACGTTGGTCCTAGCTGCGGTATCGACATAAGCTTCTCCTTTGAGTCCAACTACAGAGACAATTCTTTAGATGATTGTTGATTCAATCAGGTTGAAATCTAGCATGGTTGGGCTATTAGCGTTCTTGTTACTGCACGTAGGGCAATTTTTTTTTTTTTTTAATTTAACTATAATGTAAGACACCTAAGGTCTTTTAAATGCAACCTGAATTGCACGGCACTAGTTTGGCACAGTGGATTTGAGAACCAGGTATTGACTGTCTCATTTTAACCCATGGGCGGCATCCAATTAAAATTGGAGGTATATAAAAGAATGCGCCTAGCGTGGGGATCAAACCCACACGTCCTAGTTAGCAATCGAGCACTTTATCCACTGCGCCATTGCCACCCACACCTAATTTGTTCTAAAAAGAACCTGCCGCTCCGCAACCGTAGCAATTAAGTGTTGGCTTTTTTGTATCGTTTTGGCTATTAGCCTTTTTAAAGCATTGCTCTGCTAAATGACGCTGCTTCCTACAAAATGTGCAGTGCTTTTTTTTGAATCCTCAAAAGGTTTAGCTGAAGTTTTGGCTTCGATTTTTGTCATTTCAACTTCTCGGGCTTCCTTTAAGAGCTCCTGGAAACTTCTCACTGATCTTATAGGAACTTTTTCCGTTATGAACAAAAGAATTTATCAGTAAATCATGTTAAGCATTATTTCCTCCGAAATATAATCTTTCAACTGCGAAAAAAGCGTTCCCTTCTTGCAAACAAATTCGTCACCCGTCTCATTATATTTTATTCAAAAATTACAGCATATATTCTCCATGACGGCTTTGGTGAAGCAAAAGATGAACGCATTAACTTCATTGCATTATCAGATGTTTTTTTATGCCATGCCACCAATTCAATGCAAAACTTTCCAGCAATAGAGGAAAACCGATTATAACATTGCTACAGAAACATTTTCTGTATTCTTGTAGACGGTAATCGTTGATATAAAATCTTCCAGCTTTGAAGTGTTTCTCCCACACATCAAAACGAGCGGTACACCTACTGAACGTACCCTATATTTATTTGACGCCAATAGAAGATACCAAGCGATTAAGCTGCTGTTATGATAAGATAATCGTAGGTAGACGATCAGATGGCATTGTTGGGTTTGATTCTTCACTTTGCCCTCTCTTCAATAATTGTGATGATTCCAGCCCATGGATATTCAAATTCTGATATATTCGGAAGAATCTGAATTAGGGGGTGGCCGTGGCGCGACAGATGTGTGCTCTCCTATCAACCTCGTGGTTGCAGGTTCGATTCTTGTCGTTGTCTATGTCTTCTTACATTCCATTAAAAACCAATTCTAAAATTTGTCATAAAATAAGTTTTTGATTTACTCATTACATGCTGCTTAGGCATAACACTAACAACATGTGATTAAGTAAACTAACATACCCATTAATATGACAACAAAATAAACAAAATAATGCGAATTATAAGGGACATAAATAAATAAGACACGGTAATTCTCTCCGCATTAGTTCAGCCGCCATCCCTGGATATAAATCTGAGACAACAACCAGCTCTAGTCTCAGAACATCGCGCCACATATCTTTCCTATCCTTCTTTACCTTCATTCACCGGATGCCCGCGCTGTGTTAAAGACATATAAAGGGTATTCATAATCCCTTGAGCGCGTGCAAAATTATTAAAAAAAAGACGAACAGCTTTTTGGGGAGTAATCTGCCTCTTGTTTTACTGACAGACACTCAACATTCCTCATACCTTGTTGTAAAAACTGTGATACGCCTTTCGGTTTGTGAAGTCGATATCAAACATCAGCCTAATTTATAATTGCATTACAGCGAGTATATAGTGCTATGCGCTCCTTATAATGCTTTCGAACTCGAAAATCTCATTTATAAAACGTATGCAACGTTGAATAGATCCATTATAGACTAAACGCGCTTATAGGTTGAATAGAGCCCACATAAGGAAATTATAGTGTCGAAATGTCATTTTGAGTTTCGGCATAAAACAAAAAAAAAAAACAAAATGCCTTTAAATTTTGTACCCTTTTTAAATGATTTCAATAATTTAAATGTAAAACTTCCAACGCCAAGAAGAAGAAAACTGTATAAAAAACGATTCAATCCAATGAATCATAAAAATGGAGACTTAAACAAAAAATACAGGTTTTCGAAAGCAAATATGCTTAAATTATTGAAATTGTTCGCTTGGACCTTTTTCGGTTGTGTGACGCCGTCCATGACGAAATCCGGTAGCCAACCTGCATAAATTTAAGCTAAACCTAAAATTGTTGTGCTTAAAAAAGCAAATTCACAACTTTTAGAATAAATACCAAAACCAAAAAGTGCGTTTTGCTGCTCAGAACCTGACCCTACTCATACACATAATACTCGACATATGATATAGTGGCGGTACTACTTATTTTGTATTATTACTTATTTTGTTTTCATCAAATCACAATCATAACACCAACAAAAGTTTTAGTTGCGATTTCTGACAAACAGCTGATTTGATCATGACAGCCAAATATAATAGATTTCCCGTTTTTGGTACTTTTTGGACATAAAACCCTGCATAACTATAATTTATTGGAAAATTTTTCAAAAATAGGAATTTATGGAAGGGATACATATGACCTTATTCACTGTATAACTATTCATCTGTTTAGAGCATTCTAATAAATAAGACTGCTTATGTATACACAAATGCTAAAAATTGAATTGAAAAAATGTTCGATCTTATTTAAGCGGGGTTTACTGTAGGTCACTTAAACGGGTTCTACTGTATGCACTGTAGTTGAATGTACTGTCCTGTACTCTTACACCACCACAAATATTGTTGTTTGAATTTTCAGTTAAGCGGGTTTGACTGTAGTAGTTTATCCCGGTTCTAATGTATGTACTGCCGTTGAATGTACTTTCCTTTACTCTTACAGCATCAACATCTTTTTTTCTAATTTTCAGTTAAGCGGGATTGACTGTAGTAGTTTATCCGTTGAATGTACTCTTACAGCATCAACATTTTTTTTGAAGTTTCAGTTAAGCAGGTTTGACTGTAGTAGTTTACCCACATATTTTATGCACTAAATTATAACGGGTTATCCATTTTGCGGTTTCAAAGGTAAACGTAAATAAAACACATATAAAATATTTTTTTTTCATGATATTTCTTTTTTATTATAAAGTTTGAACGTTGACATTATGTGTGAAACACTACATCATTCAAATGACAACCACGCGGATTGTTGCAAACATCGATTCGTTTGAGGTGATTTTCGACTTTTTCACACATACTGGGCGGTATCTCAGCCATAACTTGACGAATTTTGGTTTTCAAGTGCTCAAGAGTTAAATGTTTATCTGCATAAAAACGGTCTTTCGCGTAGCCCCACAAAAAAAGTCCACCGGTGTCAAATCGCATGATCTTGGTGGTCATTTGATATCGCTATACTTTTGAAACCGCAAAATGGATAACCCTTTATATTTAGATGTCATTCCTTACTAACTTTTTTAGGTTACAGAATGAACATTATTATATATTTCCATTATATGTGTTTGTTTTTAAAATGTTTGTTAATAATTATTAGCGGGAATTTAATAAACTTTAAATTGAAATTGAATATGTTATACTGTCGTTGAATGTCAGACTATGTCGGGCGCCAATTAAAGCGTTGGTCTTATGCCTGCGTTTGTGTGTGGATGTATAGCTGCCATTGTATGCGTGTGTTTCAACCAAAATCTTCTCTTCGAAAACAGAGCCGGACAACCGTCAGTCACGTTTAGACTGTATACGGTTTTTTCTTCAAAATATCGACAGGGGCAGTTCCATGCGACTAACGAGTGTTCAGCCTATCTACTTCAACAGCCTGCCTATTGCAACACCGACAACGAGACCAATCAGCGCATGTAAATACTTTTTTACTCCAGCTTTAAATTGCTTGCTAACCAGCTTTATTGAACAGGCTGCAATCTTCCTATTTCTTACATTTGGTTCGCCCTTTTATACTTAAATTTAGCAGCACATTATAATTTGTTCTTAATACTAAATAAGTGCTTTGTTGTAAATAAATTAACAATTTTCAAGTTTAATATGTTAATCAAAAATGCGCCGATTATGAAAAATTAACTTAATATTTATAATAATTTAAAACAAAAGGTAATTCAAACAAATATTATATGTTTTTCGTTGTTATATAAGTGATCGTTGTCCTTGAATTTAAAGTTGGACAATGACGGTAGAGTTCGTTCATTATGTTAAGCTGCTGTTGAAAGACATTGCCGGACGACTTCTCAATATTTTGTTCAGTTTTGACTTTTCTTCGATTTTTTTCATTTCCCTTCTGGTAAGACTCTATCCGAACATTTTAGCTCCTGCTCTTTCTTGCTTGTCAAACAAGAAATCAGCTGATCTAATCATTTTGATTTTAATTTGTAAAGTAGTGTATATAAAACTCTCATTTAAAACTTTAAGAAAAAGAAAATCAAACATTGGACGCAAATCTAACAATAAACATATCTCCTGGTGCTTTTGGTAGATCTTAAAATGGTAAGTGCATGTTAATTAAATTGTATTTCGTGCAAAACATTTTCAACATGTTGAGACCAGTTCTTCTATTTTTTATTTTAAATGTGGCAAAGACCGAGAAATATTTCAAATGTGTTTCTTAACTTTTCATTTCTGATTAAAAATTGCAACACCAACGTCACAGAGCTTGAGTCCAAAGTTTTTTCCTAACTTTACCAAAAAAGTAAAGAAAGAGACGTTTTATATCAATTTATGTGGCTTTTGCATAGCGAGAGAAACAAAATCGAAACTTGTATAATTGGGGCTGGCCGTGGCGCGATCGTTGAGTATTCGCCTTTCAACCTCAAGGTCTATGTCCTCATATTTTTCCATTAAAACCAATTCTAAAATAAAATGTCATACAATGAGTTGCTGGTTTGCTCATTACATGCTTTTTAGACATACAAGTAACAACATGTGATTGAGTAAAACTAGTATACCGATAAAATATGACAACGAATAGAAAAACGAATTATGAGGGACATCGATAAATAAGACACGGAAATTTCTCCGCATTAGTGCAGCCGCCAATCCTGGAGATCAAATCCGAGACAACAACCAGTTCTAGTCTCAGAACATCGCGCCACACATCTGTCCTATCCTTATTTATCTTCCTTAACTTCACGCCCGCGCTGTGTTGTAACATTTAAAGGGTAGTATAATCCCTTGAGCGCGCGTAGATTATACAAAAAAAAATAATAACAATTTCAGATAGTGTGGTTTACTCGATGTTTGGAATTCTCAAACATACAGCGCCCCCTGAAAGCTTATGGCCTTTCAGAACAGGGTGAACTATTTTAGGTAGATTGTATACCCCAAATTTGTTAAGAGATCAATTAGTTTTGAATTAGCAAAATCAGGTTAAGCATCAGATGTATGTGCTTCTCCAATTAAGAAATGAGAGGGTGGAGGGTAATTGGATCTTAGAAGTTTGCCACAAGGCGTCGATTTTTATAAATAGGGTATACAGTTCTTCATTATCTCCTATAACACTTTTCAGGTGCGGCTTGACGCACCTAACATCTGGTTACCAGAGACTTCCGCAATGTGGGAGGAAGGTCGAATGAATTTTCAGATAATGTTGTCTTTAGCCAAATGGTTGTTGACTACACAAAAACATCGTCATCGACCACCTGAAGATTCAATAGTAATGTCCGCCAGTTTAACGGATTTATAAGAAATGCACATATCAGCTTTTTTCGACGGCATATGACAACCTTAGGTGACAACTTTATCGGAAGAATCATGAGGCTTAGATTAATTGCGAATTGCCAGCAAGGCGTGAGCTTCAAAATATTCATCCTCGTATTCCATAAATTCAGATTAGCGATCTACATACTCTTGTCCCGACAAAGTCTAAAAGCTCGTTTTGTAGTGCTACAAATTCTAACCATGATTAATTTAGTCTAAATTCTAAAGTTAAAAGTCGTCTTAGTGGGAATCGCACATGCATATTATGTTGATTTAAAACCTCGAATATGTTCCTTCCAATTTATGTTTGAGTCTATTAGAACCCCCAGATATTTAAAGTCCGACTTAAAGTAGACAACTGTGTTTCGGAAAATTCCCTGGGAAAGCTTGTTTCCGATAACAATAAATTCCGAATTGAACTTTTAAAAGGAAATATTTATTCACGATAACCCCTAATAGGTCTCAATATTATTTATCTGCCTTCAGTATACCACCAATTGTCAAAACACCCCAGTTGAACATCAACCAGCGTAGTAGATATACATGACAAATTACAAATAAAGAGAAAATAAAGAAAAGAATAAAAACTTAGACGAGATGGAAGCAGAGCTATCTAATTTATTTGCGTGCTAACAATCGCATGGGGGAATCGGTGAATTTTCCAAATGCTAAAAAAATGCAGTTAAGACTTTTAGTCGCAACATTTAATTTAATTTAATTCAATTAAGCTTAATACAAGCAGAAATGGGCGTAGTTGGTGCTTTGGGTTGGAAGGCGGAAGAAAGGAACGGATCTTAAGTTTCGTGGATTTGTATTAAAATTAATTAGTTTGAGTAGTTCAGGACAGTCAATGACTACAGTGAAAGCTGGTGGATAAACAGATAGATAGAGTCTGTAAGTCAATTATTTGTAAACGGTATTCATAATGGGTAATATAAGGGCATCAGAGCATGGTAAATTGAGTAAAGCGAACCGAAGGAATTTTCGTTGTATAGCTTCAATCCTGAGAGAATGAGTTATTTGAAAAGGAGCCCATACCTGACTTCCATACTCGGGGATTGGCCTAACATATGTGGTGTAAAGAGATTTTGTAACCATGGGATAGGAGAATTCCTTAGACCATCATACAATAAAGCCCAAAGAAGAATTTGCTCTGGCAACGATATGATCAATGTAAAAATTTACCTCTATATCACATATTATCCCAAGATCGCGAATAGAGGAAACTATAGGAATAGATACATTACAAAACTGATACGTTCGGGAAGTCGATTGTAATCGCTTGCGGAAGAAAGACATTGGCATTTTTGAATATTAAGTTCAAGATACGTTTTATTGCACCAGGTAAAAAAGGTGTTTGGGTTGTGTTGAAGAAGGGAAGAGTCAAGAGAAGATGAGATTGCTTTTACTATTTTAATTTCATCAGCATAAATTGAGAGATCGGATAAGGAAATGATATTACCCGCATCATTGATGGCAAGCACAAATAGGAGTGGGCTTGGATCAGATTTCTAAAGACAACTCTGTATAAATCGAGGTATGATTTGATACATTCAATAAACAAAGGATGAAAGCCGAAGGCTTTGAGTTTGATATAAGTAATTTGGTGATTGATCTTGTCAAACGCTTTACTCAAGTCAGTAGTTATAACATCGACGTCAAATCCTTTTTCTAGAGTTAAGAGTGTCGATGAGACAAATTGGGTAAGATTGGTCGTGGTAGACCTGCCCCTTAAAAATCCATGTAGTAATGTAGAAACAATTGACTTGCAATGAAAAAATATTGAGTCATACACTATGCTTTCAAAGAGCTTGGGTATAGCGGACAGCTTTGGCCTATAGTTCGAAATCTCATTCTTAAAACCCTTTTTAAAGATTGCAAAAATGAAGGATTCTTTCCAGATTGAGTGGAAGACCGCTTGTGAGAGAGACACTTGGAATAGTTTAAAAAGGAGTTCACAGAGAGCATGAGCGCAGTTTTTAAGAAAAATTGCTGGGATGCTATCTGGACGAAAAGTCATCTCTCAACAAGATTAATTTATCACAGGCGGTACGGGGACAGACTGAAAGGGAAACGAGAGATGTATGTGGAGAATTCGACAAAAATATATGGTATTCAAGGTTAAGAACATTCGATGTATTGCAATAAGATAGGCTAAAGAAGGTCGCAAAGAAATTAGCGATCACAGGAATAGGCGTCGAGGAAATTCAGGGTTGAAGGAAGACCATCTTATTTTCTTTTCACGTTTATGAACTGGTAAAAACGCTCATTTTCAAAGATAAGACAAGTCTGCATTTCACTAAGATATGTTTGGTAGAGAGAATGACATAGGTATGAAAAACAGCGGGAGGCTTGTTTGAAGTAGAAAAGATTTATGGGCGTTTGGGATGTCAAGTAAGTTTTCCATGACATATCTCTCACATTGCGGATATTGCGCAACTCTTTTGTGTACCACGGGGGAGATGAAATAACGTTTTTTCGAGCTGAATAAGGAATACATTTACCAAGGCAGGCGAGGATTGAGGTGTAAAAGAAGGAAAGAAATATATTGATGACAGTGGAGGAGTTCATAAAATTACTGAAATGAATACTGTTAAGAAGGAGATTAAGTTGATTGAAGTCGGCTTTGCGGAAGTTGAAGTAAAAAGAGTTTTCAGGATCAACAGACGGACACAATCTTCTAGACAAAAGATGAGGGATAGAGGAGGATGGTAGTGATCCAGGGCAGAGAGAAGATGCAGGCTTTCGGAGATGGTAGAGTTATAAGGGTCGGAGGAAAAGGCAAGGTCTAGTTGTCTCCCTAAGTTCTTAGAGATACCACTTATCTGGAATAGACCTAATTCGAGGTAACAGTCAATGAAGATACATTCTTTATCGGAAGAAGGATTAGATGAAATAAAATAGGATTACAACATAGGCCACGAAATGGATGGAACGCGTTGAGTGTATTTACCATCGAGCAGGCAATTGGTTGAATCACACGGGGTATTTTCCATTTTTAACAGATTAAGATTAATTTAATTATTATTTATTTTATTTTTTTTAAGTTTATCGAGAAAGTGAAAAAAAATGTTTGTTCTTAGCGTCCAGGAAGGAAAATAGTTATATTTTTTGCTAATCCGATGCACAAATCGATGCAAAAAGCGAAATTGCAGATTATCGGTAATGTAGGCTGGGTTGAATTATTATGATTGTTGATGTGGTGAAAAGCACAGATAGCCAATTAAGATGTTAAATTATGTAAATAAAACAAATCAGAGGAAAAATGTGTTGTAATACCAAATATGGAATGCTTGGCAGAATATACTAAATATATATACTACAGTAAAATGAATCACCCATAATGCAAGACTGAAAGCAAAAAAAGAAGTATTGAGACATTTAAAGATGAAAGGTGGTATTTGCTATTCAGTCTTTAATCGGCATTTAGCTTAGTTGTACGTTGGTAGCTCCCAGCAGGCGAAGCAATGGCACTCCGGTTCAGATGTTATGATTGCAGGGTGAATATATTAGGAAAAGTTGACCCTTTACTAACAGTCATAAGTTAGAAGTGACTGTCAGAGTTGTAACTGGCACACTTAGACCCTTGTGATACCACATGAATCCCGAGATAATCTCCCTAGTCGTTGATCCATTTGGAGCTCATAATGAAGTGAAATAGACTGTAGATGCATATTTTGTTTAGATGGCTGAGATCATGGACCAACAATTCTCCAAGATGGAGCTTACGTCTTTGAGATAGAGAGCAGGGCATGTACACAGAATATGAGGAATAGATTCCACCTCTTCGTCGTCCATGCAGCTTCTTGAAAAATCGTTTGAATAAATGCCAAGTATCGTTGCGTGCTTGCCTATGTGGCAGCGTGCGGTTATGACGCCAATTACGGAGCTGATGTGCAATTTGCTTACGGATATCAAACACTTGGAGGGTTTCAGATCAAGTTTTGACCAGAACTGTTTTGTTGTCAGACAGATGGTTGTAGTTTTCCATCTTTGGTTTGTTCTTTCTAAAGCATCTTGTTTCAGCAGTAACTTACATGGAGCGATGGGTATACCTATATTTGGCTTTTCAGGTAACAAAAGTAGTGTCGTTCCACGATTGGCAAGTTAATCAAGCTCACAATTTCCTGGAATATCCCTGTGCCCTGGCACCCAACATACGTGAATATTGAACTTCTCCGCCATCTCCATGAGAGATGAACGGCATTTGAGAGCAGTTATGGAGTTTGTAGAGGACGATTCCAGAGACTATCTGAGCAAATACGGATATCAGTTTTTTATTTGAGCCAGGAGAGGACTTCTCTAATTGTCATAATTTCTGCATGGAACACGCTACAGTGATTAGGAAGACGGAAGGGAGACTTAATTTTAGTCTGTTTGAGTCCACACCTCAACCAATCCCGTCATCAGTTTTTGATCCATCAGTATAAAAATGGATAGCATCATCTTCCAAGAAGCTTAAGTCCTCCCAGACAGATCTTGGAGGAATAGTGACTTCGAAGTTTCTGCCGAATTCTAGTTCTGGGATGGATTAATCAATGTAATTTGGAAGTAATCCGAACAAGTTCAGAATAATAGAATGGCCAATATCATTATTGATCAATTGTGAAGAAGCTTTAAGGCGGGCGGCTATGCTCGCTTCCGTCTGTTTGCTGAAAATATCGATTGGTAGTAGATTGAGTAAAACATCTGGCGCAGCAGAGAGTGTTGTTCTTAATGCTCCGCTTATAAAGATTGAGGCTGATCGTTGGACTTTGCTCAGCTTGTCACTATTTGCAGCTTTTTCTAGAGCGGTCAACCATACTGTTTTTTTTTATGATTTTGCACGCGCTCAAGGGATTATGCATACCCTTTATATGTTTCTAACACAGCGCGGCATCCAGTGAAAGAAGAGAAATAAGGATATAAAGATGTGTGGCGCGATGTATTGAGATGGTGGTCGTTGTCTCAGATTTTATCTCCAGGGATGGCGGCTGAACTAATGCGGCGAAAAGTACCGTGTCTTATTTATTTATGTCTCTTATAATTCGCATTATTTTATTTTATTTCGTTGTCATATTTATGGTAGTTTACTCAACCACATGTTCTTAGTGTTATGCCTGAACAGCATGTAATGAGTAAACCAGCAACTTGTCTTATGACAATTTTAGGAATTCGTTTTTTATGGAATATAAGAAGCCATAGACAACGGCAGGAATCGAACCTTTGACTACGGGATTGACAGGCGGGCACACAACTAACGCGCCATGGCCACCCCCATGTTACGCCATATGTAAGAATCGGTCTGATTAGCGGAATATATAGCCAGTGAGTAATACGGGGTTGAAGGCCCCATTTACTCCATATAGTTTTTTTGCATGAGAAGAGTGCCACTGTTGCTTTCTAACTCTTTCTTCTATATTAGGTTTCCAACTTAATTTTTTATCTAAAATAAGACCCAAGTATTTTGCTTCATCTTAGAATGTTAGTGGAATAATTTGATAGTAGAAGGATCTTATTCTATATGAATCCCAGTGAACAACTTTCCTATATTGTTTAGCTCCTTTTACTTTACCGTCAAGTTCAGCTATATTGGAAGGAGGATTTAATAGTTCTGGTTTTAGCAGACCTTTTAGTATTGGGCCAATCGGTTTTTCAGTAATTTCGGAATTCCAAGCGGCTATGAGTGTCATCATTGAGATTAAATTGAATATATCTATGATCTGCGAACGAGTGTTCTCTCGATATTATGATGAATAATATCCGAGACAAGAGTTACATCTAAAAGTTTCTGCCGTATTCGGGTAACAAATGTGGGTTCACTTCCCACGTTACTTACTATAAGATTAGTACTTAAAATAAAATCAAAAAGAGATTCACCTCTGTCTGATGAGCGTTGGCATCACTACCAATGATGAGGCTTATCTTTTGCCATTCTGCATCCGCGATGAGCCTCTCCAGTGTATTACCGGTTAGGGGCCAAGGTAGTCATGAGAGCCAGAAGGTTCCTCTTGAAGTTTCCAGTCTGGCTGCTGTGATATCTTTATGGCTGAAACGGGGAGTAAATATACGGATAGCTCCTTCTGGCTCAGAAGAACATGATCTAAGCAATCTTCAGTCACCATTTCGGTCAAACTGTCGACTTTCATAGAAGGTTGTGCTATAGTCGAGGATGGCCTGGATTCCTCATCTACCACGGATGGAAGAATTTTGGCTCATTCGGACGGCCTTAAACGCAAACTTCGCGATGCACACGTGAGAAAGCCCGCTCCATAGACGGAAGGATCATTATTCACAACCCTAGCACCCCTGTAGAGGGCCCCACTCGGCGCGTGCCTTGGTTGTGCATAATGTTCCTTCCACTACTCTCCTTAGTAGTGGAAGGATCATTATGCACAACCCCGCCACTATTGAACTTAGGGTTTTCTACCTTCCCACTACTTCTCTCGTTGTGATTTGCACCAGCACAGGGGCCATGACATGCCACAGCCTTGTCGCTGACACAAATAATAGGAGAAACGGCAAACAGCTTTGGCGTCGTGCTGCCGCCCGGTTTTGAAGTCAAACCGGTTTCATCTATCCTCATTTTTCTGTTTTTCATCTTAGTCCCACGAGTAGCGAAGGAACGGTGGTCCGTCTCTACAGAGATTCGCATATAGAGATAAGACTAGTTAATCCGGAGGTTTGCAAGCTATCCGGATACTCCGTTAACGACTGGGCTAGTTTTGAATTGGGCCCCCAGCCAGGTTGATCATCAACACGGGTCGGGTAACACCTAAGATCTAGTCAAATAAGGAAGATTATAGTGGGTTGGGAAGATTAAGGATAGGATTGACGGACAGATTTTTCGCCGTACTGCTAAGGAAGGATTGAAGGTTGTGGAGAACAACGCCGGACACAGCTAATCGCCTAACCGTGCGTCGAGGGTAGTTGTTGGACAGCTATACACCGTACCAATGAGGGGAGTGGATAGGGGGACATGGAATGGAGTCGGTATGGGAAGATTTGAGCGCCCTTTGGTTTCAGGACTCATCTAGAGAGTTTTTCTCGAGACCCTTTGACCTTACTCAGCTTCTACAACTCGACAAGTTTGACGCTCTGGTAGAAGCATCAGTCATAGAAACATGCAAAATTTATGAAGCCGCTGAGAGCAACAAACGTCTGTTGGATACAAATGTATTAAAAATAAATAATTTGGAATCTACTTCGACTAATTCAGTTGAAGCAGTGAGAAAAAAGACATGTGTCAGTTGTGGTCAGACCTGGAACGCATTGCATCGTTGCTTTTGCTCTGCAGCTAATGTCACGTGCAGCACTTGTGGAAAAAATGGTAATTTTGCTAAATTTTGTCGCAACGCTACTAAGAATGTAAACGAGAAGTAGACAAACAACGGCGAGACTAAGGGCAATCGATCATCATCAAGGACAGTTAAGTGTATCAACTGGGGTGTCGAAGGTAAAGAACATTCTGTAGATTTATCAATAGTAGAAAATGTATGTAATATAAATCATTATAGAGTAAATTTAAATTCGAGTGCGCGCGGCCAAGGTGGTTGGTATAAGACATATCATACTGACTGTTCCGTTAATTTCAATTTGGATACCGGTGCAGACGTTAGCTGTATTCCAATAGGCCTAGGGAATAAATAAGATAAAACCAACATTAATCCAACAAATGAAGTATTAACCGATTACGGTTCAAATAGATTACGTCTTTTTGTTACAATAAAATTGAGTTGTTTTGACTCCGACCAAAGTACGAAGCATTCTCCTGTTTTCCATATAGTATATGGCGCTCATGAGCCTTTGCTTGGTTTAGATGAGTCCATCTCATTCAGTCTTGTTAAAAGATTTTGTTCTGCAGAATGCTTACCAAAAGGTAGAGACGATTTAAAAAAAAAACACATCGATATTTTTGAGGCCCTTGGATAATTGCCGGGGAAGTGCGCAATTATTCTTAAAGAAAATTCCGTTCCATCGATTAAATAAATATAACCTATTCTGAGTTTAATGAAATCAGTGATAGAGCAAATTTATCGTAAAGTTAGGGATAATATTTTGAGTTCGGTAAATTTCGCAACCGATTGGGTTAATAATTTATAAATTATTGTTGAAAAGCCAAATGGTTCCTTGCGCATTTGCTTGGATCCCAAGGTTCCCAACAATTGTATCCGACGTAAACATTTTTAGATCCCAACGTCAGAGGATATCATGAGTTGACTGTCTGGTGAGCAGGTATTTTCGGTTCTAGATTTAAGTAATGGGTTCTGGCAAATGGAACTAGATGAAAAGAGTGCAGATTTGACGTTTATGAAGCCATTCGGGTGATATCGTTGGAACCTTGTTCCATTTGGGCTAAATTGTGCACCGGAAATATTATAACGAAAAATGGTGAAGATTTTCGGTGATATCTCAGGAGCTGAGGTTTATTTTGATGATTTGTTCATAAGTGCTTCGGACGAACCACAGACGTAATTTGTCTATTGGGCCTATTTAAATTTCTAGTCAAATTCATTCCAAAATCCAAAAAAGGATTCCAAATGGGATTGGTCAGGTCAGCATGAGCCAGAATTAACTAGTTTATTAAAGACAATCAGCGAGAAAACAGTACTCGACCCAAAAATTCAGACAGATAGTCCAAAAGATGGCCTCGGAAGTGTATTCTTGCAAAACGGACATCCTATTTCGTATGCACCACGCAGTCTGACAAAAGTGGCCACAGATCGAGAAGGAACTGCTGGCCATTGTGTTCGCATGTGAGCGTTTCATTATTTTTTGAATGGTCGAAAATTCGTGGTTCATTCTGACCACAAACCATTAGATGCCCTAATGAAACGGGATATTGACGATGTCACTTTACGATTGCAGCACATATTCATGCGATTGCCGAAGTATTCTGGTCTTTCAATTCTGTATACCCCTGACAAGGAAATGCACATTGGTGATTGTCTATCTCGAGCTGCCTTGCCAAACACTGGCCCTAAGAATGATGAACCGTCGAACGTGATTCATTCATTAACACGACGAGCGTGTTTAATAAAAGACAATTACAATATTTATATTAAGGAACTATAAAATGATGAAAAAAATTGTCGCATAGTAAAGTATGTCACCACCGGTAGGCCAATGTACCAGCTTGATGATTTCGGACAAATTTTTCATAAATTGAAATATGAGCTCCACTATGAAAATCAATTGCTCTTCAAGGATCATAAATTGATCATTCCATCTTTATTACAACCAAAAATTACTAAATAGCTTCATCAATCACATCTGGGTATTGAAAAAACCTTAGCCAGAGCACATTACCAATTTTATTGGCCTAATATGACAAATGAGATTTCTGAATTGGTTCGTGGCTGTGTTGTATCTGCGAAGCTTAAGCCTAACAAGCAAAAAGAGCTTCTGGTTCAAAATAAGTGGCCAGAATACCCATGCCAAAAAGTTTTGAAAGATCTATTTGAGTACGTAGGCAATGACTTCATACCAATTTATCAATGCCTATTCTCGATTTTTGTGCTCAGAACCTTGGTTCTTTTGGTTGTAGATTTAAGTAATGGGTTCTGGCAACTGGAGCTAGATGAAAAGAGTGCAGATTTGACGTTCATGGCGCCATTCGGGCGATATCGTTGGAACACTGTTCCATTTGGGCTAAATTGTGAACCGGAAATATTCCAACGAAAAATGGTGAAGATTTTCGGTGATATCTCAGACACTGAGGTTTATTTTGATGATTTGTTTATGAGTAGTTCGGATGAACTACAGACGTAATTTGTCTATTGGGCCTATTTAAATTGCTGGCCAAATTCATTCCAAAATCCAAAAAAGGATTCCCAATGACATTGGCCAGGTCAGAATGAGCAAGAATTAACTAGTTTAATAGAGAAACTAGTGCTCGACCAAAACATTTAGATAGATGGTCGAAAAGATGGCCTCGGAAGTGGGCACAGATCGAGAAGTAACTGCTGGCCATTGTGTTCGCATGCGAGTGTTTTCATTATATTTTGTATGGTCGAAAATTCGTGGTTCATTCTGACCACAAACCATTAGATGCTCTAATGAAACGGAATATTGACGATGTCACTTTACGATTGCAGCACATACTCATGCGATTGCCGAAGTATTCTGAACTTGATTCATTCATTAACCCGACAAGTGTGTTTATTAAAAGACAATTACAATATTTATATTAAGGAAATACAAAATGGATGAAAAAATGTGTCTCATAGTAAAGTATGTGAACACCGGTAGGCAAATGTACCACCAGCTTCATGATTTCAGTCAAATTTGTCATAAATTGAAATATGAGCTCCACTATGAAAATCAGTTGCTCTTCAAGGATCATAAATTGATAATCCCATCGTTATTACAACCAAAAATTACTAAATGGCTTCATCAATCACATCTGGGTATTGAAAAAAACCTTAGCCAGAGCACGTTCCCAATTTGATTGGCCTAATATGACAAATGAAATTTTTGAATTGGTTCGTGGCTTTGTTGTATCTGGCCATTCGGGTGATATCGTTGGAACCTTGTTCCATTTGGGCTAAATTGTGCACCGGAAATATTATAACGAAAAATGGTGAAGATTTTCGGTGATATCTCAGGAGCTGAGGTTTATTTTGATGATTTGTTCATAAGTGCTTCGAACGAACCACAGACGTAATTTGTCTATTGGGCCTATTTAAATTTCTAGTCAAATTCATTCCAAAATCCAAAAAAGGATTCCAAATGGGATTGGTCAGGTCAGCATGAGCCAGAATTAACTAGTTTATTAAAGACAATCAGCGAGAAAACAGTACTCGACCCAAAAATTCAGACAGATAGTCCAAAAGATGGCCTCGGAAGTGTATTCTTGCAAAACGGACATCCTATTTCGTATGCACCACGCAGTCTGACAAAAGTGGCCACAGATCGAGAAGGAACTGCTGGCCATTGTGTTCGCATGTGAGCGTTTCATTATTTTTTGAATGGTCGAAAATTCGTGGTTCATTCTGACCACAAACCATTAGATGCCCTAATGAAACGGGATATTGACGATGTCACTTTACGATTGCAGCACATATTCATGCGATTGCCGAAGTATTCTGGTCTTTCAATTCTGTATACCCCTGACAAGGAAATGCACATTGGTGATTGTCTATCTCGAGCTGCCTTGCCAAACACTGGCCCTAAGAATGATGAACCGTCGAACGTGATTCATTCATTAACACGACGAGCGTGTTTAATAAAAGACAATTACAATATTTATATTAAGGAACTATAAAATGATGAAAAAAATTGTCGCATAGTAAAGTATGTCACCACCGGTAGGCCAATGTACCAGCTTGATGATTTCGGACAAATTTTTCATAAATTGAAATATGAGCTCCACTATGAAAATCAATTGCTCTTCAAGGATCATAAATTGATCATTCCATCTTTATTACAACCAAAAATTACTAAATAGCTTCATCAATCACATCTGGGTATTGAAAAAACCTTAGCCAGAGCACATTACCAATTTTATTGGCCTAATATGACAAATGAGATTTCTGAATTGGTTCGTGGCTGTGTTGTATCTGCGAAGCTTAAGCCTAACAAGCAAAAAGAGCTTCTGGTTCAAAATAAGTGGCCAGAATACCCATGCCAAAAAGTTTTGAAAGATCTATTTGAGTACGTAGGCAATGACTTCATACCAATTTATCAATGCCTATTCTCGATTTTTGTGCTCAGAACCTTGGTTCTTTTGGTTGTAGATTTAAGTAATGGGTTCTGGCAACTGGAGCTAGATGAAAAGAGTGCAGATTTGACGTTCATGGCGCCATTCGGGCGATATCGTTGGAACACTGTTCCATTTGGGCTAAATTGTGAACCGGAAATATTCCAACGAAAAATGGTGAAGATTTTCGGTGATATCTCAGACACTGAGGTTTATTTTGATGATTTGTTTATGAGTAGTTCGGATGAACTACAGACGTAATTTGTCTATTGGGCCTATTTAAATTTCTGGCCAAATTCATTCCAAAATCCAAAAAAGGATTCCCAATGACATTGGCCAGGTCAGAATGAGCAAGAATTAACTAGTTTAATAGAGAAACTAGTGCTCGACCAAAACATTTAGATAGATGGTCGAAAAGATGGCCTCGGAAGTGGGCACAGATCGAGAAGTAACTGCTGGCCATTGTGTTCGCATGCGAGTGTTTTCATTATATTTTGTATGGTCGAAAATTCGTGGTTCATTCTGACCACAAACCATTAGATGCTCTAATGAAACGGAATATTGACGATGTCACTTTACGATTGCAGCACATACTCATGCGATTGCCGAAGTATTCTGAACTTGATTCATTCATTAACCCGACAAGTGTGTTTATTAAAAGACAATTACAATATTTATATTAAGGAAATACAAAATGGATGAAAAAATTTGTCTCATAGTAAAGTATGTGAACACCGGTAGGCAAATGTACCACCAGCTTCATGATTTCAGTCAAATTTGTCATAAATTGAAATATGAGCTCCACTATGAAAATCAGTTGCTCTTCAAGGATCATAAATTGATAATCCCATCGTTATTACAACCAAAAATTACTAAATGGCTTCATCAATCACATCTGGGTATTGAAAAAAACCTTAGCCAGAGCACGTTCCCAATTTGATTGGCCTAATATGACAAATGAAATTTTTGAATTGGTTCGTGGCTTTGTTGTATCTGGGAAACTTAAGCGTAACAAGCAAAAGGAGCTTCTGGTTCAAAATAAATCGCCAGAATACCCATGGCAAAAAGTTTCGATAGATCTATTCTCGATTTTTGTGCTCAGAACGATTGCAAAACAAAACTTCGCTGCATATAATTCATGTGTTCCACAAGATTTTCAGTCTGTATGGCTATCCGATAGAGATCAGATCGGATAATAGCCCACTTAGCTCTCGCGAATTTGAAAAATCCGCTAATGATACAAACATTGTATTTACATTTTCCAGTCCATGACATCCTTAAAGCAACGGTTTCGCTGAAAAAGCAGTGGCTATCGCCAAAATCATTTTGAAACGCTGCTATGAAGATGATGTGAAAGATTTTACTTATGATATCTTAGAATAGAACGCTACTCCTGTAGCAAGCATGAAATTGTCATCATCACAGGTATTCTTCCGTCGTCAAATTAAAACAAAGTTACCATTTACAGATAAATTGTAACATCGAGCAAGTATCGACGAGTTCATTGTGCAAAACAATATTGAACAGAAGAAGGAAAAACATAGTATGTACTATAATCGCGAAACGAAGTCGCTGCCAGTCCTGAATGAGATTGTTCTTATTGTGTTTAAGAAAAATAGTAAGCAGTGACATTTAACAAAAATTGTACGAAATATCGTTCATATATTATTGTTGATAATTTTAATAGCTTCTACCGTCGTTATCGCCGATTCATGGCGAAAACTGTAAATAGTGAAATTAATACGAGTCATATGCTGCATGAAGAAACCAATTGTACATAATAATGTAAAACATGAAATTTATGAGAAAAATTAAATGTATTATAAGTAACCGTCGTCAGAGGCAGGTCGAGTAGTAACAATTCCAATCCAATGTCTTTAAAAATGGTACCCGACAAGCCTCGGTGATTATAAATCAAAAAAAATGTTCGTCTTTTAGTTGGTTTAGCTTAGTGAACAACAATTAATATTTTAATGTTCTCTCCCTAGAGCTACAGTTTTAGCTATATTCAGCTACGTCTAGTGGCTACTTTTAGGAAGTTACAATATCCAACTATTTCCAAAAGAATTGTACCCGTCCTGATCCGATCTTGAAAGCAGTGTACAATTTTGTTTCACTGAATCCGGTTTAAAAAACACGGCTTTGATTTTGGTCATGTTGCAAAAGTTGTAATTTCAATGCCAATAATGGTTGGCAAGAATGCAACCAAGATTTGATTTTTGTTAAATATATATATATATCTTTCATTTAAATATAATCCTTTGACGGATCTCTGATATATTCAATGTTAAGCTCAATAATTTTTCCTGCCTCAATTTTTTTTCCAAATTCAAACTTTTTTTTCTGCGAAATATGCGTTGAGCAGATATTGTTTGATGATGTAATTAAAATTAACAAATAGTAATTAAAAAAAATGTGTAACTTAATATTTTAATCCATCGTTGTGTTATGGCGGAACAAGTAGAGGCAGGTAATAAATAAAAAAACAGTAGAAATTGTATTGCTTTTTTATGATCGTGAACAAATTTTGAAGGGTGTTGCATAATTTTTTATAACCTATGTCTTGAAATCCCTTTCAGAATTAGTATAATAATTAACATTAAATTACATTACTCAGGCACTGGCAAAGCGACCATGTTAACACACATTAAAATAACGGAGAAAGAACAAACAACAAAAGAAGCACAATGTCCATATTTTTAACATGGATAAATCCTCGTCAGTCTTCCACGAGTTTTTGCAGAGCTCTAAGATTTGAATATAAGAAGGAAACACTTGAAATCATACGGGAAGAAAAAAACCGTGTGGAAAATGATTTAAGATCTGGAAGAGAGCTCAATCACTGTTGGATTGCATGTTGTCTAAGTTAAACATGGTCTTTATTTTACTTTGATAGATGGAAAAGTAGCTCAAGCTGTGGCAAATACTAGTTCAGCGAGCAATTGCATTATTTGTGGAGCTAAACCTTCAGATTTGAATGGCTTATCCAAGTTGCAATATAGGATCCTGAATGAAGAAGCTCTTTTTTAAG
This sequence comes from Philhelius pedissequus, assembly GCA_910595825.1. Taxonomy (NCBI): domain Eukaryota; kingdom Metazoa; phylum Arthropoda; class Insecta; order Diptera; family Syrphidae; genus Philhelius; species Philhelius pedissequus. The sequence continues at coordinate 135,841,503 of OU343160.1, forward strand.
GAATGTCATCACTGCTTATACGGATTCGATTTATGGGAACATATTGTATCTGGGGTATAACTAAAGCTTTAAATTGTGGTGAGCTACTCCTCGTACTATCAGGGAAGAGAAAAACGGAATTTAAGCTTAATTCATATTAAAGGTTGCAATAAAAGTTGACGTTGTAAAGCAAAGAACTACAACAAAGAATGATGGCAATACTTCACGAAGATTTTTCCGAAATCAAAATTTGGCTGCAGATACCACCAAAATAGACACTAGATTGATAACCAGTCTCTCAGTCTAATTGGAATTTATTTGCAGCAATTTTTTAATCGATACCCAAAAATTTAAAACATAGTGAAAGAGCTGAAGTAATAGAAAGTGCATCCTTGTCATTTGGACCACTTTCACTTAATAAAAAAAGAGGCTCAAGAAAGTGACCCTTAACTCCAGGAATTTTTACCTATTATCAACGAATGAGGGTATGTTCCATATGATCCTGATATCTTCCGATCAATTTTAAACCCAATTAAGAACTGACCCAAAGATGGCAAAAAATTGATTATTGTCTTGCGCTAAGGTTTGTAGCGTTCACATTTTTTTAAATATTTAAATGAAATAAACAGGTTTTAATTGGAAATATATTGGGCAAAATATTTATTAAGCAATATAAATTTCAAAAGAATGTTTTGCTTCTTAAAACCATTCGTCTCATTTAAAAATCGTTAAATTTATGTGGGTACTAGTGAAAACCAATAATGCTTGTGTTAAGTATAATTTTTTTTATGAGAAATGGCATTTGATCATAAGAATTTAATAATTAAATGAGAACATTCGGGCTTTATGATCCGTAAAAAATGATGCAATTAATTAAAAAACCAATTCACGCTTTTACCGACGTTTTTCGGGTTATTTTCCGGCTTCTTCAGGGTTAGTTTATTTAGTCTTAAAACAAATAATAACATGGAATTGAATTTATGTTTATGTGTTTATTTGTCAAATGTAATTAAGTATATATGTATAATATAAATATGTAAAAAAAATTATGTTTGACTTACTTTTCTTAAGGATATTAATCACATAACATTATTTGAATTTAAATTTTTTAGTTCTTTAAAAAACAATCAGCATTAAATAGTTTAACATTTAAACGAAATACATAAATAAATAAATAAGTTAACATTGAACACTTTTTTACAAACAAAATTAATACTAACATCACAGATTATTGATAGACGGCAATGCAGTATATTGCACCTATGTTGTCTAACTCTTCTTTGTCTTTCATCGTCATGTTGAACTTCTGCTGAATGGATTACGATATGTGGTTCTCTGTCTAATATTTTAACTTTTTCGAAGTCTGCTTTGTGGCCGTGCTCTAGCATGCGTTGTGAGAGCGCAGTAGCTGTCTTCTTTTTTCTAATGTCAGCTTCGTGCTAAGCTAACCTCACTCCTAATGTGCGTTTTGTCGTAATGTATATTCTTTGGCAAACTTCGTTGGCTTTTCCTTAGCATGGGATCTTATATACTACACCATGCTGTAAATTAGCTATTAGGGACAGTCTGTCACTTTGAAAAAAAAATATTAAAATATGTAGGTATGCAGAGGCAGGTGTGTATGTATGCTCGCATATGTATATGTATGTACGTATATGTATGTGTTTGTATAGCTGCATATGTGTCTGCATGCTTAAACTAAAAATACACAAAAAAAATTAAAACAACAAAAAATGCTGCTGTTGCTGTTCTAGTTATTAAGTAGATTTAAGTAGTTTTTTATTTATTTTTAGGTATATTAAGTAGTTTAAGTTAGTTTTAATTAGTATAAGTTAGTCATGCATAGTTCTAATTAGTTTTAATCTAGCGTTAGGTAGTTTGTAAGATAAAATAAAATTAAAAAGTGATAAGTTACTAGGTTTTTTTGTATCTTAAGTTTTCTTGGTGAATATTAAGAAAATAATAAATTATTAGCATTAAATAAAATATATTTTAAATCGAAAGACATTAGTTTTAAGTGATATAGCTTAGCCTAAAGTGCCGATAAAAGGCCAGTAAGTTAGATGTAAGGTATTGATAAGTAGGCTAGTTTTATGAATTTTTGTCTAGCTTTAAGTTAGTTATAAGTCAATGATAAATAAAAATCGATTAAAAATAAAATAACATCATGGTGTTCTGTTTTGTAGGTGGGTTAGTGTTCGTGAATATTGTATTGAGTGTCAAGTTGGGTTTGTTTGCGAAAATTGTTTTCTCCTTGTCAATTTCTATTATTCTGTTTAAGCTGATATTATCGGTGAGTAGTGGGACATAAGTTAGGGAATAATATATAGTGTTGCCAGATTTTAATTTTGTTATTTGTTTTGATTTTTGGTTAATTTTATTTATATTTTGCAATTGTTGAATTTTACTGTTTACAAGACTATTGATTATTTGTTGGGGTAATTATTCATTTTCAGTAGTTTCTTAGTTTTGTTATGTTATCTGGATGAAATATGTTGTCGCTTATGTCTAGCACTTTATTAATAAGATTAGTGGCTGTGTTTAGTTTTTAGATCACAGGCTTTGAAGACAAGAAGTTGAGCATCCTACCTGATGACCTTGGTTTGGTGTACCAGTCGAATGAGATCTTATTATTGATTTTAATTAGTTTCACATCAAGGAGAGGAAGCATGTTGTTGTTTTCCATTTCTTATGTGAATTTAGCTTTGTATGGTATTTATTAAGTGATTGGGGGATTTTTCCGTGTCTTTTTTTCAACTGCAGCTACAATTTCGTCTACGTATTTGGCTATAAATTTACTTTTCGTTTTTTCATTTTTTTAATTTGTCTATTGTTTCATGTAGTAGATGATCAAGAACAATGTCGGCGATTGTCTGGGTAGAGGATTACCCATGGGGCATACCTAAGGTTTGATTATAGATGGTATTGCCATATTTAAAATAGTTATTTTTGTCAAACAAAATTGTATGATTTTTAAGAATTGATTCTTGTGTATAATAGTGTGATTTTTTAGAATATCCCATCTTTTGCATTATAATTTTAATTGATGTATAGGTTGGTATATTATATACTATATTTTCGAGGATTTCGCCAACATGTTTTGATAAATTGTAACAAGGGATATTTGTTAAAATGTTAGACAGAGAACCACGTACTAGCACCCGCTATACTCTGGAAAGCCTCCGCTTTCAGCAGAAGATCAACATGACGATGAACCACAAAAAAGAGTTGGACAACATAGGTCCAATATACAGCATTGCCGTCTATCAATAATCTGTGATATTAGTATTAATTTTGCTTGTATAAAGTGTCCAATGTTAACTTATTTAGTTATTTATGTATTTCGTTTGAATGTTAAATTATTTAATGCTGATTGTTTTTTGAACAACTAAAAAATTTAAATTCAAATAATGTTATGTGATTAATATCCTTAAGAAAAGTAAGTCAAACATAATTTTTTTGAAATATTTATATTATACATATATACTTAATTAATTACATTTGACAAATTAACACATAAACATAAATTAAATTCCATGTTATTATTTGTTTTAAGACTAAATAAACTAACCCTAAAGAATGCGGCAAATAACCGGAGAAACGTCGGTAAAAGCATGAATTGGTTTTTTAATTAATCGCATCATCTTTTACGGATCATAAAGCCCAAATTTTCCCAAGATTTTGAAAAATATTAGCCTTCTCCTTTTTGTTATTCCAACAATAGTATACTGAAAACTAGGGAAAATTTGCATTGTTGTATAAATGTTATATTTGATAAGACTTCCAAAGTATAACAGCCAGATAAATCAATTCAACTTTTTTTCAAAATCTAAGTATGTGTGCTGATACGTTGTGTTTTTTGTTTTAATTTTTTTTAAATAGTTAGGTACAGTTACTTTTTTTAGACAAAAAAACAAAATGCATTCCTTTTTTCCAATATTTTGCACAATTTAATTTTGCGGACTGTTTTTTTTTAATTTTTTTAGAGGAAAGGATCATAAGTACAACTAATAATAAAATGTATTTCAGTATAATAATATTTGTGTTGCAGTTGTGAGGGATTGAGAGCTTATATAATTTCAACATATTTTTTTATTTTTTTTGCATTTTATTATTATATTTAAAAAAGTTAAAAGTTCTTGCTCCGACTGTTTGTTTAATCTGATTTTTGTAAAAGAGGTCTATTATTTTCACACGCACACAAAAAAGGTTCAGTTCCCAAGAATTCCACTGCAATATCAGCGGCGCGCGCTTATCCGGGATATACACTGTTCAAATGCATGTCATGCATATGAGAGTGTATTCGTGAAAATAACTCACGCATACATTGTGTGTGCTTGCAGCAAAATCAAAACGTTTTGATTTTTGTTCAATCATCGAATACACTCTCATATGCTTGACATGCACTTAAACAGTGTATATCGCGCATTAGGAAGAGAATTTTTTGCAAAAGAATTTCGCGCGCCCATCCCCTCTCACAGTTATTTTTTTTTGTTGGTGGTGTCTTGGCTCGTAGTTTTTTATTCTTTGTTTTGTGGGGTTGCGTATGCAATAACAGATAATATAAAAAAAGTTTCTTACAAATAATTTTTGTTTCTAGTATGTAGGTAGATACATGTATGATGCAAGATCATGGAATGATTTGAATGTAAACTTGTCAATCGTATAAATTAAACTATTTTACCTTTTATTTTATAAAAAAATATTTTTTTGAGGTATGAACCTCTTTATTTGCAATTCACTTAATAACTGAATACAATAAAGTTCTTTAATTCTAATTAAGACTATCCCCAAGTGCATCCGTGCATCTGTCGCTGATGTTCTGCGACGTTCCGACAGGTGGTATTATTTTACATCTTCGCTACGTGATGGAATGCGGTGTTTATTCGCTCCAGAACTAGCGTCAGCAAAAAGTGTGGGAATGATCATAAATCATCTTTGGTTTTATAATCTTTCTGGTGTTAACTTCTCCACCCTTTAAAATCGAATGCCCTCATTCGATACCGATGTTCTTAGATGTTGTGAAAGGTCAGGTATCCCTATTGTTCTAGCTGTTGGTATAGGGATAGTTTCATTGCAATCCATTATTCTTTCCTCGATTTGCTTCAAACCAATCTCTTCTGTGGCCAAATTTCTTTTTCTTTTAAAACATTGAACCACTTTATTTTTTAAGAGTATGAGTACCAAAGTCACGCATATTATGGTTAGGGCTGATAGATTCATTATGGACTTCCTTTCGCTGCTTATTTCCAGCTTCTCAATATAGCGGGTATTGTTGGTTTCAATTTCTTTAAGCATTTCTAGGGTAAGTAGTTCTTTGACTTGTGACTTCGCTGCTGACGGTTGCAATATAGCTGGTAACGGCTTATGTCTGAAGGCTTCTGTTTCCTTGAAAGTGTATGGCCCTGCCGTTATTGTCGCGTTGTGAAACTGGATGAGGTATGTTCCATTTAGGTGGATTTCATTGTCATCGACTTCTACCTTGCCGTTGAACTGGTTTAACAAGATGATTCCGGGAGCTAGTTCCTCTATATCGGGGATGTGTTGATTATTTACTTCGATGCACATATGGGGTTTGCTGGAGAGTAGGTTGTTAATACATCCATCATTGCTTATATTTAGTATATTATTTTGTTTAGAGAGTTAAAAATTTTACATTTTTCGATCATAGCAACCAAATTTTCTTTACATTTTAGTATTTCTTTAAATTCAGTTTTTATATTTTTTTTGCCCTTTTTGACGGGTTTAATCAGTATTTTATTACAAATTTCTTCATCAGTAGTGGGTATACTTATAATGTATAATAGCGATTCGCTACTTACAGCTATTCTTATATCTGAAAATTCTATTGCTTCTATAATGTTGCTGTAAGGCATATTTTCTTTTTTTAATATTTTCTTTATTGACTTAATTTCTAAATTAGACAGAATATATGTATTTATTATTCCGGCCTTAGCCCATTGGACAGCATATTCTACATTTTTTACTTCTTCCTTTAGTGCTTCTAGTTTTAATTTTACATTTATCATAAATTCTAGTTTGGTGCTTTTGTCTGCCTTTATGGTTTTTAATACCTGATTTGTAACATTATTTATTTCATTTATCTTATTGGCTATTACATTATTTATTATTCTTTGCTGATTATTGTTAGCTAGTACATTGTTTATTTTCTCTTTAACAACTTTAAAATCATGTTTGTCCGGTGTTCCGGCGATCCACTTCCAGGCGGAGCCGAGAAAATCTAAGGATCTTTTATTTCTGGACTTAGGAACAAGCCGATCAAGATGATGCTGAATTTTGTTTACGTGGTTGGATAGGAGGGGAAAGATAGGATTGGAGGTGTTTTCTAAACGAGACATAGTCCTTTCTAGATCACTTAACGCCATTCGGTATTCCTGAATATCAACGACGTGAATTAATTTGAACGTGCCAATTTGCACTTTTGGGTTTTCCATTTCTATTGGGATAAGTTGTGCATTTGTGTAGTCGAGCATCTCGACATCACAATTGATGGGCGTAACCCAGAATCTGTAATAAAATTTAATTTCGAATTAGGGATTTATGAATGATTTTACCGGATTTGCTTAGAATAGTTGTATTTCTGTTTTCGTCTACTATTCCCTTTTTATAACGACGGTTCAATTTTGATCCTACCCGTTTATTTTGTTTAACATACACGATTTGACCTGGTGAATATTCTTTCAATTGTCTCGATTTATTATGATACTCAAGGTCATGGGCTTGCTTCTGTTCTAGTTTGTCTATGTTGTCCTTCCTTGCTTTTTCTAACAACTCGGGGTCTGAGGCTACTCTTTGACTGAAAAACACTTCTATAGGCTTGCTTTTAGTTGTGGAATGGATAGAACAGTTGTTTTCATATACCGCTCTTTCCAGGAGTTCCGTAAAGGAACGGTGAACGCCTTCTGTTTTCAAACATCTCATTATTTCAATGAGAGTCGAAGGAAATCGTTCTACTTGACCATTAATGCTGCTGCAATATGGCGGTGTTATGTATGCTTCGATTTTCAATTCCTCTTCTAGCATGTATCCAATTGAGATTGAATTAAAAGATTTTTCGTTATCTATTACTACCGTTTTGGGAATGCCGAAAGAAAAAAGTATTTCCCGTAAAGGTTGCCGAACATCTTCGACGGCTTTTGACTTGAGGACTTTTGCCTTCGCATACTTTGAAAATTTATCTATAGAGGTTAAATGAGGTTATTTTCAGTGGAAAAAATATCCAGGTGGACAATCTGACCTGGGTACTGAGGAATTGGTGTTGCCTGCAGTTCAGGCTTACTCGGATGTTTATCATATTTATTTTCCTTGCATATAGTACATTTCTTTATAATTTTCTTTATTTTATTAGTCATTGAAGGAAAATAAAATTCTTGTAAAATTTGCGATTTATTTTCACGTTCGTTCCTATGAGCCCTCTTATGCGTTCTTATGATAATTTCTTCTTGTTCAGTTTCGTTAGTCACATCTTGAACTTGCAATTGTGTAAATCTGATTTAGTATCCGTTGAAATGTTCGGGGTATAAGGTTTGTATCATGCCCAAGATAAACTCTTCGGCCTGGATACCATTTATGACAGTAGGATTTAGAATTATTTTCAGAATATCTTTGAGATTCTCGTGATTAAACACTGGGTCGGCTATGACATGTCTATGGTAAGTGGGAAATATTATGCGAAAAGTTTGGCTAGGAGTTTTGCCTATTTGAAAGAGGATTTGGTTCTTAAAGATGTTAACTGGAACTTCGACTGTTGGTATTAAATTATGACCTGAGCTAACACCACTATGTTGTGTTGTAGCGTCTGCAACAACGTTCGTTCGCCCTGGCTTGTAAGCCATTTCATGGTTGTACTCTTCTAAAATTGCCTTCCATCTTTTCAACTTGCTATTGTTATTTTTGTTGCTCACCGCACCAGTCAGTGGTTGATGATCAGTGAAGATTCTGACTTTTGCGTGACCATAACGATAATTTCTTAGGGCACCTAAAGCCCATACAATAGCTAATAGTTCCTTCTCATTAGCTGCATAGTTCTGTTCCGTTTTGTTAAGGCGTGTCGGTTGTGAGATCAAAAGGTTTATTGTAGTCAGGGTATGCTGGAATTACATCTTTGGAATTTAATGAATTTTTTAGTTTATTAAAGGAGTCTATAGCTTCTTGATTAAGTTTTATAGGTGTTTTGACTGATTGGCTTTTGGACACACGTCCTCCTTCGCCTCTTAAGAGGATTGTTAAGGGTTTCGCAAGTTGCGCATAACCTTTAACAAACCGACGGTAATATCCCGATAGTCCCAGGAAAGATCTAAGCTCTTTCAAATTTGTCGGGATAGGGAAATCAATGATAGCTTTTACCTTGTCCATATTGGTTTTTATTCCCTCAGATGAACTGAGGAATCCAAGAAATTCAACTTGTGATTTGAAGAATTTACACTTACTGAGTTGAACTTTCATGTTGGCTTTGCTGAGTGTATTAAAAACTTGCTCGATGTGGTTGACGTGCTGGTCTTCGTCTTCACTAAAGATGATTATATCATCTATACACACATAGCAAGAATTTCCTATGTACTCTCGGAAAATGTCATCGAGAGCTCGCTGGAAAATCTAGGGAGCATTTTTGAGGCCGAATGGTAGCCTGGTAAACTCAAACTTGCCGTTATTGATCGAAAAGGCAGTCTTCTCTATATCGGATTCTTTGAGAGGAATCTGATGGAAGCCGCTTTTCAAATCAAGGACAGTGAAAACTTTATTTTTTCCCAATTGGGCGGTTACCTCGTTTATGTCGGGTATAGGATATCGATCAGCTATCGTTATGGTATTTAATTTGCGATAACCAATAACCATACGATATTGTTTTGCACCGGTGGAATCTCGTTTTTTGGAGACTATCCATACCGGTGAGTTATAGGGCGACCGTGAAGGTCTTATTATGCCGTCATCAAGTAGCTGTCTAACTTGCTTTTCAACTTCAGATTTTAGGGACATAGGATAGGGGTAATAAAGAGTGTAGACGGGTTCTTCCGTTGAAGTTCTTATTTCTGCTACGACTTTGGTCGTAAAAGTTAGCTTCTCCTCTGGTTCAGCAAATAAATTTGGATGTTTATTTACGACTGAATCCAGAAGATTTTTTTGACGATCTGTTAAGTCTTCAATGTTTACCGATATCGAGTTAACTAAGGAGAATGTAATTGTTTAATTTTTATATTTACTTTATTTAGGATAGTCATAAAGCTACCTTGCGTATGAATAATAGCGTCTAAGGACTTAAGGCCGTCATTCCCCAGCATGCCATGAAATGCCTTAAGAGAAGGTAGGATGAAAAATTTTATTTTAATATTATTTAGTCCAAATAGGTTAAGGTAAGTGTGATGGCTGATTTTTACATCGCCCGCTATTGATTTTGCATAAAAAATGTGTTCATTTGGAGTGGGTGTTTTCGCTAAATCTGCTCTTAAATAATTCTTACTGGAGCCGGTGTCGATTAGAAACTTAAGTATTTCTCCAGTCCTCGTCTTGCATTCAAAATATGGCAAGGAGGACTGAGGACGTAAGTCTCTTCCTCGGATTGGAGGTTTCCATCTGGTTGAGGAGTCGAGCTCTCAGTCTGTAAAGGTGGATCGTATTCATTACTGATGTGGTAATTCGGTTGTATCCTTGGTGTATTGGTTGGCAGGTGCTTCATTGCGGATTGTTGTGGCCGTGAGAACTGGTTTGTTCTCATTCGGGAGCTCGGATTTGGAGGTTCTGTTTTAATAAATTGGTTTAAAGGAGTAAAAGGTTGTTTAGGCATAAATGGTTGTTTAGGATTATACTGTTGCTGTTGCGGATATCTGGGTACATTTTGTTGGTGGGGCTGGTATTGCCACGTCGGTCGTGGTTGTTGATTAAACCGTATGGGATTTGGTTGCGCATGGAATATTTGCCTTCCCTGAAAATTTGCGGAATTATTTGTTCTACGTGGGTTTTGGTTTTGCAAAGTTTTTGGAGTGTTGATGGTGCCGTAGGCGTGATCTGCTCTATAATTTTGATTTTGTATTTTTGGCAGAGATAGAGTGCCTGGGGCAATCGATAGGCTCTTTAATTGCCAGTAATCTCGGCAAATCGCCCTTTAACCCTCTGATGAATGTGTCCAGCGCTTTGTCTCTGTATGTGCGTGTAAGCAAATGAAGGGATTCAGGACCCATATCCATACATGAGATTTTATTTAATATTAGGGATAGGTGCTGGTACACCTTTTGATAAAAGTCCTGCACTGAATGGTTTCCTTGAACAAGTGAGGTCATCTGGAATTCTAATGTTCCTAGGTCCCTCTTATCTCCATAGTGCATGGTCAAGCATTTTGATATTGCATTCCAATTTAGAGCAATGTTATATGACTCTAGAGCCACATCGGCATTGCCGACAATTTTATTACGTATTACGTTGAGTATGCCGTAATATTTTGGTGTTCCCTTTAAGGGTTCGTAAATTTGTAAAATTCGGTCAACACTCTTGCGCCAGGAGCTAAATTCTCCTGCAGCGCCGGAAAATTCGCGGAGGCAACGTACCACATCTGGTATCCTGTCCATATCGGACAAGTTACTCCTATACCCGGAATTAATGCCTTGATCCACTCCCCATAAATTATGCGAACTTGGATGCAATGCATTGTGAACTAATTCGCAGCCTTTGCGTTCGAATTCGCGGTGGACTATGTTTGAAATAAGCACATCTAGCTCGGGAGTAGCTCTAACGTCATGTGCGGGATCTGGATGGGATTGTGTTGAAAGGGATGATTCGTTAGGATTATCACAGTGGATAGTGACTGCTGTAGTATTCGTAGGAACCGGAGAAATAGGACGGAGGTTGCTAGGTATAGCAGAAGTACTCATTCTGTTAGGATCAGTGATGCTGGGTTTATTTTTTTGGGCAACAGAAGTGCTACCAGATCTTAGATCAGGCATGATTTATTTAGTTCTTTTTTTTTGTTTTTGAATAATAAAATCATTAACTAACCTTAGTTATTTGTTTGGTGACTTTCTTTTAATGTTTCTTTAAACAGCTTTAATTTTTACTCTATATTTTGAAATATCTTATTTTTCCTTTTTATTTGATTATTTTAATTCTTCTATAAATTACTTTAATTTTCACTTTTATTTTTTTTTTGTTTTTAAATAATAAAATCTTTAATTAACCTTAATTATTTAGTTTTTTTTTTATTCGCTATGTGTTATTTCACTTTGTATTATTATGTATTAAAATAAAAGGGAAATTTTTAAAATTTATAAAAAAAAATTAAAAGATCAACTCTAGCAAATTTATTTTGAATAGGTATATTATTTAATAACTTAAATATCTATCTTACATTAGGAATAACAGCAGCTTCATCTCGGGTGGTGCAGCAAGCTTCCACAGCTTCTGGTTCGTCTTCTTTTTGTTGAAGTTACTACGGGGCCCTCGGACAATTTTTAAGTCCTTTCACCACAACACGAGTTCACTTTCGCTGTTTGGACCACGGAGTTTTTCTTTTTGTTTGTTTAGAACGCGCACTCGCGATAAAGTCAATCGTAATCAGGGGTTTATTAAAACTGTTAACCGCAGGAAAAGTTTTTTTTTCCTTTTTTAAAGGACACTGTCAGCCCTTGACCGATTTATTTAAACACTTTTCGCGATGATACACTCACAAACACTCCGTGGTCCCTGCTCGGGCGCCAATTAAACTATTTTACCTTTTATTTTATAAAAAAATATTTTTTTGAGGTATGAACCTCTTTATTTGCAATTCACTTAATAACTGAATACAATAAAGTTCTTTAATTCTAATTAAGACTATCCCCAAGTGCATCCGTGCTTCTGTCGCTGATGTTCTGCGACGTTCCCACAGGTGGTATTATTTTACATCTTCGCTACGTGATGGAATGCGGTGTTTATTCGCTCCAGAACTAGCGTCAGCAAAAAGTGTGGGAATGATCATAAATCATCTTTGGTTTTATAATCTTTCTGGTGTTAACTTATATAGCAGAATTTGTTTTTTGGTTCAACTTTCGGTTACGTTTGTGGTTGCCCATTGTAAGAGGGAGGGTGGAAAGAATGTTATAGTGTAGGTATAAAAAAGGGTAAATAGGTGTGGGTAATGCAAATTCGCTGTCACATATTTTGGTTTCTTGATTTTTTTTTTCGTTCCATCACTCCTAGGTAGGTATTGTTTTTTTTGTGATTTTGTGTATAGTGATCTTTCTTTGGATATGGGAAAAGACAGAAGTCATATAAAAAAGACGGTCGCTATGTATGTATACGTTGTCTTCTTTTTTGTCAACGCGTATATCTAATCCATGGAAGTTCGTGGTCACTCTGCATAGTGCGATCGTTATTTGGTTGAATTTATAGTCGCTGATAATCCCAGGTTTTACTAAACTTCACTTTAAGACAATTTTGGCTAAATTAATACCGACCAATTTTGCTTACAAATTGTCGGTCTTATATTCTTATAAGATTATTAATTTGTTTTCTCCTTATTCGTTTATAATTATTAACTTGTTATACTACACAAATAGCTTCAAATATTTTGTAAACCTAGGTTGTTAAACCTAGGTTTAACTTAGATATAGTTTAAAAATCACTATGAATATGCCTCAATATGTATGTATTCATACCTATGTATTTTTGTGGCTTCATCTGCTGGACGGTTTTCTGCTTAAAATGAAATAAAATATACCTAAAATATATTGTATGTTCTTTTTTTTAATAACAGGTAACGTTAATGTTGGTAGAAGGTACCTATTTCAGTAAGGAGGAGAAAATCGATCACTTTTTATTTTCGGTGGTGACACGTACCATAGAAAAAGCGTACGAGTGGGAGAAACCCTGAAAAACATTTATGTAGATAAAGTTCCCATTATTATTTTCGCAAGTACAATTATTTTACAAATAATACCTACATAAGTATTAGGTACAAAATATGTACATAGGTACTTACAGTTGGGAGCAGAATAATAGCAGTATTACTCTGCAAGTAACATATTCCCTTATAATTTTATACTGAAGATCTTTTTCGCGACTTTTACTGTAACATTGTATTCATCATTTATATGTTGATCAGGTGGGATGATATTGTAATGGTAAATCTTTCTCTTGATTTCAGATGCCAATCGGTAGAGCATCTTGTACATTTTAATGGGAGCTAAAGAATAGCAGTGCTTATTAGTGTTTCGTGCTTGTATTTTTTTGTTTTCAAGCTAATTGTTCTTAAGCTCATATTTTGTTTCTATAAAAGTGGATCGCGGAATACACTGCACACCAGATGAGCGCGAGCTGATTAAGGCGCTTAGAAAAAATGGAAAAACACATCGAAAATGAAGAACTTGGGATGTTCCGCTAAACTAATAAGCAAAGCTTTAAGGCACAACGAAAAGGTTGAAACCCGCGGTCGGAAGAAAATTTTACAACCGTGAATGGTGAAACGGGTTGTGATGTACTCCAGGAACCATCCTTTTTCATCAGCTGCACAAATTGAGGATGAGTTGGACCTAACTTGCGGTGTTCAAACTGTTAGAAGACGGTTGAGGGAACATAGCCTCAATGCTCGCATTCCACTTAATGCCACACTTCTAAAAAAAAATCCATGTGCAAAATAGGTTGAAGTTTGCAAGAGAGCACTTACCGTGGTCCCTTAAGAAGTGGAGGAACATAAAGTGGACGGACGAAAACAAAATTGTGCTATATGGTGGAAAAGGTTCTCGGCAGTATGAAAGGCGTCCACCCATAAGAGAATATGATCCTAGATTCACCAAGAAAACAATTAAACATGGCGGATCTAGTATCATGATTTGGGGATCGTTTTTATACTATGGTGCTGGTCCAATATATTGGATTAAAAGTATAATTTACCAGCATGCATACGTTGATATATTGCAAAATATCATGATGCCGTATGCCGAGGACGAAATGCCTCTAAAATGGTTTTTCAACAGGAAAATGACCCGAAGCACACCAGTCGAACAGCTAAGCAGTGGTTTCGGGACAAAGGATTTAGGTAATGGAGTGGCCTGCGCAATCGCCCGATTTTAATCCTATTGAGAATCTGTGGGCTGACATAAAAAAAGAAGTTTGGGAAAAGAAACCAAAAAATAATAGGCGTGTGTTGGTGAGAAAAAGAAACCCAGTCAGTCAAAATGTAACAAGATATACAACAACAAAAACCCACTGGGATCTACTTTACCTTTTTATTCCAGTGAAATGTTACTTGACATTATTCGTTTGTGCTGCTCAAATTTAGAGTGCGCTAATATAATTTTGTGTATTTGCTAGATGTGTTCGAATTTTTGATCTTAAGGCTTGTCACGCACGTGTCTTCTTAAGGCGGAGTTTATACAATAGTTATTTAGAGTTAAATCATTTTCTATTTTGTACAACATTAGTCGTTTTGTATTGTATATTATCAGAATTGAACCATGTTATGGATTATCACGTTTCACGTTCCAAAAATGTAGCTCTGGGGATGGTAGTGTAGTGCAAAGAAGAGAAGCAAAATTTACATACAAAATAAACACACACATGGAAAAAGAGATGGAAGTAAAGCGATGTTGTCACTCTGATATGTATTGTTTTATTTTCATGAGATGGAGCCCGATTTAACCATTCGTTTTTTCGGTTGTTTCGTCCTTATGAGGAAGAAACGAAAGCAAGAATGAAAATTTCAACACTTTTTATGGTTGAACTTGAATGTATGTATATTTTTATTGAGATTTTCTTTCATTTACTTAACTATAGATAAATCTATTTTCCGACTTTGAATTGGCCGCGCTACACAAATCTTATTTTTATTGTTTTTTTTTCGATTTAACAACTTCTAGTACATAATGCATTTTTCTATTATATTAAAATGAATAATATTTGTATGCGTCTACTCGATCGTTGAACTTTGATGTCTCTGATTTCACAACCGCAATGCTCCTCGATGCAAATTCAAATTATTGAGTTGGTAATTTTTTTTCATAATTAAATGGTATAAATTTGTGAAAGAAGTGAATCAAATCCATTTTTAATGATTACTACAATTTATTTTTACACAAAACAACAACAAATTTTTTAAACGTCAAAATGACGAACGAAATAACATACATATTTCCACGAGCGGTGTAATCACGAATGTGTGTGCGTGTCAAAATGACGAATAACGAATCGTGAATCATGTTCATGATATAGCGGTAGTGTAAAACGGCAATTGACTATCGAAACGGACAGATTGTTGATGGTTAAATAAGTTTACATTATTTAATTCATATTTTTAATAATTTAATTTTAGAACTTGGTAGTATTGCAAAAAGACTACAATTTACTGCACAAGATGTGAAAAATAAAAAGCCATCACCAACATTTGTTCATATTTATAGGTTGTATGTCTTGAAAAGCCTCCAAGTTCAAAAAGTTATGAAAATCAAACAACACGTTTGCAGGTGGTTGTTTATATGTTCGCATCATCAAACATCGACAAGGTACTTCAAAGGCTTATCATTTCTAATTCGCTGATCAAATAACGTGAAATATTTAAATATATTGGAAGAAATTTTGTTGCATACTCGTTTTCCACCACCCGCCCCTCAAAAAAAGTAGACATTTCTCGTTCGTAGACACTTTCATTGTGTTACGAGTACTTTCACCAAGGAAAAAACTGTTTTTAACCCGACGCGACGGCTGGCGACACCATTGAGCTTTTCATAGGACTGTATGCAAACATTTCACGAATTAATAATGTTAATAAAATTAACTCATATTGGTCAGAACATAAAGAAAGCGTGATAGCTATAACTCCCTCACCTACTGTGATATAGCTAGTGCTCCACATTAGATTTTAACTATGGAGATTTTTGACAATCTTACATGCGTGAAAAGGAAAAATGCAATCTGCCCTGCTCTTCTCTACGAATGTTAGATCGTAAAAAATCCTCATAGTTTAACGCCAATAGGCGTTTTTCCAAATGTGTGTTTTTTCCGTTCTGAACATGTGATCGGACATAATCGACTGAGCATTTGAGTAAATTTCTGAACGCATCAAATGTCATGTGTGCCAAGAAGGAAAATATGAAAAAAAAAATAATCAGATACAATTAAGTTGCGAAAGAAGTTGATCGCTTGTCGATTTTCTGTATCTGGTGTGTATCTGTGTACTAAAAATACTAGTTTTACGTTATATTGCTATTTATGTTTAAAATGAAAATGTACTCGGATTTGTGTGGTTCAATAAAAACGCCTAATGTGATCAGCCACTTTAGACTATATTTGTTTAATCTAATTAAAAAAAGTGTGAGTTAGAGCCAATATTTTTGTTGTTCGTATAAGGAGGGAGATTTTTTATGTGAAAGATTTTGACACTGGTAATTTTTTATTTGTATTATATTCAGTTTTGTATGATTACATACTTTCTTTTAAAGCAATTTTTCGTATCATTTAATGACTTTGAATGCCCAACAACAACTTGAGTGTGCTACCACCAAATTTTTTCTCAATTATTTTTGGTAGTGCTGGTGTACTTTTTTTCATTTTAATTGAAAAATTTCTTGTGCCTTCATCGTGTATTGAACCATGACCAGCCGCTTAGTAGCCAACGCACTTCGCATCACGCCAACGAGCCCACATGATCAGATCTAACCTAATGCAGGTTTTTCTGTTTACCAATAGCATTGAAACGACTAGCGCTTCTATTAGCCACACAAGTTTGTTGTTGTTTATTCGGGGCCTTTCATATTTTTTCCTTACTTGCTTATAAGCCAACATTTCTGTTGTTTATATAAGGAGGGAGATTTTTTATGTGAAAAATTTTGACACTGGTCATTTTGTATTTCTATTATATTCAGTTTTGCATAATTACATACTTGCTTTTAAAGCACTTTTTCGTATTATTTAATGACTTTGAATGCCCAACAACAACTTGAGTGCGCTACCACCAAGTTTTTTCTCAATTAGTTTTGGCTGGAATTATAGCTATTTCACGACTTGCCAAGGTCGATCATCAGATTCCTTTGCTCTAGTGGTGCTTGTCTACTTTTTTTCATTTTAGTTGAAAAACTTCTGGTGCCTTCACCGTGTATTGGACCATAACCAGCCGCTTAGTAGCCAACGCACTTCGCATCACGCCACCGAGCCCACATGATCAGATCCAACCTACTGCAGGTTTTTCTGTTTATCCATTGCATTGAAACGACTAGCGCTTTTATTAGCCACACAAGTTTGTTGTTGTTTATTCTGGTTCTTTCTTATTTTCTCCTTACTCGTTTATAAGCCAATATTTTTGTTGTTCATATAATAGTATATAAGTAATATATAAGGAGGCAGATTTTTTATGTGAAAGATTTTGACACTGTTCATTTTTTATTTTTATTATATTCAGTTTTGTATGATTACATACTTGCTTTTAAAGGACTTTTTCGTATCATTTAATGACTTTGAATGCCCCACAACAACTTGAGTGTGCTACCACCAAGTTTTTTCTCAATTATTTTTGGCTGGAATTATAGCTATTTCACGACTTGTCAAGGTGGATCATCAGATTCCTTTGCTCTAGTGGTGCTGGTCTACTTTTTTTCATTTTAATTGAAAAACTTCTTGTGCCTCCATCGTGTATTGAACCATGAGCAGCCGCTTAATAGCCAACGCACTTCGCATCACGCCACCGAGCCCATATGATCAGATCCAACCTAATGCAGGGTTTTCTGTTTATCAATTGCATTGAAACGACTAGCGCTTTTATTAGCCACACAAGTTTGTTATTGTTTATTTTGGTTCTTTCTTATTTTCTCCTTACTCGTTTATAAGCCAACACATTTGTTGTTCATATAAGGAGGCATATTTTTTATGTGAAATATTTTGACACTGGTCATCTTTTATTTGTATTATATTCAATTTTGTATGATTACATGCTTGCTTTTAAAGCACTTTTTCGTATCATTTAATGACTTTGAATGCCCAACAACAACTTGAGTGTGCTACCACCAAGTTTTTTCCCAATTAGTTTTTCCTGTAATTATAGCTATTTCACGACTTGAAAATGTCGATCATCATATTCCTTTGCTATAGTGGTGCTGGTCTACTTTTTTCATTTTAATTGAAAAAACTTCTTGTGCCTTCATCGTTTATTGAACCATGAGGAGCCGCTTAGTAGCCAACGCACTTCGCATCACGCCACCGAGCCCATATGATCAGATCCAACCTAATGCAGGGTTTTCTGTTTATCAATTGCATTGAAACGACTAGTGCTTTTATTAGCCACACAATATTGTTGTTGTTTATTCGGGGCCTTTCTTATTTTTTCCTTACTTGCTTATAAGCCAACATTTCTGTTGTTTATATAAGGAGGCAGATTTTTTATGTGAAAGATTTTGACACTGGTCATTTTTTATTTGTATTATATTCAGTTGTGTTTGATTACACACTTGCTTTTAAAGCACTTTTTCGTATCATTTAATGACTTTGAATGCCCAACAACAACTTGAGTGTGCTACCACCAAGTGTTTTCTCAATTATTTTTGGCTGGAATTATAGCTATTTCACGACTTGCCAAGTCGATCATCAGATTCCTTTGCTCTAGTGGTGCTTGTCTACTTTTTTTCATTTTAGTTGAAAAACTTCTGGTGCCTTCATCGTGTATTGAACCATAACCAGCCGCTTAGTAGCCAACGCATTTCGCATCAAGCCACCGAGCCCACATGATCAGATCCCACCTAATGCAGGTTTTTCTGTTCATCAATTGCATTGAAACGACTAGCGCTTTTATTAGCCACACAAGTTTGTTGTTGTTTATTCTGGTTCTTTCTTATTTTCTCCTTACTTGTTTATAAGCCAACATTTTTGTTGTTCATATAAGGAGGGAGATTTTTTATGTGAAAGATTTTGACACTGGTCATTTTTATTTCTATTATATTCAGTTTTGTATGATTACATACTTGCTTTTAAAGCACTTTTTCGTATGATTTAATGACTTTGAATGCCCAACATCAACTTGAGTGTGCTACCACCAAGTTTTTTCTCAATAATTTTTGGCTGGAATCATAGCTATTTCACGACTTGCCAAGGTCGATCATCAGATTACTTTGCTCTAGTGGTGCTGGTCTACTTTTTTCATTTTAATTGAAAAAACTTCTTGTGACTTCATCGTGTATTGAACCATGACCAGCCGCTTAGTAGCCAACGCTCTTCGCATCACGCCACCGATCCCACATGATCAGATCCAACCTAAAGCAGGTTTTTCTGTTTATCAATTGCATTGAAACGACTAGCGCTTTTATTAGCCACACAATTTTTTTGTTGTTTATTCGGGTTCTTTCTTATTTTCTCCTTACTCGTTTATAAGCCAACACTCTTGTTGTTCATATAAGGAGGCATATTTTTTATGTGAAATATTTTCACACTGGTCATCTTTTATTTGTATTATATTCAGTTTTGTATGATTACATGCTTGCTTTTAAAGCACTTTTTCGTATCATTTAATGACTTTGAATGCCCAACAACAACTTGAGTGTACTACCACCATGTTTTTTCCCAATTAGTTTTGGCTGGAATTATAGCTATTTCACGATTTGCTAATGTCGATCATCATATTCCTTTACTCTAGTGGTGCAGGATTACTTTTCTTCATTTTAATTGAAAAATTTCTTGTGCCTTCATCGTGTATTGAACCCTGACCAGCCGCTTAGTAGCCAACGCACTTCGCATCACGCCACCGAGCCCACATGATCAGATCTAACCTAATGCAGGTTTTTCTGTTTACCAATTGCATTGAACCGAATAGCGCTTCTATTAGCCACACAAGTTTGTTGTTGTTTATTCGGGTTCTTTCTTATTTTCTTCTTACTCGTTTATAAGCCAACATTTTTGTTGTTCATATAAGGAGGGAGATTTTTTATGTGAAAGATTTTGACACTGGTTATTTTTTATTTGTATTATATTCAGTTTCGTATGATTACATACTTGCTTTTAAAGCACTTTTTCGTATCATTTAATGACTTTAAATGCCCAACAACAACTTGAGTGTGCTACCACTAAGTTTTTTCTCAATTATTTTTAGCTGGAATTATAGCTATTTCACGACTTGCCAAGGTGGATCATCAGATTCCTTTGCTCTAGTGGTGCTGGTCTACTTTTTTTCATTTTAATTGAAAAATTTCTTGTGCCTTCATCGTGTATTGAACTATGACCTGCCGCTTAGTAGCCAACGCACTTCGCATCAGCCCACGGAGCCCACATGATCAGATCCAACCTAATGCAGGGTTTTCTGTTTATCAATTGCATTGAAACGACTAGCGCTTTTATCAGCCACACAAGTTTGTTGTTGTTTATTCAGGTTCTTTCTTATTTTCTCCTTACTCGTTTATAAGCCAACATTTTTGTTGTTCATATAAGGAGGGATATTTTTTATGTGAAAGATTTTGACACTGGTCATTTTGTATTTGTATTATATTCCGTTTTGTATGATTACATACTTGCTTTTAAAGCACTTTTTCGTATCATTTAATGACTTTGAATGCCCAACAACAGCTTGAGTGTGCTACCACCAAGTTTTTTCTCAACTATTTTTGGCTGGAATTATAGCTATTTAACGACTTGCCAAGGTCGATCAACAGATTCCTTTGCTCTAGTGGTGCTGGCCTACTTTTGTTCATTTTAATTGAAAAACTTCTTGCGCCTTCATCGTATATTAAATCATGACCAGCCACTTAGTAGCCAACGCACTTCGCACCACGCCACCGAGCCCACATGATCAGATCCAACTTAATGCAGGGTTTTCTGTTTATAAATTGCATTGAAACGACTAGACCTTTTATTAGCCACACAAGTTAGTTGTTGTTTTTTCGGGTTCTTTCTTTTTTTTTGTCCTTACTCGGTTATAAGCCAACATTTTTGTTGTTCATATAAGGAGGCAGATTTTTTATCTGAAAGATTTTGACACTGGTAATTTTTTATTTGTATTATATTCAGTTGTGTATGATTACATACTTGCTTTTAAAGCACTTTTTCGTATCATTTAATGACTTTGAATGCCCAACAACAACATGAGTGTGCTACCACCAAGTTTTTTCTCAATTATTTTTGGCAGGAATTATAGCTATTACACGACTTGCCAAGGTCGATCATCAGATTCCTTTGCTCTAGTGGTACTGGTTTACTTTTTTTCATTTTAATTGGAAAATTTCTTGTGCCTTCATCGTGTTTTGAACCATGACAAGCCGCTTAGTAGCCAACGCACTTCGCATCACGCCACCGAGCCCATATGATCAGATCCAACCTAATGCAGGGTTTTCTGTTTATCAATTGCATTGAAACGACTAGTGCTTTTATTAGCCACACAAGATTGTTGTTGTTTATTCGGGGCCTTTCTTATTTTTTCCTTACTTGCTTATAAGCCAACATTTCTGTTGTTTATATAAGGAGGCAGATTTTTTATGTGAAAGATTTTGACGCTGGTCATTTTTTATTTGTATTATATTCAGTTGTGTTTGATTACACACTTGCTTTTAAAGCACTTTTTCGTATCATTTAATGACTTTGAATGCCCAACAACAACTTGAGTGTGCTACCACCAAGTGTTTTCTCAATTATTTTTGGCTGGAATTATAGCTATTTCACGACTCGCCAAGGTCGATCATCAGATTCCTTTGCTCTAGTGGTGCTTGTCTACTTTTTTTCATTTTAGTTGAAAAACTTCTGGTGCCTTCATCGTGTATTGAACCATAACCAGCCGCTTAGTAGCCAACGCACTTCGCATCAAGCCACCGAGCCCACATGATCAGATCCCACCTAATGCAGGTTTTTCTGTTCATCAATTGCTTTGAAACGACTAGCGCTTTTATTAGCCACACAAGTTTGTTGTTGTTTATTCTGGTTCTTTCTTATTTTCTCCTTACTTGTTTATAAGCCAACATTTTTGTTGTTCATATAAGGAGGGAGATTTTTTATGTGAAAGATTTTGACACTGGTCATTTTTATTTCTATTATATTCAGTTTTGTATGATTACATACTTGCTTTTAAAGCACTTTTTCGTATGATTTAATGACTTTGAATGCCCAACAACAACTTGAGTGTGCTACCACCAAGTTTTTTCTCAATAATTTTTGGCTGGAATCATAGCTATTTCACGACTTGCCAAGGTCGATCATCAGATTACTTTGCTCTAGTGGTGGTGGTCTACTTTTTTCATTTTAATTGAAAAAACTTCTTGTGACTTCATCGTGTATTGAACCATGACCAGCCGCTTAGTAGCCAACGCTCTTCGCATCACGCCACCGATCCCACATGATCAGATCCAACCTAAAGCAGGTTTTTCTGTTTATCAATTGCATTGAAACGACTAGCGCTTTTATTAGCCACACAATTTTTTTGTTGTTTATTCGGGTTCTTTCTTATTTTCTCCTTACTCGTTTATAAGCCAACACTCTTGTTGTTCATATAAGGAGGCATATTTTTTATGTGAAATATTTTCACACTGGTCATCTTTTATTTGTATTATATTCAGTTTTGTATGATTACATGCTTGCTTTTAAAGCACTTTTTCGTATCATTTAATGACTTTGAATGCCCAACAACAACTTGAGTGTACTACCACCATGTTTTTTCCCAATTAGTTTTGGCTGGAATTATAGCTATTTCACGATTTGCTAATGTCGATCATCATATTCCTTTACTCTAGTGGTACTGGATTACTTTTCTTCATTTTAATTGAAAAATTTCTTGTGCCTTCATCGTGTATTGAACCCTGACCAGCCGCTTAGTAGCCAACGCACTTCGCATCACGCCACCGAGCCCACATGATCAGATCTAACCTAATGCAGGTTTTTCTGTTTACCAATTGCATTGAAACGAATAGCGCTTCTATTAGCCACACAAGTTTGTTGTTGTTTATTCGGGTTCTTTCTTATTTTCTTCTTACTCGTTTATAAGCCAACATTTTTGTTGTTCATATAAGGAGGGAGATTTTTTATGTGAAAGATTTTGACACTGGTTATTTTTTATTTGTATTATATTCAGTTTCGTATGATTACATACTTGCTTTTAAAGCACTTTTTCGTATCATTTAATGACTTTGAATGCCCAACAACAACTTGAGTGTGCTACCACTAAGTTTTTCTCAATTATTTTTAGCTGGAATTATAGCTATTTCACGACTTGCCAAGGTGGATCATCAGATTCCTTTGCTCTAGTGGTGCTGGTCTACTTTTTTTCATTTTAATTGAAAAATTTCTTGTGCCTTCATCGTGTATTGAACTATGACCAGCCGCTTAGTAGCCAACGCACTTCGCATCACCCCACGGAGCCCACATGATCAGATCCAACCTAATGCAGGGTTTTCTGTTTATCAATTGCATTGAAACGACTAGCGCTTTTATCAGCCACACAAGTTTGTTGTTGTTTATTCAGGTTCTTTCTTATTTTCTCCTTACTCGTTTATAAGCCAACATTTTTGTTGTTCATATAAGGAGGGATATATTTTATGTGAAAGATTTTGACACTGGTCATTTTTTATTTGTATTATATTCCGTTTTGTATGATTACATACTTGCTTTTAAAGCACTTTTTCGTATCATTTAATGACTTTGAATGCCCAACAACAGCTTGAGTGTGCTACCACTAAGTTTTTTCTCAACTATTTTTGGCTGGAATTATAGCTATTTAACGACTTGCCAAGGTCGATCATCAGATTCCTTTGCTCTAGTGGTGCTGGCCTACTTTTGTTCATTTTAATTGAAAAACTTCTTGCGCCTTCATCGTATATTAAATCATGACCAGCCACTTAGTAGCCAACGCACTTCGCACCACGCCACCGAGCCCACATGATCAGATCCAACTTAATGCAGGGTTTTCTGTTTATAAATTGCATTGAAACGACTAGACCTTTTATTAGCCACACAAGTTTGTTGTTGTTTATTCGGGTTCTTTCTTTTTTTGTCCTTACTCGGTTATAAGCCAACATTTTTGTTGTTCATATAAGGAGGCAGATTTTTTATCTGAAAGATTTTGACACTGGTAATTTTTTATTTGTATTATATTCAGTTGTGTATGATTACATACTTGCTTTTAAAGCACTTTTTCGTATCATTTAATGACTTTGAATGCCCAACAACAACATGAGTGTGCTACCACCAAGTTTTTTCTCAATTATTTTTGGCAGGAATTATAGCTATTACACGACTTGCCAAGGTCGATCATCAGATTCCTTTGCTCTAGTGGTACTGGTTTACTTTTTTTCATTTTAATTGGAAAATTTCTTGTGCCTTCATCGTGTTTTGAACCATGAGAAGCCGCTTAGTACCCAACGCACTTCGCATCACGCCACCGAGCCCACATGATCAGATCCAACCTAATGCAGGTTTTTCTGTTTACCAATTGCATTGAAACGACTAGCGCTTCTATTAGCCACACAAGTTTGTTGTTATTTATTCGGGTTCTTTCTTATTTTCTCCTTACTCGTTTATAAGCCAACATTTTTGTTGTTCATATAAGGAGGGAGATTTTTTATGTGAAAAATTTTGACACTGGTCATTTTTTATTTGTATTATATTCAGTTTTGTATGATTACATACTTGCTTTTAAAGCACTTTTTCGTATCATTGAATGACTTTGAATGACCAACAACAACTTGAGTGTGCTACCACCAAGTTTTTTCTCAACTATTTTTGGCTGGAATTATAGCTATTTCACGACTTGCCAAAGTCGATCATCAGATTCCTTTGCTCTAGTGGTGCTGGTCTACTTTTTTTCATTTTAATTGAAAAACTTCTTGTGCCTTCATCGTGTATTGAATCATGACCAGCCGTGTAGTAGCCAACGCACTTCGCATCACGCCCCCGAGCCCTTATGATCAGATCCAACCTAATGCAGGTTTTTCTGTTTATCAATAGCATTGAAACGACTCGCGCTTTTATCATCCACACAAGTTTGTTCTTGTTTATTCGGGTTCTTTCTTATTTTCTCCATACTCGTCTATAAGCCAACATTTTTGTAGTTCATATAAGGAGGGAGATTTTGTATGTGAAAGATTTTGACACTGGTCATTTTTTATTTGTATTATATTCAGTTTTGTATGATTACATACTTGCTTTTAAAGCACTTTTTCGTATCATTTAATGACTTTGAATGACCAACAACAACTTGAGTGTGCTACCACCAAGTTTTTTCTCAACTATTTTTGGCTGGAATTATAGCTATTTCACGACTTGCCAAGGTCGATCATCAGATTTCTTTGGTCTAGTGGTGCTGTTAAGCAACATAAAAAAATAGTCAACATTGCTGACCTACATCGTAAGCAAAAGCGACGATGACGACGAAAACCTACATTAACACCAAACCACCAAAAAGTGCAAGGATCGAACAATGTGATCAGCCTACATTTATGTATGTCGACTCACTTTATTATTATCAATTAATAATTTGTGAGTATGTAGCCTACATATATGTAATATTGACTAACTTTATTATTATGAATTAATACTGTGTAAGCATTAAGTAGGTAGAATATTAATTATAAAAGAGGCATTTGGCCCAACAATAAATATCATTTTAATTACAATGTGTTTGTACTTATTTCGATCAGCTCATTATTGCAAGATCAGGTTTCAAGTGCCTGCATTTTGTATTCATCAAAATCTTATAGTTTGTACTATAAGATCAACCAAAACACCATTCTTATTATTTGTACAATAAGACAGCATCATAATCATCACTCTTATAGTTTGCACTATATGACCCACTACATTCAGTGTTATTGTTTGTACATTAAGACTCACCATTTGGTGACCCCGATCTTTAAATCGTCAACCTAAGGACCTTATCAGTGAAACTATATTCATCTGCTGGAATCGAAAATTGAAGAAAAGCCACGATGGATAACGCGATAGCCAAACAACTTCATGCCGGAAAAGACATCCAAACTATCATCCGGAACTTCAACAAGGGTTCGCCTTCGCGAAAAATGATGAAGGAATATTTTGCTTCACGTCTAATCCGAATCGAAGCAATTTGGAAAGATTTTAAGACCAGAGACGAAGAAATTCGGTCTTCGAATTCAAAAATCGATGACAAATATTTCACTTCCAGTTATTTCAATAGAAGATGATACACAACCAAGACCTACCGCTAGTACAAAAAATGTGGTATCTAAAGACAAATGTGTCTGGTGATGCAGAACGCCTGCTAAGACATTTGTAATTTACAGAGGAGAACCATACAATCGCATGGAACACCCTTCAAGATCGTTTCAGCAATAAAAGGGCCCAGACATTGTCCCTTATCCAAAAGATTCTGCGTTTACCGCAGCAAAACTCCGAAATAAGGGTCATAAGAGAATTTCATAATACAATTCATGAATCTTAAGCAGCCTTGAAGGCTCTCAGTATTGATACAGACTCATGGGCTCCTCTACTCATCCACCTATTAACGAAGAAACTAGATCGACAAAGTCATCTACTCTATGAGCAATGCGTCAAAAACCCTCGAGAACTTCCAACAATGGAAGAATTTTTCAAGTTTTTAAAGAACCGTTTTGAGGCCCTAGAAGCTGTTGGGGGAAAAGAGAGAACCAAGTTGGTATCCAACATTGCTACCCCCAATACTGACAACTGCGAGGTATGATGCAATAAGTGCCGTCCAATATTTTACTGTGAAAAGTTCCTGAAGATGTCAGCTGCTGAAAGACTGAAGTGGACTCAAAAACGACATCTATGCGTGAACTGCTTCAAGGCTAATCACACCACAAAAACATGTTTGGCACGTAGCTGCACTAAATGCCCAGGCAAGCACAATACCTTATTGCATTTAGAAAGAACCATTTCTTCAAACCCAGACCAAAAGAAACCAATTCAAACTACAACCATCGTAGCAGGTTCTACATCCACCAAACCAGTGGCATAAGAACGGGGATATTCATCACCACCAGGATAAAAAATTAATGCGAATTATAAGGGACATCGATAAATAAGACACGGAAATTTCTCCGCATTAGTTCAGCCGCCATCCCTGGAGATAAAATCTGACACAACAACCACCTACAATCACCGAATATCACGCCACACATCTTTCCTATCATTCTTTCTCTTCCTTAAACTCACC
Organism: Philhelius pedissequus; assembly: GCA_910595825.1. Classification (NCBI taxonomy): domain Eukaryota; kingdom Metazoa; phylum Arthropoda; class Insecta; order Diptera; family Syrphidae; genus Philhelius; species Philhelius pedissequus. The sequence continues at coordinate 135,868,567 of OU343160.1, forward strand.
CTCACGCCCGCGCTGTGTTGAAACATTTAAAGGGTATTCATAATCGCTTGAGCGCGTGTAGATTATAAAAAAACAAAAAAAAAAAAACACCACTCACTGTAGCCACCATCCAACAAATAAACAACAAACAAGGCTTTGTTCAGTTGAGAGCCAAGAGGTCAGTCATGACTTCAGCGATTCAATCAACTGCACAATCAAAACCCTAGGTCTAATCTGGCAGCCGAAATCGGACCAGTGAAGTGGAAGAGCAAAGATAACCCGATGCCAGCTCAATCACTTAACGTTCAGTCAGCTCAGATCTAGCACGTATTTTCGATCCACTAGGACTCTTTGGTCCGATAGTAGTCAAGGCCAAAATCTTCATGCAACAGCTGTGGCACCTAAAACTTTCATGGGATGACAATCTACCACAACATCTAAGAGAAGAGTGGCTAGTCTTCAGAAACAGCATATCGACGCTCAATCAGGCAAGGGTTCCCAGGCATATCTTCAACCAAAATAATCCTACGTCCATACAAATTCACATATTTGTGGATGCATCAGATCAAGCTTATGGGGCAGCTGTGTATCTTCGGTCGACTTATAAAGATCGAACAATTATCGTCAGACTACTTTGTGCCAAATCACGAATTGCTCCGGTTAAACGACAAACCCTTCCTAGACTTGAATTATGCGCTGCAGTGCTCGGAGCCGAACTCACAACAAGAGTCAGAGAAAACTTACGACTTCAAAACACACCAACATTTTTCTGGGCAGATTCACAGATCGTCCTATCATGGATCAATTCTACTTCATGTTCATTCCATTCGTTCGTGGCTAATCGAGTTGCGAAAATCCAATAATGTTCATTGGCAGCTCAGTGGTGTCACGTCCCATCCAAGGAAAATCCAGCAGACCTTTTATCACGGGGAATATCGGCAGCTAGTTTCATGTTATGCAGCATGTGGTTTTATGGACCGTTCTTCCTGCATGGGATTGAGTCAACATGGCACCAACCATTCATAAGAGAGCCTGAAATACCCTCCGATCTAGAGAGAAAAAGAAAACACACAGTGGCAGTAGCACTACAACAAAATTCTTCAAGCAAAGTGATCCATCAGATAGAACATCGAAATTCCTTCAAGTTTCTGCAACATTCGATGGGCTACATCCTACGGTTCACCAATAGAGCCAGGAAAATAGACACAGGGTTAGTAGAACACACTACATTTTCGCCGACGGAACTCAATGAAGCTCTCATGGCAATCGTGAAACAAATACAATCATCTGAGTTCAGAAATGAAATCCAAGATCTTAAGAGTCACAGCGGATTAAGCAGATACAGTGCATTGATTACATTGACACCCTTTTTAGACGAAAGGAGAATCTTACCCCATACTGATGCCATATAATGAACCCTTCACAAAATTGCTATTCAAGGTGAAACATGACGAGCATAACCACTGTGGACCACAAACATATTTATCAATTTTAAGGCAGCAATTTGATCCAATTAAGGGAAATGTCATGGCTCGACGCACAGTTCACAACTGCATCAGATGTACCAAAACCAGCCCACAATTGATGACTCAAGTAATGGAAAATCTTCCAGCTGATCGCGTCACAAGAAACAGACCTTTCTTAAACTCTGGTGTGGACTTTTGTGGCCCCTGTGGGTACACTACAAAATTAGAGGAAAGAAGCCGCACAAGGTTTACCTAGCAGTTTTTTGTTGTCTTGCAACTAAGTCAGTTCATTTAGAAATATTGACTGACTTAACAACAGAAGCATTCATTGGAGCACTACGAAAATTTATTAGTCGCCGTGTACGAATTCAAACCCTTTACTGTGACAATGCAACCAACTTCGTGGGAGTAAAGAATCAACTTCATGAACTAACCAGTGTACTACACACCACTGAAGCAAAAGAAGCCATAACCAAGGCAAGCAGCAACAAGGTGAGGACAACGTTGTTCGAGTAGTCAACGTCAAAACCAAATCTGGAATACTCAAACGACCAATTCATCGATTAGCCCCACTGTTCAACGACGATGACAACACTAAAGAACCACAAGATACATCCTCACCACCCGAACCATTGAGGATTGAAACCGTAGAAACACCAACAAAACGAAGAAGGATGCAATATATTCCATTAGTCACCACCGTTATACTGTGTCTGCTTCTGCTACCAATTATGTGTACATCACCAAGAAACATCAAGATTTAGCAACAATCCTGGAATATATTTCGAAAATCTTGGGTCTACAAACTTAGTTGCAAATGAATGGAAAATAATTGTTTACTACGACCTCGCACCCATTCCGTCAGAGTTGGAAGCATTCAGAAATGGAACAACAGCTCTTCAGCATCTATGTAACCAACTACAGTTAAGAACAACATGCTGTGCGTTAGTAAAACACTTCACAAATATGAAGAACACTCTACAATCAGACACCAACCAAATTTCTAGACGTCGAACTTCACGTGCGGCAATCAACATAGTCGGCAATTTAGCACATTCACTGTTTGGAATACTTGATTCCGACTACGCTGAAGAAATGTCCAAAATGTCAAGTGAACACCAATGAAGAACATCTATTAACAATGCTAAAAAATCTGACTTCCATAATAGATTCCACCATCAACATAATGAAACAAGATCAACTCGAAGGAAGGGAACGCATCGCCAGAATTGGAGAAACTACTGATCAACTTAGAATCTATCAAATCTTTACATCCTTTACAATGGAATTAATGATCAGGGTTTCAAACTTGCAACGAATTGAGGACGCTATTCGCGACACGTTTACGGAAGTACACTATGGAACCATCAGCCCCCTTCTGCTATCAACAGCTCAATTGAGAGCAGAAATTATCAACATCAAATACAATGTACCCCAAAAATTATCATTTGAGTAAGAATAATTGCTTCATTTCTATAAGGTCTCAACAACAAAAGGACATGCAACTGGAAATCACCTATTATTTGTCATCCAAATTCCACTAGTTGAACAAGAATCCTTCAATCTATTTCACCTTATACCCTTTCCTTCAATTGTCAATAATACACTTCTGATCATCAATCCGGCAATAGAAATTCTAGCCATAAATCATCACAAAGACCAATACTTTGCAGTGACAGCATCTGAACTCAAAGAGTGTGACAAGGGAAATGACATGCTATATTTCTGCACCAACAGAAAGGCAAAATACCACACTGTTTCACAGGCATACAATTGCGAATTTAATCTATGCAACAACAATACTGTACCTTCATGCAATGTACTAAAGCCAAGCAATGACCTGATCTGGACCCAGCTGAGCAGCAGAAATCACTGGATATTCGGAACCCTTCACAACATTCAACTAATTGCTGTATGTAAAACCAAACCTCTTCAAATTGAACTCACTGGATCCGGCCTTCTATCAATCGAAGATAATTGTGTCCTGAGAAATAATCGTTTTCCCATCCAAGGAAGTCAGACGTCAATCAACACTCGACAATCATCTTACATCAGCTTTGGAAATATCTCTTCAATCACCAAACCTAATGATGTTCCCGCAGCACTAGAATTACTTCCAACATTCAACAAAACTCATTTAGAATCTTTGAACCATCTCCAGACTCAACTCGCTGCCATTCAACATGAAGATCTCGCCAATTTAAACAACAAAGTTTTCCTCAACAGCATTCATCACCACTCCGTCAGCTATTTGGCTCTCCTTGTTTCAATTTGCGTTGGAATTGAAATTATTTACAAACTTCGGAAGAGAGTGACGTCAGTTCCAAATTCCACTTCAGTTCCGCAAACTCGAACACAATACAACGTTAATGTAATATGAGAACACAGCTGAATGCAATCCCATTCAACGCGAGGAAGTATGTTAAGCAACACAAAAAAATAGTCAACATTGTTGACCTACATCGTAGCAAAAGCAACGACGCCGATGACGACGAAAACCTACATTAGCACCAAACCACCAAAAAGTGCAACGATCGAAAAATGTGGTATTCAGCCTACATTTATGTATGTCGACTCACTTTATTGTTATCAATTAATAACTTGTAAGCATTAAGTATGTAGCCTATATTTATGTAATATTGACTCATTTTATTATTATTAATTAATACCGTGAAAGCATTAAGTAGGTAGCATATTAAGTATAAAAGAAGTATTTGGCCCAACAGTAAATATCATTTTAATTACAATCGTGTTTATACTTATTTCGCTTAGCTCATTATTGCAAGATCAGGTTTCAAGTGCCTGCATTTTGTATTCATCAAAATCTTATAGTTGGTTTTTGCTCTCAGTATTGATACAGACTCATGGGCTTCTCTACTCATCCACCTATTAACGAAGAAACTAGATCGACAAAGTCATCTACTCTATGAGCAATGCGTCAAAAACCCTCGAGAACTTCCAACAATGGAAGAATTTTTCAAGTTTTTAAAAACCGTTTTGAGGCCCTAGAAGCTGTTGGGGGAAAAGAGAGAACCAAGTTGGTATCCAACATTGCTACCCCCAATACTGACAACTGCGAGGTATGATGCAATAAGTGCCGTCCAATATTTTACTGTGAAAAGTTCCTGAAGATGTCAGCTGCTGAAAGACTGAAGTGGACTCAAAAACGACATCTATGCGTGAACTGCTTCAAGGCTAATCACACCACAAAATCATGTTTAGCACGTAGCTGCACTAAATGCCCAGGCAAGCACAATACTTTATTGCATTTAGAAAGAACTATGTCTTCAAACCCAGGCCAAAAGAAACCAATTCAAACTACAACCATCGTAGCCGGTGCTACATCCACCAAATCAATGGCATCAGAACGGGGAGATTCATCACCACTTGCTCTAGCCACCATCCAACAAATAAGCAACGAACAAGGCTTTGTTCTTTTGGCCACCACTAGGGTTCTTATCACAGCAAATAACGGACAAACATGTGAAGTTAGAGCCATCTTAGACTCCGGTTCTCAGATAAACCTTATAACCGAGAGGCTTATTAAACGTTTATCCTTTTCGCCAACACCATCATCTCTATGCATTGAAGGCATCGGCAAAAAAACACAAGCCACGACATACAGAGTCAACATCAAGCTTCATTCAACAATGGGTGGCTTCGCCTGTAGACTAGAAGCCTTCATATTACCAAATATCGTATCACCTCAACCCACACAAAACCTGGACACCTCTACCTGGTCTATACCTGAAAACATCAACTTGGCAGATCCTAATTTCCACCGATTCGTTACGGTTGATGTCTTGCTGGGAGCAGAGTTCTATCATCATTTTATTCGTCCCGAACAAATACAAATAGGTGCAAAGATGCCAATTTTGCAAAACACCGTATTTGGTTTGGTAATAGCCGGAAAGGTTGAGGACACAGCAAACAATACAGTTACCTGTGGCATATTCTGCGAAGAAGGATCAACTAATGAACTAATTGAACGATTTTGGAGGCTTGATGACTTCGAAAATATACCCAAACAGATGACATCATTAGAAAAATATTGTGAGTCACACACTCAAGCTCCGTAAATGGTGAGCGAACCATCCATCCTAAAGGACATCCCAGTTGAGGACCAAGAGGTCAGGCTTGACTTCAGCTCTTCAATCAACTGCACAATCAAAACCCTAGGTACCGAAATCAGACCAATTATGTGGAACAGCACAGATACCCGATGCCAGCTCAATCACTTAACGGTCAGTCAGCTCAGATCCAGCACGCATTTTCGATCCACTAGGACTCTTTGATCCGGTAGTAGTCAAGGCCAAAATCTTCATGCAACAGCTGTGGCACTTAAAACTTTCATGGGATGACGATCTACCACAACATCTAAGAGAAGAATGGCTAGCCTTCAGAAACAGCATATCAACGCTCAATCAGGCAAGAGATCCCAGGCATATCTTCAACCAAAATAATCCTACGTCCCAACAAATTCACACATTTGTGGATGCATCAGAACAAGCTCATGGGGCATCTGTGTATCTTCGGTCGACTTATAAAGATCGAACAATAATCGTCAGACTACTTTGTGCCAAATCACGAATTACTCCGGTTAAACGACAAACCCTTCCTGGACTTGAATTATGTGCTGCAATGCTCGGAGGCGACCTCACAACTAGAGTCAGAGAAGACTTCAAAACACACCAACATTTTTCTGGACAGATTTACAAATCGTCCTATCATGGATTAATTCTACTTCATCATTCCATTCGTTCGCGAATAATCGAGTTGCGAAAATCCAAGAATTTTTATTGGCAGCTCAGTGGTGTCACGTCCGATCCAAGGAAAATCCAGCAGACCTTCTATCACGGGGAATATCGGCAGCTAGTTTCATATCATGCAGCATGTGGTTTTATGGACCGTTCTTCCAGCATGGGATTGAGTCAACATGGCACCAACCATTCATAAAAGAGCTTGAAATACCCTCCGATCAAGAAAAGTGATCCACCAGATTGAACATCGAAATTCCTTCCGACGGAGCTCAATGAAGCTCTCATGGCAATCGTGAAACAAAATACAATCATCTGAATTGAGAAATGAAATCCCAGATCTTAAGAGTCACAGTGGATTACGCAGATCCAGTGCATTGATTACCTTGGCACCCTTTTTAGACGAAAGGGGAATCTTACCCCATACTGATGCCATATAATGAACCCATCACAAACTTGCTATTCAAGGTGAAACATGACGAGCATAACCACTGTGGACCACAAACATTATTATTAATTTTAAGGCAGCAATTTTGGGCAATTAAGGGAAAGTTCATGGCTCGACACACAGTTCACAACTGCATCAGATGTACCAAAACCAGACCACAATTGATGACTCAAGTAATGGGAAATCTTCCAGCTGATTGCGTCACAAGAAACAGACCATTTTTAAGCCATGGTGTGGACTTTTGTGGCCCCTGTGGCTACACTACAAAATAAGAGGAAAGAAGCCGCACAAGGCTTACCAGCAGTTTTTTGTTGTTTTGCAACTAAGTCAGTTCATTTAGAAATAGTGACTGACTTAACAACAGAAGCATTCATTTGAGCACTAGGAAGATTTATTAGTCGCCGTGTACGAATTCAAACCCTTTACTGTGACAATGCAACCAACTTCGTGGGAGTAAAGAATCAACTTCGTGAACTAACCAGTGTACTACACACCACTGAAGCAAAAGAAGCCATAACCAAGGCAAGCAGCAACAAGGTGAGGACAACGTTGTTCGAGTAGTCAACGTCAAAACCAAATCTGGAATACTCAAACGACCAATTCATCGATTAGCCCCACTGTTCAACGACGATGACAACACTAAAGAACCACAAGATACATCCTCACCACCCGAACCATTGAGGATTGAAACCGTAGAAACACCAACAAAACGAAGAAGGATGCAATATATTCCATTAGTCACCACCGTTATACTGTGTCTGCTTCTGCTACCAATTATGTGTACATCACCAAGAAACATCAAGATTTAGCAACAATCCTGGAATATATTTCGAAAATCTTGGATCTACAAACTTAGTTGCAAATGAATGGAAAATAATTGTTTACTACGACCTCGCACCCATTCCGTCAGAGTTGGAAGCATTCAGAAATGGAACAGCAGCTCTTCAGCATCTATGTAACCAACTACAGTTAAGAACAACATGCTGTGCGTTAGTAACACACTTCACAAATATGAAGAACACTCTACAATCAGACACCAACCAAATTTCTAGACGTCGAACTTCACGTGCGGCAATCAACATAGTCGGCAATTTAGCACATTCACTGTTTGGAATACTTGATTCCGACTACGCTGAAGAAATGTCCAAAACCATCAATCAAGTGAACACCAATGAAGAACATCTATTAACAATGCTAAAAAATCTGACTTCCATAATAGATTCCACCATCAACATAATGAAACAAGATCAACTCGAAGGAAGGGAACGCATGAGTATACTTCGGAAGCAAGTTGCACACATCATCGAGAGAATTGGAACCATCAGCCCCCTTCTGCTATCACCAGCTCAATTGAGAGCAGCAATTATCAACATCAAAACCAATTTACCCCAATCCCAAAAATTACCATTTGAGCGAGAAGAATTGCTTCATTTCTATAAGATCTCAACAACAAAAGGACATGCAACTGAAAATCACCTGTTATTTGTCATCCAAATTCCACTAGTTGAACAAGAATCCTTCAATCTATTTCACATTATACCCTTTCCTTCAATTGTCAATAATAAACTTCTGATCATCAATCCGGCAATAGAAATTCTAGCCATAAATCATCACAAAGACCAATACTTTGCAATGACAGCTTCTGAACTCAAAGAGTGTGACAAGAGAAATGACATGCAATATTTCTGCGCCAAAAGAAAGGCAAAATACCACACTGGTTCACAGGCATAAAGTTGCGAATTTAATCTAATCAACAACAATACTGTACCTTCATGCAATGTACTAAAACCAAGCAATGACCTGATCTGGACCCAGCTAAACAGCAGACATCACTGGATATTCGGAACCCTTCACAGCATTCAACTAACGGCTGTATGTAAGACCAAACCTCTTCAAGTTGAACTCACTGGATCCAGCCTTCCATCAATCGAAGATAATTGTGTCTTCAGAAATAATCGGAAGTCAGACCACAATCAGCATTCTACAATAATCTTACACCAGCTTCGAAAATATCTCTTCAATCGCTAAACCCAATGATGTTCCTGCAGCACTAGAATTACTTCCAACATTCAACAAAACTCATTCAGAATCTTTGCACCATCTCCAGACTCAACTATCTGCCATACAACACGGAGATCTCGCCAATTTAAACAACTAGAGTTTTCCTCAACATTTATGTATATCGACTCACTTTATTATTATCAATTAATACTTTGTAAGCATTAAGTATGTAGTCTGCATTTATATAAATTGACTCACTTTATTATTATGAATTAATACAGAATCAGAGTCATAGTTTGTACTATAAGACCCACTACATTGAGTCTTATTGTTTGTATATTAAGACTCAACAGGTGCTGGTCTACTTTTTTCATTTTAATTGTAAAACTTCTTGTGCCTTCATCGTGTATTGAACCATGACCAGCCGTTTAGTAGCCAACGCACTATGCATCACGCCACCGAGCCCACACGATCAGACCCCACCTAATGCAGGTATTTCTGTATATCAATTGCATTGAAACGACTAGCGCTTTTATTAGCCACACAAGTTTGTTGCTGTTTATTCGGGTTCTTTCTTATTTGCTCCTTACTCGTTTATCAGCCAACATTTTTATTCTTGATATAAGGAGGGAGATTTTTTATGTGAAAGATTTTGACACCGGTCATTTTTTATTTGTATTATATTCAGTTTTGTATGATTACATACTTGCTTTTAAAGCACTTTTTCGTATCATTTAATGACTTTGACTGCCCAACAACAACTTGATTGAGATACCACCAAGTTTTTTCTCAATTATTTTTGCCTGGAATTATAGCTATTTCACGACTTGCCAAGGCCGATCATCAGATTCCTTTGCTCTAGTGTTGCTGGCCTACTTTTTTTCATTTTAATTGAAAAACTTCTTGTGCCTTAATCGTGTATTGAACCATTACCAGCCCCTTAGTAGCCAACGCACTTCGCATCACGCCACCGAGCTCACATGATCAGACCCCACCTAATGCAGGATTTTCTGTTTATCAATTGCATTGAAACGACTAGCGCTTTTATTAGCCACACAAGTTTGTTGTTGTTTATTCGGGTTCTTTCTTATTTTCTCCTTACTCGTTTATAACCCAACATTTTTGCTGTTCATATAAGTAGGGAGATTTTTTATGTGAAAGATTTTGGCATTGGTCATTTTTTATTTGTATTATATTCAGTTTTGTATGATTACATTCTTGCTTTTAAAGCACTTTTCGTATAATTTAATGAGTTTGAATGCCCAACAAGAACTTGGGTGTGCTACCACCAAGTTTTTTTCTCAATTATTTTGGCTGGAATTATAGCTATTTCACGACTTGCCAAGGTCGATCATCAGTTTCATTTGCTCTAGTGGTGCTGGTCTACTTTTTTTCATTTTAATTGAAAGACTTCTTGTGCCTTCATCGTATATTGAACCATGACTAGCCGCTTAGTAGCCAACGCACTTCGCATAACGCCACCGAGCCTACATGATCAGATCCAACCTAATGCAGGTTTTTCTGTTTATCAATTGCATTGAAACGACTAGCGCTTTTATTAGCCACACAAATTTGTTGTTGTTTATTCGGGTTCTTTCTTATTTTCTCCTTATTCGTTTATAAGCCAATATTTTTGTTGTTAATCTAAGTAGGGAGATTTTTTATGTGAAAGATTTTGGCATTGGTAATTTTTTATTTGTATTATATTCAGTTTTGTATGATTACATACTTGCTTTTAAAGCACTTTTTCGTATCATCTAATGACTTTGAATGCCCAACAATAACTTGAATGTGCTACCACCAAGTTTTTTCTCAATTATTTTTGGCTGGAATTATAGCTATTTCATGACTTGTCAAGGTTGATCATCAGATTCCTTTGCTCTAGTGGTGCTGGTCTACTTTTTTTCATTTTAATTGAAAAACTTCTTGTGCCTTCATCGTGTATTGAACCATGACCAGCGGCTTAGTAGCCAACGCACTTCGCATCATGCCACCGAGCCCACATGATCAGATCCAACCTAATGCAGGTTTTTCTGATTATCAATTGCAGTGAAACGACTAGCGCTTTTATAGCCACACAAGTTTGTTGTTGTATATTCGGCTTCATTTTTATTTTCTCCTTACTCGTTTATAAGCCAATATTTTTGCTGTTCATATAAGGAGGGAGATTTTTTATGTGAAAGATTTTGACACTGGTAAGCTTCTTGTGCATTCATCATGTATTGAACCATGACCAGCGGCTTAGTAGCAAACGCACTTCGCTTCACGCCACCGAGCCTACATGATCAGACCCCACCTAATGCAGGGTTTTCTGTTTATCAATTGCATTGAAACGACTAGTGCATTTGTTAGCCACACAAGTTTGTTGTTGTTTGTTCGGGTTCTGTCGTATTTTCTCCTTACTCGATTATAAGCCAACATTTTTGTTGTTCATATAAGTAGGGAGATTTTTTATGTGAAAGTTTTTGGCATTGGTCATTTTTTATTTGTATTATATTCAGTTTTGTATGATTACATTCTTGCTTTTAAAGCACCTTTTCGTATAATTTAATGACTTTGAATTAGGGCTGGCAACGAGACGAGACCAGGCGAGACTTTTGTTAATCTCGTCTCGGTCTCGTCAAAATCGAAAAATTTCAGTCTCGTCTCGGTTTCGGTCCAGGTCTCGCCTAACCAAGTCTCGTCTCGGCCTTGGTCTCGCCTTTTTCTCGAGAAAATATTAATGTGCTATCCCGTCTCGGTCTCGGTCTTGGCCCTGGTATCATCCTTAGTCTTGGTTTCTTTCGTGTTTTTTTTTGGTAGTAAAAAGATGTAAGTAAAGATAAGAAGCATTGTTCGGATTGCAAATATAGAGTATGGTTGTGGTATCTCAGCAGTTCGTCGGTAAGAAAAATGGGGGAAAATGTATGAAACAAACTCGTGAGTCTGTTTTTCTTTTGAGTTAAGTGGAAATAACATTTTGGAAGAATTGTGTAAGTAAATATATTTCATAGCAAAAACAAATAAAATATTAAAAAAAAGAGTACCTACATACAACGCTTGATTTCTTAAAAAATAAATTAACCGTTTTTGTCAGGCCCCGATCTGTCAAAAACCATTTAAGGATGTCTCCGATTTAAATGAATTAAAAAAACCTTTACAAAATTCAAATTTTACCTCAAAAAAATCGAAATTTATCGATTTAATTTATTGCTCCCTAAAAAGTTGATTTTACACATTTTAGGTGAAATTTCGAAAACAAAATATTGCTCAAATATCAAGATATAGTAAGTTGCCTACCTGTCAAGTCATAAACTGTTAACATCCATTAAAGCATCGCTGCGATTTAGATGGATTAAAAATCCTCTACAAAATTCGAAATTCTTTCCTCCGGCAAAAGTTGATTTTAAGTCTCTTGTATGACATTTGGAAAAAAATATTATCAAAACGTCAAAATATAGTATGTTGTCTACCTATCAAGCCATGAGCTGTCAAAATCCATTGAAGGCCTGCTCCGATTATAGTGTTTGTTAACGTGAAAAATCGTACGAATTGGTACAAATTTTCACATTTAGCTGTCAAACCCCATAGAAAAAAAAACAAGCATGAGAAACTTGGTGAAAATCAACGTACAATATGGATCTCAAAAATTCGGTCAAACTTGGATTCTGCACGTCTTTTCCAACTTTATTGTGCTTGTCAATTATGAATGAATCTAATAATGATATATCCTGGTACGTAGTAGGTCCATGAAGCTAAGGCCTTAGACTTCACTTGAAACGAGTAAGTTTTACTTGTGTAAATCGAAAACTATGATTTTAAGTTGAATTTTATTAGTTGCGTATGAAAGCGCTCCGAATGGCTTACATTTTGTGCTCATATAGGTTTCAAAGGTGTGTGATAACGTAAAAAATAGGCTGTGAAGTAACGTTATCAGACAACTTTGAAGAACCGTATTTCCAAGATAAAATTTGAATTTTATACAGTTTTTTTAATCCATTTTGATCGGAGCAATCCTTCCATGAAATTGACAGTTCATGGCTTGGCAGGTAGGCAATAAACTATCAGCCCTATTCTGCTATCTTTCGATTCACGTGAATATTTAGATATTTTCAAATGTCTTCTATCTTTTGAGTCCAAAGCTTTACTAATATTTTTTTTTGTTTAATTCTTAAGAGAATCTAATTGTTAAAATTTATTTTTGATCGAAATTTATATACTTTTTGAAACAATTCGTTTTTTCCGTCGGATAGCAGAATACAAATATTCACGTGAACGTTTGTTTAACAGAATAGGACTGTATATTTTGACGTTTTTAAAATATTTTTTTTTAAAAAACTTCACCCAAAAAGGCTTAAATCACCTTTTTCGGAAGCCAAAAATAAAATCCGAAAAACTTCGAATTTTCCGAGGTAAAATTTTAATGTTGCAGAGGTTTTTCAATCTATTTAAAGCGGGGCCATCCTTCTTTGGATTTTGTCACCTTATGGCTTGGCAGGTAGGCAACGAACTATATTTTGACGTTTTGACAATATTTTTTACCAAATGTCACCCAAAAGAAAGCAACGCCATGCATACATAAATCGTACGTATTGTTCTCTGGATTTTCGCAATGCGCATATCTCTGTATAACTATGTACATACATATATGGTTTAATATGTTAACGCGTATATAATATTTCGCAAAAAAAACTTGTGAATATTATAAAAATTGAACATGATTATATACTAAACAATAATGAAATAAAAACAAAATTTTCTTATAGCGAAAACCGAAACCAAACCACCGAGACTGCCGAGACCAGCGAGACTCTCGTCGAATTTCGGTACCAAAAATACGGTCTCGTCTCGCTCTCGTCTCGGTCTCGTCTTCGGTACTTTTAAGGAAGTCTCGTCTCGTTAACGAGACCGAGACCGAGACGAGACCGAGACTAGTCTCGGTCTCGTTGCCAGCCCTACTTTGAATGCCCAACAACTTGGGTGTGCTACCACCAAATTTTTTTCTCAATTATTTTGGCTGGAATTATAGCTATTTCACGGCTTGCCAAGGTCGATCATCAGTTTCATTTGCTCTAGTGGTGCTGGCCTACTTTTTTTCATTTTAATTGAAAAACTTCTTGTGCCTCCATCGTGTATTGAACCATGATCAGCCGATTAGTAGCCAACGCACTTCGCATCACGCCACCGAGCTCACATGATCAGACCCCACCTAATGCAGGATTTTCTGTTTATCAATTGCATTGAAACGACTAGCGCTTTTATTAGCCACACAAGTTTGTTGTTGTTTATTCGGGTTCTTTCTTATTTTCTCCTTACTCGTTTATAAGCTAACATTTTTGTTGTTCATATAAGTAGGGAGATTTTTTATGTGAAAGATTTTGGCATTGGTCATTTTTTATTTGTATTATATTCAGTTTTGTATGATTACATTCTTGCTTTTAAAGCACTTTTTCGTATAATTTAATGACTTTGAATGCCCAACAACAACTTGGGTGTGCTACCACCAAGTTTTTTTCTCAATTATTTTGGCTGGAATTATAGCTATTTCACGACTTGCCAAGGTCGATCATCAGTTTCATTTGCTCTAGTGGTGCTGGTCTACTTTTTTTCATTTTAATTGAAAGACTTCTTGTGCCTTCATCGTATATTGAACCATGACTAGCCGCTTAGTAGCCAACGCACTTCGCATAACGCTACCAAGCCCACATGATGAGATCCAACCTAATGCAGGTTTTTATATTTATCAATTGCATTGAAACGACTAGTGCATTTGTTAGCCACACAAGTTTGTTGTTGTTTGTTCGGGTTCTTTCGTATTTTCTCCTTACTCGTTTATAAGCCAACATTTTTGTTTTTCATATAATAAGGGAGATTTTTTATGTGAAAAATTTTGACACTGGTATATTCAGTTTTGTATGAGTACATACTTGCTTTTAAAGCACTTTTTCGTATCATCTAATTTAACTTTGAATGCCCAACAATAACTTGAATGTGCTATCACCAAGTTTTTTCTCAAGTATTTTTGGCTGGAATTATAGCTATTTCACGACTTGCCAAGGTCGGTCATCAGATTCCTTTGCTCTGGTGGTGCTGGTCTACTTTTTTTCATTTTAATTGAAAAACTTCTTGTGCCTTCATCGTGTATTGAAACATGACCAGCCCCTTAGTAGCCAACGCACTTCGCATCACGCCACCGAGCCCACATGATCAGACCCAACCTAATGCAGGTTTTTCTGTTTATCAATTGCATTGAAACGACTAGCGCATTTGTTAGCCACACAAGTTTGTTGTTGTTTATTCGGGTTCTTTCGTATTATCTCCTTACTCGTTTATAAGCCAACATTTTCGTTGTTCATATAAGGAGGGAGATTTTTTATGTGAAAGATTTTGACACTGGTCATCTTTTATTTGTATTATATTTAGTTTTGTATGATTACATACTTGCTTTTACAGCACTTGTTCGTATCATTTAATGACTGTGAATGCCCAACAACAACTTGATTGTGATACCATCAAGTTTTTTCTCAATTATTTTTGCCTGGAATTATAGCTATTTCACGACTTGCCAAGGCCGATCATCAAATTCGTTTGCTCTAGTGGTGCTGGTCTACTTTTTTTCATTTTAATTGAAAACTTCTTGTGCCTTCATCGTGTATTTAACCATGACCAGCCCCTTAGTAGCCAACGCACTTCGCATCACGCCACCGAGCCCACATGATCAGACCCAACCTAATGCAGGTTTTTCTGTTTATCAATTGCATTGAAACGACTAGCGCTTTTATTAGCCACACAAGTTTGTTGTTGTTTATTCGGGTTCTTACTTATTTTCTCCTTACTCGTTTATAAGCCAACATTTTTGTTGTTCATATAAGGAGGGAGATTTTTTATGTGAAAGATTTTGGCATTGGTCATTTTTTATTTGTATTATATTCAGTTTTGTATGATTACATACTTACTCTTAAAGCACTTTTTCGTATTATTTAATCACTTTGAATGCCCAACAACAACTTGAGTGTGCTACCACCAAGATTTTTTCTCAATTATTTTGGCTGGAATTATCAGTTTCATTTGCTCTAGTGGTGCTGGTCTACTTTTTTTCATTTTAATTGAAAGACTTCTTGTGACTTCATCGTGTATTGAACCATGACCAGCCCCTTAGTAGCCAACGCACTTCGCATCACGCCACCGAGCCCACATGATCAGACCCAACCTAATGCAGGTTTTTCTGTTTATCAATTGCATTGAAACGACTAGCGCTTTTATTAGCCACACAAGTTTGTTGTTGTTTATTCGGGTTCTTTCTTATTTTCTCCTTACTCGTTTATAAGCCAACATTTTTGTTGTTCATATAAGTAGGGAGATTTTTTATGTGAAAGATTTTGGCATTGGTCATTTTTTATTTGTATTATATTCAGTTTTGTATGATTACATTCTTGCTTTTAAAGCACTTTTTCGTATAATTTAATGACTTTGAATGCCCAACAACAACTTGGGTGTGCTACCACCAAGTTTTTTTCTCAATTATTTTGGCTGGAATTATAGCTATTTCACGACTTGCCAAGGTCGATCATCAGTTTCATTTGCTCTAGTGGTGCTGGTCTACTTTTTTTCATTTTAATTGAAAGACTTCTTGTGCCTTCATCGTATATTGAACCATGACTAGCCGCTTAGTAGCCAACGCACTTCGCATAACGCTACCAAGCCCACATGGTGAGATCCAACCTAATGCATGTTTTTATATTTATCAATTGCATTGAAACGACTAGTGCATTTGTTAGCCACACAAGTTTGTTGTTGTTTGTTCGGGTTCTTTCGTATTTTCTCCTTACTCGTTTATAAGCCAACATTTTTGTTGTTCATATAATAAGGGAGATTTTTTATGTGAAAGATTTTGACACTGGTATATTCAGTTTTCTATGAGTACATACTTGCTTTTAAAGCACTTTTTCATATCATATAATGACTTTGAATGCCCAACAATAACTTTTCTCAAGTATTTTTGGCTGGAATTATAGCTATTTCACGACTTGCCAAGGTCGGTCATCAGATTCCTTTGCTCTGGTGGTGCTGGTCTACTTTTTTTCATTTTAATTGAAAAACTTCTTGTGACTTCATCGTGTATTGAACCATGACCAGCGGCTTAGTAGCCAACGCACTTCGCATCACGCCACCGAGTCTACATGGTCAGTTCCAACCTAATGCAGGTTTTTATGTTTATCAATTGCATTGAAACGACTAGCGCATTTGTTAGCCACACAAGTTTGTTGGTGTTTATTCGGGTTCTTTCGTATTTTCTCCTTACTCGTTTATAAGCCAACATTTTTGTTGTTCATATAAGGAGGGAGATTTTTTATGTGAAAGATTTTGACACTGGTATATTCAGTTTTGTATGAGTACATACTTGCTTTTAAAGCACTTTTTCATATCATATAATGACTTTGAATTCCCAACAATAACTTTTTCTCAAGTATTTTTGGCTGGCATTATAGCTATTTCACGACTTGCCAAGGCCGATAATCAAATTCCTCTGCTCTAGTGGTGCTGGTCTACTTTTTTTTCATTTTAATTGAAAAACTTCTTGTGCCTTCATCGTGTATTGAACCATGACCAGCCCCTTAGTAGCCAACGCACTTCGCATCACGCCACCGAGCCCACATGATCAGACCCAACCTAATGCAGGTTTTTCTGTTTATCAATTGCATTGAAATGACTAGCGCTTTTATTAGCCACACAAGTTTGTTGTTGTTTATTCGGGTTCTTTCTTATTTTCTCCTTACTCGTTTATAAGCCAACATTTCTGTTGTTCATATAAGTAGGGAGATTTTTTATGTAAAAGATTTTGACACTGGTATATTCAGTTTTGTATGAGTACATACTTGCTTTTAAAGCACTTTTTCATATCATATAATGACTTTGAATGCCCAACAATAACTTTTTCTCAAGTATTTTTGGCTGGAATTATAGCTATTTCACGACTTGCCAAGGCCGATCAACAAATTCCTTTGCTCTAGTGGTGCTGGTCTACTTTTTTTTCATTTTAATTGAAAAACTTCTTGTGCCTTCATCGTGTATTGAACCATGACCAGCCCCTTAGTAGCCAACGCACTTCGCATCACGCCACCGAGCCCACATGATCAGACCCAACCTAATGCAGGTTTTTCTGTTTATCAATTGCATTGAAACGACTAGCGCTTTTATTAGCCACACAGGTTTGTTGTTGTTTATTCGGGTTCTTTCTTATTTTCTCCTTACTCGTTTATAAGCTAACATTTCTGTTGTTCATATAAGTAGGGAGATTTTATATGTAAAAGATTTTGACACTGGTATATTCAGTTTTGTATGAGTACATACTTGCTTTTAAAGCACTTTTTCATATCATATAATGACTTTGAATGCCCAACAATAACTTTTTCTCAAGTATTTTTGGCTGGAATTAAAGCTATTTCACGACTTGTCAAGGTCGGTCATCAGATTCCTTTGCTCTGGTGGTGCTGGTCTACTTTTTTTCATTTTAATTGAAAAACTTCTTGTGACTTCATCGTGTATTGAACCATGACCAGCGGCTTAGTAGCCAACGCACTTCGCATCACGCCACCGAGCCTACATGATCATTTCCAACCTAATGCAGGTTTTTATGTTTATCAATTGCATTGAAACGACTAGCGCATTTGTTAGCCACACAAGTTTGTTGTTGTTTATTCGGGTTCTTTCGTATTTTCTCCTTACTCGTTTATAAGACAACATTTTTGTTGTTCATATAAGGAGGGAGATTTTTTATGTGAAAGATTTTGACACTGGTATATTCAGTTTTGTATGAGTACATACTTGCTTTTAAAGAACTTTTTCATATCATATAATGACTTTGAATGCCCAACAATAAATTTTTCTCAAGTATTTTTGGCTGGAATTATAGCTATTTCACGACTTGCCAAGGCCGATAATCAAATTCCTTTTCTCTAGTGGTGCTGGTCTACTTTTTTTTTCATTTTAATTGAAAAACTTCTTGTGCCTTCATCGTGTATTGAACCATGACCAGCCCCTTAGTAGCCAACGCACTTCGCATCACGCCACCGAGCCCACATGATCAGACCCAACCTAATGCAGGTTTTTCTGTTTATCAATTGCATTGAAATGACTAGCGCTTTTATTAGCCACACAAGTTTGTTGTTGTTTATTCGGGTTCTTTCTTATTTTCTCCTTACTCGTTTATAAGCCAACATTTCTGTTGTTCATATAAGTAGGGAGATTTTTTATGTAAAAGATTTTGACACTGGTATATTCAGTTTTGTATGAGTACATACTTGCTTTTAAAGCACTTTTTCATATCATATAATGACTTTGAATGCCCAACAATAACTTTTTCTCAAGTATTTTTGGCTGGAATTATAGCTATTTCACGACTTGCCAAGGCCGATCATCAAATTCCTTTGCTCTAGTGGTGCTGGTCTACTTTTTTTTCATTTTAATTGAAAAACTTCTTGTGCCTTCATCGTGTATTGAACCATGACCAGCCCCTTAGTAGCCAACGCACTTCGCATCACGCCACCGAGCCCACATGATCAGACCCAACCTAATGCAGGTTTTTCTGTTTATCAATTGCATTGAAACGACTAGCGCTTTTATTAGCCACACAAGTTTGTTGTTGTTCATTCGGGTTCTTTCTTATTTTCTCCTTACTCGTTTATAAGCCAACATTTTTGTTGTTCATATAAGGAGGGAGATTTTTTATGTGAAAGATTTTGACACTGGTCATCTTTTATTTGTATTATATTCAGTTTTGTATGATTACATACTTGCTTTTACAGCTTTTGTTTGTATCATTTAATGACTTTAAATGCCCAACAACAACTTGATTGTGATACCACCAAGTTTTTTCTCAATTATTTTTGCCTGGAATTATAGCTATTTCACGACTTGCCAAGGCCGATCACCAGATTCCTTTGCTCTAGTGGTGCTGGTCTAATTTTTTTCATTTGAATTGAAAAACTTCTTGTGCCTTAATCGTGTATTGACCCATGACCAGCCCCTTAGTAGCCAACGCATTTCGCATCACGCCACCGAGCCCACATGATCAGACCCAACCTAATGCAGGTTTTTCTGTTTATCAATTGCATTGAAACGCTTAGCGCTTTTATTAGCCACACAAGTTTGTTGTTGTTTATTCGGGTTCTTTCTTATTTTCTCCTTACTCGTTTATAAGCCAACATTTTTGTTGTTCATATAAGAAGGGAGATTTTTTTGTTGAAGATTTTGGCATTGGTCATTTTTTATTTGTATTATATTCAGTTTTGTATGATTACATACTTGCTTTTAAAGCACTTTTTCGTATCTATTAATAACTTTGAATGCCCAACAACAACTTGAGTGTGCTACCACCAAGTTTTTTTCTCAATTATTTTCGCTAGAATTATAGCTATTTCATGACTTGCCAAGGTCGATCATCAGTTTCCTTTGCTCTAGTGGTGCTCGTCTACTTTTTTTCATTTTAATTGAAAGACATCTTGTGCCTTCATCGTGTATTGAACCATGACCAGCCGCTTAGTAGCCAACGCACTTCGCATCATGCCACCGAGTCTACAGAACCAACCTAATGCAGGTTTTTCTGTTTATCAATTGCATTGAAACGACTAGCGCTTTTATATCCACACATATTAGTTGTTGTTTATTCGGGTTCATTTTTATTTTCTTCTTACTCGTTTATAAGCCAACATGTTTGTTGTTCATATAATGAGGCAGATTTTTTATGTGAAAGATTTTGACACTGGTAATTTTTTTTTGTATTATATTTAGTTTTGTATGATTACATACTTGCTTTTAAAGCACTTTTTCGTATCATCTAATGACTCTGAATGCCCAACAATAACTTGAGTGTGGTACCACCAAGTTTTTTCTCAATTATTTTTGGCTGGAATTATAGCTATTTCACGACTTGCCAAGGTCGATCATCAGATTCCTCTGCTCTAGTGGTGCTGGTCTACTTTTTTTCCTTTTAATTGAAAAAATTCGTGTGATTTCATCGTGTATTGAACCATGACCAACCGCTTAGGAGCCAACGCACTTCGCATCACGCCACCGAGCCCACATGATCAGATCCAACATAATGCAGGTCTTACTGTTTATCAATTGCATTGAAACGACTAGCGCTTTTATTAGTCACACAAGTTTGTTGTTGTTCATTCGGGTTCTTTCTTATTTTCTCCTTACTTGTTTATAATCCAATATTTTCGTTGTTCATATAAGGAGGGAGATTTTTTATGTGAAAGATTTTGGCACTGGTCATTTTTTATTTGTATTATATTCAGTTTTGTATGATTACATACTTGCATTTAAAGCAGTTGTTCGTATCATTTAATGACTTTGAATGCCCAACAGCAACTTGAGTGTGCTACCACCAAGTTTTTTCTCAATAATTTTTGGCTGGAATTATAGATATTTCACGACTTGCCAAGGTCGATCATCAGATTCCTTTGCTCTAGTGGTGCTGGTCTACTTTTTTTTCATTTTAATTGAAAACTTCTTGTGCCTTCATCGTGTATTTAACCATCACCAGCCCCTTAGTAGCCAACGCACTTCGCATCACGCCACCGAGCCCACATGATCAGATCCAACATAATGCAGGTCTTACTGTTTATCAATTGCATTGAAACGACTAGCGCTTTTATTAGTCACACAAGTTTGTTGTTGTTCATTCGGGTTCTTTCTTATTTTCTCCTTACTTGTTTATAATCCAATATTTTCGTTGTTCATATAAGGAGGGAGATTTTTTATGTGAAAGATTTTGGCACTGGTCATTTTTTATTTGTATTATATTCAGTTTTGTATGATTACATACTTGCATTTAAAGCAGTTGTTCGTATCATTTAATGACTTTGAATGCCCAACAGCAACTTGAGTGTGCTACCACCAAGTTTTTTCTCAATTATTTTTGGCTGAAATTATAGATATTTCACAACTTGCCAAGGTCGATCATCAGATTCCTTTACTCTAGTGGTGCTGGTGTTCTTTTTTCATTTTAGTTGGAAAACTTCTTGTGCCTTCATCGTGAATTGAACCATGACCGGCCGCTTAGTAGGCAACGCACTTCGCAGCACGCCACCGAGCCTACATGATCAGTTCCAACCTAATGCAGGTTTTTATGTTTATCAGTTGCATTGAAACGACTAGTGCATTTGTTAGCCACACAAGTTCGTTGTTGTTTGTTCGGGTTCTTTCGTATTTTCTCCTTACTTGTTTATAAGCCATCATTTTTGTTGTTCATATAATGAGGGAGATTTTTTATGTGAAGGATTTTGACACCGGTCATCTCTTATTTGTATTATATTTAGTTTTGTATGATTACATACTTGCTTTTACAGCTTTTGTTCGTATCATTTAATGACTTTAAATGCCCAACAACAACTTGATTGTGATACCACCAAGTTTTTTCTCAATTATTTTTGCCTGGAATTATAGCTATTTCACGACTTGCCAAGGCCGATCACCAGATTCTTTTGCTCTAGTGGTGCTGGTCTACTTTTTTTCATTTGAATTGAAAAACTTCTTGTGCCTTAATCGTGTATTGACCCATGACCAGCCCCTTAGTAGCCAACGCATTTCGCATCGCGCCACCGAGCCCACATGATCAGACCCAACCTAATGCAGGTTTTTCTGTTTATCAATTGCATTGAAACGCCTAGCGCTTTTATTAGCCACACAAGTTTGTTGTTGTTTATTCCGGTTCTTTCTTATTTTCTCCTTACTCGTTTATAAGCCAACATTTTTGTTGTTCATATAAGTAGGGAGATTTTTTTGTGAAAGATTTTGGCATTGGTCATTTTTTATTTGTATTATATTCAGTTTTGTATGATTACATACTTGCTTTTAAAGCACTTTTTCGTATCATTTAATAACTTTGAATGCCCAACAACAACTTAAGTGTGCTACCACCAAGTTTTTTTCTCAATTATTTTGGCTAAAATTATAGCTATTTCATGACTTGCCAAGGTCGATCATCAGTTTCCTTTGCTCTAGTGGTGCTCGTCTACTTTTTTTCATTTTAATTGAAAGACATCTTGTGCCTTCATCGTGTATTGAACCATGACCAGCCGCTTACTAGCCAACGCACTTCGCATCATGCCACCGAGTCTACAGAACCAACCTAATGCAGGTTTTTCTGTTTATCAATTGCATTGAAGCGACTAGCGCTTTTATTAGGCACACAAGTTTGTTGTTGTTTATTTGGGTTCTTTCTTTTTTTCTCCCTACTCGTTTATAAGCCAACATGTTTGTTGTTCATATAATGAGGCAGCTTTTTTATGTGAAAGATTTTGACACTGGTCATTTTTATTTGTATTATATTCAGTTTTGTATAATTACATACTTGCTTTTAAAGCACTTTTTCGTATCATCTAATGACTTTGATTGCCCAACAATAACTTGAGTGTGCTACCACCAAGTTTTTTCTCAATTATTTTTGGCTGGAATTATAGCTATTTCACGACTTGTCAAGGTCGATCATCAGATTCCTTTGCTCTAGTTGTTTTGGTCTACTTTTTTTCATTTTAATTGAAAAACTTCTTGTGCCTTCATTGTGTATTGAACCATGACCAGCCGCTTAGTAGCCAACGCACTTCGCATCATGCCACCGATCCCACATGATCAGATCCAACCTAATGCAGGTTTTTCTGTTTATCAATTGCATTGAAACGACTAGCGCTTTTATAGCCACACAAGTTAGTTGTTGTTTATTCGGGTTCATTTTTATTTTCTTCTTACTCGTTTATAAGCCAACATTTTTGTTGTTCATATAAGGAGGGAGATTTTTTATGTGAAAGATTTTGACACTGGTAATTTTTGTTTGTATTATATTTAGTTTTGTATGATTACATACTTGCTTTTAAAGCACTTTTTCGTATCATCTAATGACTTTGAATGCCCAACAATAACTTGAGTGTGGTACCACCAAGTTTTTTCTCAATTATTTTTGGCTGGAATTATAGCTATTTCACGACTTGCCAAGGTCGATCATCAGATTCCTCTGCTCTAGTGGTGCTGGTCTACTTTTTTTCCTTTTAATTGAAAAAATTCGTGTGATTTCATCGTTTATTGATCCATGACCAGCCGCTTAGGAGCCAACGCACTTCGCATCACGCCACCGAGCCCACATGATCAGATCCAACATAATGCAGGTCTTACTGTTTATCAATTGCATTGAAACGACTAGCGCTTTTATTAGTCACACAAGTTTGTTGTTGTTCATTCGGGTTCTTTCTTATTTTCTCCTTACTTGTTTATAATCCAATATTTTCGTTGTTCATATAAGGAGGCAGATTTTTTATGTGAAAGATTTTGGCACTGGTCATTTTTTATTTGTATTATATTCAGTTTTGTATGATTACATACTTGCATTTAAAGCAGTTGTTCGTATCATTTAATGACTTTGAATGCCCAACAGCAACTTGAGTGTGCTACCACCAAGTTTTTTCTCAATTATTTTTGGCTGGAATTATAGATATTTCACGACTTGCCAAGGTCGATCATCAGATTCCTTTGCTCTAGTGGTGCTGGTGTTCTTTTTTCATTTTAGTTGGAAAACTTCTTGTGCCTTCATCGTGAATTGAACCATGACCGGCCGCTTAGTAGGCAACGCACTTCGCAGCACGCCACCGAGCCCACATGATGAGATCCAACCTAATGCAGGTTTTTCTGTTTATCAGTTGCATTGAAACGACTAGTGCATTTGTTAGCCACACAAGTTTGTTGTTGTTTATTGCGGGTCTTTCTTATTTTCTCCATACTCGTTTATAAGCCAACATTTTTGTTGTTCATATAAGTAGGGAGATTTCTTATGTGAAAGATTTTGGCATTGGTCATTTTTTATTTGTATTATATTCAGTTTTGTATGATTACATACTTGCTTTTAAAGCACTTTTTCCTATCATTTAATTACTTTGAATGCCCAACAACAACTTATGTGTGCTACCACCAAGTTTTTTTCTCAATTATTTTGGCTGGAATTATAGCTATTTCACGACTTGCCAAGGTCGATCATCAGTTTCCTTTGCTCTAGTGGTGCTCGTCTACTTTTTTTCATTTTAATTGAAAGACTTCTTGTGCCTTCATCGTGTATTGAACCATGACCAGCCGCTTAGTAGCCAACGCACTTCGCATCACGCCACCGAACCCACATCATGAGATCCATCCTAATGCAGCGTTTTCTGTTTATCATTTGTTAGCCACACCAGTTTGTTGTTGTTTATTCGGGTTCTTTCGTATTTTCTCCTTACTCGCTTATAGGCCACCATTTTTGTTGTTCATATAAGGAGGGATATTTTTTATGTGAAAGATTTTGACACTGGTCATCTTTTATTTGTATTATATTCAGTTTTGTACGATTACATACTTGCTTTTACAGCACTTTTTCGTATCATCTAATGACTTTGAATGCCCAACAATAACTTGAGTGTGGTACCACCAAGTTTTTTCTCAATTATTTTTGGCTGGAATTATAGCTATTTCACGACTTGCCAAGGTCGATCATCAGATTCCTCTGCTCTAGTGGTGCTGGTCTACTTTTTTTCCTTTTAATTGAAAAAATTCGTGTGATTTCATCGTGTATTGAACCATGACCAGCCGCTTAGGAGCCAACGCACTTCGCATCACGCCACCGAGCCCACATGATCAGATCCAACATAATGCAGGTCTTACTGTTTATCAATTGCATTGAAACGACTAGCGCTTTTATTAGTCACACAAGTTTTTTGTTGTTCATTCGGGTTCTTTCTTATTTTCTCCTTACTTGTTTATAATCCAATATTTTCGTTGTTCATATAAGGAGGGAGATTTTTTATGTGAAAGATTTTGGCACTGGTCATTTTTTATTTGTATTATATTCAGTTTTGTATGATTACATACTTGCATTTAAAGCAGTTGTTCGTATCATTTAATGACTTTGAATGCCCAACAGCAACTTGAGTGTGCTACCACCAAGTTTTTTCTCAATTATTTTTGGCTGGAATTATAGATATTTCACGACTTGCCAAGGTCGATCATCAGATTCCTTTGCTCTGGTGGTGCTGGTGTTCTTTTTTCATTTTAGTTGGAAAACTTCTTGTGCCTTCATCGTGAATTGATCCATGACCGGCCGCTTAGTAGACAACGCACTTCGCAACACGCCACCGAGCTCACATGATGAGATCCAACCTAATGCAGGTTTTTCTGTTTATCGGTTGCATTGAAACGACTAGTGCATTTGTTAGCCACACAAGTTTGTTGTTGTTTGTTCGGGTTCTTTCGTATTTTCTCCTTACTTGTTTATAAGCCATCATTTTTGTTGTTCATATAATGAGGGAGATTTTTTATGTGAAAGATTTTGACACTGGTATATTCAGTTTTGTATGAGTACATACTTGCTTTTAAAGCACTTTTTTGTATCATCTAATGACTTTGAATGTCCAACAATAACTTGAGTGTGCTACCACCAAGTTTTTTCTCAATTATTTTTGGCTGGAATTATAGCTATTTCACGACTTGTCAAGGTCGATCATCACATTTCTTTGCTCTAGTTGTTTTGGTCTACTTTTTTTCATTTTAATTGAAAAACTTCTTGTGCCTTCATCGTGTATTGAACCATGACCAGCCGCTTAGTAGCCAACGCACTTCGCATCACGCCACCGAGCCCACATGATCAGAACCAACCTAATGCAGGTTTTTCTGTTTATCAATTGCATTGAAACGACTAACGCTTTTATTAGGTACACAAGATTGTTGTTATTTATTTGGGTTCTTTCTTATTTTCTCCCTACTCGTTTATAAGCCAACATTTTTGTTGTTCATATAAGGAGGCAGATTTTTTATGTGAAAGATTTTGACACTGGTCATTTTTTATTTGTATTATATTCAGTTTTGTATGATTACATACTTGCTTTTAAAGCACTTTTTCGTATCAGCTAATGACTTTGAATGTCTAAGAATAACTTGAGTGTGCTACCACCAAGTTTTTTCTCAATTATTTTCGGCTGGAATTATAGCTATTTCACGACTTGTCAAGGTCGATCATCAGATTCCTTTGCTCTAGTGGTGCTGGTCTACTTTTTTCATTTTAATTGAAAAACTTCTTGTGCCTTAATCGTGTATTGACCCATGACCAGCCCCTTAGTAGCCAACGCATTTCGCATCACGCCACCGAGCCGACATGATCAGACCCAACCTAATGCAGGTTTTTCTGTTTATCAATTGCATTGAAACGCCTAGCGCTTATCCACACAAGTTTGTTGTTGCTTATTCGGGTTCTTTCTTATTTTCTCCTTACTAGTTTATAAGCCAACATTTTTGTTGTTCATATAAGTAGGGAGATTTTTTTGTGAAAGATTTTGGCATTGGTCATTTTTTATTTGTATTATATTCAGTTTTGTATGATTACATACTTGCTTTTAAAGCACTTTTTCGTATCATTTAATAACTTTGAATGCCCAACAACAACTAGAGTGTGCTACCACCAAGTTTTTTTCTCAATTATTTTGGCTAGAATTATAGCTATTTCATGACTTGCCCAGGTCGATCATCAGTTTCCTTTGCTCTAGTGGTGCTCGTCTACTTTTTTTCATTTTAATTGAAAGACATCTTGTGCCTTCATCGTGTATTGAACCATGACCAGCCGCTTACTAGCCAACGCACTTCGCATCATGCCACCGAGTCTACAGAACCAACCTAATGCAGGTTTTTCTGTTTATCAATTGCATTGAAACGACTAGCGCTTTTATTAGGCACACAAGTTTGTTGTTGTTTATTTGGGTTCTTTCTTATTTTCTCCCTACTCGTTTATAAG
This sequence comes from Philhelius pedissequus, assembly GCA_910595825.1. Lineage (NCBI taxonomy): Eukaryota > Metazoa > Arthropoda > Insecta > Diptera > Syrphidae > Philhelius > Philhelius pedissequus. Next base: position 135,896,002 of record OU343160.1, read on the forward strand.
CCAACATGTTTGTTGTTCATATAATGAGGCAGATTTTTTATGTGAAAGATTTTGACACTGGTCATTTTTATTTGTATTATATTCAGTTTTGTATAATTACATACTTGCTTTTAAAGCACTTTTTCGTATCATCTAATGACTTTGATTGCCCAACAATAACTTGAGTGTGCTACCACCAAGTTTTTTCTGAATTATTTTTGGCTGAAATTATAGCTATTTCACGACTTGTCAAGGTCGATCATCACATTCCTTTGCTCTAGTTGTTTTGGTCTACTTTTTTTCATTTTAATTGAAAAACTTCTTGTGCCTTCATCGTGTATTGAACCATGACCAGCCGCTTAGTATCCAACGCACTTCGCATCATACCACCGATCCCACATGATCAGATCCAACCTAATGCAGGTTTTTCTGTTTATCAATTGCATTGAAACGACTAGCGCTTTTATAGCCACACAAGTTAGTTGTTGTTTATTCGGGTTCATTTTTATTTTCTTCTTACTCGTTTATAAGCCAACATTTTTGTTGTTCATATAAGGAGGGAGATTTTTTATGTGAAAGATTTTGACACTGGTAATTTGTTTTGCATTATATTTAGTTTTGTATGATTACATACTTGCTTTTAAAGCACTTTTTCGTATCATCTAATGACTTTGAATGCCCAACAATAACTTGAGTGTGGTACCACCAAGTTTTTTCTCAATTATTTTTGGCTGGAATTATAGCTATTTCACGACTTGCCAAGGTCGATCATCAGATTCCTCTGCTCTAGTGGTGCTGGTCTACTTTTTTTCCTTTTAATTGAAAAAATTCGTGTGATTTCATCGTGTATTGAACCATGACCAGCCGCTTAGGAGCCAACGCACTTCGCATCACGCCACCGAGCCCACATGATCAGATCCAACATAATGCAGGTCTTACTGTTTATCAATTACATTGAAACGACTAGCGCTTTTATTAGTCACACAAGTTTGTTGTTGTTCATTCGGGTTCTTTCTTATTTTCTCCTTACTTGTTTATAATCCAATATTTTCGTTGTTCATATAAGGAGGGAGATTTTTTATGTGAAAGATTTTGGCACTGGTCATTTTTTATTTGTATTATATTCAGTTTTGTATGATTACATACTTGCATTTAAAGCAGTTGTTCGTATCATTTAATGACTTTGAATGCCCAACAGCAACTTGAGTGTGCTACCACCAAGTTTTTTCTCAATTATTTTTGGCTGGAATTATAGATATTTCACGACTTGCCAAGGTCGATCATCAGATTCCTTTGCTCTAGTGGTGCTGGTGTTCTTTTTTCATTTTAGTTGGAAAACTTCTTGTGCCTTCATCGTGAATTGATCCATGACCGGCCGCTTAGTAGGCAACGCACTTCGCAGCACGCCACCGAGCTCACATGATGAGATCCAACCTAATGCAGGTTTTTCTGTTTATCAGTTGCATTGAAACGACTAGTGCATTTGTTAGCCACACAAGTTTGTTGTTGTTTGTTCGGGTTCTTTCGTATTTTCTCCTTACTTGTTTATAAGCCATCATTTTTGTTGTTCATATAATGAGGGAGATTTTTTATGTGAAAGATTTTGACACTGGTATATTCAGTTTTGTATGAGTACATACTTGCTTTTAAAGCACTTTTTTGTATCATCTAATGACTTTGAATGTCCAACAATAACTTGAATGTGCTACCACCAAGTTTTTTCTCAAGTATTTTTGGCTGGAATTATAGCTATTTCACGACTTGCCAAGGTCAGTCATCAGATTCCTTTGCTCCAGTGGTGCTGGTCTACTTTTTTTCATTTTAATTGAAAAACTTCTTGTGACTTCATCGTGTGTTGAACCATGACCAGCCGCTTAGTAGCCAACACACTTCGCATCTTCCCACCGAGCCCACATGATCAGATCCAACCTAATGCATGTTTTTCTGTTTATCAATTGCATTGAAACGACAAGTGCTTTTATTAGCCACACAAGTTTGTTGTTGTTTATTCCGGTCCTTTCTTATTTTCTCCATACTCGTTTAAAAGCCAACATTTCTGTTGTTCATATAAGTAGGGAGATTTCTTATGTGAAAGATTTTGGCATAGGTCATTTTTTATTTGTATTATATTCAGTTTTTTATGATTACATACTTGCTTTTAAAGCACTTTTTCCTATCATTTAATGATTTTGAATGCCCAACAACAACTTAAGTGTGCTACCACCAAGTTTTTTTCTCAATTATTTTGGCTGGAATTATAGCTATTTCACGACTTGCCAAGGTCGATCATCAGTTTCCTTTGCTCTAGTGGTGCTCGTCTACTTTTTTTTATTTTAATTGAAGAACTTCTTGTGCCTTCATCGTGTATTGAACCATGACCAGCCGCTTAGTAGCCAACGCACTTCGCATCATGCCACCGAGTCTACAGAACCAACCTAATGCAGGTTTTTCTGTTTATCAATTGCATTGAAACGACTAGCGCTTTTATTAGGCACACAAGTTTGTTGTTGTTTACTTGGGTTCTTTCATATTTTCTCCCTACTCGTTTATAAGCCAACATGTTTGTTGTTCATATAAGGAGGCAGATTTTTTATGTGAAAGATTTTGACACTGGTCATCTTTTATTTGTATTATATTCAGTTTTGTACAATTACATACTTGCTTTTACAGCACTTTTTCGTATCATTTAATGACTTTGAATGCCCAAAAACAACTTGATTGTGATAATACCAAGTTTTTCCTCAATTATTTTTGCCTGAAATTACAGCTGTTTCACGATTTGCCAAGGTCGATCATCAGAATCCTTTGGTCTAGTGGTGCTGGTCTACTTTTTTTTATTTTAATTGAAGAACTTCTTGTGCCTTCATCGTGTATTGAACCATGACCAGCCGCTTAGTAGCCAACGCACTTCGCATCATGCCACCGAGTCTACAGAACCAACCTAAATCAGGTTTTTCTGTTTATCAATTGCATTGAAACGACTAGCGCTTTTATTAGGCACACAAGTTTGTTGTTGTTTACTTGGGTTCTTTCATATTTTCTCCCTACTCGTTTATAAGCCAACATGTTTGTTGTTCATGTAAGGAGGCAGATTTTTTATGTGAAAGATTTTGACACTGGTCATTTTTATTTGTATTATATTCAGTTTTGTATAATTACATACTTGCTTTTAAAGCAATTTTTCGTATCATCTAATGACTTTGATTGCCCAACAATAATTTGAGTGTGCTACCACCAAGTTTTTTCTCAATTATTTTTGGCTGGAATTATAGCTATTTCACGACTTGTCAAGGTCGATCATCAGATTCCTTTGCTCTAGTTGTTTTGGTCTACTTTTTTTCATTTTAATTGAAAAACTTCTTGTGCCTTCATCGTGCATTGAACCATGACCAGCCGCTTAGTAGCCAACGCACTTCGCATCATGCCACCGATCCCACATGATCAGATCCAACCTAATGCAGGTTTTTCTGTTCATCAATTGCATTGAAACGACTAGCACTTTTATAGCCACACAAGTTAGTTGTTGTTTATTCGGGCTCATTTTTATTTTCTCCTTACTCGTTTATGAGCCAACATTTTTGTTGTTTATATAAGGAGGGAGATTTTTTATGTGAAAGATTTTGACACTGGTAATTTTGTTTTGTTTTATATTTAGTTTTGTATGATTACATACTTGCTTTTTAAGCACTTTTTCGTATCATCTAATGACTTTGAATGCCCAACAATAACTTGAGTGTGGTACCACCAAGTTTTTTCTCAATTATTTTTGGCTGGAATTATAGCTATTTCACGACTTGCCAAGGTCGATCATCATATTCCTCTGCTCTAGTGGTGCTGGTCTACTTTTATTCCTTTTAATTGAAAAAATTCGTGTGATTTCCTCGTGTATTGAACCATGACCAGCCGCTTAGTAGCGAACGCACTTCGCATCACGCCACCGTGCCCACATGATCAGATCCAACATAATGCAGGTCTTACTGTTTATCAATTGCATTGAAACGACTAGCGCTTTTATTAGTCACACAAGTTTGTTGTTGTTCATTCGGGTTCTTTCTTATTTTCTCCTTACTTGTTTATAATCCAATATTTTCGTTCTTCATATAAGGAGGGAGATTTTTTATGTGAAAGATTTTGGCACTGGTCATTTTTTATTTCTATTATAATCAGTTTTGTATGATTACATTCTTGCATTTAAAGCAGTTGTTCGTATCATTTAATGACTTTGAATGCCCAACAGCAACTTGAGTGTGCTACCACCAAGTTTTTGCTCAATTATTTTTGCTGGAATTATAGATATTTCACGACTTGCCAAGGTCGATCATCAGATTCCTTTGCTCTAGTGGTGCTGGTGTTCTTTTTTCATTTTAGTTGGAAAACTTCTTGTGCCTTCATCGTGAATTGAACCATAACCGGCCGCTTAGTGGGCAACGCACTTCGCAGCACGCCACCGATCCCACATGATCAGATCCAAGCTAATGCAGGTTTTTCTGTTTATCAATTGCATTGAAACGACTAGCGCTTTTATTAGCCACACAAGTTTGTTGTTGTTTATTCGGGTTCTTTCTTATTTTCTCCTTACTCATTTATAAGCCAACATTTGTATTGTTCTTATAAGGAGGGAGATTTTTTACGTGAAAGATTTTGACACTGGTCATTTTTTGTTTGTATTATATTCAGTTTTGTATGATTACATACCATACTTGCTTTTAAAGCACTTCTTCGTATCGTTTGATGACTTTGAATGCCCAACAACAACTTGAGTGTACCAGCACCAAGATTTTTCTCAATTATTTTTGGCTGGATTTAGCTATCATCAGATTCCTTTGCTCTAGTGGTGCTGGTCTACATTTTTTCATTTTTAAACTTCTTGTGCCTTTATCGTGTATTGAACCACGCCCAGCAGCTTAGTAGCCAACGCACTTCGCGTCACGCCACCGAGCCCACATGATCGGATCCAACCTAATGCAGGTTTTTCTGTTTATCAACTGCATTGAAACGACTACCGCTTTTATAAGCCACACAAACTTGTTGTTGTTAATTCGGGTTCTTTCTTATTTTCTCCTTACTCGTTTATAAGCCAACATTTTTGTTGTTCGTATAAGGAGGGAGATTTTTTATGTGAAAGATTTTGACACTGGTAATTTTTTATTTGTATTATATTCAGTTTTGTATGATTACATACTTGCTTTTAAAGCAATTTTTCGTATCATTTAATGACTTTGAATGCCCAACAACAACTTGAGTGTGCTACCACCAGATTTTTTCTCAATTATTTTTGGTGGTGCTGGTCTACTTTTTTTCATTTTAATTGAAAAACTTCTTGTGCCTTCATCGTGTATTGAAGCATGACCAGCCGCTTAGTAGCCAACGCAATTCTCATCACTTCACCGAGCCCACATGATCTGATGCAACCTAATGCAGGTTTTTCTGTTTATCAATTTTGTTGAAACGACTAGCGCTTTTATTGGCCACAGAAGTTTGTTGTTGTTAATTCGCGTTCTTTCTTATTTTCTCCTTACTCGTTTATAAGCACACATATTTGTTGTTCATATAAGGCGGGAAATTTTTTATGTGAAAGATTTTGACACTGGTAATTTTTTATTTGTATTATATTCAGTTTTGTATGATTACATACTTGCTTTTAAAGCAATTTTTCGTATCATTTAATAACTTTGAATGTCCAACAACAACTTGAGTGTGCTACCACCAGATTTTTTCTCAATTATTTTTGGTGGTGCTGGTCTACTTTTTTTCATTTTAATTGAAAAACTTCTTGTGCCTTCATCGTGAATTGATCCATGACCGGCCGCTTAGTAGGCAACGCACTTCGCAGCACGCCACCGAGCCCACATGATGAGATCCAACCTAATGCAGGTTTTTCTGTTTATCAGTTGCATTGAAACGACTAGTGCATTTGTTAGCCACACAAGTTTGTTGTTGTTTGTTCGGGTTCTTTCGTATTTTCTCCTTACTTGTTTATAAGCCATCATTTTTCTTGTTCATATAATGAGGGAGATTTTTTATGTGAAAGATTTTGACACTGGTATATTCAGTTTTGTATGAGTACATACTTGCTTTTAAAGCACTTTTTCGTATCATCTAATGACTTTGAATGTCCAACAATAACTTGAATGTGCTACCACCAAGTTTTTTTCTCAATTATTTTTTCTCAAGTATTTTTGGCTGGAATTATAGCTATTTCACGACTTGCCAAGGTCAGTCATCAGATTCCTTTGCTCCAGTGGTGCTGGTCTACTTTTTTTCATTTTAATTGAAAAACTTCTTGTGCCTTCATCGTGTGTTGAACCATGACCAGCCGCTTAGTAGCCAACGCACTTCGCATCTTCCCACCGAGCCCACATGATCAGATCCAACCTAATGCATGTTTTTCTGTTTATCAATTGCATTGAAACGACTAGCGCTTTTATTAGCCACACAAGTTTGTTGTTGTTTATTCCGGTTCTTTCTTATTTTCTCCATACTCGTTTATAAGCCAACATTTTTGTTGTTCATATAAGTAGGGAGATTTCTTATGTGAAAGATTTTGGCATTGGTCATTTTTTATTTGTATTATATTCAATTTTGTATGATTACATACTTGCTTTTAAAGCACTTTTTCCTATCATTTAATTACTTTGAATGCCCAACAACAACTTAAGTGTGCTACCACCAAGTTTTTTTCTCAATTATTTTGGCTGGAATTATAGCTATTTCACGACTTGCCAAGGTCGATCATCAGTTTCCTTTGCTCTAGTGGTGCTCGTCTACTTTTTTTCATTTTAATTGAAAGACTTCTTGTGCCTTCATCGTGTATTGAACCATGACCAGCCGCTTAGTAGCCAACGCACTTCGCATCACGCCACCGAACTCACATCATGAGATCCATCCTAATGCAGCGTTTTCTGTTTATCATTTGTTAGCCACACCAGTTTGTTGTTGTTTATTCGGGTTCTTTCGTATTTTCTCCTTACTCGCTTATAGGCCACCATTTTTGTTGTTCATATAAGGAGGGATATTTTTTATGTGAAAGATTTTGACACTGGTCATCTTTTATTTGTATTATATTCAGTTTTGTACGATTACATACTTGCTTTTACAGCACTTTTTCGTATCATTTAATGACTTTGAATGCCCAACAACAACTTGATTGTGATACCACCAAGTTTTTCCTCAATTATTTTTGCCTGAAATTACAGCTGTTTCACGATTTGCCAAGGTCGATCATCAGATTCCTTTGGTCTAGTGGTGCTGGTCTATTTTTTTTTATTTTAATTGAAGAACTTCTTGTGCCTTCATCGTGTATTGAACCATGACCAGCCGCTTAGTAGCCAACGCACTTCGCATCACGCCACCGAGCCCACATGATCAGAACCAACCTAATGCAGGTTTTTCTGTTTATCAATTGCATTGAAACGACTAACGCTTTTATTAGGTACACAAGATTGTTGTTATTTATTTGGGTTCTTTCTTATTTTCTCCCTACTCGTTTATAAGCCAACATTTTTGTTGTTCATATAAGGAGGCAGATTTTTTATGTGAAAGATTTTGACACTGGTCATTTTTTATTTGTATTATATTCAGTTTTGTATGATTACATACTTGCTTTTAAAGCACTTTTTCGTATCAGCTAATGACTTTGAATGCCTAAGAATAACTTGAGTGTGCTACCACCAAGTTTTTTCTCAATTATTTTCGGCTGGAATTATAGCTATTTCACGACTTGTCAAGGTCGATCATCAGATTCCTTTGCTCTAGTGGTGCTGGTCTACTTTTTTCATTTTAATTGAAAAACTTCTTGTGCCTTAATCGTGTATTGACCCATGACCAGCCCCTTAGTAGCCAACGCATTTCGCATCACGCCACCGAGCCCACATGATCAGACCCAACCTAATGCAGGTTTTTCTGTTTATCAATTGCATTGAAACGCCTAGCGCATATCCACACAAGTTTGTTGTTGTTTATTCGGGTTCTTTCTTATTTTCTCCTTACTAGTTTATAAGCCAACATTTTTGTTGTTCATATAAGTAGGGAGATTTTTTTGTGAAAGATTTTGGCATTGGTCATTTTTTATTTGTATTATATTCAGTTTTGTATGATTACATACTTCCTTTTAAAGCACTTTTTCGTATCATTTAATAACTTTGAATGCCCAACAACAACTAGAGTGTGCTACCACCAAGTTTTTTTCTCAATTATTTTGGCTAGAATTATAGCTATTTCATGACTTGCCCAGGTCGATCATCAGTTTCCTTTGCTCTAGTGGTGCTCGTCTACTTTTTTTCATTTTAATTGAAAGACATCTTGTGCCTTCATCGTGTATTGAACCATGACCAGCCGCTTACTAGCCAACGAACTACGCATCATGCCACCGAGTCTACAGAACCAACCTAATGCAGGTTTTTCTGTTTATCAATTGCATTGAAACGACTAGCGCTTTTATTAGGCACACAAGTTTATTGTTGTTTATTTGGGTTCTTTCTTATTTTCTCCCTACTCGTTTATAAGCCAACATGTTTGTTGTTCATATAATGAGGCAGATTTTTTATGTGAAAGATTTTGACACTGGTCATTTTTATTTGTATTATATTCAGTTTTGTATAATTACGTACTTGCTTTTAAAGCACTTTTTCGTATCATCTAATGACTTTGATTGCCCAACAATAACTTGAGTGTGCTACCACCAAGTTTTTTCTCAATTATTTTTGGCTGGAATTATAGCTATTTCACGACTTGTCAAGGTCGATCATCACATTCCTTTGCTCTAGTTGTTTTGGTCTACTTTTTTTCATTTTAATTGAAAACCTTCTTGTGCCTTCATCGTGTATTGAACCATGACCAGCCGCTTAGTATCCAACGCACTTCGCATCATGCCACCGATCCCACATGATCAGATCCAACCTAATGCAGGTTTTTCTGTTTATCAATTGCATTGAAACGACTAGCGCTTTTATATCCACACAAGTTAGTTGTTGTTTATTCGGGTTCATTTTTATTTTCTTCTTACTCGTTTATAAGCCAACATTTTTGTTGTTCATATAAGGAGGGAGATTTTTTATGTGAAAGATTTTGGCACTGGTCATTTTTTATTTGTATTATATTCAGTTTTGTATGATTACATACTTGCATTTAAAGCAGTTGTTCGTATCATTTAATGACTTTGAATGCCCAACAGCAACTTGAGTGTGGTACCACCAAGTTTTTTCTCAATTATTTTTGGCTGGAATTATAGCTATTTCACGACTTGCCAAGGTCGATCATCAGATTCCTCTGCTCTAGTGGTGCTGGTCTACATTTTTTCCTTTTAATTGAAAAAATTCGTGTGATTTCATCGTGTATTGAACCATGACCAGCCGCTTAGGAGCCAACGCACTTCGCATCACGCCACCGAGCCCACATGATCAGATCCAACATAATGCAGGTCTTACTGTTTATCAATTGCATTAAAACGACTAGCGCTTTTATTAGTCACACAAGTTTGTTGTTGTTCATTCGGGTTCTTTCTTATTTTCTCCTTACTTGTTTATAATCCAATATTTTCGTTGTTCATATAAGGAGGGAGATTTTTTATGTGAAAGATTTTGGCACTGGTCATTTTTTATTTGTATTATATTCAGTTTTGTATGATTACATACTTGCATTTAAAGCAGTTGTTCGTATCATTTAATGACTTTGAATGCCCAACAGCAACTTGAGTGTGCTACCACCAAGTTTTTTCTCAATTATTTTTGGCTGGAATTATAGATATTTCACGACTTGCCAAGGTCGATCATCAGATTCCTTTGCTCTAGTGGTGCTGGTGTTCTTTTTTCATTTTAGTTGGAAAACTTCTTGTGCCTTCATCGTGAATTGATCCATGACCGGCCGCTTAGTAGGCAACGCACTTCGCAGCACGCCACCGAGCTCACATGATGAGATCCAACCTAATGCAGGTTTTTCTGTTTATCAGTTGCATTGAAACGACTAGTGCATTTGTTAGCCACACAAGTTTGTTGTTGTTTGTTCGGGTTCTTTTGTATTTTCTCCTTACTTGTTTATAAGCCATCATTTTTGTTGTTTATATAATGAGGGAGATTTTTTATGTGAAAGATTTTGACACTGGTATATTCAGTTTTGTATGAGTACATACTTGCTTTTAAAGCACTTTTTTGTATCATCTAATGACTTTGAATGTCCAACAATAACTTGAATGTGCTACCACCAAGTTTTTTCTCAAGTATTTTTGGCTGGAATTATAGCTATTTCACGACTTGCCAAGGTCAGTCATCAGATTCCTTTGCTCCAGTGGTGCTGGTCTACTTTTTTTCATTTTAATTGAAAAACTTCTTGTGACTTCATCGTGTGTTGAACCATGACCAGCCGCTTAGTAGCCAACGCACTTCGCATCTTCCCACCGAGCCCACATGCTCAGATCCTACCTAATGCATGTTTTTCTGTTTATCAATTGCATTGAAACGACTAGCGCTTTTATTAGCCACACAAGTTTGTTGTTGTTTATTCCGGTTCTTTCGTATTTTCTCCTTACTTGTTTATAAGCCATCATTTTTGTTGTTCATATAATGAGGGAGATTTTTTATGTGAAAGATTTTGACACTGGTATATTCAGTTTTGTATGAGTACATACTTGCTTTTAAGGCACTTTTTTGTATCATCTAATGACTTTGAATGTCCAACAATAACTTGAGTGTGCTACCACCAAGTTTTTTCTCAATTATTTTTGACTGGAATTATAGCTATTTCACGACTTGCCAAGGTCCATCATCAGATTCCTTTGCTCCAGTGGTGCTGGTCTACTTTTTTTCATTTTAATTGAAAAACTTCTTGTGACTTCATCGTGTGTTGAACCATGACCAGCCGCTTAGTAGGCAACGCACTTCGCATCACGCCACCGAACCCACATCATGAGATCCATCCTAATGCAGCGTTTTCTGTTTTTCATTTGTTAGCCACACCAGTTTGTTGTTGTTTATTCGGGTTCTTTCGTATTTTCTCCTTACTCGCTTATAGGCCACCATTTTTGTTGTTCATATAAGGAGGGATATTTTTTATGTGAAAGATTTTGACACTGGTCATCTTTTATTTGTATTATATTCAGTTTTGTACAATTACATACTTGCTTTTACAGCACTTTTTTGTATCATCTAATGACTTTGAATGTCCAACAATAACCTGAATGTGCTACCACCAAGTTTTTTCTCAAGTATTTTTGGCTGGAATTATAGCTATTTCACGACTTGCCAAGGTCAGTCATCAGATTCCTTTGCTCTAGTAGTGCTGGTTTACATTTTTTCATTTTAAAACTTCTTGTGCCTTCATCGTGTATTGAACCACGACCAGCCCCTTAGTAGCCAATGCACTTCGCATTACGCCACCGAGCCCACATGATCAGATCCAACCTAATGCAGGTTTTTCTGTTTATCAATTGCATTGAAACGACTAGCGATGTTGTTGTTTATATAAGGAGGGAGATTTTTTATGTGAAAGATTTTGACACTGGTAATTTTTTTTTGTATTATATTTAGTTTTGTATGATTACATACTTGCTTTTTAAGCACTTTTTCGTATCATCTAATGACTTTGAATGCCCAACAATAACTTGAGTGTGGTACCACCAAGTTTTTTCTCAATTATTTTTGGCTGGAATTATAGCTATTTCACGACTTGCCAAGGTCGATCATCAGATTCATCTGCTCTAGTGGTGCTGGTCTACTTTTATTCCTTTTAATTGAAAAAATTCGTGTGATTTCATCGTGTATTGAACCATGACCAGCCGCTTAGTAGCGAACGCACTTCGCATCACGCCACCGTGCCCACATGATCAGATCCAACATAATGCAGGTCTTACTGTTTATCAATTGCATTGAAACGACTAGCGCTTTTATTAGTCACACAAGTTTGTTGTTGTTCATTCGGGTTCTTTCTTATTTTCTCCTTACTTGTTTATAATCCAATATTTTCGTTCTTCATATAAGGAGGGAGATTTTTTATGTGAAAGATTTTGGCACTGGTCATTTTTTATTTCTATTATAATCAGTTTTGTATGATTACATTCTTGCATTTAAAGCAGTTGTTCGTATCATTTAATGACTTTGAATGCCCAACAGCAACTTGAGTGTGCTACCACCAATTTTGTTGAAACGACTAGCGCTTTTATTGGCCACAGAAGTTTGTTGTTGTTAATTCGCGTTCTTTCTTATTTTCTCCTTACTCGTTTATAAGCACACATATTTGTTGTTCATATAAGGCGGGAAATTTTTTATGTGAAAGATTTTGACACTGGTAATTTTTTATTTGTATTATATTTCAAAGCACTTTTTCGTATCATTTAGTGACTTTCAATGCCCAACAACAACTTGAGTGTGCTACCACCAAGTTTTTTCTCAATTTTTTTTGGCTGGAATTATAGATATTTAAGGACTTGAGAAGTTCGATCATCAGATCCCTTTGCTCTAGCGGTGCTGGTCTACTTTTTTCATTTTAATTGAAAAACTTCTTGTGCCTTCATCGTGTATTGAACCATGACCAGCAGCTTAGTAGCCAACGCACTTCGCATCACGCCACCAAGCCCACATGATCAGATCCAACCTAATGCAGGCTTTTCTGTTTATCAATTGCATTGAAATGACTAGCGCTTTTATTAGCCACACAAGTTTGTTGTTATTTATTCGGGTTCTTTCTTATTTTCTCCTTACTCATTTATAAGCCAACATTTTTGTTGTTCATATAAGGAGGGAGATTTTTTATGTGAAAGATTTTGACACTGGTCATTTTTTATTTATATTATATTCAGTTTTTTATGATTACATACTTCCTTTTAAAGCACTTTTTGTATCATTTAATGACTTCGAATGCCCAACAACAACTTGAGTGTGCTACCACCAAGTTTTTTCACAATTATTTTGGTTGGAATTTCACGACTTGCGAAGGTCGATCATCAGATTTCTTTGCTCAAGTGGTGCTGGTCTACTTTTTTTCCGTTTAATTGAAAATATTCTTGTGATTTCATCGCGTATTGAACCATGACCAGCCGCTTAGTAGCAAACGCACTTTTTTATTTTTTTTTTTGTTAAATTCATTGTTATTTCATATTAACTTATAACTATCTTAAAGCTAGACAAAAATGTTTAAAACTAGCCTAATTATCAATAACTTACAACTAATTTACTGTCCCTTTACGGGCGCTCTAAAGTAAACAATAACTCTTAGAACTACTGTCTTTCGACCTAAAAACTATTTTAATTAAATCTAATTTTTTTTATTTATTTTATATTTCAAGGAAAGTTTTACAAAAAAAACTTGGTATCTTATAATTTTTTTTTTTTTTTTACTTATAAACTAAACCTAAATAAAGATTAAAAATAATTAAAACTAAATAAAACTAACTTATACTAACTAAAAATGACTTAAACTACTTCAAATACCTAATAATACTTAAAACTACTTAAAAACTAGAACAGCCACAGCAGCATTTTTTTCGTTTTTAAATTTTTTTTTAATTTTTTATATGCATGCAGACACACACCAGCATGCAACCCACCCATACATGTACATACGCACATACATATACGTACGCACATACATGTACAGACACGCAGATACATGCACGTATGCCCCGCATACATACATATTTTTAATTTTTTTTTTGGTGCCACCTGACTGTTCCCTATACCTAATTACCCTAAATCTATGTAAGTCGGCCAAGATATAATATCTTCATCGACTTTCAATATGACCATGCTGTTCAGAGAGCCACCAGAACTGGTTCTCCTGTTTCGCCCTATCCCTCCGGTCCCGATCGGACACAGTCCTCCTGAACCGAAGGCGCTCTTCTCCACCTTGAGCGATGACGTCTCGACCATACAATAGTCGCCTATCCACAGTTTTCCGGCTGACGTGGTAGATGAGCGAAACCGCCCTCCATCCTGTATCAGCCCTCGACTGTCTAAATAGAGAAATGCCTCGGGAGGGATGTAGCCACTTCACCGCGCACTCTCGAAATATTCGTTATTGGGGTAATACCTCCCAAAAATTAACTTGTTAGTTGAGGACTTCGCTCTTGCAACGTGCCCCCGAATCAGCTTAAACCAAAAATTATCTATTCTGTTTATGTTGGCTCCGTTGTATAGAACCTGGTTGGAATAATATCGTTTTTACTCCGACTATGGTGTTCTGTGTAATCCAAGGCAACGTCGAAGATACTGCCTCTCAAACACCCGAATCTTTTCCATTTGACATGGGGCAACGTTGAACCACACCGGGCATCCATAGGCAATCATCGGCCTGATGAGGGCCATGTAGCAAATCACATTCACCCTTCTGTCAAGACGACTGCTATAAATCAATCGTTTTGTCAGGGCAAAGGCTCCCCTAGCCCTGGCCAGGGCAGCACCTATATGTCTGTCGAAATACAAGTACTGATCCAACCAGATGCCAAGGTACTTTACTACACTTTTACCCTCCAGTGGATGTCCATGTGGTCCTACGATCACCACCTTGCGCCAGTTTATTCTCGTATCCCTTGAGGCGCTAGACAACGAAGTCCGAAGTCACAATATCGCTGAATCTTGTCGAAGTCACGCTGCAAAGAATTTTGATGACCTCAACTGTTAGAGCTGTTCTGTACGCAATTTGATCGTCGGCGTACGCAATTGCCTGAGTTAGACTACCTATCAGATCGCTGGTGTAAATGCTGAAGAGAATCAGCGAGTTAACCGCTCCCTGCTGAAGACCATTGTTAATATTAAAAACTGTGGTAGAAGTTACATTGCCACTCTTGACAACAAACTTTCTACCATTTAGCGTGTCATAAAGCATGTACAACACCGGTTTACTTATACCAAGTCTGGCGAGCTTTAGATAGAGACCATCTAACCATACGGTGTCGAAGGCCTTCTCCAAATCAACCAGACCGGCACCCGTACACTGCTTTTTAGATTTGTTTCATTGGACATCAGAAACGAGTTTAGAGGCGGCATGAATTGTGTCATGTCCCGTCTTAAAACCGAACTGAGTATCCGGTATGATTTTGTTGTCCTCCGCCCACTTGAACAGAGCCCTATTAATAACCTTTTTAAATACTTTTCTGATACTCGGAAGAAGACTTATCGACCTGAGATTCGCCGGATTGGAATTGTCCTTTCCCTTTTTAGGGAGAGGATGCACCACTGTTGTCTTCCACCGCACTGGATAATATGCATTATTCAGCGCGTTGTTGAACAGTGTGGTATATATGTCAACTGCTTCTTGAGGCAAATGTCGTAGTACAACCTTGGATATACCATCGACTCCTGCTCATTTCTTTTTCTTTAGTGAATCAAAGATGAGCTAGAGCTCAATCTTCGAAATTAACAGGGAACTGGTCCCATTTCGCTCGGCGATTATGGCGTTTGCCAAATGTTCATCATTAAACCCGGTAAAACCAATGTTCTCAGATCGCCACTGCGTTATATCGTTCCGGAGGTAAAAGTGGTGAACCAGAGCTCTGCTCTCCAGGTCATGGTTCGGGCGAATGCTAGCATTCACCTTTTACACTTGCTGGAAAGCAGCGCCCACAGCCTCCACCTTCTCCTGCGGATCTTCGATTATGAAGAGGTCATCGTCCAAGACGGCGTCATCTGGGTCTATGCCTGCTGTCAGAAGTACGTCTCTGTCTTGTGTCGTCCTCTGGAGCTTAAGACATGGAAGGTCGTTTTGATCTTTTCTTCTGAATATATTATTAATTTGTGGGAACATACTCGGGTCGGAAGCGTCCACGGCCCAATTTTATTGTCCCAAAACAAATTAATGGACAACCTATAATTTTCTTTGATCAATTGGTTGATGTTTTTGATGGACGACTTCAGTGTCCTTATCTCCAGATCTCGTGTGTAAGTAAACCGGCTGTACAAGCGTTTTAATCTTGTCAGTAAGCCACTTTTTTGTCTGTATAATGCATCAATTGTCGCGATACGGTACATGTCAGTTGCGTTACGTTCTTTGTATTTCGATGTTGTCCCGTTCATTGTTCGTTGAATTATTTTGTCTATTTGTTCTACCTGTTCGTCATAATATAAACAGGTCATAGAACCTCGCTCCCGCTTTATATCAATTTTAACCTTATTTAACATCCAACATAATTGTTACTTTAATTTCAAACTTTACTTCGCCTAACTCTTACACCCTTTTTCTGATTTTTGGATTAAAACGATATAATTTTAATAATACTAAAGTGTTAAATATTAATTCGTCACATTTGGTGAAACTCATTTGCACTATCTCTCTCTTAATTTTGCTCCCGTTAATTGGTTTTTCTTCTGTTTCCTTCTTGCCCGGTGAGTGAAAGAATTGCTTTGTGTATGTTCTGCCTATGAAGCAAGACCGATGCTACATGTAACTCTTTTTGCATGCTTTTCTATTTTTGCAATATAATCTTCTTCTACTGAGCGCCTGTGCTGTATTACATTTGCATTCGCCGCATACGCTGCCTACAAACGATCGTGAGCGTTGCCTTCCATCTCCAGACTGAAAAGTAAACACCAAACTGCAGCTACGGACAGCGAACTAAAATAATTTTTGCTTTCAGTCTTGCCTTCTGGGTGAGTACTTTTTTAGTGGTGTTCTGCCAAGCAGTTCCATTTGTTTTGGTATTGCCCATTAAATTTGTTTGTGTATTTATTTACATATTAACATCTACCATACCGGCTCCTGTCATCTCCAATATCAACATTTCACTACATTACCAACAACTACGGTTCTTGCACTGGATATCACAATAGTAAATAAACAAACCATTTTGTACCTACACTGAAAAATATTGATCTCAACAAAGATAAAAAAAAAAAAAAAAAAAAAAAAATTATTTTCTAACGATTATTAATAACGTAATTTTTCTAACGTAACTAAAAATGGAAATTAGTCCATGTGATTCTGTGAGCTGTGTTCTCGATAGCAAATATACTGAATGTGTGCCGTGTCGTGGTCTCTGCGGTAAATCGTTTCATCCAGTATGTCTTGGACTAAGTAAAAGATCTTGCGGATATATAAAAGAGTAATTGAACTACTTCGTATATCTTTGTGATGAGTGTAAGAACATCTCCCTCTCGCATATTCTACTGGCCGTCAAATGCCTAAGTGATTCTACTAATTCCATTTTAACTGACAATAATCGTTTTCACAAAAAAGTACTCTCTCAATTCGAACATTTGGATGAGTTTTCAAAGAGTATTGAAATTCTTAACAGTTCCATTGAGGCCCTCAGCAAACGAAGTTTTTCTTATCAATTTTCAATTGACAAGCAACTCTCATCTATTGTGCAACTTTTAAATCCGCGCTTAGAACACACTCATTGTAAGTTTGAAAATATTAACCGTGAAATACGTTCTATACTTGACTCGGTTCTAAGCTTCTATCCTCTCGATAATTTAAATAAACAAATACAAATAATTCGGTCCGACCTCGATCTCTTCCTACAAGATTCCTCGACCTCAATGTCTTCTGCATCATCTCAACTCTCATCCATTATTCACGGCCTGGCTTCTAAGAATACCGACATCAGCTATGAGGTTACTGCAACGCGCACCTCTTTAAAAGATGTAATTGAAGAAATCAAAATCACTTCCAGCAAAATCGAAGAATTACCTTTGAACGTCCAAAAAAGCGTTCCAAATTATAACTATAATACATCCATTCTCACCGAAATGATTGAATCCACTCAGAGCACATCCGTCTCTGTTACATTACCTGATCCTTCTTCTTTACCAACCATTTCAACAACATCAAACAACACTTTATGTCCTGCTCCATCTAAACCTATTATCCATCGTCTTGGCACAACTTGGACTGAAGACGAATGGAATAACAGGCTCAATAAACTCAAGATGGTATCAGAATTCACGCCTTTCTACGTTAAAGGAACTTCAAATTATGCAAATGACTCCTGGATTCGCAAGCTTTTTTTAAGAAAGTTCAAATTCAATCTTGGAGAATGTCAAAAGCTAACTTCATCAAGTTTTAAGGTTTCAATTCCATCTAGATATCAATGGTTGCTTGTGTCTTATGCCCACCCTATTTGCTGGCTTGGAAAAATTAAAATTTCTAAATGGGTCACTAAAATTCTTAAAAAAAACTCCTATATGTTCAACAAATAATGTAAATAATTATAATTCTAGTTTTAAGACCGACCTACCCAATTTCAACTCCTTAAACAATCCTAATTTTTTTACCCCATTAATCTCAAAACGCTCCTCGTTTCCCCAACGCAAACGCGTATCATTTAATGCTAAGTACCCATTTTTCAATAATGCTTTTAATAAGAGTACCACTTCTAAGGTTAATTATAGAAATTTTATCCACTCTCATACCTTAATTCCCTCATCTCAGGCAACCACCCAAAATCCAACTTCTATAAACCATTCTAACTTTAACAACTGTCCAAGCAATAAACTCGTCTCCCAAACACCTTCCCTACCTCCAATTTTCGACGCAATGTTTCCGCCTTCTGTCAAATTAACTTCTAAATTCGCTAATCCAAAACCAACTATTTCTGAGTTTGACGGCCGATACATAATGGCAAGGCTTCGTGACAGTAAACTATACGATATTGTACGTCTTTACCTTGCTTTCTTACACGATAAGCCAGGCTCTGTTTGTATAGACGGCAAGACCAAAACGAACGTCTTAGTATCGATACAGACAGAAGGCCTCCCAACCGACCATTCTTCTCTAATAAATATTTATACCCGTTTTCATGAAGGCTTTAACATTTCTGCTTCTACAGTCTTGAATGACCTTGCTATCTTGTAAATTCAAAATGTTCTACTTCTCATGTAAATTCAAAATGTTCTACTTTTAAAAGGTTCACTCTTAAGCCTCGTCTTTAATAGTAACCGAAGCCCTAACAGTTTATCTAGTGAAATTACCCCGTCTACGTTATCACTCTATTACCAGAACGTTAGAGGGCTCCGAACCAAAACCTCTTCTACGTTCCTCAACTCCCAAAAACTGCCATTCGAAATGTTTGCCCTAACTGAAACGAACCTTTGTCCCAGTATTTTTGACAGTGAGCTTTTCACATCTGACTTTATTGTATTTCGAGCTGATGGTCAAATCCTAGATAATGGTCCCCGTGGGCGTGGAGTTCTGTTAGGCGTCCACAATCGACTGAATGCAACTCTTGTCGAAGTATTTAAATCGTCACTTTTTGAATTCGTGTGTATTAATGTCTCTTTACATAATCGTTGTTTCTACATTATCTGCTGTTATATTCGCAATGCACAGCCCATTCTCGCATATAAGCTAATGGTTGACTCTTTTGATTCCCTTTTTGAGGCAGCGGAATCCAGTGTTGATTTTATCATTGTCGGCGATTTCAATCTACCCGACCTTGTTTGGATTCCATCCGAGGATGAATTGCATTTTGTTCCCTGCAATGCTACTTCAGAAAAAGAATCTCTTCGCACAGATCGATTATTTGAATATGGCTTATTTCAAATTAGTGGGGTCTCTAACAATTTAGATAGACAGCTTGATCTAATTTTCTCTTCCGACCCTTGCAACTCTTTCGTCACCGAAAGTTTCCAACTTCTTTCCACCCTTGACCAATATCACCCCCCTCTATCTCTCTTTATCGCAGTCGATAAGGGTATATCCGCTATTGACTCAGAAGTCTCTTTTCAATTTAATTTTCGTAAAGCTAACTTCAATCAACTCGAAAACATTATAAGCGACATTGATTTCAGCCTGTTTTTGAACTCTAACACCCCCATTGACATTGCCCTAACATTCTTCTATACTACAGTCTTCGAATGCTTACTAGTATGTGTCCCTTATGTGCCACAAACGAATTGTCTGTCATCTCCCCTTGGTACACTAAGGAGCTGCGTAGTCTTCGTAATATAAGGAATAAGTTGTGGAAAACTTATTTAAAATCCGGTACATATTCAGATTTTTTAAATTACGACCAAGCTTCTTCCAATTTTTCTCTCCTCTGCGATTCACTAAGCCATGCCTATCTTGACAAAATGCAGAATTGTCTTATATCTGAACCGAAACGGTTTTATCAATTTATTAATGCAAAAAGGAAATCTGATGGTCTTCCATCTACCTTCAATTTTAACAACATTTCATCTGCTGATCCCAAAGTAGTTGTTAACCATTTTGCTAATTTTTTTAGTCTGTCATATAGTGATCGTGTTAAAAATCCTGATCTAGAATATTTTGACTTTCTGTCAAACAGTTCACCAACTTCATTAGTTTCTCTCGAAATTTCTCTTTCATCGGTCAGTGAAAAAATAAAACTTCTTAAAGATGACTTTTCTCCTGGTCCTGATGGCATTCCAGCCATTTTTCTCCAAAAATGTTCTAACGTACTATGCGAACCTCTCACAATTCTATTTAAACTCTCTCTTTCGCAAGCATTTTTCCCTACTTTGTGGAAAAACTCATTTATTTTTCCAATTCACAAAAAGGGAAATAAGAACGAAATCTCAAACTATCGTCCGATAGCAAAACTTTCTTCAATACCCAAGCTGTTCGAAAGTATTGTCTACGACGCTCTTTGTTTTCATTGTAAGTCATTAGTCTCCCCACTTCAACATGGTTTTACCAAATTATCTGTATTAAACTTGGAGCTTTTGGTTTTCCCCCAATATTCATCCAATGGGTGAGATCCTACTTGGAAATTCGCCAATATAGTGTTGTATTCAGATAGATGCTCTGTATCCAAGCCTATATATGCTACCTCAGGTGTTCCTCAGGGTAGTCATCTCGGCCCACTTTTATTTGTCCTTTCCTTTAATGATGTTGAAAGCATTATTTCCTTCTCAAACCTTTCTATATATGCCAACGACATGAAAATTATGAAAGTAATATCTACTCCTACTGATTCTTCCCTGCTTCAAAATGACCTTAATTCTTTTCACACATGGTGCACAAAAAATTTCCTCGAACTCAATGTCACTAAATGTCAACACATGACTTTTTCTCGTAAACGCCTGTCCTTACCCCCTCGTACTTATCACTTTTGCAACGTTCTGGTTCCTTCAGTTTCCTCCATTCGTGATCTCGGCATTCTATGTGATAAAGAGCTCAATTTTCGTTCTCACATAGATAATATTATAGCTAAAGCAAACTCTTCCCTTGGATTTAAAAAGCGCTGGTCGAAAGAATTTTCAAACCCATACGTAACAAAATCACTCTTTACCACATATGTTAGACCTATTCTCGAGTATGCCAGTCAAGTTTGGTCTCCGTAGATTCCTCCGCTTCGCTTTACGAAACCTCTCATGGTCTGATCCTCTTTTCCTTCCCCCTTCCGAACATCGTTTACAACTGATCGACCTAAACACCCTTGCCAAGCGTCGTGATGTTGCAGACATACTTTTCGTTCACCAAGTCATCACAGGAGTAATAGATTCTCCGCCACTTCTTAAATCAATTTATTTTAACACCAATCCACGTAACCTCAGATCTGTTCCCTTATTTCGCCTTCCTACTTACCGAACCAATTATGCTCACTTTAACGCAGTTACTAGAATGTTGCGATTAACCAACAATGCACAGCAACTTCTCGATTTTAACCACAGTATCTCATACCTTAGAAGAAACTTTTACTCTAACTATCCCCAATTCCCTACTCTTTAGTTTAAGTTAAAATTATTACTAAACGGTTTAAGTTATTTTAAGTTATCTTAATATTGTTAATATTGTTATATTGTTATTATCTATATGCTTGAATTAAGCAAATAAATAAATTAAATTAAATTAAATTAAATTAAATAAATAAAATTTAATTAAATTAAGTATCTGTCAATTTCAATATTTGTCAGGTTCCTGTCATTTGGTGTGGATATACCGTTTGAACGTAATTCGCTCAATAAGACGTTCGAGAAGCGTGGCCATCGCAGCTTACTGTAATTGTAAGTATGCACAGGTACATACTCCTCCAACTCCATAAGCTCGTTCGGAAGTTGTATTACGGCGGCGAGTCCGCAGTTGTTACTGTCGTACTCGATCGTTCTTAAACAATTTTTAGGCCGATGGCCCACAGTATCAGTAATTGTTAGTGTTGCGTCTTTCAACAATAGATCCAGATAGGCACCGCTTCTTGGAAACGATGGCCTGTCTGTAGCGAGAAGTTCAATGCGATTCTCCAGGTTGTATCGACCCATCCAATTATACAGATGGTTACCACGAAGATTTTGTATTTGATTTCCCCAATTTATATGTTTGGCATTCACATCACCAGCCAATGTGTAGTAGTTTTCCTCCGAGCTCAATCTTAAGCATTCAAAAAGCTTTTCAAGCCCTGTTATAAACTGTGTGGGCTGAGGTGTTTCCGGTGCATAGGCAGCGATCACATACATTCGCTTCCCCTGTTGGAGATGAATGCATATGATGCATGCCTCTAACGTCCGAAATTTGGGCACATCACTATTATATATTACCTTATGACTAATGCCTTTACGTATAAAGATTGCGACGCCCCCTCCTTGAGTGGAGTTGGGTCGGTCTCTCCTTACGATATTGTAATTGTTGTTAATCAATTTATGTTTCGGGTTAAGCTTAGTTTTGCTAGCCATAAACACATCTGGACTTATGTCTTTAAGCAATTGGAATAAATTCGCTCTACGTTCGGTCCTAATCAGTGAATTTACATTCACAGCTAGGATCTTAAAGGGCCTCTCCGGCAGCGCGCCCTTAACCTCTAAGTTGCGTTAAGCTCGGCAAAACAGAGTAGAGATAATCCACCCTAGTCGCCTGCTCCCTGATCTGGTTTTGGAGGCCAGTCAACTGGCCCTGGATGGCCAGCAGAATGCCCATAATATCTGCCTGTGCCGCCGGCGCCTTAGGCTCGGGGGCCTGTTGGGCGACCTTTGGTGTTGGCTGTACCGTGCTTCCCCTTCCTGACGCCATTTGGGCCTTACAAATTTGGGGGTTGACGGGCGTTGTTGTAGGAGGGCGCACTGTTGGACGCTTTTCTACCACTGTTTGCCTTACTGCTTTATTGTTCTTTATAAGCTGAAACGTCGGGCATCCCGGATAATTAGCGGGGTGTCCGCCGCCTCGGCAGAGTACACATTTAAGCTGGGTCCTATCTTCTACCCGTTCCCTTCCTAACTTGCATTCATCTGGATTGTGGTTCTCTCCACACTTAACGCAGCGTGACTGCATTTCGCATTTCGTTTGCTGCTGCGTGGCCGAAGCTTTGGCAGCGCATGCATTGAAGCATGTCGCCGTGCCTTTTTAATTTGTCCCAAGTTGGAACCTGGTAGTTGAGGACGGATATACTCCTCAAACTATCCAGTTTGCTGCTGGGTGGGAGTTGAACAAGGAAGAAGGGAAGACTCCGCTTCTCCCGCCTAGCTCTAACTGTAGCGAACGGCTTGACCCCGATGAAGTCGAGATCGTCATTCGCTTTTTGGCGGAGTTCATTTAAGAGCACCTGTGGTTCCGTGCAGGAATTTATGCCCTTCAAAAGGACTGTTTGAAATTTGTCGGTTTTAGGGGTGAAACTAAAGAATTCAGTAGTAGTTTCTTTTAGCAACTCTTTAATTTTGTTGTGCTGTGTGAAGCACTGGATAGCAGTGGATAACATCTTTCGATGTTCCCTCAGCTGATGCCATCGCTGGCCTCATTGGCCCTAGGGCACCTTTCGATGCCCCGGTGCTTAAGCTCCTCCTTTATTCGTTTTCCCAACCAATAAAGTTTTCCATTTCACGGTTGTGAAAAAAAGCTTGCAAAGTTCTGATGCCCGGCTGGGAATCGAACTGGCGACCCTCGGATTCTCGGCCGGCCACTCTACCACTGTGCTACTGCACCACTTATGAAATCTTGATTTAATGTAAAACTTAAGCTCACACACGAAACTTAATTTGGAAAAACTGGGAAGCCGAAAACGTGTACGAGATCGGCTGTAGCAAACGCATTTCGAATCACGCCACCGAGCCCACATGATCAGATCCAACCTAATGCAGGTCTTACTGTTTATCAATTGCATTGAAACGACTAGCGCTTTTATTAGTCACACAAGTTTGTTGTTGTTCATTCGGGTCCTTTCTTATTTTCTCCTTACTCGTTTATAAGCTAACATTTCTGTTGTTCATATAAGTAGGGAGATTTTATATGTAAAAGATTTTGACACTGGTATATTCAGTTTTGTATGAGTACATACTTGCTTTTAAAGCACTTTTTCATATCATATAATGACTTTGAATGCCCAACAATAACTTTTTCTCAAGTATTTTTGGCTGGAATTAAAGCTATTTCACGACTTGTCAAGGTCGGTCATCAGATTCCTTTGCGCTGGTGGTGCTGGTCTACTTTTTTTCATTTTAATTGAAAAACTTCTTGTGCCTTCATCGTGTATTGCACCATGACCAGCCGCTTAGTGTTTTTCTGTTTATCAATTGTGTTCAAACGACTAGCGCTTTTATTGGCCACACAATTTTGTTGTTGTTAATTCAAGTTCTTTCTTATTTTCTCCTTACTCGTTTATAAGCCAACATTTTTGTTGTTCATATAAGGAAGGAAATTTTTTATGTAAAAGATTTTGACACTGGTAATTTTTTATTTGTATTATATTCAGTTTTGTATGATTACATACTTGCATTTAAAGCAGTTTTTCGTATCGTTTAATGACTTTGAATGCCCAACAACAACTTGCGTGTGCTACCACCAAGTTTTTTATCAATTATTTTTGGATGGAATTATAGATATTTCACGACTTGCCAAGGTCGATCATCAGATTCCTTTGCTCTGGTGGTGCTGGTCTACTTTTTTTCATTTTAATTGAAAAACTTCTTGTGCCTTCATCGTGTATTGCACCATGACCAGCCGCTTAGTGTTTTTCTGTTTATCAATTGTGTTGAAACGACTAGCGATTTTATTGGCCACACAAGTTTGTTGTTGTTAATTCAAGTTCTTTCTTATTTTCTCCTTACTCGTTTTTAAGCCATCATTTTTATTGTTCATATAAGGAGGGTTCTTTTTTTACACTGGTCATTTTTTATTTGTATTATATTCAGTTTTGTATGATTACAAACTTGCTTTT
This sequence comes from Philhelius pedissequus, assembly GCA_910595825.1. NCBI lineage: Eukaryota > Metazoa > Arthropoda > Insecta > Diptera > Syrphidae > Philhelius > Philhelius pedissequus. The sequence continues at coordinate 135,921,005 of OU343160.1, forward strand.
AAAGCAATTTTTCATATCATTTAGTGACTTTGAATGCCCAACAAGAACTTGAGTGTGCTACAACCAAGTTTTTTCTCAATTATTTTTGGCTGGAATTATAGCTATTTCACGACTTGCCAAGGTCGATCATCATATTCCTTTGCTCTAGTGGTGCTGGTCTACTTTTTTTCATTTTAATTGAAAAACTTCTTGTTCCTTCATCGTGTATTGAACCATGACCAGCCGCTTAGTAGCCAACGCACTTAGCATCACGCCACCGAGCCCACATAATCAGATAAAACCTAATGCAGGTTTTTCTGTTTATCAATTGTTTTGAAACGACTAGCGCTTTTATTGGCCACACAAGTTTGTTGTTGTTAATTCGGTTTCTTTCTTATTTTCTCCTTATCGCTTATAAGCCAACATTTTTGTTGTTCATATAAGGAGGGGGATTTTTATGTGAAAGATTTTGACACTGGTCATTTTTTATTTGTATTATATTCAGTTTTGTATGATTACATACTTGCTCTTAAAGCACTTTTTCGTATCATTTAGTGACTTTGAATGCCCCACAAGAACTTGAGTGTGCTACAACCAAGTTCCTTCTCAATTATTTTTGGCTGGAATTATAGCTTTTTCACGACTTGCCAAGGTCGATCATCAGATTCCTTTGCTCTAGTGGTGCTGGTCTACTTTTTTTTCATTTTAATTGAAAAACTTCTTGTGCCTTCATCGTGTATTGAACCATGACCAGCCGCTTAGTAGTCAACACACTTCGCATCACGTCACCGAGCCCACATGATCAGATCCAACCTAATGCAGGTGTTTCTGTTTATCAATTGCATTGAAACGACTAGCGCTTTTATTAGCCACACAAGTTTGTTGTTGTTTATTCGGGTTCTTTCTTATTTTCTCCTTACTCGTTAATAAGCCAACATTTTTGTTGTTCTTATAAGGAGGGAGATTCTTTATGTGAAAGATTTTGACACTGGTCATTTTTTATTTGTATTATATTCAGTTTTGTATGATTACATACTTGCTGTTAAAGCAATTTTTCGTATCATTTAATGACTTCGAATGCCCAGCAACAACTTGAGTGTGTTACCACCAGATTTTTTCTCAATTATTTTTGGTAGGGCTGGTCTACTTTTTTTTCATTTTAATTGAAAAACTTCTTGTGCCTTCATCGTGTATTGAACCATGACCAGCCGCTTAGTAGTCAACACACTTCGCATCACGTCACCGAGCCCACATGATCAGATCCAACCTAATGCAGGTTTTTCTGTTTATCAATTGTGTTGAAACGACTAGCGCTTTTATTGGCCACACAAGTTTGTTGTTGTTAATTCGGTTTCTTTCTCATTTTCTCCTTATCGTTTATAAGCCAATATTTTTGTTGTTCATATAAGGAGGGAGATTTTTTATGTGAAAGATTTTGACACTGGTCATTATTATTTGTATTATATTCAGTTTTGTATGATTACATACTTGCTCTTAAAGCACTTTTTCGTATCATTTAGTGACTTTGAATGCCCCACAAGAACTTGAGTGTGCTACAACCAAGTTTTTTCTCTGTTATTTTTGGCTGGAATTATAGATATTCCACGACTGGCCAAGGTCGATCATCAGATTCCTTTGTTCTAGTTGTTTTGGTCTACTTTTTTTTCATTTTAATTGAAAAACTTCTTGTGCCTTTATCGTTTATTGAACCATGACCAGCCGCATAGTAGGCAACGCACTTCGCTTTTATTGGCCACACAAGTTTGTTCTTGTTTATTCGGGTTCTTTCTTATTTTCTCCTTACTCGTTAATAAGCCAACATTTTTGTTGTTCTTATAAGGAGGGAGATTCTTTATGTGAAAGATTTTGACACTGGTCATTTTTTATTTGTATTATATTCAGTTTTGTATGATTACATACTTGCTGTTAAAGCAATTTTTCGTATCATTTAATGACTTCGAATGCCCAGCAACAACTTGAGTGTGTTACCACCAGATTTTTTCTCAATTATTTTTGGTAGGGCTGGTCTACTTTTTTTTCATTTTAATTGAAAAACTTCTTGTGCCTTCATCGTGTATTGAACCATGACCAGCCGCTTAGTAGTCAACACACTTCGCATCACGTCACCGAGCCCACATGATCAGATCCAACCTAATGCAGGTTTTTCTGTTTATCAATTGTGTTGAAACGACTAGCGCTTTTATTGGCCACACAAGTTTGTTGTTGTTAATTCGGTTTCTTTCTCATTTTCTCCTTATCGTTTATAAGCCAATATTTTTGTTGTTCATATAAGGAGGGAGATTTTTTATGTGAAAGATTTTGACACTGGTCATTTTTATTTGTATTATATTCAGTTTTGTATGATTACATACTTGCTCTTAAAGCACTTTTTCGTATCATTTAGTGACTTTGAATACCCCACAAGAACTTGAGTGTGCTACAACCAAGTTTTTTCTCTGTTATTTTTGGCTGGAATTATAGATATTCCACGACTGGCCAAGGTCGATCATCAGATTCCTTTGTTCTAGTTGTTTTGGTCTACTTTTTTTCATTTTAATTGAAAAACTTCTTGTGCCTTCATCGTGTATTGCACCATGACCAGCCGCTTAGTGTTTTTCTGTTTATCAATTGTGTTGAAACGCCTAGCGATTTTATTGGCCACACAAGTTTGTTGTTGTTAATTCGGTTTCTTTCTTATTTTCTCCTTACTCGTTTTTAAGCCATCATTTTTATTGTTCATATAAGGAGGGTTTTTTTTTTACACTGGTCATTTTTTATTTGTATTATATTCAGTTTTGTATGATTACAAACTTGCTTTTAAAGCAATTTTTCATATCATTTAGTGACTTTGAATGCCCAACAAGAACTTGAGTGTGCTACAACCAAGTTTTTAAATTGAAAAACTTCTTGTTCCTTCATCGTGTATTGAACCATGACCAGCCGCTTAGTAGCCAACGCACTTAGCATCACGCCACCGAGCCCACATAATCAGATAAAACCTAATGCAGGTTTTTCTGTTTATCAATTGTTTTGAAACGACTAGCGCTTTTATTGGCCACACAAGTTTGTTGTTGTTAATTCGGTTTCTTTCTTATTTTCTCCTTATCGCTTATAAGCCAACATTTTTGTTGTTCATATAAGGAGGGGGATTTTTATGTGAAAGATTTTGACACTGGTCATTTTTTATTTGTATTATATTCAGTTTTGTATGATTACATACTTGCTCTTAAAGCACTTTTTCGTATCATTTAGTGACTTTGAATGCCCCACAAGAACTTGAGTGTGCTACAATCAAGTTCCTTCTCAATTATTTTTGGCTGGAATTATAGCTTTTTCACGACTTGCCAAGGTCGATCATCAGATTCCTTTGCTCTAGTGGTGCTGGTCTACTTTTTTTTCATTTTAATTGAAAAACTTCTTGTGCCTTCATCGTGTATTGAACCATGACCAGCCGCTTAGTAGTCAACACACTTCGCATCACGTCACCGAGCCCACATGATCAGATCCAACCTAATGCAGGTTTTTCTGTTTATCAATTGTGTTGAAACGACTAGCGCTTTTATTGGCCACACAAGTTTGTTGTTGTTAATTCGGTTTCTTTCTCATTTTCTCCTTATCGTTTATAAGCCAATATTTTTGTTGTTCATATAAGGAGGGAGATTTTTTATGTGAAAGATTTTGACACTGGTCATTTTTATTTGTATTATATTCAGTTTTGTATGATTACATACTTGCTCTTAAAGCACTTTTTCGTATCATTTAGTGACTTTGAATACCCCACAAGAACTTGAGTGTGCTACAACCAAGTTTTTTCTCTGTTATTTTTGGCTGGAATTATAGATATTCCACGACTGGCCAAGGTCGATCATCAGATTCCTTTGTTCTAGTTGTTTTGGTCTACTTTTTTTCATTTTAATTGAAAAACTTCTTGTGCCTTCATCGTGTATTGCACCATGACCAGCCGCTTAGTGTTTTTCTGTTTATCAATTGTGTTGAAACGCCTAGCGATTTTATTGGCCACACAAGTTTGTTGTTGTTAATTCGGTTTCTTTCTTATTTTCTCCTTACTCGTTTTTAAGCCATCATTTTTATTGTTCATATAAGGAGGGTTTTTTTTTTACACTGGTCATTTTTTATTTGTATTATATTCAGTTTTGTATGATTACAAACTTGCTTTTAAAGCAATTTTTCATATCATTTAGTGACTTTGAATGCCCAACAAGAACTTGAGTGTGCTACAACCAAGTTTTTAAATTGAAAAACTTCTTGTTCCTTCATCGTGTATTGAACCATGACCAGCCGCTTAGTAGCCAACGCACTTAGCATCACGCCACCGAGCCCACATAATCAGATAAAACCTAATGCAGGTTTTTCTGTTTATCAATTGTTTTGAAACGACTAGCGCTTTTATTGGCCACACAAGTTTGTTGTTGTTAATTCGGTTTCTTTCTTATTTTCTCCTTATCGCTTATAAGCCAACATTTTTGTTGTTCATATAAGGAGGGGGATTTTTATGTGAAAGATTTTGACACTGGTCATTTTTTATTTGTATTATATTCAGTTTTGTATGATTACATACTTGCTCTTAAAGCACTTTTTCGTATCATTTAGTGACTTTGAATGCCCCACAAGAACTTGAGTGTGCTACAATCAAGTTCCTTCTCAATTATTTTTGGCTGGAATTATAGCTTTTTCACGACTTGCCAAGGTCGATCATCAGATTCCTTTGCTCTAGTGGTGCTGGTCTACTTTTTTTTCATTTTAATTGAAAAACTTCTTGTGCCTTCATCGTGTATTGAACCATGACCAGCCGCTTAGTAGTCAACACACTTCGCATCACGTCACCGAGCCCACATGATCAGATCCAACCTAATGCAGGTGTTTCTGTTTATCAATTGCATTGAAACGACTAGCGCTTTTATTAGCCACACAAGTTTGTTGTTGTTTATTCGGGTTCTTTCTTATTTTCTCCTTACTCGTTAATAAGCCAACATTTTTGTTGTTCTTATAAGGAGGGAGATTCTTTATGTGAAAGATTTTGACACTGGTCATTTTTTATTTGTATTATATTCAGTTTTGTATGATTACATACTTGCTGTTAAAGCAATTTTTCGTATCATTTAATGACTTCGAATGCCCAGCAACAACTTGAGTGTGTTACCACCTGATTTTTTCTCAATTATTTTTGGTAGGGCTGGTCTACTTTTTTTTCATTTTAATTGAAAAACTTCTTGTGCCTTCATCGTGTATTGAACCATGACCAGCCGCTTAGTAGTCAACACACTTCGCATCACGTCACCGAGCCCACATGATCAGATCCACCCTAATGCAGGTTTTTCTGTTTATCAATTGTGTTGAAACGACTAGCGCTTTTATTGGCCACACAAGTTTGTTGTTGTTAATTCGGTTTCTTTCTCATTTTCTCCTTATCGTTTATAAGCCAATATTTTTGCTGTTCATATAAGGAGGGAGATTTTTTATGTGAAAGATTTTGACACTGGTCATTTTTATTTGTATTATATTCAGTTTTGTATGATTACATACTTGCTCTTAAAGCACTTTTTCGTATCATTTAGTGACTTTGAATGCCCCACAAGAACTTGAGTGTGCTACAACCAAGTTTTTTCTCTGTTATTTTTGGCTGGAATTATAGATATTCCACGACTGGCCAAGGTCGATCATCAGATTCCTTTGTTCTAGTTGTTTTGGTCTACTTTTTTTCATTTTAATTGAAAAACTTCTTGTGCCTTTATCGTTTATTGAACCATGACCAGCCGCATAGTAGGCAACGCACTTCGCTTTTATTGGCCACACAAGTTTGTTCTTGTTTATTCGGGTTCTTTCTTATTTTCTCCTTACTCGTTTATAAGCCAACATTTTTGTTGTTCGTATAAGGAGGGAGATTTTTTATGTGAAAGATTTTGACACTGGTAATTTTTTATTTGTATTATATTCAGTTTTGTATGATTACATACTTGCTTTTTAAGCAATTTTTCGTATCATTTAATGACTTTGAATGCCCAACAACAACTTGAGTGTGCTACCACCAGATTTTTTCTCAATTATTTTTGGTGGTGCTGGTCTACTTTTTTTCATTTTAATTGAAAAACTTCTTATGCCTTCATCGTGTATTAAACCATGACCAGCCGCGAAGTAGCCAACGCGCTTCGCATCACGTCACCGAGCCCACATGATCAGATCCAACCTAATGCAGGTTTTTCTGTTTATCAATTGCATTGACACGCGCTTTTATTAGCCACACAAGTTTGTTGTTGTTTATTCGGGTTCTTTTTTATTTTCTCCTTACTCGTTTATTAGCCAACATTTTTGTTGTAAGGAGGGAGATTTTTTATGTGAAAGATTTTGACACTGGTCATTTTTTATTTGTATTATTTGACACTGGTCATTTTTTATTTGTATTATATTCAGTTTTGTATGATTACATACTTGCTTTAAAGAAATTTTGGGTATCATTTAATGACTTTGAATGCCCAACAACAACTTGAGTGTGCTACCATCAAGTTTTTTCTCAATAATTTTTGGCAGGAATTATAGCTATTTCAGATTCCTTTGCTCTAGTGGTGCTGGTTTTTTTTTTTTTCACTTTAATTGAAAAACTTCTTGTACCTTCATCGTGTATTGAACCATGACCAGCCGCTTAGTAGCCAACACACTTCGCACCACTTCACCGAGCCCACATGATCAGATCCAACCTAATGCAGGTCTTACTGTTTATCAATTGCATTGAAACGACTAGCGCTTTTATTAGTCACACAAGTTTGTTGTTGTTCATTCGGGTTCTTTCTTATTTTCTCCTTACTCGTTTATAAGCCAGCATTTTTGTTGTTCATATAAGGAGGGAAATTTTTTATGTGAAAGATTTTGACACTGGTCATTTTTTATTTGTATTATATTCAGTTTTGCATGATTACATACTTGCATTTAAAACAGTTTTTCGTATCATTTAATGATTTTGAATGCCGTACAACAGCTTGAGTGTACTACCACCAGATTTTTTCTCAATTACTTTTGGTGGTGCTGGTCTACTTTTTTCATTTTAGTTAAAAAACTTCTTGTGCCTCATCGTGTATTGAACCATGACCAGCCGCTTAGTAGGCAACGCAATTCGTATCACGCCACCGAACCCACATGATCAGATCCAACCTAATGCAGTTTTTTTGTTTATCAATTGTGTTGAAACGACTAGCGCTTTTATACAAGTTACAAGTTTGTTGTTGTTAATTCGGGTTCTTTCTTATTTTCTCCTTACTCATTTATAAGCCAACATTTTTGTTGCTCATATAAGGAGGGAGATTTTTTATGCGAAAGATTTTGACACTGGTCATTTTTTATTTATATTATATTCAGTTTTGTATGATTACATACTTCCTTTTAAAGCACTTTTTGAATCATTTAATGACTTTGAATGCCCAACAATAACTTGAGTGGGCTACAACCCAGTTTTTTCTCAATTATTTTTGGCTGGATTTATAGCTATTTCACGACTTGCTAAGGTCGATCATCAGATTCCTTTGATCTAATGGTGCTGGTCTACTTTTTTTCCTTTTAATTGAAAAAACTCTTGTGCCTTCATCGTGTATTGAACCATGACCAGCCGGTTAGTAGGCAACGCACTTCGCATCACGCCACCGAACCCACATGATCAGATCCAACCTAATGCAGGTTTTTTGGTTTATCAATTGTGTTGACACGACTAGCGCTTTTATTGGCCACACGAGTTTGTTGTTGTTAATTCTGTTTCTTTCTTATTTTCTCCTTACTCGTCTATAAGCCAACATTTTTGTTGTTCATATATGCAGGAAAATTTTTTATGTGAAAGATTTTGACACTGGTCATTTTTTATTTGTATTATATTCAGTTTTGCATGATTACATACTTGCATTTAAAACAGTTTTTCGTATCATTTAATGACTTTGAATGCCCAACAACAACTTGAGTGTGCTACCACCAGATTTTTTCTCAATTATTTTTGGTGGTGCTGGTCTACTTTTTTTCATTTTAATTGACAAACTTCTTGTACCTTGATCGTGTATTGAACCATGACCAGCCGCTTAGTAGCCAACGCACTTCGCATCACGCCACCTAGCCCACATGATCAGATCCAAACTAATGCAGGCTTTTCTGTTTATCAATTGCATTGAAACGACTAGCGCTTTTATAAGTTACACAAGTTTGTTGTTGTTAATTCGGGTTCTTTCTTATTTTCTCCTTACTCATTTATAAGCCAACATTTTTGTTGTTCATATAAGGAGGGAGATTTTTTATGTGAAAGATTTTGACACTGGTCATTTTTATTTGTATTATATTCAGTTTTGTATGATTACATACTTGCTCTTAAAGCACTTTTTCGTATCATTTAGTGACTTTGAATGCCCCACAAGAACTTGAGTGTGCTACAACCAAGTTTTTTCTCAGTTATTTTTGGCTGGAATTATAGCTATTTCACGACTTGCCAAGGTCGATCATTAGACATCAGATTCCTTTGCTCTAGTGGTGCTGGTCTATTTTTTTTCATTTTAATTGAAAAACTTCTTGTACCTTCATCGTGTATTGAACCACGACCAGCCGCTTAGTAGCCAACACACTTCGCATCCCGTCACCGAGCCCACATGATCAGATGCAACCTAATGCAGGTTGTTCTGTTTATCAATTGTGTTGAAACGACTAGCGCTTTTATTGGCCACGCAAGTTTGTTGTTGTTAATTCGGGATCTTTCTTATTTTCTCCTCACTCGTTTATAAGCCAACATTTTTGTTGTTCATATATGGAGGGAGATTTTTTATGTGAAAGATTTTGACACTGGTAATTTCTCAGCGCTTTTATTGGTCACACAAGTTTGTTGTTGTTAAATCGGGTTCTTTCTTATTTTCTCCTTACTCATTTATAAGCCAACATATTTGTTGCTCATCACGCCACCGAGCCCACATGATCAGATATAACCTAATGCCGGTTTTTCTGTTTATCAATTGCATTGAAACGACTAGCGCTTTTATTAGCCACACAAGTTTGTTGTTGTTTATTCGGGTTCTTTCTTATTTTCTCCTTACTCGTTTATAAGCCAAGATTTTTGTTGTTCATATAAGGAGGGAGATTTTTTATGTGAAAGATTTTGATACAAGCACTTTTTCGTATCATTTAGTGACTTTGAGTGCCCCTCAAGAACTTGAGTGTGCTACAACCAAGTTTTTTCTCAATTATTTTTGGCTGAAATTATAGCTATTTCACGACTTGCCAAGGTCGATCATCAGATTCCTTTGCTCTAGTGGTGCTGGTCTACTTTTTTTTCATTTTAATTGAAAAACTTCTTGTACCTTCATCGTGTATTGAACCATGACCAGCCGCTTAGTAGCCAACACACTTCGCATCACGTCACCGAGCCCACATGATCAGATCCAACCTAATGCAGGTCTTACTGTTTATCAATTGCATTGAAACGACTAGCGCTTTTATTAGTCACACAAGTTTGTTGTTGTTCATTCGGGTTCTTTCTTATTTTCTCCTTACTCGTATATTAGCCAATATTTTTGTTGTTCATATAAGGTGGGAGATTTTTTATGTAAAAGATTTTGACACTGGTCATTTTTGATTTGTATTATATTCAGTTTTGTATGATTACATGTTTGCACCTAAAGCAGTTTTTCGTATCATTTAATGACTTTGAATGCCCAACAACAACTTGAGTGTGCTACCACCAAGTTTTTTCTCAATTATATTTGGCTGGAATTATAGATATTTCACGACTGGCCAAGGTCGATCATCAGATTCCTTTGCTCTAGTGGTGCTGGTCTACTTTTTTTCATTTTAATTGAAAAACTTCTTGTGCCTTCATCGTGTATTGAACCATGACCAGCCGCTTAGTAGGCAACGCACTTCGCATCACGCCACCGAACCCACATGATCAGATCCAACCTAATGCAGGTTTTTTTCTTTATCAATTGTGTTGACACGACTAGCGCTTTTATTGGCCACACAAGTTTGTTGTTGTTAATTCTGTTTCTTTCTTATTTTCTCCTTACTCGTCTATAAGCCAACATTTTTGTTGTTCATATAGGGTGATTTTTTTGCTAATTGGTTTTTGACGTTTATTTTTTTGACAGATCACACATGACAAATTCCACGAACATTTGACATTTCGATTCAGTATTGTTTGACATTTCATCATGAATATACTTACGCCTGAACAACGTTTGCAAATTATTGAAATTTATTATCAAAATTCGTGCTCTGTGAAAAATGTGTTTCGCAAGCTACGTCCGTTTCAGCGACGAGGCTCATTTTTGGCTAAATGGATACGTGAATAAGCAAAATTGCCGTATTTGGAGTGAAGAGCAGCCAGAGGCAATTTAGCAGCTACCAATGCATCCCGAAAAATGCACTGTTTGGTGCGGCTTATGGGCAGGCGGCATCATTGGGCCGTAATTCTTCAAGGACGATGAAGGCCGCAGGGTTACGGTCAATGGAGAAAGGTACCGTTCGATGATAACAGATTTTTTGTTGCCGAAAATGCAAGAATTGAACTCGGTCGACATGTGGTTCCTACAGGATGGTGCCACATGCCACACTGCACGCGAAACCATGCATCAATTGAGAGGCGAATTTGGTGAGCAGTTGATCTCACGTTTTGGCGCAGTCAATTGGACACCAAGATCATGTGATTTGACCCCGTTAGACTATTTTTTGTGGGGCTATGTTAAGTCTATTGTCTATGGGGACAAGCCAAACACGATTGCTGCCTTGGAAGCCAACATTGAACGCGTCATTGGTGAGATTCCGGCCGAAATGTGTGAAAAAGTTTGCCAAAAGCAACATTTAAGTGAAATTATTTTTAAAAAGTAAATGGCAGAAATTGATTTATCGATCCAAATAAAAATTTCATTCACTTTTTACAAGTTTCTGTGTTTTTTTGAATTTAAAAAAACCAAGCTCTTAAAAAATCACCGTTTATAAGCAGGGAAATTTTTTATGTGAAAGATTTTGACACTGGTCATTTTTGATTTGTATTATATTCAGTTTTGTATGATTACATACTTGCTCTTAAAGCACTTTTTCGTATCATTTAATGACTTTGAATGCCCAACAATAACTTGAGTGTGGTACCACCAAGTTTTCTCTCAATTATTTTTGGCTGGAATTTTAGATATTTCACGACTGGCCAAGGTCGATCATCAGATTCCTTTGCTCAAGTGGTGCTGGTCTACTTTTTTTCATTTTAATTGAAAAACTTCTTGTGCCTTCATCGTTTATTGAACCATGACCAGCCGCATAGTAGGCAACGCACTTCGCTTTTATTGGCCACACAAGTTTGTTCTTGTTTATTCGGGTTCTTTCTTATTTTCTCCTTACTCGTCTATAAGCCAATATTTTTGTTGTTCATATAAGGAGGGAGATTTCTTATGTGAAAGATTTTGACACTGGTCATTTTTGATTTGTATTATACTCAGTTTTGTTTTATTACATGCTTGCATTTAAAGCAGTTTTTCGTATCATTAAATGAACTTGAATGCCCAACAACAACTTGCGTGTGCTACCACCAAGTTTTTTCTCAAATATTTTTGGCTGGAATTATAGATATTTCACGACTGGCCAAGGTCGATCATCAGATTCCTTTGCTCTAGTGGTGCTGGTCTACTTTTTTTCATTTTAATTGAAAAACTTCTTGTGCCTTCATCGTGTATTGAACCATGACCAGTCGCTTAGTAGCTAACGCACTTCGCATCACGTCACCTAGCCCACATGATCAGATCCAAACTAATGCAGGCTTTTCTGTTTATCCATTGCATTGAAACGACTAGCGCTTTTATTAGTTACACAAGTTTGTTGTTGTCCATTCGGGTTCTTTCTTATTTTCTCCTTACTCGTTTATAAGCCAACATTTTTGTTGCTCATATAAGAGGAAGATTTTTTATGTGAAAGATTTTGACACTGGTCATTTTTGATTTGTATTATATTCAGTTTTGTATGATTACATGCTTCCATTTAAAGCAGTTTTTCGTATCATTTAATGACTTTGAATGCCCAACAACAACTTGAGTGTGCTACCATTAAGTTTTTTCTCAATTATTTTTGGCTGGATTTATAGATATTTCACGACTGGCCAAGGTCGATCATCAGATTCCTTTGCTCTAGTGGTGCTGGTCTACTTTTATTCATTTTAATTGAAAAACTTCTTGTGCCTTCATCGTGTATTGAACCATGACCAGCCGCTTAGTAGGCAACGCACTTCGCATCACGCCACCGAACCCTCATGATCAGATCCAACCCAATGCAGGTTTTTTTGCTTATCAATTGTGTTGAAACGACTAGCGCTTTTATTGGCCACACAAGTTTGGTGTTGTTAATTCGGTTTCTGTCTTATTTTCTCCTTACTCGTTTATAAACCAACATTTTTGTTGTTCATATAAGGAGGGAAGTTTTTTATGTGAAAGATTATGACAGTGGTCATTTTTTATTTGTATTATATTCAGTTTTGCATGATTACATACTTGCATTTAAAACAGTTTTTCGTATCATTTAATGACTTTGAATGCCCAACAACAACTTGAGTGTTCTACCACCAGATTTTTTCTCAATTATTTTTGGTGGTGCTGGTCTATTTGTTTTCATTTTAATTGAAAAACTTCTTGTGCCTTCATCGTGTATTGAACCATGACCAGCCGCTTAGTAGGCAACGCACTTCGCATCACACCACCTAGCCCACATGATCAGATCCAAACTAATGCAGGCTTTTCTGTTTATCAATTGCATTGAAACGACTAGCGCTTTTATCTGTTACACAAGTTAGTTGTTGTTCATTCGGGTTCTTTCTTATTTTCTCCTTACTCGTTTATAAGCCAATATTTTTGTTGCTCATATAAGGAGGGAGATTTTTTAGTTTTTCGTATTATTTAATGACTTTGAATGCCCAACAACAACTTGAGTGTGCTAGCACCGAGTTTTTTCTCAATTATATTTGGCTGGAATTATAGATATTTCTCGACTGGCCAAGGTGGATCAGCAGATTCCTTTGCTCTAGTGGTGCTGGTCCACTTTTTTTCATTTTAATTGACAAACTTCTTGTACCTTGATCGTGTATTGAACCATGACCAGCCGCTTAGTAGCCAACGCACTTCGCATCACGCCACCTAGCCCACATGATCAGATCCAAACTAATGCAGGCTTTTCTGTTTATCAATTGCATTGAAACGACTAGCGCTTTTATAAGTTACACAAGTTTGTTGTTGTTAATTCGGGTTCTTTCTTATTTTCTCCTTACTCATTTATAAGCCAACATTTTTGTTGCTCATATAAGGAGGGAGATTTTTTATGTGAAAGATTTTGACACTGGTCATTTTTTATTTATATTATGTTCAGTTTTGTATGATTACGCACTTCCTTTTAAAGCACTTTTTGTATCATTTAATGACTTTGAATGCCCAACAACAACTTGAGTGTGCTACCACCAAGTTTTTTATCAATTATTTTTGGCTGGAATTATAGCTATTTCACGACTTGCTAAGGTCGATAATCAGACTCCTTTGCTCTAGTGGTGCTGGTCTACTTTTTTCCTTTTAATTGAAAAAATTCTTGTGATTTAATCGTGTATTGAACTATGAGCAGCCGCTTGGTAGCAAACGCACTTCGCATCACGCCACCGAGCCCACATGATCAGATCCAACCTAATGCAGGTTTTTCTGTTTATCAATTGCATTGAAACGACTAGCGCTTTTATTAGCCACACAAGTTTGTTGTTAATTATTCGGGTTCTTTCTTATTTTCTCCTTACTCGTTTAGAAGCCAACATTTTTGTTGTTCATATAAGGAGGGAGATTTTTTATGTGAAAGATTTTGACACTGGTCATTTTTTATTTGTATTATATTTAGTTTTGTATGATTACATTCTTGCTTTAAAGAAAATTTTGGGATCATTTAATGACTTTGAATGCCCAACAGCAACGTAAGTGTGCTACCACCAAGTTTTTTTCTCAATTATTTTTGGCAGGAATTATAGCTATTTCACGACTTGCTAAGGTTGATCATCAGATTCCTTTGCTCTAGTGGTGCTGGTCCACTTTTTTTCATTTTAATTGAAAAACTTCTTGTGCCTTCATCGTGTATTGAACCATGACCAGCCGCTTATTAGCCAACGCACTTCGCATCACGCCACCGAGCCCACATGATCAGATCCAACCTATTGCAGGTTTTTCTGTTTATCAACTGTGTTGAAACGACTAGCGCTTTTATTGGCCACGCAAGTTTGTTGTTGTTAATTCGGTTTCTTTCTCATTTTCTCTTTATCATTTATAAGCCAATATTTTTGTTGTTCATATAAGGAGGGAGATTTTTTATGTGAAAGATTTTGACACTGGTCATTTTTATTTGTATTATATTCAGTTTTGTATGATTACATACTTGCTCTTAAAGCACTTTTTCGTATCATTTAGTGACTTTGAATGCCCCACAAGAACTTGAGTGTGCTACAACCAAGTTTTTTCTCAGTTATTTTTGGCTGGAATTATAGCTATTTCACGACTTGCCAAGGTCGATCATCAGACATCAGATTCCTTTGCTCTAGTGGTGCTGGTCTATTTTTTTTTCATTTTAATTGAAAAACTTCTTGTACCTTCATCGTGTATTGATCCCGTCACCGAGCCCACATGATCAGATGCAACCTAATGCAGGTTGTTCTGTTTATCAATTGTGTTGAAACGACTAGCGCTTTTATTGGCCACGCAAGTTTGTTGTTGTTAATTCGGGATCTTTCTTATTTTCTCCTCACTCGTTTATAAGCCAACATTTTTGTTGTTCATATATGGAGGGAGATTTTTTATGTGAAAGATTTTGACACTGGTAATTTCTCAGCGCTTTTATTGGTCACACAAGTTTGTTGTTGTTAAATCGGGTTCTTTCTTATTTTCTCCTTACTCATTTATAAGCCAACATATTTGTTGCTCATATAAGGAGGGAGATTTTTTATGTGAAAGATTTTGACACTGGTCATTTTTTATTTATATTATATTCAGTTTTGTATGATTACATACTTCCCTTTAAAGAACTTTTTGAATCATTTAATGACTTTGAATGCCCAACAATAACTTGAGTGTGCTACAACCAAGTTTTTTCTCAATTATTTTTGGCTGGATTTATAGCTATTTCACGACTTGCTAAGGTCGATCATCAGATTCCTTTACTCTAGTGGTGCTGGTCTACTTTTTTTCCTTTTAATTGAAAAAATTCTTGTGATGTCATCGTGTATTCAACTATGACCAGCCGCTTGGTAGCAAACGCACTTCGCATCACGCCACCGAGCCCACATGATCAGATATAACCTAATGCCGGTTTTTCTGTTTATCAATTGCATTGAAACGACTAGCGCTTTTATTAGCCACACAAGTTTGTTGTTGTTTATTCGGGTTCTTTCTTATTTTCTCCTTACTCGTTTATAAGCCAAGATTTTTGTTGTTCATATAAGGAGGGAGATTTTTTATGTGAAAGATTTTGATACAAGCACTTTTTCGTATCATTTAGTGACTTTGAGTGCCCCTCAAGAACTTGAGTGTGCTACAACCAAGTTTTTTCTCAATTATTTTTGGCTGAAATTATAGCTATTTCACGACTTGCCAAGGTCGATCATCAGATTCCTTTGCTCTAGTGGTGCTGGTCTACTTTTTTTTCATTTTAATTGAAAAACTTCTTGTACCTTCATCGTGTATTGAACCATGACCAGCCGCTTAGTAGCCAACACACTTCGCATCACGCCACCGAACCCACATGATCAGATCCAACCTAATGCAGGTTTTTTTCTTTATCAATTGTGTTGACACGACTAGCGCTTTTATTAGTCACACAAGTTTGTTGTTGTTCATTCGGGTTCTTTCTTATTTTCTCCTTACTCGTATATTAGCCAATATTTTTGTTGTTCATATAAGGTGGGAGATTTTTTATGTAAAAGATTTTGACACTGGTCATTTTTGATTTGTATTATATTCAGTTTTGTATGATTACATGTTTGCACTTAAAGCAGTTTTTCGTATCATTTAATGACTTTGAATGCCCAACAACAACTTGAGTGTGCTACCACCAAGTTTTTTCTCAATTATATTTGGCTGGAATTATAGATATTTCACGACTGGCCAAGGTCGATCATCAGATTCCCTTGCTCTAGTGGTGCTGGTCTACTTTTTTTCATTTTAATTGAAAAACTTCTTGTGCCTTCATCGTGTATTGAACCATGACTAGCCGCTTAGTAGGCAACGCACTTCGCATCACGCCACCGAACCCACATGATCAGATCCAACCTAATGCAGGTTTTTTTCTTTATCAATTGTGTTGACACGACTAGCGCTTTTATTGGCCACACAAGTTTGTTGTTTTTAATTCTGTTTCTTTCTTATTTTCTCCTTACTCGTCTATAAGCCAACATTTTTGTTGTTCATATAGGGTGATTTTTTTGCTAATTGGTTTTTGACGTTTATTTTTTTGACAGATCACACATGACAAATTCCACGAACATTTGACATTTCGATTCAGTATTGTTTGACATTTCATCATGAATATACTTACGCCTGAACAACGTTTGCAAATTATTGAAATTTATTATCAAAATTCGTGCTCTGTGAAAAATGTGTTTCGCAAGCTACGTCCGTTTCAGCGACGAGGCTCATTTTTGGCTAAATGGATACGTGAATAAGCAAAATTGCCGTATTTGGAGTGAAGAGCAAACAGAGGCAATTCAGCAGCTACCAATGCATCCCGAAAAATGCACTGTTTGGTGCGGTTTATGGGCAGGCGGCATCATTGGGCCGTACTTCTTCAAGGACGATGAAGGCCGCAGGGTTACGGTCAATGGAGAAAGGTACCGTTCGATGATAACAGATTTTTTTTTGCCGAAAATGCAAGAATTGAACTCGGTCGACATGTGGTTCCTACAGGATGGTGCCACATGCCACACTGCACGCGAAACCATGCATCAATTGAGAGGCGAATTTGGTGAGCAGTTAATCTCACGTTTTGGCGCAGTCAATTGGACACCAAGATCATGTGATTTGACCCCGTTAGACTATTTTTTGTGGGGCTATGTTAAGTCTATTTTCTATGGGGACAAGCCAAACACGATTGCTGCCTTGGAAGCCAACATTGAACGCGTCATTGGTGAGATTCCGGTCGAAATGTGTGAAAAAGTTTGAAAAAAGCAACATTTAAGTGAAATTATTTTTAAAAAGTAAATGGCAGAAATTGATTTATCGATCCAAATAAAAATTTCATTCACTTTTTACAAGTTTCTGTGTTTTTTTGAATTTTCAAAAACCAAGCTCTTAAAAAATCACCGTTTATAAGCAGGGAAATTTTTTATGTGAAAGATTTTGACACTGGTCATTTTTGATTTGTATTATATTCAGTTTTGTATGATTACATACTTGCTCTTAAAGCACTTTTTCGTATCATTTAATGACTTTGAATGCCCAACAATAACTTGAGTGTGGTACCACCAAATTTTTTCTCAAATATTTTTGGCTGGAATTATAGATATTTCACGACTGGCCAAGGTCGATCATCAGATTCCTTTGCTCTAGTGGTGCTGGTCTACTTTTTTTCATTTTAATTGAAAAACTTCTTGTGCCTTCATCGTGTATTGAACCATGACCAGTCGCTTAGTAGCTAACGCACTTCGCATCACGTAACCTAGCCCACATGATCAGATCCAAACTAATGCAGGCTTTTCTGTTTATCCATTGCATTGAAACGACTAGCGCTTTTATTAGTTACACAAGTTTGTTGTTGTCCATTCGGGTTCTTTCTTATTTTCTGCTTACTCGTTTATAAGCCAACATTTTTGTTGCTCATATAAGAGGGAGATTTTTTATGTGAAAGATTTTGACACTGGTCATTTTTGATTTGTATTATATTCAGTTTTGTATGATTACATGCTTCCATTTAAAGCAGTTTTTCGTATCATTTAATGACTTTGAATGCCCAACAACAACTTGAGTGTGCTACCACCAAGTTTTTTCTCAATTATTTTTGGCTGGATTTATAGATATTTCACGACTGGCCAAGGTCGATCATCAGATTCCTTTGCTCTAGTGGTGCTGGTCTACTTTTATTCATTTTAATTGAAAAACTTCTTGTGCCTTCATCGTGTATTGAACCATGACCAGCCGCTTAGTAGGCAACGCACTTCACATCACGCCACCGAACCCACATGATCAGATCCAACCCAATGTAGGTTTTTTTGCTTATCAATTGTGTTGAAACCACTAGCGCTTGGCCACACAAGTTTGGTGCTGTTAATTCGGTTTCTGTCTTATTTTCTCCTTACTCGTTTATAAGCCAACATTTTTGTTGTTCATATAAGGAGGGAAGTTTTTTATGTGAAAGATTTTGACACTGATCATTTTTTATTTGTATTATATTCAGTTTTGCATGATTACATACTTGCATTTAAAACAGTTTTTCGTATCATTTAATGACTTTGAATGCCCAACAACAACTTGAGTGTTCTACCACCAGATTTTTTCTCAATTATTTTTGGTGGTGCTGGTCTATTTTTTTTTCATTTTAATTGAAAAACTTCTTGTGCCTTCATCGTGTATTGAACCATGACCAGCCGCTTAGTAGGCAACGCACTTCGCATCACACCACCTAGCCCACATGATCAGATCCAAACTAATGCAGGCTTTTCTGTTTATCAATTGCATTGAAACGACTAGCGCTTTTATCTGTTACACAAGTTAGTTGTTGTTCATTCGGGTTCTTTCTTATTTTCTCCTTACTCGTTTATAAGCCAATATTTTTGCTGCTCATATAAGGAGGGAGATTTTTTATGTGAAAGATTTTGATACTGGTCATTTTTGATTTGTATTATATTCAGTTTTGTATGATTACATGCTTGCATTTAAAGCAGTTTTTCGTATCATTTAATGACTTTGAATGCCCAACAACAACTTGAGTGTGCTACCACCAAGTTTTTTCTCAATTCTTTTTGGCTGGAATTATAGATATTTCACGACTGGCCAAGGTCGGTCATCAGATTCCTTTGCTCTAGTGGTGCTGGTCTACTTTTTTTCATTTTAATTGAAAAATTTCTTGTGCCTTCATCGTGTATTAAACCATGACCAGCCGCTTAGTAGGCAACGCACTTCGCATCACGCCACCGAACCCATATGATCAGATCCAACCTAATGCAGTTTTTTTGTTTATCAATTGCATTGAAACGACTAGCGCTTTTATTAGCCACACAAGTTTGTTGTTGCTTATTCGGGATCTTTCTTATTTTCTCCTTACTCGTTTATAAGCCAACATTTTTGTTGTTCATATAAGGAGGAAGATTTTTTATGTGAAATATTTTGATACAAGCACTTTTTCGTATCATTTATTGACTTTGAGTGCCCCACAAGAACTTGAGTGTGCTACAACCAAGTTTTTTCTCAATTATTTTTGGCTGGAATTATAGCTATTTCATGCCTTGCCAAGGTCGATCATCAGATTCCTTTGCTCTAGTGGTGCTGGTCTACTTTTTTTTCATTTTAATTGAAAAACTTCTTGTACCTTCAGCGTGTATTGAACTATGACCAGCCGCTTAGTAGCCACCACACTTCACATCACGTCACCGATCCCACATGATCAGATCCAACCTAATGCAGGTCTTACTGTTTATCAATTGCATTGAAACGACTAGCGCTTTTATTAGTCACACAAGTTTGTTGTTGTTCATTCGGGTTCTTTCTTATTTTCTCCTTACTCGTTTATTAGCCAATATTTTTGTTGTTCATATAAGGAGGGAGATTTTTTATGTAAAAGATTTTGACACTGGTCATTTTTGATTTGTATTATATTCAGTTTTGTATGATTACATGCTTGCATTTAAAGCAGTTTTTCGTATTATTTAATGACTTTGAATGCCCAACAACAACTTGAGTGTGCTAGCACCGAGTTTTTTCTCAATTATATTTGGCTGGAATTATAGATATTTCTCGACTGGCCAAGGTGGATCAGCAGATTCCTTTGCTCTAGTGGTGCTGGTCTACTTTTTTTCATTTTAATTAAAAATTTCTTGTGCCTTCATCGTGTATTGAACCATGACCAGCCGCTTAGTAAGCAACTCACTTCGCATCACGCCACCGAACCCACATGACTAGATCCAACCTAATGCAGGTTTTTTTGTTTATCAATTGTGTTGACACGACTAGCGCTTTTATTGGCCACATAAGTTTGTTGTTGTTAATTCGGTTTCTTTCTCATTTTCTCCTTACTCGTTTATAAGCCAACATTTTTGTTCTTCATATAAGCAGGGAAATTTTTTATGTGAAAGATTTTGACACTGGTAATTTTTTATTTGTATTATATTCAGTTTTGCATGATTACATACTTGCATTTAAAACAGTTTTTCGTTTCATTTAATGACTTTGAATGTCCAACAACAACTTGAGTGTGCTACCACCAGATTTTTTCTCAATTATTTTTGGTGGTGCTGGTCTACTTTTTTTCATTTTAATTGAAAAACTTCTTGTGCCTTCATCGTGTACTGAACCATGACCAGCCGCCTAGTAGCCAACGCACTTCGCATCACGCCACCGAACCCACATGATCAGATCCAACTTAATGCAGTTTTTTTGTTTATCAATTGTGTTGAAACGACTAGCGCTTTTATTGGTCACAAAAATTTGTTGTTGTTAATTCGGATTCTTTCTTATTTTCTCCTCACTCATTTATAAGCCAACATTTTTGTTGCTCTAATTAGGAGGGAGATTTTTTATGTGAAAGATTTTGACACTGGTCATTTTTGATTTATATTATATTCAGATTTGTATGATTACATACTTCCTTTTAAATCACTTTTGGTATCATTTAATGACTTTGAATGCCCAACAACAACTTGAGTGTGCTACAACCAAGTTTTTTCTCAATTATTTTTGGCTGGAATTATAGCTATTTCACGACTTGCTAAGGTCGATCATCAGATTCCTTTGCTCTAGTGGTGCTGGTCTACTTTTTTTCCTTTTAATTGAAAAAATTCTTGTGATGTCATCGGGTATTCAACTATGACCAGCCGCTTGGTAGCAAACGCACTTCGCATCACGCCACCGAGCCCACATGATCAGATCTAACCTAATGCAGGTTTTTCTGTTTATCAATTGCATTGAAACGACTAGCGCTCTTATTAGCCACACAAGTTTGTTGTTGTTTATTCGGGTTCTTTCTTATTTTCTCCTTACTCGTTTATAAGCCAACATTTTTGTTGTTCATATAAGGAGGGAGATTTTTTATGTGAAAGATTTTGACACTGGTAATTTTTTATTTGTATTATATTCAGTTTTGTATGATTATATACTTGCTTTTAAAGAAATTTTTGGTATCATTTAATGACTTTGAATGCCCAACAACAACTTGAGTGTGCTACCATCAAGATTTTTCTCAATTTTTTTTTGGCAGGAATTATAGCTATTTCATGGCTTGCCAAGGTTGATCATCAGATTCCTTTGCTCTAGTGGTGCTGGTCTACTTTTTTCATTTTAATTGAAAAACTTCTTGTGCCTTCATCGTGTTTTGAACCATGACCAGCCGCTCAGTAGCCAACGCACTTCGCATTACGTCACCGAGCCCACATGATCAGATCCAACCTAATGCAGGCTTTTCTGTTTATCAATTGCATTGAAACGACTAGCGCTTTTATTAGCCACACAAGTTTGTTGTTGTTTATTCGGGTTCTTTCTTATTTTCTCCCTACTCGTTTACAAGCCAACATTTTTGTTGTTCATATAAGGAGGGAGATTTTTTATGTGAAAGATTTTGACACTGGTCATTTTTTATTTGTATTATATTCATTTATATATGTATATTTATATACATACTTGCTTTTAAAGAAATTTTTGGTATCATTTAATGACTTTGAATGCCCAACACCAACTTGAGTGTGCTGCCATCAAGTTTTTTCTCAATTTTTTTTTTGCAGGAATTATATCTATTTCACGGCTTGCCAAGGTTGATCATCAGATTCCTTTGCTCTAGTGGTGCTGGTCTACTTTTTTTCATTTTAATTGAAAAACTTCTTGTGCCTTCATCGTGTATTGAACCATGACCAGCCGCTTAGTAGGCAACGCACTTCACATCACGCCACCGAACCCACATGACCAGATCCAACCTAATGCAGGCTTTTCTGTTTATCAATTGCATTGAAACGACTAGCGCTTTTATTAGCCACACAAGTTTGTTGTTGTTTATTCGGGTTCTTTCTTATTTTCTCCCTACTCGTTTACAAGCCAACATTTTTGTTGTTCATATAACACTGGTCATTTTTTATTTGTATTATATTCAGTTTTGTATGATTACATACTTGCTTTTAAAGAAATTTTTGGTATCATTTAATGACTTTGAATGCCCAACAACAACTTGAGTGTGCTGCCATCAAGTTTTTTCTCAATTTTTTTTTTGCAGGAATTATATCTATTTCACGGCTTGCCAAGGTTGATCATCAGATTCCTTTGCTCTAGTGGTGCTGGTCTACTTTTTTTCATTTTAATTGAAAAACTTCTTGTGCCTTCATCGTGTTTTGAACCATGACCAGCCGCTCAGTAGCCAACGCACTTCGCATCACGTCACCGAGCCCACATGATCATTTCCAACCTAATGCAGGTCTTATTGTTTATCAATTGCATTGAAACGACTAGCGCTTTTATTAGTCACACAAGTTTGTTGTTGTTCATTCGGGTTCTTTCTTAATTTCTCCTTACTCGTTTATTAGCCAATATTTTTGTTGTTCATATAAGGAGGGAGATTTTTTTTGTGAAAGATTTTGACACTGGTCATTTTTGATTTGTATTATATTCAGTTTTGTATGATTACATGCTTGCATTTAAAGCAGTTTTTCGTATCATTTAATGACTTTGAATGCCCAACAACAACTTGAGTGTGCTACCACCAAGTTTTTTCTCAATTATTGTTGGCTGGAATTATAGATATTTCACGACTGGCCAAGGTGGATCAGCAGATTCCTTTGCTCTAGTGGTGCTGGTCTACTTTTTTTCATTTTAATTAAAAATTTCTTGTGCCTTCATCGTGTATTGAACCATGACCAGCCGCTTAGTAAGCAACGCACTTCGCATCACGCCACCGAACCCACATGACTAGATCCAACCTAATGCAGGTTTTTTTGTTTATCAATTGTGTTGACACGACTAGCGCTTTTATTGGCCACATAAGTTTGTTGTTGTTAATTCGGTTTCTTTCTCATTTTCTCCTTACTCGTTTATAAGCCAACATTTTTGTTCTTCATATAAGCAGGGAAATTTTTTATGTGAAAGATTTTGACACTGGTAATTTTTTATTTGTATTATATTCAGTTTTGCATGATTACATACTTGCATTTAAAACAGTTTTTCGTTTCATTTAATGACTTTGAATATCCAACAACAACTTGAGTGTGCTACCACCAGATTTTTTCTCAATTATTTTTGGTGGTGCTGGTCTACTTTTTTTCATTTTAATTGAAAAACTTCTCGTACCTTCATCGTGTATTGAACCATGACCAGCCGCTTAGTAGCCAACGCACTTCGCATCACGCCACCTAGCCCACATGATCAGATCCAAACTAATGCAGGCTTTTCTGTTTATCAATTGCATTGAAACGACTAGCGCTTTTATAAGTTACACAAGTTTGTTGTTGTTCATTCGGGTTCTTTCTTATTTTCTCCTTACTCGTTTATAAGCCAATATTTTTGTTGTTCATATAAGGAGGGAGATTTTTTATGTGAAAGATTTCGACACTGGTCATTTTTGATTTTTATTATATTCAGTTTTGTATGATTACATGTTTGCATTTAAAGCAGTTTTTCGTATCATTTAATGAACTTGAATGCCCCACAACAACTTGAGTGTGCTACCACCAAGGTTTTTCTCAATTATTTTTGGCTGGAATTATAGATATTTCACGACTGGCCAAGGTCGATCATCAGATTCCTTTGCTCTAGTGGTGCTGGTATACTTTTTTTCATTTTAATTGAAAAACTTCTTGTGCCTTCATCGTGTACTGAACCATGACCAGTCGCCTAGTAGCTAACGCACTCCGCATCACGTCAGCTAGCCCACATGATCAGATCCAAACTAATGCAGGCTTTTCTGTTTATCAATTGCATTGAAATGACTAGCGCTTTTATTAGTTACAGAAGTTTGTTGTCCATTCGGGTTCTTTCTTATTTTCTCCTTACTCGTTTATAAGCCAATATTTTTGTTGTTCATATAAGGAGGGAGATTTTTTATGTGAAAGATTTTGACACTGGTCATTTTTGATTTGTATTATATTCAGTTTTGTATGATTAATGCTTGCATTTAAAGCAGTTTTTCGTATCATTTAATGAACTTGAATGCGCAACAACAACTTGAGTGTGCTACCACCAAGATTTTTCTCAATTATTTTTGGCTGGAATTATAGATATTTCACGACTGACCAAGGTCGATCATCAGATTCCTTTACGCTAATGGTGCTGGTCTACTTTTTTCCATTTTAATTGAAAAACTTCTTGTGCCTTCATCGAGTATTGAACCATGACCAGCCGCTTAGTAGGCAACGCACTTCGCATCACGCCACCGAACCCACATGATCAGATCCAACTTAATGCAGTTTTTTTGTTTATCAATTGTGTTGAAACGACTAGCGCTTTTATTGGTCACAAAAATTTGTTGTTGTTAATTCGGATTCTTTCTTATTTTCTCCTCACTTATTTATAAGCCAACATTTTTGTTGCTCATATTAGGAGGGAGATTTTTTATGTGAAAGATTTTGACACTGGTCATTTTTGATTTATATTATATTCAGATTTGTATGATTACATACTTCCTTTTAAAGAACTTTTGGTATCATTTAATGACTTTGAATGCCCAACAACAACTTGAGTGTGCTACAACCAAGTTTTTTCTCAATTATTTTTGGCTGGAATTATAGATATTTCACGACTGACCAAGGTCGATCATCAGATTCCTTTACGCTAATGGTGCTGGTCTACTTTTTTCCATTTTAATTGAAAAACTTCTTGTGCCTTCATCGAGTATTGAACCATGACCAGCCGCTTAGTAGGCAACGCACTTCGCATCACGCCACCGAACCCACATGATCAGATCCAACTTAATGCAGTTTTTTTGTTTATCAATTGTGTTGAAACGACTAGCGCTTTTATTGGTCACAAAAATTTGTTGTTGTTAATTCGGATTCTTTCTTATTTTCTCCTCACTCATTTATAAGCCAACATTTTTGTTGCTCATATTAGGAGGGAGATTTTTTATGTGAAAGATTTTGACACTGGTCATTTTTGATTTATATTATATTCAGATTTGTATGATTACATACTTCCTTTTAAAGCACTTTTGGTATCATTTAATGACTTTGAATGCCCAACAACAACTTGAGTGTGCTACAACCAAGTTTTTTCTCAATTATTTTTGGCTGGAATTATAGCTATTTCACGACTTGCTAAGGTCGATCATCAGATTCCTTTGCTCTAGTGGTGCTGGTCTACTTTTTTTCCTTTTAATTGAAAAAAATTCTTGTGATGTCATCGGGTATTCAACTATGACCAGCCGCTTGGAAGCAAACGCACTTCGCATCACGCCACCGAGCCCACATGATCAGATCTAACCTAATGCAGGTTTTTCTGTTTATCAATTGCATTGAAACGACTAGCGCTCTTATTAGCCACACAAGTTTGTTGTTGTTTATTCGGGTTCTTTCTTATTTTCTCCTTACTCGTTTATAAGCCAACATTTTTGTTGTTCATATAAGGAGGGAGATTTTTTATGTGAAAGATTTTGACACTGGTAATTTTTTATTTGTATTATATTCAGTTTTGTATGATTACATACTTGCTTTTAAAGAAATTTTTGGTAACATTTAATGACTTTGAATGCCCAACAACAACTTGAGTGTGCTGCCATCAAGTTTTTTCTCAATTTTGTTTTTGCAGGAATTATATCTATTTCACGGCTTGCCAAGGTTGATCATCAGATTCCTTTGCTCTAGTGGTGCTGGTCTATTTTTTTTCATTTTAATTGAAAAACTTCTTGTGCCTTCATCGTGTATTGAACCATGACCAGCCGCTTAGTAGGCAACGCACTTCACATCACGCCACCGAACCCACATGATCAGATCCAACCTAATGCAGGCTTTTCTGTTTATCAATTGCATTGAAACGACTAGCGCTTTTATTAGCCACACAAGTTTGTTGTTGTTTATTCGGGTTCTTTCTCATTTTCTCCCTACTCGTTTACAAGCCAACATTTTTGTTGTTCATATAACACTGGTCATTTTTTATTTCTATTATATTCAGTTTTGTATGATTACATACTTGCTTTTAAAGAAATTTTTGGTATCATTTAATGACTTTGAATGCCCAACAACAACTTGAGTGTGCTGCCATCAAGTTTTTTCTCAATTTTTTTTTTGCAGGAATTATATCTTTTTCACGGCTTGCCAAGGTTGATCATCAGATTCCTTTGCTCTAGTGGTGCTGGTCTACTTTTTTTCATTTTAATTGAAAAACTTCTTGTGCCTTCATCGTGTTTTGAACCATGACCAGCCGCTTAGTAGCCAACGCACTTCGCATCACGTCACCGAGCAAACATGATCATTTCCAACCTAATGCAGGTCTTATTGTTTATCAATTGCATTGAAACGACTAGCGCTTTTATTAGTCACACAAGTTTGTTGTTGTTCATTCGGGTTCTTTCTTAATTTCTCCTTACTCGTTTATTAGCCAATATTTTTGTTGTTCATATAAGGAGGGAGATTTTTTATGTGAAAGATTTTGACACTGGTCATTTTGGATTTGTATTATATTCAGTTTTGTATGATTACATGCTTGCATTTAAAGCAGTTTTTCGTATCATTTAATGACTTTGAATGCCCAACAACAAATTGAGTGTGCTACCACCAAGTTTTTTCTCAATTATTTTTGGCTGGAATTATAGATATTTCACGACTGGCCAAGGTCGATCATCAGATTCCCTTGCTCTCGTGGTGCTGGTCTACTTTTTTTCATTTTAATTGAAAAACTTCTTGTGCCTTCATCGTTTATTGAACCATGACCAGCCGCTTAGTAGCCAACGCACTTCGCATCACACCACCTAGCCCACATGATCAGATCCAACCTAATGCAGGTTTTTCTGTTTATCAATTGCATTGAAACGACTAGCGCTTTTATTAGTTACACAAGTTTGTTGTTGTTCATTCGGGTTCTTTCTTATTTTCTCCTTACTCGTTTATAAGCCAATATTTTTGTTGCTCATATAAGGAGGGAGATTTTTTATGTGAAAGATTTTGACACTGGTCATTTTTTATTTGTATTATATTCAGTTTTGTATGATTACATACTTGCTTTTAAAGAAATTTTTGGTATCATTTAATGACTTTGAATGCCCAACAACAACTTGAGTGTGCTGCCATCAAGATTTTTCTCAATTTTTTTTTTGGCAGGAATTATAACTATTTCACGGCTTGCCAAGGTTGATCATCAGATTCCTTTGCTCTAGTGGTGGTGGTCTACTTTTTTTCATTTTAATTGAAAAACTTCTTGTGCCTTCATCGTGTTTTGAACCATGACCAGCCGCTCGGTAGCCAACGCACTTCGCATCACGTCACCGAGCCCACATGATCAGATCCAACTTAATGCAGTTTTTTTGTTTATCAATTGTGTTGAAACGACTAGCGCTTTTATTGGTCACAAAAATTTGTTGTTGTTAATTCGGATTCTTTCTTATTTTCTCCTCACTCATTTATAAGCCAACATTTTTGTTGCTCATATTAGGAGGGAGATTTTTTATGTGAAAGATTTTGACACTGGTCATTTTTGATTTATATTATATTCAGATTTGTATGATTACATACTTCCTTTTAAAGCACTTTTGGTATCATTTAATGACTTTGAATGCCCAACAACAACTTGAGTGTGCTACAACCAAGTTTTTTCTCAATTATTTTTGGCTGGAATTATAGCTATTTCACGACTTGCTAAGGTCGATCATCAGATTCCTTTGCTCTAGTGGTGCTGGTCTACTTTTTTTCCTTTTAATTGAAAAAAATTCTTGTGATGTCATCGGGTATTCAACTATGTCCAGCCGCTTGGTAGCAAACGCACTTCGCATCACGCCACCGAGCCCACATGATCAGATCTAACCTAATGCAGGTTTTTCTGTTTATCAATTGCATTGAAACGACTAGCGCTCTTATTAGCCACACAAGTTTGTTGTTGTTTATTTGGGTTCTTTCTTATTTTCTCCTTACTCGTTTATAAGCCAACATTTTTGTTGTTCATATAAGGAGGGAGATTTTTTATGTGAAAGATTTTGACACTGGTAATTTTTTATTTGTATTATATTCAGTTTTGTATGATTACATACTTGCTTTTAAAGAAATTTTTGGTATCATTTAATGACTTTGAATGCCCAACAACAACTTGAGTGTGCTGCCATCAAGTTTTTTCTCAATTTTTTTTTTGCAGGAATTATATCTATTTCACGGCTTGCCAAGGTTGATCATCAGATTCCTTTGCTCTAGTGGTGCTGGTCTACTTTTTTTCATTTTAATTGAAAAACTTCTTGTGCCTTCATCGTGTATTGAACCATGACCAGCCGCTTAGTAGGCAACGCACTTCACATCACGCCACCGAACCCACATGATCAGATCCAACCTAATGCAGGCTTTTCTGTTTATCAATTGCATTGAAACGACTAGCGCTTTTATTAGCCACACAAGTTTGTTGTTGTTTATTCGGGTTCTTTCTTATTTTCTCCCTACTCGTTTACAAGCCAACATTTTTGTTGTTCATATAACACTGGTCATTTTTTATTTGTATTATATTCAGTTTTGTATGATTACATACTTGCTTTTAAAGAAATTTTTGGTATCATTTAATGACTTTGAATGCCCAACAACAACTTGAGTGTGCTGCCATCAAGTTTTTTCTCAATTTTTTTTTGCAGGAATTATATCTATTTCACGGCTTGCCAAGGTTGATCATCAGATTCCTTTGCTCTAGTGGTGCTGGTCTACTTTTTTTCATTTTAATTGAAAAACTTCTTTTGCCTTCATCGTGTTTTGAACCATGACCAGCCGCTCAGTAGCCAACGCACTTCGCATCACGTCACCGAGCCCACATGATCATTTCCAACCTAATGCAGGTCTTATTGTTTATCAATTGCATTGAAACGACTAGCGCTTTTATTAGTCACACAAGTTTGTTGTTGTTCATTCGGGTTCTTTCTTAATTTCTCCTTACTCGTTTATTAGCCAATATTTTTGTTGTTCATATAAGGAGGGAGATTTTTTATGTGAAAGATTTTGACACTGGTCATTTTGGATTTGTATTATATTCAGTTTTGTATGATTACATGCTTGCATTTAAAGCAGTTTTTCGTATCATTTAATGACTTTGAATGCCCAACAACAACTTGAGTGTGCTACCACCAAGTTTTTCTCAATTATTTTTGGCTGGAATTATAGATATTTCACGACTGGCCAAGGTCGATCATCAGATTCCCTTGCTCTCGTGGTGCTGGTCTACTTTTTTTCATTTTAATTGAAAAACTTCTTGTGCCTTCATCGTTTATTGAACCATGACCAGCCGCTTAGTAGCCAACGCACTTCGCATCACACCACCTAGCCCACATGATCAGATCCAACCTAATGCAGGTTTTTCTGTTTATCAATTGCATTGAAACGACTAGCGCTTTTATTAGTTACACAAGTTTGTTGTTGTTCATTCGGGTTCTTTCTTATTTTCTCCTTACTCGTTTATAAGCCAATATTTTTGTTGCTCATATAAGGAGGGAGATTTTTTATGTGAAAGATTTTGACACTGGTCATTTTTGATTTGTATTATATTCAGTTTTGTATGATTACATGCTTGCATTTAAAGCAGTTTTTCGTATCATTTAATGAACTTGAATGCCCAACAACAACTTGAGTGTGCTACCACCAAGTTTTTTCTCAATTATTTTTGGCTGAAATTATAGATATTTCACGACTGGCAACGGTCGATCATCAGATTCCTTTGCTCTAGTGGTGCTGGTCTACTTTTTTTCATTTTAGTTGAAAAACTTCTTGTGCCTTCATCGTGTATTGAACCATGACCAGCCGCTTAGTAGGCAACGCACTTCGCATCACGCCACCGAACCCACATGATCAGATCCAACCTAATGCAGGTTTTTTTGTTTATCAATTGTATTGAAACGACTAGCGCTTTTATTGGCCACATAAGTTTGTTGTTGTTAATTCGGTTTCTTTCTTATTTTCTCCTTACTCGTTTATAAGCCAACATTTTTGTTGTTCATATAAGGAGGGAAATTTTGTATGTGAAAGATTTTGACACTGGTCATTTTTTATTTGTTTTATATTCAGTTTTGCATGATTACATACTT
This sequence comes from Philhelius pedissequus, assembly GCA_910595825.1. Taxonomy (NCBI): domain Eukaryota; kingdom Metazoa; phylum Arthropoda; class Insecta; order Diptera; family Syrphidae; genus Philhelius; species Philhelius pedissequus. The sequence goes on from OU343160.1 coordinate 135,951,383, forward strand.
GCTTTTAAAGAAATTTTTGGTATCATTTAATGACTTTGAATGCCCAACAACAACTTGAGTGTGCTACGGCTTGCCAAGGTTGATCATCAGATTCCTTTGCTCTAGTGGTGCTGGTCTACTTTTTTTCATTTTATTTGAAAAACTTCTTGTGCCTTCATCGTGTTTTGAACCATGACCAGCCGCTCAGTAGCCAACGCACTTCGCATCACGTCACCGAGCTCACATGATCATTTCCAGCCTAATGCAGGTCTTATTGTTTATCAAGTGCATTGAAACGACTAGCGCTTTTATTAGTCACACAAGTTTGTTGTTGTTAATTCGGTTTTTTTCTTATTTTCTCCTTACTCGTTTATAAGCCAACATTTTTGTTGTTCATATAAGGAGGGAAATTTTTTATGTGAAAGATTTTGACACTGGTCATTTTTTATTTGTATTATATTCAGTTTTGCATGATTACATACTTGCATTTAAAAAAGTTTTTCGTGTCATTTAATGACTTTGAATGCCCAACAACAACTTGAGTGTGCTACCACCGGATTTTTTCTCAATTATTTTTGGTGGTGCTGGTCTTCTTTTTTTCATTTTAATTGAAAAACTTCTTGTGCCTTCATCGTGTATTGAACCATGGCCAACTGCTTAGTAGCCAACGCACTTCGCATCACACCACCTAGCCCACATGATCAGATCCAAACTAATGCAGGCTTTTCTGTTTATCAATTGCATTGAAACGACTAGCGCTTTTATTACTTACACAAGTTTGTTGCTGTTCATTCAGGTTCTTTCTCATTTTCTCCTTACTCGTTTATTAGCCAATATTTTTGTTGCTCATATAAGGAGGGAGATTTTTTATGTGAAAGATTTTCACACTGGTCATTTTTGATTTGTATTATATTCAGTTTTGTTTGATTACATGCTTGCATTTAAAGCAGTTTTTCGTATCATTTAATGAACTTGAATGCCCAACAACAACTTGAGTGTGCTACCACCAAGTTTTTTCTCAATTATTTTTGGCTGGAATTATAGATATTTCACGACTGGCCAAGGTCGATCATCAGATTCCCTTGCTCTCGTGGTGCTGGTCTACTTTTTTTCATTTTAATTGAAAAACTTCTTGTGCCTTCATCGTGTATTGAACCATGACCAACCAGCCGCTTAGTAGGCAACGCACTTCACATCACGCCACCGAACCCACATGATCAGATCCAACCTAATGCAGGTTTTTTTGTTTATCAATTGTGTTGAAACGACTAGCGCTTTTATTGGCCACACAAGTTTGTTGTTGTTAATTCGGTTTCTTTCTTATTTTCTCCTTACTCGCTTATAAGCCAACATTTTTGTTGTTCATATAAGGAGGAAAATTTTGTATGTGAAAGATTTTGACACTGGTCATTTTTATTTGTATTATATTCAGTTTTGCATGATTACATACTTGCATTTAAAAAAGTTTTTCGTGTCATTTAATGACTTTGAATGCCCAACGACAACTTGAGTGTGCTACCACCAGATTTTTTCTCAGTTATTTTTGGTGGTGCTGGTCTACTTTTTTTCATTTTAATTGAAAAACTTCTTGTGCCTTCATCGTGTATTGAACCATGAGCAGCCGCTTAGTAGCCAACGCACTTCGCATCACACCACCTAGCCCACATGATCACGACTAGCGCTTTTATTAGTTACACAAGTTTGTTGTTGTTCATTCGGGTTCTTTCTTATTTTCTCCTTACTCGTTTATAAGCCAATATTTTTGTTGCTCATATAAGGAGGGAGATTTTTTATGTGAAAGATTTTGACAACTGGTCATTTTTGATTTGTATTATATTCAGTTTTGTTTGATTACATGCTTGCATTTAAAGCAGTTTTTCGTATCATTTAATGAACTTGAATGCCCAACAATAACTTGAGTGTGCTACCACCAAGTTTTTTCTCAATTATTTTTGGCTGAAATTATAGATATTTCACGACTGGCCACGGTCGATCATCAGATTCCTTTGCTCTAGTGGTGCTGGTCTACTTTTTTTCATTTTAGTTGAAAAACTTCTTGTGCCTTCATCGTGTATTGAACCATGACCAGCCGCTTAGTAGGCAACGCACTTCGCATCACGCCACCGAACCCACATGATGAGATCAAACTTAATGCAGGTTTTTTTGCTTATCAATTGTGTTGAAACGACTAGCGCTTTTATTTGCCACACAAGTTTGTTGTTGTTAATTCGGTTTCTTTCTTATTTTCTCCTTACTCGTTAATAAGCCAACATTTTTGTTGTTCATATAAGGAGGGAAATTTTTTATGTGAAAGATTTTGACACTGGTCATTTTTATTTGTATTATATTCAGTTTTGCATGATTACATACTTGCATTTAAAGCAGTTTTTCGTATCATTTAATGACTTTGAATGCCCAACAACAACTTGAGTGTGCTACCACCAGATTTTTTCTCAATTATTTTTGGTGGTGCTGGTCTACTTTTTTTCATTTTAATTGAAAAACTTCTTGTGCCTTCATCGTGTATTGAACCATGAGCAGCCGCTTAGTAGCCAACGCACTTCGAATCACACCACCTAGCCCACATGATCACGACTAGCGCTTTTATTAGTTACACAAGTTTGTTGTTGTTCATTCGGGTTCTTTCTTATTTTCTCCTTACTCGTTTATAAGCCAATATTTTTGTTGCTCATATAAGGAGGGAGATTTTTTATGTGAAAGATTTTGACACTGGTCATTTTTGATTTGTATTATATTCAGTTTTGTTTGATTACATGCTTGCATTTAAAGCAGTTTTTCGTATCATTTAATGAATTTGAATGCCCAACAACAACTTAAGTATGCTACCATCAAGTTCTTTCTCAATTATTTTTGGCTGGAATTATAGATAATTCACGACTGGCCCAGGTCGATCATCAGATTCCTTTGCTCTAGTGGTGCTGGTCTACTTTTTTTCATTTTAATTAAAAAACTTCTTGTGCCTTCATCGTGTATTGAACCATGCCCAGCCGCTTAGTAGGCAACGCACTTCGCATCACGCCACCTAGCCCACATGATCAGATCCAAACTAATGCAGGCTTTTCTGTTTATCAATTGCATTGAAACGACTAGCGCTTTTATTAGTTACACAATTTTGTTGTTGTTTATTCGGGTTCTTTCTTATTTTCTCCTTACTCGTTTATAAGCGAACATTTTTGTTATTCATATAAGTAGGGAGAATTTTTATGTGAAAGATTTTGACACTGGTCATTTTTTATTTGTATTATATTCAGTTTTGTATGATTACATACTTGCATTTAAAACAGTTTTTCGTATCATTTAATGACTTTGAATGCCCAACAACAACTTGAGTGTGCTACCACCAGATTTTTTTCTCAATTATTTTTGGTGGTGCTGGTCTACTTTTCTTCATTTTAATTAAAAAACTTCTTGTGCCCTTATCGTGTATTGAACCATGACCAGCCGCTTAGAAGGCAACGCACTTCGCATCAAGCCACCGAGCCCACATGATCAGATCCAACCTAATTCAGGCTTTTCTGTTTATCAATTGCATTGAAACGAATAGCGCTTCTATTAGCCACACAAGTTTGTTGTTGTTTATGCGGGTTCTTTCTTATTTTCTCCTTACTCGTTTATAAGCCAACATTTTTGTTCTTCAAATAAGTAGGGAGAATTTTTATGTGAAAGATTTTGACACTGGTAATTTTTTATTTGTATTATATTCAGTTTTTTATGATTACATACTTGCATTTAAAACAGTTTTTCGTATCATTTAATGACTTTGAATGCCCAACAACAACTTGAGTGTGCTACCACCAGATTTTTTCTCAATTATTTTTGGTGGTGCTGGTCTACTTTTTTCATTTTAATTGAAACACTTCTTGTGCCTTCATCGTGTATTGAACCATGACCAGCCGCTTAGTAGCCAACGAACTTCGCATCACTCCACCTAGACCTCATGATCATATCCAAACTAATGCAGGCTTTTCTGTTTATCAATTGCATTGAAAGGACTAGCGCTCTTATTAGTTACACAAGTTTGTTGATGTTCATTAGGGTTCTTTCTTATTTCCCCCTTACTCGTTTATAAGCCAACATTTTTGTTGTTCATATAAGGAGGGAGATTTTTTATGTGAAAGATTTTGACACTGGTAATTTTTTATTTGTATTATATTTCATAGCACTTTTTCGTATCAGTTAGTGACCTTTAATGCCCAACAACAACTTGAATGTGCTACCACAAAGCTTTTTCTCAATTATTTTTGGCCGGAATTATAGATATTTCACGACTTACCAAGGTCGATCATCACATTCCTTTGCTCTAGTGGTGCTGGTCTACTTTTTTTCATTTCAATTGAAAAACTGCTTGTGCCTTCATCGTGTATTGAACCATGACCAGCCGCTTAGTAGCCAACGCGCTTCGCATCACGTCACCGAGCCCACATGATCAGATGCAACCTAATGCAGTTTTTTTGTTTATCAATTGTGTTGAAACGACTAGCGCTTTTAGTGGCCACACAAGTTTGTTGTTGTTAATTCGGTTTCTTTCTTATTTTCTCCTTTCTCGTTTATAAGCCAACATTTTTGTTGTTCATATAAGGAGGAAAATTTTTTATGTGAAAGATTTTGACACTGGTCATTTTTTATATGTATTATATTCAGTTTTGCATGATTACATACATGCATTTAAAACAGTTTTTCGTATCATTTAATGACTTTGAATGCCCAACAACAATTTGAGTGTGCTACCACCAGATTTTTTCTCAATTATTTTTGGTGGTGCTGGTCTACTTTTTTTCATTTCAATTGAAAAACTGCTTGTGCCTTCATCGTGTATTGAACCATGACCAGCCGCTTAGTAGCCAACGCGCTTCGCATCACGTCACCGAGCCCACATGATCAGATGCAACCTAATGCAGTTTTTTTGTTTATCAATTGTGTTGAAACGACTAGCGCTTTTATTGGCCACACAAGTTTGTTGTTGTTAATTCGGTTTCTTTCTTATTTTCTCCTTTCTCGTTTATAAGCCAACATTTTTGTTGTTCATATAAGGAGGAAAATTTTGTATGTGAAAGATTTTGACACTGGTCATTTTTATTTGTATTATATTCAGTTTTGCATGATTACATACTTGCATTTAAAAAAGTTTTTCGTGTCATTTAATGACTTTGAATGCCCAACGACAACTTGAGTGTGCTACCACCAGATTTTTTCTCAGTTATTTTTGGTGGTGCTGGTCTACTTTTTTTCATTTTAATTGAAAAACTTCTTGTGCCTTCATCGTGTATTGAACCATGAGCAGCCGCTTAGTAGCCAACGCACTTCGCATCACACCACCTAGCCCACATGATCACGACTAGCGCTTTTATTAGTTACACAAGTTTGTTGTTGTTCATTCGGGTTCTTTCTTATTTTCTCCTTACTCGTTTATAAGCCAATATTTTTGTTGCTCATATAAGGAGGGAGATTTTTTATGTGAAAGATTTTGACAACTGGTCATTTTTGATTTGTATTATATTCAGTTTTGTTTGATTACATGCTTGCATTTAAAGCAGTTTTTCGTATCATTTAATGAACTTGAATGCCCAACAATAACTTGAGTGTGCTACCACCAAGTTTTTTCTCAATTATTTTTGGCTGAAATTATAGATATTTCACGACTGGCCACGGTCGATCATCAGATTCCTTTGCTCTAGTGGTGCTGGTCTACTTTTTTTCATTTTAGTTGAAAAACTTCTTGTGCCTTCATCGTGTATTGAACCATGACCAGCCGCTTAGTAGGCAACGCACTTCGCATCACGCCACCGAACCCACATGATCAGATCAAACTTAATGCAGGTTTTTTTGCTTATCAATTGTGTTGAAACGACTAGCGCTTTTATTTGCCACACAAGTTTGTTGTTGTTAATTCGGTTTCTTTCTTATTTTCTCCTTACTCGTTAATAAGCCAACATTTTTGTTGTTCATATAAGGAGGGAAATTTTTTATGTGAAAGATTTTGGTACACTGGTCATTTTTATTTGTATTATATTCAGTTTTGCATGATTACATACTTGCATTTAAAGCGGTTTTTCGTATCATTTAATGACTTTGAATGCCCAACAACAACTTGAGTGTGCTACCACCAGATTTTTTCTCAATTATTTTTGGTGGTGCTGGTCTACTTTTTTTCATTTTAATTGAAAAACTTCTTGTGCCTTCATCGTGTATTGAACCATGAGCAGCCGCTTAGTAGCCAACGCACTTCGCATCACACCACCTAGCCCACATGATCACGACTAGCGCTTTTATTAGTTACACAAGTTTGTTGTTGTTCATTCGGGTTCTTTCTTATTTTCTCCTTACTCGTTTATAAGCCAATATTTTTGTTGCTCATATAAGGAGGGAGATTTTTTATGTGAAAGATTTTGACAACTGGTCATTTTTGATTTGTATTATATTCAGTTTTGTTTGATTACATGCTTGCATTTAAAGCAGTTTTTCGTATCATTTAATGAATTTGAATGCCCAACAACAACTTAAGTATGCTACCATCAAGTTCTTTCTCAATTATTTTTGGCTGGAATTATAGATATTTCACGACTGGCCCAGGTCGATCATCAGATTCCTTTGCTCTAGTGGTGCTGGTCTACTTTTTTTCATTTTAATTAAAAAACTTCTTGTGCCTTCATCGTGTATTGAACCATGCCCAGCCGCTGAGTAGGCAACGCACTTCGCATCACGCCACCTAGCCCACATGATCAGATCCAAACTAATGCAGGCTTTTCTGTTTATCAATTGCATTGAAACGACTAGCGCTTTTATTAGTTACACAATTTTGTTGTTGTTTATTCGGGTTCTTTCTTATTTTCTCCTTACTCGTTTATAAGCGAACATTTTTGTTATTCATATAAGTAGGGAGAATTTTTATGTGAAAGATTTTGACACTGGTCATTTTTTATTTGTATTATATTCAGTTTTGTATGATTACATACTTGCATTTAAAACAGTTTTTCGTATCATTTAATGACTTTGAATGCCCAACAACAACTTGAGTGTGCTACCACCAGATTTTTTTCTCAATTATTTTTGGTGGTGCTGGTCTACTTTTCTTCATTTTAATTAAAAAACTTCTTGTGCCTTCATCGTGTATTGAACCATGACCAGCCGCTTAGAAGGCAACGCACTTCGCATCAAGCCACCGAGCCCACATGATCAGATCCAACCTAATTCAGGCTTTTCTGTTTATCAATTGCATTGAAACGAATAGCGCTTCTATTAGCCACACAAGTTTGTTGTTGTTTATGCGGGTTCTTTCTTATTTTCTCCTTACTCGTTTATAAGCCAACATTTTTGTTCTTCAAATAAGTAGGGAGAATTTTTATGTGAAAGATTTTGACACTGGTAATTTTTTATTTGTATTATATTCAGTTTTTTATGATTACATACTTGCATTTAAAACAGTTTTTCGTATCATTTAATGACTTTGAATGCCCAACAACAACTTGAGTGTGCTACCACCAGATTTTTTCTCAATTATTTTTGGTGGTGCTGGTCTACTTTTTTCATTTTAATTGAAACACTTCTTGTGCCTTCATCGTGTATTGAACCATGACCAGCCGCTTAGTAGCCAACGAACTTCGCATCACTCCACCTAGACCTCATGATCATATCCAAACTAATGCAGGCTTTTCTGTTTATCAATTGCATTGAAAGGACTAGCGCTCTTATTAGTTACACAAGTTTGTTGATGTTCATTAGGGTTCTTTCTTATTTTCCCCTTACTCGTTTATAAGCCAACATTTTTGTTGTTCATATAAGGAGGGAGATTTTTTATGTGAAAGATTTTGACACTGGTAATTTTTTATTTGTATTATATTTCATAGCACTTTTTCGTATCAGTTAGTGACCTTTAATGCCCAACAACAACTTGAATGTGCTACCACAAAGCTTTTTCTCAATTATTTTTGGCCGGAATTATAGATATTTCACGACTTACCAAGGTCGATCATCACATTCCTTTGCTCTAGTGGTGCTGGTCTACTTTTTTTCATTTCAATTGAAAAACTGCTTGTGCCTTCATCGTGTATTGAACCATGACCAGCCGCTTAGTAGCCAACGCGCTTCGCATCACGTCACCGAGCCCACATGATCAGATGCAACCTAATGCAGTTTTTTTGTTTATCAATTGTGTTGAAACGACTAGCGCTTTTATTGGCCACACAAGTTTGTTGTTGTTAATTCGGTTTCTTTCTTATTTTCTCCTTTCTCGTTTATAAGCCAACATTTTTGTTGTTCATATAAGGAGGAAAATTTTTTATGTGAAAGATTTTGACACTGGTCATTTTTTATATGTATTATATTCAGTTTTGCATGATTACATACATGCATTTAAAACAGTTTTTCGTATCATTTAATGACTTTGAATGCCCAACAACAATTTGAGTGTGCTACCACCAGATTTTTTCTCAATTATTTTTGGTGGTGCTGGTCTACTTTTTTTCATTTTAATTGAAAAACTTCTTGTGCCTTCAGCGTGTATTGAACCATGACCAGCCGCTTAGTAGCCAACGAACTTCGCATCACGCCACCTAGCCCTCATGATCAGATCCAAACTAATGCAGGCTTTTCTGTTTATCAATTGCATTGAAACGACTAGCGCTTTTATTAGTTACACAAGTTTGTTGATGTTCATTCGGGTTCTTTCCTATTTTCCCCTTACTCGTTTATAAGCCAATATTTTTGTTGTTCATATAAGGAGGGAGATTTTTTACGTGAAAGATTTTGACACTGGTCATTATTTATTTGTATTATATTCACTTTTGTGTGATTACATGCTTGCATTTAAAGCAGTTTTTCGTATCATTTAATGAACTTGAATGCCCAACAACAGCTTGATTGTGCTACCACCAAGTTTTTTCTCAATTATTTTTGGCTGGAATTATAGATATTTCACGACTGGCCAAGGTCGATCATCAGATTCCTTTGCTCTAGTGGTGCTGGTCTACTTTTTTTCATTTAAAAGAAAAATTTTTTGTGATTTCATCGTGTATTGAACTATGACCAGCCGCTTGGTAGCAAACGCACTTCGCATCACGCCACCGAGCCCACATGATCAGATCCAACCTAATGCAGGTTTTTCTGTTTATAATTGCATTGAAACGACTAGCGCTTTTATTAGCCACACAAGTTTGTTGTTGCTTATTCGGGTTCTTTCTTATTTTCTCCATACTCGTTTATAAGACAACATTTTTGTTGTTCATATAAGGAGGGAGATTTTTTATGTGATAGATTTTGCACTGGTCATTTTTTATTTGTATTATATTCACTTTTGCGTGATTACATACTTGCTTTTAAAGAAATTTTTGGTATCATTTAATGACTTTGAATGCCCAACAACAACTTAAGTGTGCTCCCACCAAGTTTTTTCTCAATTATTTTTGGCAGGAATTATAGCTATTTCACGACTTGCCAAGGTTGAACATCAGATTCCTTTGCTCTAGTGGTGCTGGTCTACTTTTTTTCATTTTAACTGAAAAACTTCTTGTGGTTTCATCGTGTATTGAACCATGACCAGCCGCTTAGTAGCCAACGCACTTCGCATCATGCCACCGAGCCAACATGATCAGATCCAACCTAATTCAGGGTTTTTGTGTTTATCAATTGCATTGAAACGACTAGCGCTTCTATTAGCCACACAATTTTGTTATTGTTTATTCGGGTTCTTTCTTATTTTCTCCTTACTCGTTTATAAGCGAACATTTTTGTTGTTCATATAAGTAGGGAGAATTTTTATGTGAAAGATTTTGACACTGGTCATTTTTTATTTGTATTATATTCAGTTTTGTATGATTACATACTTGCACTTAAAACAGTTTTTCGTATCATTTAATGACTTTGAATGCCCAACAACAACTTGAGTGTGCTACCACCAGATTTTTTCTCAATTATTTTTGGTGGTGCTTGTCTACTTTTTTTTCATTTTAATTAAAAAACTTTTTGTGCCTTCATCGTGTATTGAACCATGACCAGCCGCTTAGGAGGCAACGCACTTCGCATCAAGCCAACGAGTCCACATGATCAGATCCAACTTAATTCAGGGTTTTCTGTTTATCAATTGCATTGAAACGACTAGCGCGTCTATAAGCCACACAAGTTTGTTGTTGTTTATTCGGGTTCTTTCTTATTTTCTCCTTACTCGTTTATAAGCCAACATTTTTGTTCTTCAAATAAGTAGGGAGAATTTTTATGTGAAAGATTTTGACACTGGTCATTTTTTATTTGTATTATATTCAGTTTTGTATGATTACATACTTCCATTTAAAACAGTTCTTCGTATCATTTAATGACTTTGAATGCCAAACAACAACTTGAGTGTGCTACCACCAGATTTTTTCTCAATTATTTTTGGTGGTGCTGGTCTACTTTTTTCATTTTAATTGAAAAACTTCCTATGCCTTCGTCGTGTATTAAACCATGACCAGCCGCTTAGTAGCCAACGCGCTTCGCATCACGTCACCGAGCACACATGATCAGATGCAACCTAATGCAGGTTTTTCTGTTTATCAATTGTGTTGAAACGACTAGCGCTTTTATTGGCCACACAAGTTTGTTGTTGTTAGTTCGGGATCTTTCTTATTTTCTCCTTTCTCGTTTATAAGCCAACATTTTTGTTGTTCATATAAGGAGGGAGATTTTTTATGTGAAAGATTTTGACACTGGTAATTTTTTATTTGTATTATAATTCATAGCACTTTTTCGTATCATTTAGTGACCTTTAATGCCCAACAACAACTTGAATGTGCTACCACAAAGCTTTTTCTCAATTATTTTTGGCCGGAATTATAGATATTTCTCGACTTGCCAAGGTCGATCATCACATTCCTTTGCTCTAGTGGTGCTGGTCTACTTTTTTTCATTTTAATTGAAAAACTGCTTGTGCCTTCATCGTGTATTGAACCATGACCAGCCGCTTAGTAGCCAACGCGCATCGCATCACGTCACCGAGCCCACATGATCAGATGCAACCTAATGCAGGTTTTTTTGTTTATCAATTGTGTTGAAACGACTAGCGCTTTTATTGGCCACACAAGTTTGTTGTTGTTAATTCGGTTTCTTTCTTATTTTCTCCTGTCTCGTTTATAAGCCAACATTTTTGTTGTTCATATAAGGAGGGAAATTTTTTATGTGAAAGATTTTGACACTGGTCATTTTTTATATGTATTATATTCAGTTTTGCATGATTACATACTTGCATTTAAAACAGTTTTTCGTATCATTTAATGACTTTGAATGCCCAACAACAATTTGAGTGTGCTACCACCAGATTTTTTCTCAATTATTTTTGGTGGTGCTGGTCTACTTTTTTTCATTTTAATTGAAAAACTTCTTGTGCCTTCATCGTGTATTGAACCATGACCAGCCGCTTAGTAGCCAACGAACTTCGCATCACGCCACCTAGCCCTCATGATCAGATCCAAACTAATGCAGGCTTTTCTGTTTATCAATTGCATTGAAACGACTAGCGCTTTTATTAGTTACACAAGTTTGTTGATGTTCATCCGGTTCTTTCTTATTTTCCCCTTACTCGTTTATAAGCCAATATTTTTGTTGTTCATATAAGGAGGGAGATTTTTTACGTGAAAGATTTTGACACTGGTCATTTTTGATTTGTATTATATTCAGTTTTGTATGATTACATGCTTGCATTTAAAGCAGTTTTTCGTATCATTTAATGAACTTGAATGCCCAACAACAACTTGATTGTGCTACCACCAAGTTTTTTCTCAATTATTTTTGGCTGGAATTATAGATATTTCACGACTGGCCAAGGTCGATCATCAGATTCCTTTGCTCTAGTGGTGCTGGTCTACTATTTTTCATTTTAATTAAAAAACTTCTTGTGCCTTCATCGTGTATTGTACCATGACCAGCCGCTTAGGAGGCAACGCACTTCGCATCAATCCACCGAGCCCACATGATCATTTTGTGATTTCATCGTGTATTGAACTATTACCAGCCGCTTGGTAGCAAACGCATTTTGCATCACGCCACCGAGCTCACATGATCAGATCCAACCTAATGCAGGTTTTTCTGTTTATAATTGCATTGAAACGACTAGCGCTTTTATTAGCCACACAAGTTTGTTGTTGCTTATTCGGGTTCTTTCTTATTTTCTCCTTACTTGTTTATAAGCCAACATTTTTGTTGTTCATATAAGGAGGGAGATTTTTTATGTAATAGATTTTGACACTGGTCATTTTTTATTTGTATTATATTCAGTTTTGTGTGATTACATACTTGCTTTTAAAGAAATTTTTGGTATCATTTAATGACTTTGAATGCCCAACAACAACATGAGTGTGCTCCCACCAAGTTTGTTCTCAATTATTTTTGGCAGGAATTATAGCTATTTCACGACTTGCCAAGGTTGAACATCAGATTCCTTTGCTCTAGTGGTGCTGGTCTACTTTTTTTCATTTTAACTGAAAAACTTCTTGTGCTTTCATCGTGTATTGAACCATGACCAGCCGCTTAGTAGCCAACGCACTTCGCATCATGCCACCGAGTCCACATGATCAGATCCAACCTAATGCAGGTTTTTCTGTTTATCAATTGTGTTGAAACGACTAGCGCTTTTATTGGCCACACAAGTTTGTTGTAGAATTATTCGGGTTTTTTCTTATTTTCTCCTTACTCATTTATAAACCAACATTTTTGTTGTTCATATAAGGTGGGAGATTTTTAATGTGAAAGATTTTGACACTGGACATGTTTTATTTATATTATATTTAGTTTTGTATGATCACGTACTTCCTTTTAAAGCACTTTTTGTATCATTTAATGACATTGAATGCCCAACAACAACTTGAGTGTGCTACGACCAAGTTTTTTCTCACTTATTTTTGGCTGGAATTATAGCTATTTCACGACTTGCTAAGGTTAATCATCAGATTCCAGCACGTCTACTTTTTTGCCTTTTAAAAGAAAAAATTCTTGTGATTTCATCGTGTATTGATCTATGACCAGGCGCTTGGTAGCAAACGCGCTTCGCATCACGCCACAGCCCACATGATCAGATCCAACCTAATGCAGGTTTTTCTGTTTATCAATTGCATTGAAACGACTAGCGCTTTTATAAGCCACACGAGTTTGTTGTTGTTTATTCGGGTTCTTTCTTATTTTCTCTTTACTCGTTTATAAGCCAACATTTTTGCTGTTCATATAAGGAGGGAGATTTTTTATGTGAAAGATTTTGACACTGGTCATTTTTTATTTGTATTATATTCAGTTTTGTGTGATTACATACTTACTTTTAAAGAAATTTTTGGTATCATTTAATGACTTTGAATGCCCAACAACAACTTGAGTGTGCTACCACCAGATTTTTTCTCAATTATTTTTGGTGGGGCTGGTCTACTTTTTTCATTTTAATTGAAAAACTTCTTGTGCCTTCATCGTATATTTAACCATGACCAGCCGCTTAGTAGCCAACGCACTTCGCATCACGCCACCTAGCCCACATGATCAGATCCAAACTAATGCAGGCTTTTCTGTTGAATTGAAATGACTAGCGCTTTTATTAGCCACACAAGTTTGTTGTTGTTTATTCGGGTTCTTTCTTATTTTCTCCTTACTCATTTATAAGCCAACATTTTTGTTGCTCATATAAGGAGGGAGATTTTTTATGTGAAAGATTTTGACGCTGGTCATTTTTTATTTATATTATATTCAGTTTTGTGTGATTACATACTTCCTTTTAAAGCACTTTTTGTATCATTTAATGACTTTGAATGCCCAACAACAATTTGAGTGTGCTAACGCCAAGTTTTTTCCCAATTATTTTTGGCTGGAATTATAACTATTTCACGCCTTGCCAAGGTCGATCATCAGATTCCTTTGCTCTAGTGCGGCTGGTCTACTTTTTTTTCCTTTTAATTTAAAAAAATTCTTGTAATTTCATCGTGTATTGAACCATGAACAGCCGCTTAGTAGCAAACGCACTTCGCATCACGCTACCGAGCCCACATGATCAGATCCAACCTAATGCAGGTTTTTCTGTTTATCACTTGCATTGAAACGACTAGCGCTTCTATTAGCCACAAAAGTGTGTTGTTGTTTATTCGGGTTCTTTCTTATTTTCTCCTTACTCGTTTATAAGCCAACATTTTTGTTGTTCATATAAGGAGGGAGATTTTTTATGTGAAAGATTTTGACACTGGTAATTTTTTATTTGTATTATAATTCATAGCACTTTTTCGTATCATTTAGTGACCTTTAATTCCCAACAACAACTTGAATGTGCTACCACAAAGCTTTTTCTCAATTATTTTTGGCCGGAATTATAGATATTTCACGACTTGCCAAGGTCGATCATCACATTCCTTTGCTCTAGTGGTGCTGGTCTACTTTTTTTCATTTTAATTGAAAAACTGCTTGTGCATTCATCGTGTATTGAACCATGACCAGCCGTTTAGTAGCCAACGCGCTTCGCATCACGTCACCGAGCCCACATGATCAGATGCAACCTAATGCAGGTTTTTTTGTTTATCAATTGTGTTCAAACGACTAGCGCTTTTATTGGCCACACAAGTTTGTTGTTGTTAATTCGGTTTCTTTCTTATTTTCTCCTGTCTCGTTTATAAGCCAACATTTTTGTTGTTCATATAAGGAGGGAAATTTTTTATGTGAAAGATTTTGACACTGGTCATTTTTTATATGTATTATATTCAGTTTTGCATGATTACATACTTGCATTTAAAACAGTTTTTCGTATCATTTAATGACTTTGAATGCCCAACAACAATTTGAGTGTGCTACCACCAGATTTTTTCTCAATTATTTTTGGTGGTGCTGGTCTACTTTTTTTCATTTTAATTGAAAAACTTCTTGTGCCTTCATCGTGTATTGAACCATGACCAGCCGCTTAGTAGCCAACGAACTTCGCATCACGCCACCTAGCCCTCATGATCAGATCCAACCTAATGCAGGCTTTTTTGTTTATCAATTGCATTGAAACGACTAGCGCTTTTATTAGTTACACAAGTTTGTTGATGTTCATTCGGGTTCTTTCTTATTTTCCCCTTACTCGTTTATAAGCCAATATTTTTGTTGTTCATATAAGGAGGGAGATTTTTTACGTGAAAGATTTTGACACTGGTCATTTTTGATTTGTATTATATTCAGTTTTGTATGATTACATGCTTGCATTTAAAGCAGTTTTTCGTATCATTTAATGAACTTGAATGCCCAACAACAACTTGATTGTGCTACCACCAAGTTTTTTCTCAATTATTTTTGGCTGGAATTATAGATATTTCACGACTGGCCAAGGTCGATCATCAGATTCCTTTGCTCTAGTGGTGCTGGTCTACAATTTTTCATTTTAATTAAAAAACTTCTTGTGCCTTCATCGTGTATTGTACCATGACCAGCCGCTTAGGATGCAACGCACTTCGCATCAATCCACCGAGCCCACATGATCAGATCCAACCTAATTCAGGTTTTTCTGTTTATCAATTGCATTGAAACGACTAGCGCTTCTATTAGCCACACAAGTTTGTTGTTGTTTATTCGGGCTCTTTCTTATTTTCTCCTTACTCGTTTATAAGCCAACATTTTTGTTGTTCAAATAAGTAGGGAGAATTTTTATGTGAAAGATTTTGACACTGGTCATTTTTTATTTGTATTATATTCAGTTTTGTATGATTACATACATGCATTTAAAACAGTTTTTCGTATCATTTAATGACTTTGAATGCCCAACAACAAGTGTGCTACCACCAGATTTTTTCTCAATTATTTTTGGTGGTGCTGGTCTACTTTTTTCATTTTAATTGAAAAACTTCTTGTGCCTTCATCGTGTATTGAACCATGACCAGCCGCTTAGTAGGCAAAGCACTTCGCATCAAGCCACCGAGCCCACATGATCAGATCCAACCTAATGCAGGTTTTTCTGTTTATCAATTGCATTGAAACGACTAGCGCTTCTATTAGCCACACAAGTTTGTTGTTGTTTATTCGGGTTCTTTCTTATTTTCTCCTTACTCGTTTATAAGCCAACATTTTTGTTGTTCATATAAGGAGGGAGATTTTTTATGTGAAAGATTTTGACACTGGTAATTTTTTATTTGTATTATATTTCAAAAAACTTTTTCGTATCATTTAGTGACTTTTAATGCCCAACAACAACTTGAATGTGCTACCACAAAGCTTTTTCTAAATTATTTTTGGCCGGAATTATAGATATTTCACGACTTGCCAAGGTCGATCATCAGAGTCCTTTGCTCTAGTGGTGCTGGTCTACTTTTTTTCATTTTAATTGAAAAACTTCTTGTGCCTTTATCGTGTATTGAACCATGAACAGCCGCTTAGTAGCCAACGCACTTCGCATCACGCCACCGAGCCCACATGATCAGATCCAACCTAATGCAGGCTTTTCTGTTTATCAATTGCATTGAAATGACTAGCGCTTTTATTAGCCACGCAAGTTTGTTGTTGTTTATTCGGGTTCTTTCTTATTTTCTCCTTACTCGTTTATAAGCCAACATTTTTGTTGTTCATATAAGGAGGGAGATTTTTTATGTGATAGATTTTGACACTGGTCATTTTTTATTTATATTATATTCAGTTTTGTATGATCACGTACTTTCTTTTAAAGCACTTTTTGTATTATTTAATGACTTTGAATGCCCAACAACAACTTGAGTGTGCTACCACCAAGTTTTATCTCAATTATTTTTGGCTGAATTATAACTATTTCACGACTTGCTAAGGTCAATCATCAGATTCCTTTGCTATAGTGTTGCTGGTCTACTTTTTTCCATTTAAAAGAAAAAAATTTTGTGATTTCATCGTGTATTGAACTATTACCAGCCGCTTGGTAGCAAACGCACTTTGCATCACGCCACCGAGCTCACATGATCAGATCCAACCTAATGCAGGTTTTTCTGTTTATAATTGCATTGAAACGACTAGCGCTTTTATTAGCCACACAAGTTTGTTGTTGCTTATTCGGGTTCTTTCTTATTTTCTCCTTACTTGTTTATAAGCCAACATTTTTGTTGTTCATATAAGGAGGGAGATTTTTTATGTAATAGATTTTGACACTGGTCATTTTTTATTTGTATTATATTCAGTTTTGTGTGATTACATACTTGCTTTTAAAGAAATTTTTGGTATCATTTAATGACTTTGAATGCCCAACAACAACTTGAGTGTGCTCCCACCAAGTTTGTTCTCAATTATTTTTGGCAGGAATTATAGCTATTTCACGACTTGCCAAGGTTGAACATCAGATTCCTTTGCTCTAGTGGTGCTGGTCTACTTTTTTTCATTTTAACTGAAAAACTTCTTGTGCTTTCATCGTGTATTGAACCATGACCAGCCGCTTAGTAGCCAACGCACTTCGCATCATGCCACCGAGCCCACATGATCAGATCCAACCTAATGCAGGTTTTTCTGTTTATCAATTGTGTTGAAACGACTAGCGCTTTTATTGGCCACACAAGTTTGTTGTAGAATTATTAGGGTTTTTTCTTATTTTCTCCTTACTCATTTATAAGCCATCATTTTTGTTGTTCATATAAGGAGGGAGATTTTTTATGTGAAAGATTTTGACACTGGACATTTTTTATTTATATTATATTCAGTTTTGTATGATCACGTACTTCCTTTTAAAGCACTTTTTGTATCATTTAATGACTTTGAATGCCCAACAACAACTTGAGTGTGCTACGACCAAGTTTTTTCTCACTAATTTTTGGCTGGAATTATAGCTATTTCACGACTTGCTAAGGTTAATCATCAGATTCCAGCACGTCTACTTTTTTGCCTTTTAAAAGAAAAAATTCTTGTGATTTCATCGTGTATTGATCTATGACCAGTCGCTTGGTAGCAAACGCGCTTCGCATCACGCCACAGCCCACATGATCAGATCCAACCTAATGCAGGTTTTTCTGTTTATCAATTGCATTGAAACGACTAGCGCTTTTATTAGTCACACGAGTTTGTTGTTGTTTATTCGGGTTCCTTCTTATTTTCTCTTTACTCGTTTATAAGCCAACATTTTTGTTGTTCATATAAGGAGGGAGATATTTTATGTGAAAGATTTTGACACTGGTCATTTTTTATTTGTATTATATTCAGTTTTGTGTGATTACATACTTACTTTTAAAGAAATTTTTGGTATAATTTAATGACTTTGAATGCCCAACAACAACTTGAGTGTGCTACCACCAGATTTTTTCTCAATTATTTTTGGTGGGGCTGGTCTACTTTTTTCATTTTAATTGAAAAACTTCTTGTGCCTTCATCGTATATTTAACCATGACCAGCCGCTTAGTAGCCAACGCACTTCGCATCACGCCACCTAGCCCACATGATCAGATCCAAACTAATGCAGGCTTTTCTGTTGAATTGAAATGACTAGCGCTTTTATTAGCCACACAAGTTTGTTGTTGTTTATTCGGGTTCTTTCTTATTTTCTCCTTACTCATTTATAAGCCAACATTTTTGTTGCTCATATAAGGAGGGAGATTTTTTATGTGAAAGATTTTGACGCTGGTCATTTTTTATTTATATTATATTCAGTTTTGTGTGATTACATACTTCCTTTTAAAGCACTTTTTGTATCATTTAATGACTTTGAATGCCCAACAACAATTTGAGTGTGCTAACACCAAGTTTTTTCCCAATTATTTTTGGCTGGAATTATAAATATTTCACGCCTTGCCAAGGTCGATCATCAGATTCCCTTGCTCTAGTGCTGCTGGTCTACTTTTTTTCATTTTAATTTAAAAAAATTCTTGTAATTTCATCGTGTATTGAACCATGAACAGCCGCTTAGTAGCAAACGCACTTCGCATCACGCTACCGAGCCCACATGATCAGATCCAACCTAATGCAGGTTTTTCTGTTTATCACTTGCATTGAAACGACTAGCGCTTCTATTAGCCACACAAGTTTGTTGTTGTTTATTCGGGTTCTTTCTTATTTTCTCCTTACTCGTTTATAAGCCAACATTTTTGTTGTTCATATAAGGAGGGAGATTTTTTATGTGAAAGATTTTGACACTGGTAATTTTTTATTTGTATTATAATTCATAGCACTTTTTCGTATCATTTAGTGACCTTTAATGCCCAACAACAACTTGAATGTGCTACCACAAAGCTTTTTCTCAATTATTTTTGGCCGGAATTATAGATATTTCACGACTTGCCAAGGTCGATCATCACATTCCTTTGCTCTAGTGGTGCTGGTCTACTTTTTTTCATTTTAATTGAAAAACTGCTTGTGCATTCATCGTGTATTGAACCATGACCAGCCGCTTAGTAGCCAACGCGCTTCGCATCACGTCACCGAGCCCACATGATCAGATGCAACCTAATGCAGGTTTTTTTGTTTATCAATTGTGTTGAAACGACTAGCGCTTTTATTGGCCACACAAGTTTGTTGTTGTTAATTCGGTTTCTTTCTTATTTTCTCCTGTCTCGTTTATAAGCCAACATTTTTGTTGTTCATATAAGGAGGGAAATTTTTTATGTGAAAGATTTTGACACTGGTCATTTTTTATATGTATTATATTTCAAAAAACTTTTTCGTATCATTTAGTGACTTTTAATGCCCAACAACAACTTGAATGTGCTACCACAAAGCTTTTTCTAAATTATTTTTGGCCGGAATTATAGATATTTCACGACTTGCCAAGGTCGATCATCAGAGTCCTTTGCTCTAGTGGTGCTGGTCTACTTTTTTTCATTTTAATTGAAAAACTTCTTGTGCCTTCATCGTGTATTTAACCATGACCAGCCGCGTAGTAGCCAACGCACTTCGCATCACGCCACCTAGCCAACATGATCAGATCCAAACTAATGCAGGCATTTCTGTTGAATTGAAATGACTAGCGCTTTTATTAGCCACACAAGTTTGTTGTTGTTTATTCGGGTTCTTTCTTATTTTCTCCTTACTCATTTATAAGCCAACATTTTTGTTGCTCATATAAGGAGGGAGATTTTTAATGTGAAAGATTTTGACACTGGACATGTTTTATTTATATTATATTCAGTTTTGTATGATCACGTACTTTCTTTTAAAGCACTTTTTGTATTATTTAATGACTTTGAATGCCCAACAGCAACTTGAGTGTGCTACCACCAAGTTTTATCTCAATTATTTTTGGCTGAATAATAACTATTTCACGACTTGCTAAGGTCAATCATCAGATTCCTTTGCTATAGTGTTGCTGGTTTACTTTTTTCCATTTAAAAGAAAAATTTTTTGTGATTTCATCGTGTATTGAACTATGACCAGCCGCTTGGTAGCAAACGCACTTCGCATCACGCCACCGAGCCCACATGATCAGATCCAACCTAATGCAGGCTTTTCTGTTTATAATTGCATTGAAACGACTAGCGCTTTTATTAGCCACACAAGTTTGTTGTTGCTTATTCGGGTTCTTTCTTATTTTCTCCTTACTCGTTTATAAGCCAACATTTTTGTTGTTCATATAAGGAGGGAGATTTTTTATGTGATAGATTTTGACACTGGTCATTTTTTATTTGTATTATATTCAGTTTTGTGTGATTACATACTTGCTTTTAAAGAAATTTTTGGTATCATTTAATGACTTTGAATGCCCAACAACAACTTGAGTGTGCTCCCACCAAGTTTTTTCTCAATTATTTTTGGCAGGAATTATAGCTATTTCACGACTTGCCAAGGTTGAACATCAGATTCCTTTGCTCTAGTGGTGCTGGTCTACTTTTTTTCATTTTAACTGAAAAACTTCTTGTGCTTTCATCATGTATTGAACCATGACCAGCCGCTTAGTAGCCAACGCACTTCGCATCATGCCACCGAGCCCACATGATCAGATCCAACCTAATGCAGATTTTCTGTTTATCAATTGTGTTGAAACGACTAGCGCTTTTATTGGCCACACAAGTTTGTTGTAGAATTATTCGGGTTTTTTCTTATTTTCTCCTTACTCATTTATAAGCCAACATTTTTGTTGTTCATATAAGGAGGGAGATTTTTTATGTGAAAGATTTTGACACTGGTCATTTTTTATTTATATTATATTCAGTTTTGTATGATCACGTACTTCCTTTTAAAGCACTTTTTGTATCATTTAATGACTTTGAATGCCCAACAACAATTTGAGTGTGCTACGACCAAGTTTTTTCTCACTTATTTTTGGCTGGAATTATAGCTATTTCACGACTTGCTAAGGTCAATCATCAGATTCCTTTGCTCTAGTGGTGCTGGTCTACTTTTTTTCCTTTTAAAAGAAAAAATTCTTGTGATTTCATCGTGTATCGATCTATGACCAGTCGCTTGGTAGCAAAGGCGCTTCGCATCACGCCACAGCCCACATGATCAGATCCAACCTAATGCAGGTTTTTCTGTTTATCAAATGCATTGAAGCGATTAGCGCTTTTATTAGCCACACAAGTTTGTTGTTGTTTATTCGGGTTCTTTCTTATTTTCTCTTTACTCGTTTAAGAACCAACATTTTTGTTGTTCATATAAGGAGGGAGATTTTTTATGTGAAAGATTTTGACACTGGTCATTTTTTATTTATATTATATTCAGTTTTGTATGATTACATACTTCCTTTTAAAGCACTTTTTGTATCATTTAATGACTTTGAATGCCCAACAACAACTTGAGTGTGCTGCGACCAAGTTTTTTCTCACTTATTTTTGGCTGGAATTATAGCTATTTCACGACTTGCTAAGGTCAATCATCCGATTCCTTTACTCTAGTGGTGCTGGTCTACTTTTTTTCCTTTTAAAGGAAAAAATTCTTGTGATTTCATCGTGTATTGATCTATGACCAGTCGCTTGGTAGCAAAGGCGCTTCGCATCACGCCACAGCCCACATGATCAGATCCAACCTAATGCAGGTTTTTCTGTTTATCAATTGCATTGAAGCGACTAGCGCTTTTATTAGCCACACAAGTTTGTTGTTGTTTATTCGGGTTCTTTCTTATTTTCTGTTTACTCGTTTATAAGCCAATATTTTTGTTGTTCTTATAAGGAGGGAGATTTTTTATGTGAAAGATTTTGACACTGGTCATTTTTTATTTGTATTATATTCAGTTTTG
This sequence comes from Philhelius pedissequus, assembly GCA_910595825.1. Classification (NCBI taxonomy): domain Eukaryota; kingdom Metazoa; phylum Arthropoda; class Insecta; order Diptera; family Syrphidae; genus Philhelius; species Philhelius pedissequus. The sequence continues at coordinate 135,973,449 of OU343160.1, forward strand.
TGTGATTACATACTTGCTTTTAAAGAAATTTTTGGTATCATTTAATGACTTTGAATGCCCAACAACAACTTGAGTGTGCTACCAATAGATTTTTTCTCAATTATTTTTGGTGGGGCTGGTCTACTTTCTTCATTTCAATTGAAAAACTTCTTGTGCCTTCATCGTGTATTTAACCATGACCAGCCGCGTAGTAGCCAACGCACTTCGCATCACGCCACCTAGCCAACATGATCAGATCCAAACTAATGCAGGCATTTCTGTTGAATTGAAATGACTAGCGCTTTTATTAGCCACACAAGTTTGCTGTTGTTTATTCGGGTTCTTTCTTATTTTCTCCTTACTCATTTATAAGCCAACATTTTTGTTGCTCATATAAGGAGGGAGATTTTTATGTGAAAGATTTTGACACTGGTCATTTTTTATTTATATTATATTCAGTTTTGTATGATTACATACTTCCTTTTAAAGCACTTTTTGTATCATTTAATGACTTTGAATGCCCAACAACAATTTGAGTGTGCTAACACCAAGTTTTTTCTCAATTATTTTTGGCTGGAATTATAACTAT